>BSBM01001191.1:9802500-10440000 GCA_027924585.1 Larix kaempferi | reverse complement strand
TCTATCTCTCTTCCCTCCTCTCCCTAGCCCTTACTAACCTAGGCTCTCTCAGTCTGTCTCTCTTCTCCACACCTCCACCTCCCTATGCTTCTCAGTAAATCCTTGAGCATTGGTTTGGGCGTAGTATAAATGGCCAATTTGCAGGCAACCTCCACTACAAGGTATTTCCCTTGTAGTGAGAGAGAGAGAGAGGTAGATTAATGAGAGAGAGAGGGACATATGGGGGAGAAGAGGGGAGGGTGGTTACATAGACAGAGAGAGAGAGAGATAACGATTATAGAGAGACAGTGAGAGGATGAGGTTTAGGGGAGCATGGTTAAGGAGATAGTGAGAGAGGGGGGAGGGGAAAGAGGGGGCTTAGGAAGAGATGGGAGGAGTGTTGGTTGTGGAGCCTGATCTTCCAGTCTCATAGATTATGTTGTTTCAGTTGTGTTTGTACCCTTGGTTATGATCTCATCACGCACAATGGGGAGTTTGGGGGCAGCGCCCCTGAAAGAAATTTTTGTTATGGGTTGCTTTTGATAGATGAAGATGACATCAAAACTACATTTCGGATTAGTAAACAAATGCACAAACGCGTTATTAGCGCGTGCACGCTTTTAGTGCATACACGTGTATTTAAAACAACGTGCACACGCCATTTAAATTTCTAAGTTTTGGCAGGCAATTCCTTTCCCACCAAAATGGTGGATGACTTGGCCGCTATGGTTTTAGGTTCGGGTTGCCAAACCAAGTGGCTTGGACTGTGTTATAACAAATACATCTTATTCCATAACTTCTTTTGTTTCGAGCATGATTCTGCATATGCTACACTTATCCACTGCTAATGAAATTGCACACACTTGTAGAACTATGTGTGCAGATTCCAAATATGTAATTTTTTATTAAATCTATTATTTGTTTCTATTTTTTAATTAATTTTAATTGCACTAATGTCAATCTTACACAAAAAGTAGGTTATTTCTTTCGTCTATAACTTTTGATTGGCTCACCTATTTTGAAAACGGAAAAGAACCCGCACAAGTACACACAAAGACATACATCCTAAAAAAAAAAACAAAGTTCATTGATTATGTTAAGACCATGATGTCGGGGACTAACGCGACCTAGTCATTGTAGGGCTTGGCTGACTTCCTTAGTTAAAAAATAAATAAAATTAACGTAAATAAATATGGAAAAATAACATTGCACTAGAATTGCCTGTTATATACGACTGTTTATAATTTGTTTCACAAAATTCCACCATTTGCATACCAAACCAGGGGAATAACGCAAACATATTCATTATGTTTTCTTAAAACAATAACATACCAACCATAGGAGAACCCCATTTTTTGGGAGTTATACTTAATTTCCATAAATAATATTTATATATTCCGGAAGGTAATCCGATTGTCTACATTTCATCTTCTTGTGCCATATTCCAAAAAGTTGTGTAGGTAGCTCTAATATTGCTTTTTGACGTTCAGATTTATGTTTTTCCAGGAGTCCATTGCGACTAACGCATCATGAGTGGCCAGCATTAGCTTGCACCAGCCCATACTACAATTAATTTATTCTAACAAGTGCTTAGAGTTACTAAACATGGTAATAACAATTCCGTACAACCTTATCGCAAGAGCTCTCAAATTGAAAGGAACTTTTATCTCTTCTAATCTATTACAAAGGTTAGTTTTGGGCACTATGTCAAGTGCTTTTATAAAATCAACAAAGAAACGCTAAAGATTGGTTTCATTATTATGACACTCCTTTGCAATAATCCTAAGCATAAAAATGTGGTCCCTAGTTGAATGATAGCTTTTAATTATGGCCTAGAGTTTAGCTCTTTTTCTATGACTTTCTAGCCATATGTTGATCTTCTTTTCCTAAATAATTCTGGATATAATTTGGATAAAAGAGCGCTAATAATAATGCTCCTCTAATTAGAGGGACTGATTTTATATTCTCTTTTAAGAAAAGGAACAATGAGACTTTATGTCCAAGGTTTAAAGGGAAACCCTTCTTGACTTCTAAATTAAAGAGCTTGTGCATGTGGGGATGAGGATAGACTCACTATTTTTTAAGATTTCTTCCTTGTATTTTTCAATGTCCTTAAATTTTCCTTTTGTGAATCACTTAACCCGAAACTATATGTCCTCTAAAGGAAAAAAAACCTATTCCTTTGTAAAAAGGGTTTGAATATTATCCATGACATGAAGGGATTTATAGCCTTTTAAGGTAAAAATTTCACTCCCTCAAGGGAATCATATTTTATTTTAGTTTTATGACTTAAAATTTTCCTCCATAATATTTTAGGATCTACCTTAAAGAAATACAAAATCTTCTATTGATTTCCATTTAATATATAATACTTTTTTAAAATTTTAATTAGGGTTTTCTATTTAATATCTTCTCATATTTTAAGGACTTGTTAGAAGCATCCACAATGATTTTCTAGCATACTTGCACTCTTTATCATATCAAGGATTGGGCATTCTATTTTCTTTTTAGAAAACCTGTTAATTATTGTGGTAAAATTATAATAGATGTTTTCAATAATGTCCTTATTTAATAGTAGATTTGATTTTGATTTAAATCTCTTAAAAAAAATATTAGTTTTATTTTTATCTAAGATCACGTGCTTTTGGTTATTATAATTATGTGCTATGGGGATTATGTGCTTCACAAAGTTTAAAGTTAGGGGAAAAGATCTATGGTTAGGTCGGTCTCATGGTCATTTAAGATGTCAAAATTTACTATTTTGTTATATACAGAGACTACCACACTTCTACCAAGCTCGTGAATACAAGTCAACTAGATGGATTTTGACCACCTCATAAGACCATTGCAATTCATTATATCTTGACAACTATAGATCTTGATCAAGTTGGTACCAAGAAAACTCTCATCCAACTCTCCATAGTTTCTTGATCTTGATGAACTCGGTAAGGAACAAATTCTCAACCAAGCCTTCATAGTTTCCTTTATATTTGCTAGCTAAATCAAGGTCCTCATCTAGCAATAGAGAAGTAGGGTTGGAATCACTCATTTCATAATAGCTTGGTTAGTTGTTGTTATAACATTAAAGTCTCTTATCAAGAAAATATTGCCTTTATTTCTTAGATTACAAATATCTTGTTCTAAAACATTGTAAAACTAATTTTAATTTATATTGTAATTCTATTTTTATTAAATTCAATATTATATATATATATATATATATATATATATATATATATATATATATATATATAAACTGCATAGAGAAATTATATTATAGTACAAAAATTATTACATGCACGGGAGAGTCTTGAGGCATGAAAGCCAATCATGGCTTCTCACCACACCAAAAAATAGGCTAAAACCTTTAGCAATTTGCTTATACATTAAAGTATCAGAGCCAGCATATGAAAAGAGTGCTTCCCATAAAAAAAAAAGAATTGAGTAGCACAGAAGTTCAGCATCTAAGTGCATGACACAAAAAAAAACACCTCATATGGCAGCCAATGTGAACAGTTAAACTAAACACAGAGTAATTATCAGTATCCTGAGCCCAGTTCCCATTACCCATTCTAAACTGCTAGCAAAAATGAGAAAAAGAGGAGACCACATAATTACTTGAGGCTGATGGTAGATTCTACTTCCTCTGGATCATCCTCCATAATGGGACAACAGGTCCCCTAAGCTAGATGTGTTGTCCATGGACCTCTTCGTTGGAAGTGGTTTAGTTTTCTTCTGACGGGAGGGAATCACCAAGAGGGAATCACCAAGATTTTCCGCTCTACCTGCTTGTGCTTATGGCCACTCGTTGAGGCCACATTTGTTTTGTCATCTAGGTGCAAAGGGCCCTAGGCTTGCTGAGTACCATGGTGCTCCATGGGTTTGGAGACTTGAGATGCAGCTAGAGAGGAGGAAGAGTGAAGAAAATGAGCAAGGGAGGGGTTAATCCCCTGAATGAGATCCTACGAGCACAAGAGAATCTGAGCGAGTGAATTTTTCACCAACTAGTAGTGTATGCGTCTAACCCTTTCCCTTTGACTGATCATCCGCTGAATTGTACCAATTCCTCCTCCCAGTCATCTATTATAGTTCTCAGATGCTCTAGGATGGTGTTGTCATAACCAAAATCTATGTAACCTTTGCATCCACGGTTAACTGAGTGCCCTGGCCTCTAGCACCACATCGAGAAGTGGCTCTCAGTCATCAATACATGTTGTTTGTTAAACGATGGAGCACGAATCCTATGCAGTATGCATCCTAGAGCCATGGAGGAGCTGGGTTTAAACCAAGCACGAAAGGAGCATTAAAGAACCAACTACCTTAGACGAGGAGGTAGAAGCATGCGACCTGGTACAAAGAGAAGCACTGACTGAGTTTCCCTTGCACCACCTTCGAGCTTCATAATAGCAGACCCTATCGAATAACCTCGAAATGATGTTCCATCCAGCCATTATTTCGCATAGGAATGGAATGATTTCCTTAGTACCAGAGCCAACTCTGTAGATCGCTGGGAAAATCAACCTCATAAAGGTCGTGAGCATCGAACGAGGCGAGCATTAAGTTGCATGGCGGGTCGGCCAAGAAAGAGCCACGTGGTGGGAGGTGGAGGCTTCTCGGACTCGCTCGTCGTACTGCTTGGGGTCGGAGAGATCACTCGCATCCGGGGGATATTTTAAAATATATTATAAAATATAGATTTTTTTTTGTAATATTAATAATTTTATTCACAAGAATGTGGTCTATGAACAAGCATGAGGTGATTGGGATTGTATTAAGGTGGAGATCCCTAAGTTGAAATCTCTAAGTGGATATGATTGTAAATATAGTCTTCTACAACTTGAATGGGCTCACTGGTTAAGAACAAGTGTTTTCTCCTAAGAGATCATAAATTCAAATCCTAAAATGGATAAAATATATACACCTCTTAAATTTCTTTATTTATGGATTGACTCATGAATACTTTCTATCATCAAAATAGCCCTTTCAAGGGAATCGCGCAGCCCTTTCAAGGGAATCGCACTCTTCCATCGAAACCCAATTTGGCAATATTCCAAAGTGTCCAAGGGAATCGCACACTCCATGCAAATCCAATTGGGAATATGCCAAAGTGTTTTTATGCCTTCTAGGGAACCTTGACTACACTTTAGCATACTGAACTTATTCGTTATTTTCTGCTTACTGGGGAGTTGAATTTTAGAAATGGAATCCAACCTCATTCTAATTAATCGTTATAAAAATTTAATCCAAAAATATTTGGCAGGTTGAACCGTTTCCCACTTGTCTTCTTAAAAAAACATTATGTTTTTAAGTATATCCAAAATACACAGTGTACAGCCAAACTCAAGAAGTAAATTCAACACACAGCAACAATCATACACATAAATGTCTCGGTCAATTTAAAGGAACCCATTCACCAAAGCTCAACCAATAGCGAATTCTTCAACAACAGATTCACAAAATTCACACCACATCTCAGTACTTGTATGAGTCCAAAACTGACAGTGAGCCAACTTTACATCACTCACAAAGGCAAAATGAATTTTATTACCCAGTCTCCAATTTCTATCTACTGCATTTATCGTCAGCGGGCCTGCAAGCCTCATTTCTCTTTCAATGCTTCATCTGCTGTTCCATTTCATGGAGCTGAGGACTGCTCTTTATCTTTCCTTTACTGTTAAAAGGCTGCACTTGTGTCACTTTGGTGCCATTATTTTAGACACCAACCTTTCAAGACATTGGAAACTTGTGTAACTTATTTAGTTACATAGTCATGTATTAAATGAATAAATTCAGATTTTTTTATTAGGCAAAGTCCTACTTTTACTTCTTTTAAAGATATTCTTACTTTACTTATTTGTTTTAGATATTTTTATTATTTATTTAAATAATTTTAATTCAAATTTTCTATTTTTCCATTATAATGAAAAAAATCTTAATTTTATTTGCAATCACAAAGATAGTATAAAGTTACAACATCATAGACCAAAAAAGATCAAGTGATCTCATCATAAAACTATAAATCATAGATCTTATTCATCTCATAACAAAGTCCTACTAATATCATACATTCCAAAAAACCAATATTTTAGAACACAAAAAGCTAAAATATTAATATGTAATAATTTTTAAAAATGTTTAATAAACTTTTAAAATGTCTATTTTATAGCATCTTCCAATGACCCACAAACTCATAAGCTCTCAAAATAAATATTAAATAAAAAATAAAAATAAAAAGGATTAAGACAAAACTTTCATTCAAATACCTATGCTAATTTAGATCCTCTTAACTTCACATAAAAAATCTGGGACCATATTTAATAAAAAAAATTCCACATGTGCCAAAAATGAAGAGCATATCCAATCCTTTTTTCACAACAAATATGCAAGTCTCCTTACTTTCTATGTATTCTTGATTTTTCCACATGTGCCAATAATGAGGAGCATATCCAATCCTTTTTTTCATAACAAATATGCAAGTCTGGTTACTTTCATTTACAATCACAAAGATAGCATAAAGGTACAACATCATAGACCAAAAAAGATCGAATGATCTCATCATAAAACCGTAAATTATAGATGTTATTTATCTCATAACAAAGTCCTACAAATATCATACATTCCAAAAAACCAATATTTTAGAACACAAAAAGCTAAAATATTAATATGTAATAGTTTTTAAAAATGTTTAATAAACTTTTAAAATGTCTATTTTATAGCATCTTCCAATGACCCACAAACTCATAAGCTCCCAAAATAAATATTAAATAAAAAATAAAAATAAAAGGGATTAAGACAAAACTTTCATTCAAATACCTATGCTAATTTAGATCCTCTTAACTTCACATAAAAAATCTGGGACCATATTTAATAAAAAAAATTCCACATGTGTCAAAAATGAAGAGCATATCCAATCCCTTTTTCACAACAAATATGCAAGTCTGGTTACTTTCTATGTATTCTTGAATTTTCCACATGTGCCGATAATGAGGAGCATATCCAATCATTTTTTCATAACAAATATGCAAATCTGGTTACTTTCATTTACAATCACAAAGATAGCATAAAGGTACAACATCATAGACCAAAAAAGATTGAGTGATCTCATCATAAAACCATAAATCATAGATCTTATTTATCTCATAACAAAGTCCTACTAATATCATACATTCCAAAAAACCAATATTTTAGAACATACAAACCTAAAATATTAATATGTAATAGGTTTTTAAAATGTTTAATAAACTTTTAAAATGTCTATTTTATAGCATCTTCCAATTACCCACAAACTCATAAGCACCCAAAATAAATATTAAATAAAAAATAAAAATAATAAGTATTAAGACAAAACTTTCATTCAAATACCTATGGTAATTTAGATCCTCTTCATTTCACATAAAAAATCTGGGACCATGTTTAATAAGATTTTTCCACATGTGCCAAAAATGAGGAACATATCCAATCCCTTTTTCACAACAAATATGCAAGTCTTGTTACTTTCTATGTATTCTTGATTTTTCCACATGTGCAAATAATGAGGAGCATATCCAATCTTTTTTCCATAACAAATATGCAATTCTTGTTACTTTCTATATAAACATACATAAAATAAACATCAACCATGGAATTTTTAATATTCATATCTCTCTATGTATTCTTGATTTTTTCACATGTGCCAATAATGAGGAGCATATCCAATCCTTGTTTTCATAACAAATATGCAAGTCTTGTTACTTTCTATGTAAACATACATAAAACAAACATCAACCATGGAATTTTTAATATTCATGATCTCTTCAATAATGGACTTTAGAATATAAAAAATTTGTGTAACTTTCCCCTTCTATGACTAATAAAGAATTGTCCATTATCTTAATCTTTTGTACACCTTTATTTTATGCTACCTTTAATACTAACTTTAAAGCCCACAATTCAACTATGTTATTGGAACTTCTACTCAATTAAGCTTTAAATTATATTAGTGAGAATTAGATAGTTAAATAATCGCCCCCATGGTCCTCTAGTCAATGGATCCCCTTAGGCCACCCCATAAAAGCAGGTCCAAGTTCCATATTTATCAAAAATTTCATCCATTACCACTCTTAGGGGCTTGCTTTATTTACAATCACAAAGACAGCATAAAGGTACAACATCATAGACCAAAAAATATTGAGTGATCTCATCATAAACCATAAATCATAGATCTTATTTATCTCATTCCAAAAAACCAATATTTTAGAACATAAAAAGCTAAAATATTAATATGTAATCGGTTTATAAAATGTTTAATAAACTTTTAAAATGTCTATTATATAGCATCTTCCAATGACCCACAAACTCATAAGCACCTAAAATAAATATTGAATAAAAAATAAAAATAATAAGCATTAAGACAAAACATTCATTCAAATACCCATGGTAATTTAGATCCTCTTCATTTCACTTAAACAGTCAGGGACCATATTTAATAAGATTTTTCCACATATGCCAAAAATGAGGAGCATATCCAATCCATTTATCACAACAAATATGCAAGTCTTGTTACTTTCTATGTATTCATGATTTTTCCACATGTGTGAATAATGAGGAGCATATCCAATCTTTTTTCCATAACAAATATGCAAGTCTTGTTACTTTCCATGTAAACATACATAAAATAAACATCAACCATGGAATTTTTAATATTCATGATCTCTTCAATAAGTCTTGTTACTTTCTATGTATTCTTGATTTTTCCACATATGCCAATAATGAGGAGCATATCAAATCCTTCTCAAGTCCTTGTATGGCCTGAAACAAGCACCTTACGCCTGGTATGAAAAACTAACCGAGCATGTTTTGAAGCTAAATTTCAAACACTAAAATCTTAATGATGCAACATTATTTGTAAAGAAAGTTGGAAGATATGTTGTGTTTCTTGTGGTGTATGTAGATGACCTTTTTATGACATGGAACAATGAAAGTTATATTGCATCCATAAAGAAATATTTGAAGAAGGGATTTGAAATGACATATCTGGGACACCTTCACTACTACTTGGGAATTGAAGTCACTTAACATCCTAAGTACATATGACATTATTATTTATTATAAGAATGAAGAGGGTCGTGAAGAACATTTGAGAATGGATTTGCAAGTGATAAGAGAGAACAGTTGTATGAAAATATAAGCAAATGTGATTTATATCAAAAGAAAATTAATTATTTGGTTCACATTATTTCAAAGGAAGGAATATCAATGGATCTAGAAAATATTGAGGCCATTATGAATTGACCAACCCCAAAGAATCCAGTGGATGTGAGATATTTTATGGGTCTTTTTGGTTATTATAGGAATTTCATTGAAATATTCTCCAAGGTTCCATACCCCGTCACTTCCCTACAAAAGAAGGTAACAAAATTCATGTGGACACAAAAATGTGAAGAAAGATTCCAGCTATTGAAGAATCTTCTTACAAGTGCCCCAATTTTGAAAATTGAAAATCTAGAAAAGGATTGTGTGGTGTGTACCGATGCATGTAAACAAAAAATTGGAGGATTTCTTATGCAATACAATCATGTGGTATGTTATGAGTCAATAAAGCTAAAGGAACACAAAATGAATTATGTCAACCATAATTTAGAGGTTGCTTCCAAAGTGCACACTTTTTGGAGGAACTATTTGATGGGAATGAAATTTGAGCCAAGGATAGACCACTGTGGTCTGAAATATTTGTTTGAGTAGACAAAACTAAATGCAAGGAAAGCTAGATGGATAGAAATTTTATGTGAGTTTTATTTTGAGATCAAACACATAGAGGGGGAAGAAAATAAATTGGTTGATGCACTCAGCAGAAGAATGCACGCAATGCATGTGGTGGCCATTGTTGGTGTCCATTTTTGTCACCATTTTTTAGCAGTAAAAATGCTCTTATTGGCGTATTTTCACTATTTTGATATAATAAGTCATTCTTCTTGCCATTCAGACCGTCAATCAGACCCAGGTATGAACGTATTTGCATATCACATGAATCTTGGTTGAATATCATCATTTTTACGGTTTATTGACAATTATCTCACATTTCTAGACGTGCTTGGCATTTAGTTTTTGTTCTACAAGTTGTCATATTCATTCGGACCTTCATTCAACCACGTGTTCACATAGAAGATGCCTATCCACATTCGAACTGTCGTCCAACCCTCCATTCACACCTGCAAAATTGTTGGCTGAGATATTTTGGGGCATTAGAGACAAAAACGATGATGTGGGTTATGTTAAGGACGTGGCCCTCATGGTTCGTGAGCCTCCATTATAGAAGATCCGCTCTCTCGTCCACCTAGCTCGACACCGCATCACCTTCCCACATCAAGGATAACTAACGCACAACTGCTCGCGTCAAGGAAGATCAACGCATGTGGACTCGGGAAGACGGCCTGTGTGCTGTCGTAAACCACCCTGTAGTTATTCTACATCCATTAAGACCTCTATTTTTAGATAGGTCGACTATCTCGACCTTCTCCCTTGTTGTAAAACTTATATAAAGACGTTTCCTATGAAGAAATGCAACATATATATATCATAGCACATAGACGATAGCAGTAATTTTTATAGAGACACTGTGTAATTTTTATCAGTCAATGGAAGTTCCAGATTCTAGTTGTTGATGTTATGTTGTTAGTGAATTACTTGAGTTAAGCTTCAATCCATAATTGATGAGAAGGGCCCCTTAACAACCAGAGGTTTTGTGTATATTCTGTATTTATTTCGTGCAAATAGATAGTTTATTTTCAATACATGTATTTAATTTGGTTTCCTGTAGACACTGCTTTATTTCCTGTAACTTATATCCTGTTGTTAATTTAATTTACATTCTTAGAAGTTAAAGTGACCGGTCATGCATAGTTCTTAGTTGCTTTCAGTTTTGTCATTTGCAATCAGATAAAGTTAACTAGTTGATGTTTCAGAGTTTAGTTTATAGTTAGATACAGTTCTGCTAATTTTTCTTGTAGCAGCAGATTAGTTTTATTTACATCTTAGCCTTGTTTTATCACACAATAGATATAGTTTGTTTCCTTAGATAATGATTAATATAGATGGCTTTTTGTTATTTAATCTTTTAAACAGTCTATTTACTGCTTTCCTTGCACTATAGGTTCATATGCATCAACTAGCTGGTGTTAAGATCATTTAATCTACTTCTTTCCTTAGTTTATATCATTTTCTTCCATCTAGACTGTCATACAGATCGTCATACGGACTTTAATATTTTCTGCATTGTTTTTATGCTTGTTTAGAATCCAGTTTCTTAGGTTTTTGAACTGTAATTTTTCTTGTATTTAATTAGCATTCATATATGTTATTAGGACCTCGTTTTGCACTACATAGAGTTTTAATTAAGTTTCATACTCATTCTTAGTTTTCATTCCATTTTCTTAACTTTGCTTAGTTGCTTCTCAAATTATGTCTTTTATGTCTGATTTATTAATATTTTACTCTTCTAGAATTTATCAGTCCCATTCCTAGTTTAGTTTTCTTTATTCATTGATTTCGATTGAACTTAGTAATTTCATTCTCCCAAGCACATTAGTTTTGATAGTTTCTTAGTTCAAGCATAGGATTTGCTTCTCGCATTCACATAGTTAATAAAGATGTCCATAGAATAGGATCTGATTCGGAAATAAAATATCTTTATCAAGTTTTCTACTTGCTTCTAAATCAAATTCATTCTCAAGTAAATATCTTTATCAAGTTTTCTACTTGCTTCTAGATTACATTTGTCCCGTGTCATTTGCTTATGGATAGAGAATAGATTACAATGTTTAAAGTCAGTTGTAATTGGACACTCTCTAGTTTGCATTTATTTGTAGAAGTTAAACTAGATTTACTTCCATTTTGTTTCCTTGTCACATTTGAAAGTCATTTTGATACATTCTCTCCCATTCCTATTACATTTGATACATTTTCTCGGAATCCCCAAGGAGAATGGAATTAGGTATTTTAGTTTGATCTTGAGTTGAGTGCACGAATAGTTTTTGAATCATTAAGTAGTTTGTAGTTTTGCTTTAAGTTAATATAGTTTCTTGTTTCCATAGTTAGTTTAAATCGAATCATTTTATAGATAGGTTTCTAAACTTATTTCTAGTTGTTTTCTAATTCCTAGACTAGAGTTTTGAATCCTTAATCAGTAGTTTCCATTTTCATCAAAGTAGTTATGTTTTCATTAAAGTAGTTCTGTTTTTTATTAAGTCTTGTTTCTAGAGTAATATTCGTTATTTTTATCTTTTCAACTACTATCCATAGAGTAGAGTAGTAGAGATTGATACTATTCTGATCTATTGGTTTAGTTAGGTTTAATCAGTTCAGTAGTTGTATTTTTGAAGTTTCACTTGGTTTTTCATTTTGAAATATCTTTCGATCTTTTCATTATTAAACATTTCCAAGGTCTGTCGAGCCAAAGCTTTAGGTCCCATTCTACCTCAGCATATACTGTGCCACAAATAGAATATTACCAACCCTAGTCGATAATTAAATATTTTTTGATTCCTTAAGACAGTAAATACACCCAACATTTTGGCGTCGTTGCTGGGGAGTTGTAGATTGGTAGAATTTTCTCCTAAAAATTTAGTGAAGACATGAAGAATGCATTTCTACGGAAATATCAGGATTATTGTAAACCTAAGGACTCTCGCAATGATATTTTCAAAATACAACAACTTGAAGATGAGAGCCTGGAAGACTATCTCGAAATATTTAACTGTGTGTTACATAAATCCAGATATAGTGATATTCGGGAAGATGCAGCAAGAACAATCTTCCTCAAGGGAATCTCGGAAGAATTCTTAGAAAATCTTAATATCATGACAGTAGGAGACATCTCTCATAAGTCTTTTGCACAGATTTGTGAGCTATGTAGGAATTACTCTAGGAGCAGAGGGAAAAGTGGAAGACACTTTCGAGAATCTTATGCTAGGAACCTAAAAGGAAACACATCCGGTCCTGGTGGAGTTACAAGGGTAGAGTTGGGAAACCTATTGGAAAATTTCAAAATAGATATCTTAGGAGCCATGGGTTCTCAATTAGATGCATTACAAGCTAAAAAGAGATGGGATGAAGAGCGTGCAGCAATGAGTGTTTTCTATCCTAGGTGTAGAACTAAACATCCCCAACGAGAATGTCCATTGAATAATGTTTCAGTTTGTCACCTTTGTACAGAAGAACATCCAACTGATAATTGTCCATCGTTGCCTGGGTTGCAAGATGTATATAAGAGTGGAAACTTTGGTGAAACATCTAGGAGGCCTTGGAAACCTAGAGATCAATCATCATACCAGGATCCATCATCACAATTTCCACCCTATTACTATCCTTATCAACCTCCTCAATAGTGGAACACTTCAAGTTGAAAAAATTGTCCACCTCACTATCCTCCTCAGAATGCTCAACAGCAGCAATGGCCACACGGATGGAAAGGACAAGCTTATGCTCAGTCACCTCCTCCTATGCCTAACTATCCTTACCCACCTAATATACAACAACTCTTTTCTGGATTTGTACCTCCTTCACTATCCCCTATCACAAATCAACCTCACCATTTCCAGAATATGAATCCTCCAAGACCCACAATATTACTTGCACAACCAATACCAAATCCTAACAACAAGTCAACTCAAGCTCTTAATAGCATTGGGTTGCTACCTCTTCCATCATATGTCATTTCGACCGCACTAGTACATGAGATTCAACTGTGGTCTGGAAGAGTTTTTCAAGATCATCCCAAGTCATCAGTTGTTATCCAAGAAGAGAATGAAGAAGAAGACATACCTAGTGAAGTTTTGAATGATTCCATTCTTGAAGATGTGGTTATTCCTAAATCTTCAACACACAACCATCCTCATGAAGAAGTAATTACATGAGAAAAGTCACCCCCATATCTTGAGCGTCTAGCAATAGAAAAACCTGTAACTTATCCAGAGTATGATATCATTAATGAATTGAAAAACATTTGTATCAAGGTCCCTTTGTTACAAGCCATTAAATATATACCAATCTATAGTAAAGTGATAAAGGAACTCTGTATTAAAAGACCAGGTGAAAAAAAAAGACCCTTCGACAATTCATGTCATAGGTGAAATGTCAGATTACATAGCAAACCAACCTAAAATTCCAAAGTATACAAATCCAGGAAATCCTGTGGTGACTGTTATCATTAATGACACTGCCATAGGAAACACACTTATTGATTTAGGAGCTTCTATTAACCTAATGACTACCACAGTTTTAGAAACTCTCCATTTAGTACAGTTCCTCCGCCCTACCCCAACAATGCTAGAATTAGCAGATCGCACTATGGTACAGCATGCTAGGATCTTAGATGATATCATTGTATCAGTAGCTTCATGGGAATATCCAGTGGACTTTATGGTCATAGAATCAAAATACCCTTCTAAAGGTCACCCCATCATTCTGGGAAGACCTTGGTTGGCCACTACTAATGCATTTATAGGATGTAGGGATGGAGAGATTATTATCTCTGATGGGTTATCTACAAGAAAAATAGGTTTATACCCACCAGCATAGCCAGTAACTGAAAATCTGTTTTGGTTAGATTGTCCTTTTGGGGATGAGAACTTGGAAGAACTTTCCCTTGTTAGTGATTTCTCTGGGCACTTCAAGAAAAAAATACCAAGAATGTGTTGAACCAACTTAACTCTTCCACAACATTTATAGACTTTCCTCAGTCTTTTTCCCAACTTTACCAAATATTTGGAGACGAATTCCAAGAAAACATGAGCCTCTCAACATTTACAAGTACACCCTATGTCTTCGCAATCGAATAACATCTAGGATCCTATACCATACCTTTCGAGGTTAGTTCCAAAAAATTTCTACATATAAACGTAGGTTTAGATGAAAGTCAGCAAAAACAATTACTAAAAGTTCTCAAGAGTCAAACTGGAGCATTTGCATGGGAATACACCAATATGACGGGTATACACCCAGACACCTGTATTCACCACATTTACACAAATTCAAACATACCTCATGTCAAGCAGCCCCAAATAAGAATGAATTTATCCCTAAATGATATAGTCAAATATGAATTGCAAAAACTCCTTAATGTTGGTTTCATTTACCCAATTTCTAACAGTAAATGGGTGTCTCCTCTAGTAGTAGTTCCAAAGAAAGTTATAGGGAAATGGCGTATCTATGTTGACTTTCGAGAATTGAACAAGGCCACTCTTAAGGACTATTCCCTTTACCCTTCATTGACTAGGTGTTAGATACCTTGTCAGAAAAACAATACTTTTCTTTCCTTGATGGGTGTAGCGGGTACAACCAAATATTAATAGCACCTGAGGATCAAGACAAGAAAACCTTTACTTGTTCTTGGGGGACATATGCCTATCGAGTGTTTCCATTTGTCCTATGTAATGCACCTGCCACTTTCCAGCGTGCAGTCTTAGGAATCTTTGATGACCTTATACATGACTGTGTAGAAGTTTATATGGATGATTTTATAGTTTATGGTGATACCTTCCAAGAAGCCCTTGATAACCTAGAAACAGTTCTTATTCGGTGCCAAGAAACGAACTTAGCCCTTAGTCATGAAAAATGTAAGATGCTACTAACTAAGGGCATAGTTTTGGGACATCATGTCTCTCTTCAAGGTATCAAGGTGGATCCTGCCAAGATAGAAATAATTGTTAATCTTCCTCCTCCAAAAACTCTGAAGGAAGTAAGAAGCTTTCGTGGTCATGCAGGCTATTATAGACATTTTATTGAAAACTTCACTAAGATAGCCACACCTATGTTCAAGTTACTCATAAAAGATACAGAGTTTCAATGGACTGAACCTTGTCAACATGCCTTTGAAACTTTGAAGGAAAAGCTGTGAGTGGCACCAATACTTAGGAGCCCCAATTGGTCCCTTCCCTTCCATATATCCACTGATGCTTCTGACATAGCTATAGGAGCAGTCTTAGGTCAAAAAGAGGGACAAACATCTCATGCCATCTATTTTGCTAGTAAAAATTTGACCCTTGCAGAAACGAAATACACTATTACTGAAAAAAGAGTTTCTGGTAGTAGTCTATGCCATCAACAAGTTTCATCATTATATCACAGGATATGAAGTTTTCGTACACACCAACCACTCACCAATCACCAATGGCAGGGTGACTCGGTGGCTCCTTTTGTTAAAAGAATTTAACATTACTGTTGTTGATCGTCCTGGTCGAGAGAATGTGGTAGCATATTTTCTCTCTCGAATTCAAATTCACAATAATGCCAGTCCCGTCGATGATAGCTTTCTAGATGAACATTTGTTCATTGTGTCTATTTGAACCCCATGGTTTGCAGACAACCAATTATTTAGCAACCGGAAAGCTACCAAATCATCTCTCCCCACCCGAGAAACGTAGGATCATAGTTCAAAGTTCTAATTATTCTTTGGTGGACAATGATCTTTTTCGTACTGGTCTTGATCTTATTATTAGACGATGTGTATGAGAGGATGAGATGGAAGAAATCCTTCATGCATGTCATGGTGGACCTTGTGGCAGGCATTTTTCTAACAAGAGAACAACATACAAAGTGTTGCACTCTAGGTATTATTGGCCAAGCTTTTTTAAGGATGCTGCCAAATATGTCAAGGGATGTGACAGTCTCCAAAGAATGGGTAGACCTACACCATCCAATGAGATTCCCTTACAACCCTAGGTTATGATTGAGCCTTTTGAAAAATGGGCTCTAGATTTCGTTGGGCCAATTTTCCCTATGTCTCGCAAGAAGAAGTACATACTAGTCTTCACAGACTATGTCACCAAGTGGGTAGAAGCCAAAGCTTTATTCCGAGCCACAGAAAAATCTGTGGTAGAATTTATATATGAAGAAATATTTACCCGATTCGTTGTACCTAGGAAAATTGTAACCAATCAAGGATCTCAGTTCACCTCCAAGTTGATGAAAGAGCTTACTGACAAATATGGTATTGGACATTGTAAATCTTCACCATATCACCCGCAAGCCAATGGTCAGGTAGATTCTACCAATAAAGTATTAGAAGCCATCCTGACTAAGACCATCCAGTTACACCACAAAGACTGGGCAAATAGGCTTCCAGAAGCCTTGTGGTCTTATAGAATAACTTGGAGGAATACCACTGGCCACACACCTTATGAACTTGTTTATGGTAAACAAGTTCTTCTACCCATTGAATTTCAAGTCAAAACCTTTCATATGGATGTACAAGTAGGGATGGATCTGGAAGAAGCACAGAGACAACGAATCCTACAGATAAATGAATTAGATGAGATTAGACAAGATGTTGTTCAATGCACAATTTTAATACAAAACCAACGCAAAAACTGGAATGATAAATACATTAAACAAAAACAATTCAAAATTGGAGACTAGGCATTAATTTTTTATTCAAGGTAAATTAACTACTCGTTGGATGGGTCCATATGAAATTGTTACAACTTTTGATAATGGATCTGTCAATATTAAGACAATTGATGATTCGCAAATTTCCTTTGTTGTAAATGGACATAGACTTAGACTTTGTCATCAACCAATATCTAAATAGGATTTTGTGTTGAATGCCTTACAACAGAAGGAGATGGAGCTGGTAGAAGAGGAAGTCATTCCTCCTTATCCTGGTTCTTGAATTATTTTGGGTTATCTTCATTTGTATATATGTAAATATATTTTTGTTTTTTTTAATAAATAGGAGTTATTTCTAACAACTGATCGTATTTATACAGGAAATTCACTCTTATGATCAGCTATTGGAATTTTTTCAATTAAAACAGGAAGACTGTTTTCCTTTCCCTAATTTTAATAAAATTTCATATGACTGTTCCTTGTACATATGCTTTTGTTTTGAATAAATTTGAATCATCTAACAAGTGGTTTTGCAGTTTGATTACAAGAACCTTATCTCTATAATCAGCTCATGCAATATTATCTGAAAAGGGAAGTGCTCTGAAAAAAACTCATAATGCATCCTAACTCCTTCTCTTTCGATTATTATTGAAAATTGAAAATTTATAGTGAAAAGTTAAAGTGTTCTTTATATCATTTCTAACCACTTTCTTCTATGATTTTGTATATGGTATTTGATTCAAACATGCACATTTCTGATTTATCATTAGAACAATTGCTTGAGACCTACTTTAATCATCATGATTTTCAAAGTTCTATCTTACACCTATGGACTACTAGTCATCCCGGACTCATTATCAAAACTTGTCTCTTAAGCATTGTTTAAAAAGGTATCCCAAGAGTGAGTGATATTTTCTACTTATGGGGAACATTACTGATCTTTTATGAAGAAGATAGACTGAGAGGTCAAGGGACAGCTTTAGGTTTATATCTTTTGACATGATATATAATCCAGGCCATTATAAATAAATTTACTCATAAGGTTCGCTCTGAAAATTTGAATTATGTGTTTAGCAAGCTTATCACACTCTAGTGCCAACCGGCTTCCTCATACAAAAAAAATCATTATACAAAGCAAACCCGTCGGGGTACTGAACAAGCTCGCTGGCAGCAGGTCCATGCTAAGTAAAATATTAAACAAGGAAGCTCGGTAAATGCAAGTAAACCTATCGGGATATTGAACAGGCTCGCTGGAAGCGGGGCTATGCTTGCATGGTACCAAGATAAACTCGTCGGGGTACTAAACAGGCTCACTGGCAGTGGGCCCATGCTAAGTAAAATCTTAAACAAGGAAGATCGATAAATGCAAGTAAACTTGTCGGGGTACTGAACAGGCTCGCTGGCAACGAGGCTATGCTTGCATGGTACCAAGATAAACCCGTAGGAGTACTGAACAGGCCTGCTGGCAGCGGGGAAATATCGGGTAAAAGAGGTTTGGTTAATGCATCGCTATGCACATGGCTCATTTAAACAAAAAAAAATTGAGTATACGAATACATGTTTAGGCCAAATTATTTATACTGTCATTAGAGAATGGTTGTAAGTTGGACTTGGACCCTGTCTTCTAATTCAAACAATACCTAGGATATGATTATCCTAGAAATGGGACCCATAACTATAGAAATCTCACAAACTCCAGGGTGAACTTTATCTATATTCTTTGTATGACAAGAGATCTTTAAATGAATCATGGATGACTGGTTTTCCTATGGCATTCTTCGTGTCAATTGTACTATCACTATTCATATGGTCTTCCTCAGCACTGTTATTTTTTTGATGAATGTACATATCTGAATCATCTCCATTTATTAGTTAGTATTTATTTTTTTACAAAAAAAAAATAATAATAATAACAGCATTTCGGAGCTATTGGCTAAACTATTAATTGGAAATATTTGGATATTAATCAGTTTTTCTTTGATGGCTAGAGGACACGCCATATTTTTGGTTTGCGGGAGGTTCAGAACTGTTTTTACTTTCTGATTATTTATAAAAAGTTCATTTATCTCTGACAAAATGATAGGTGTTTTCAGGATAATGCAAGTAGCAGAAGATTGTTCTGATCCATGATAAATAAAGAGGAGCACGACTAAAGCTTCAAAAAAGCAGGCTTACATCATCCTCTTGTGTGTTGAATTCCCCAGAAAAATTCTCTGCATAATCAGCAGCACTTAGATCCAACAAAACACATTTTGTACAGAAGGTCCATATGGAGGATCGAATGACGATCCGAATGAAGTGATGAATGAGGAAAATGAACGAGGATCTGAATGAAGTACCAAAGGAAATCATAGCTTATAAAAACATAATTAAGTGTGTTAGGGATCGAATTTTTGAATTCTACTGGTAAAATATAATTGACTAACCATACCAGGGATCAATCAAATATCATCTCTGCATTCGACCTCATTCCTTTGTTCATTTCATCTTCATCAAATGAATCGGTTAATCATGTATGATTGTGATTTTTAGAATCATTTTATGGCTATCATATGGTTTTAATTTTTCATTAAGATATATGCATGCAATCTGTCATTGTATTAATTAAATTCATCATGTTCTTTTATGTTACTTATGCTTAATATCTCATGATGAACATTACATTCAACCTATCCAAAGTTTACTTTGGACATGGTTGAATATATCATAAACCATATGAATTCACCAATGCATGCATTTTCATGATGGCACATGATCCAAGATTTTTGCATGATAGCATGATCATTCGAGCGTGCTAAATCTCTACTCACGATCATTTAACCGTTCAAACGGATCATGATTTAAACCAACCCCTACGTGAATTCTACTTCATTATGCTTTCCCTTATCTTTCTAGAATCTATCAAGCTGCATCTCTTGCAATTTCTTGCATTCCCTGTATCCATTTGCATCCCTTGACCTCTACTTAGCAATGCCGATCTGTTATGATCCTGGAAGCTACTAGGAATTGCTCCGCATTCCTGAATTCAAGGTGTGTCGCGAAGTGTTTCTTCGAGTGGGCTGGAATCCATTCCTTCATCTTCCCCACGGCCATGATGACGAGATTTCACTTCTATTTTCCAAAGAATTCGATGGAAAAATGACTAAGGTTGGCCATCTCACCTTTCCTGTAACAGAGGAGTCTATTGCATTGGCCACGAAACTTACCAGGGAAGGTGCTTGTTGGCACAAACACCTTTTCCTTCTGCGGATAGCTCACGAATTTGCTCTTAAAGCCGAATACCAACACGTTACAGGCACAAAAGGGTTCCACCAGGAATCGATTAAGCCTGAATATATTGAGCCCTTGACTGTCATCATCTGGCTGATCACCTATGAAGGTAAGTACACCATTTTCAAGGCCTTCCATTTCCGATTATTGGCACATTTCGTTAATAATCAGGCCCTAAATTTTCCATTTTATTTTCTAAAGAGCCTAGAAAAGATGTCGAGTCAGGTTAGGAAAAATGTAGTTAACCCTGCTGGAAGTTTATACCATCATTGTCTCATAAAAATCCTGATCACCCATCAGTTGAAAGAAAAGGGGCAAACGTGGGATAGATTTGTGTTTGAAACACTAAACCCCCATCTTATTAAGAAGCCCCTTGTTAAATCCTTTTCCTCTCGCAAGCGTCACTGATTTCAAAACTGTGCAGATGAGCCCGTTCAAACCTCTGCCCAAGCAAAAAGGGATGCCAAGTCTGTATGATTTAGTGAGGGTGACTCAAGAGAAATGCACCTTGTTCACTCATCCTCTCCTGATCCTATCCACGAGGACACAACCAAAAAAACACCATTCTTCTCATCAATACCCACAAAGTCAAGAAGGGCCAATCGTGACCAGTTTATCGACCAAACCGTCGTCCAGTCTATCGATCAGTCCATCATTCAGACAGTCTTGATGACCAGATGGACGATCCTATCCTTGAATCACCCCTCCTTTCGTTAGCCAATACATCCTCTTGTTTGCTTGAAGATCCCATCTTGGAACCTACCCCTACACACATTGAGGATAAGGCTCTTGAGGAATGCACTACATCTGCTGATCCCGAGCCATTTCTAAAGGGATTGAGCCCTCAAAAAGACCATAAGTCTTTTGCAGAAGCATCTACTCCACTCCATCAGACTGTGGACAAATTAACCCAAAACATAGCACAGTTAAAAAGCCAGAATGAGAAGTATGTTGAGATAATCTCTGGGCTTCGTGAAGAAAACAAAGAATTACGCTTACAAGTGAAAACCATTGAAGATTTAAACGATGCCAAAACAACTTCCAACATTTCTCTCTGGTTGAAGCATGATGCCTTGAAGGATTAGTTCAAGAAGCTTAGGGCTAAATCCACTTCCTCTTCCAAGTCGAAGGCAACTGCTACCGCATCTCATCCTTCTTCCTAATTTATTCTATACTTGCTTAGTGGGACCTAGCATATCTCTGGTTTGGGGGAATGTTGGTGTCCATTTTTATCACCATTTTTTATCAGTAAACATGCTCTGATTGGCGTATTTTCACTATTTTGATATAATAAGTCATTCTCCTTGCCATTCAGACCATCAATCAGACCCAAGTATGAACGTATTTGCATATCGCATGAATCTTGGTTGAATATCATCATTTTTATGGTTTATTGACAATTATCTCACATTTCTAGACGTGCTTGGCATTTAGTTTTTGTTCTACAGGTTGTGGTCGTCATTCGGACCTTCATTCAGCCACGCGTTCACGCTGAAGACACCTAGCCGCATTCGAATTTTCGTCCAGCCCTCCATTCACACCTGCGGAATCGTTGGTTGAGATATTTAGGGACATTAAAGACAAAAATGATGATGTGAGTTATGTTAAGGACGTGGCCCTCATGGTTCGTGAGCCTCCATTCTAGAATATTCGCTCTCTCATCCAACTAGCTCAACACCACATCACCTTCCCACATCGAGGATAACTAACGCACAGTTGCTCGCGTCAAGGAAGATCAACGCCTGTGGACTCAGGAAGACGGCATGTGCACTATCGTAAACCACCCTGCAGCTATTCTACATCCATTAAGACCTCTATTTTTAGAGAGGTCGACTATGTCGACCTTCTCCCTTGTTGTAAAACTTATATAAAGACGTTTCCTGTGAAGAAACGCAACATATATATATATCATAGCACATATACGTGTTGAGGCCTCAGGGATGCAGGGTAATTGCAAGGTGCTGGAATGGGTCCAAGGCTCCCAACAAAGGGTGAAAACCCAGACTGAAATGCTTCGAAAAACCCTGCACAAGGGCGGTTCTATCCCCAGCCTGTTTGGTATGGAATTCTCCCATGGATATTCGGCCTCCGTTGGTACTCTATGAGTTGATGGGTTTGATCAATTGATCAAAAGTTTAATACGGAAAACAAAAGCTTAAAACTAAGTCTGTTCTAACTTAAACTATTAAGAAAAGAATCTAATCTGAGTTAGACCTATTCTAAAGAGAAGCTTGTAGTTGTGCAAATCGATCTAGATGTGAGAGGAACAACGATGTTTGCCGACCTCAACAGAAATGTAAAAGGTGCATTTACTTGTTTACTTAAATCATAATAACTTAATGAAAATTAAAGAGAACAATTCAATTAATTAAGCCTATTCAAGATCAATCTGTAATCACTGTGTTAATTGAAAAATTAACATTGATTAGATAGTATATGAATCATTTGCAGAAATCGATAAAGAAAGTATCTAAATTAAAGAAATTTAACACCCTTATACAAAGATTTGTCATAAGAAAAATCAATACAAGAGATCTGTGCATTAATTAATGTATGCAAAAGAAACACATCCTGTAGATGAAAAATTCTAAAGTTAGAAATCAAACACCATCAAAGAAACTTGACGATAAACAAGATATGATTTGAAAGATTACTTCACTACATTAAGAAGTCTGTAAACAAAATTACAAGGCTTTGATAAAACAGAGTATCTCCATGTCCTCTCCTGCTAATTTCTAACCCAAAAATTATCAACCCCTCTCCCTGAGAAGTATGTTGTCTTAAATAAGGATTACAATGGAGTACAAAAAGGAAATCCCAAAAGATAGGGATTACAAAGTTTAAATTCGGCTATTAATCCAGGGAATCTGGCCATAATAATCTAAACAACTCTAACTCAACAAATTCCCTCCGCTTCAAGGTGAATTTTGAACAAACGTCATCTTGGAATTTCTAAAAAATCCCGTAGCGAAATTGGAGAATTTGTCAATAGCTTAATAGATATCGACAACAGGGAATAGTCGGTCCTCGAAACCTTCCTGCTAAATTGCCACAGAATCTCCTGGCTGATCCATAACGCTATCAAAAACAGAAAAATCGGACAACGGGTCTTGTTTCACGGGAGCCGGTGATGTGTCAGGTTCTTGATTAATTATGAGATCTTGGACAATAGAATCATCTTGATCATACAACTGTTCAATGCTTTCTACTTCGTCCTTTTGAGGAGGCGGTAAACAAACTGGCAGAATTTCAGAAACTTCTTCTCCGCTACCACTGTCGAGATCAGGAACACCTGCATCAAAAGGTGGTGACATAGGTTCAGGAAATAACAAAGAATGAAGCTCTTCATGCATGGAAGATTCATCAGAGGTTTCACAACCTATCTGCATCTTATCCAACAAATTGTCAGACAAAAAAAACTTGCCAAAATAGGAAAAATTTATAACCAATTCAACCGAAGAACTAAGTGCTTCATACCTGTGGCCATATTTAAAATGAGTGACAGAGGATCAAAATGATTGAATATGATGAGCTGCAATGATTACCGTCATGCAAAGTTGGGGATTACAATCATTTAAACTGGAATGAGACGACGTCACAGCATGTTAATTCGAAAAGGATAATAACAAGTACACCTTCAACACAATCTAGCGTCGCATCTAAACACTGTCATTACAGGTCAATCTTATCAAGCAATGATGTTTTCAAGGATGATCATGCAGTGCAAAGTGAAGTGAGAATCCCAGCCATGATGACGGCGAAAACAAGACATTGCAACGTAAAATTGAATAATCGAATTTCATCCATTGGATCAACTAAACGGACAATGAGGATTTGGCAATGCAGGATGCGGGATAAGACTTTGGGAAATTATTTCTGAGTTTATTCATGATTCCCGAAAGCCGCAACCTGAAAATTGTGGGTTGCGGGTTTCGGAACATACTACACAACTGCGGGTTTCAGGTTTCGGAGTGACGATTCCCAAACTTATTAGCAAGGAGTTCTCGCATCCCGTACCTTTCAGGTTGCAAGTTTTCGAGATCACCAAAACCAAACAATTGAAAATTGTTTTCCCGCAACCCACAACTATCGGGTTCGGGATTTCAGGGTGTCGGAAAGTCGGGTTTCGGAAAGGCAAAAAACTAGCAATAAAAGGTTTGCAATTTGAATTTCTTTGCGATCAAAACACTCGGAAAAATTCTAAGGGAAGCAATACAAATCAAGTTAAGCAAAGGCATAAGTACAGGATCTGCAGAAACCAAGCTAAAATTTTATATTCACAAGACACTTGTACGAATATCTTTGCGTAAATTAAAATTCAGGGCTCTCATGCTTGACTAAAGCATGGGATCTGTTGTGGTCACAACAAGATGATAGCAGTAATTTTTATAGAGACACTGTGTAATTTTTATCAGTCAATGGAAGTTCCAGATTCTAGCTGTTGATGTTCTGTTGTTGGTGAATTACTTGAGTTAAGCTTCAATCCCTGATTGCTGAGAAGGGCCCCTCAACAACCAGAGGTTTTGTGTATATTCTGTATTTCTTTCTTGCAAATAGATAGTTTACTTTTCAATACATGTATTTATTTGGTTTCCTGTAGACACTATTTTATTTCCTGTAACTTATATCCTGTTGTTAATTTAATTTACATTCTTAGAAGTTAAAGTGACCAGTCATGCATAGTTCTTAGTTGATTTCAGTTTTTTCATTACCAATCAGATAGAGTTAACTAGTTAATGTTTCAGAGTTTAGTTTATAGTTAGATACAGTTCTGCTAATTTTTCATGTAGCTGTAGATGAGTTTTATTTACATATGAGCCTTGTTTTATCACGCAATAGATATAGTTTGTTTTCTTAGATAATGATTAGTATAGATGGCTTTTTGTTATTTCATCTTTTAACCAGTCTATTTACTACTTTCCTTGCACTATAGGTTCATATGCATCAGTCAGTTGGCGTTAAGATCATTTAATATGCTTCTTTCCTTAGTTTATATTGTTTTCTTCCATCCGGATTGTCATTCGGACTGTATTTCATACTGTCATCCGGATCATCATACGGACTTTAATATTTTCTGCATTCTTTTTATGCTTGTTTAGAATCCAGTTTCTTAGGTTTTTAAACTGTAATGTTTCTTGTATTTAATTAGCATTCATATATATAATTAGGACCTTGTTTTGCACTACATATAGTTTTAATTAAATTTCATACTCATTCTTAGTTTTCATTCCATTTTCTTAACTTTGCTTAGTTGCTTCTCAAATTATGTCTTTTATGTCTGATTTATTAATATTTTACTGTTCTAGAATTTACTTTATTCTAGAACTTTGGATTCCTAGTTTAGTTTACTTTATTCATTGATTTTGGATTGAACTTAGTAATTTCATTCTCCCAAGCACATTAGTTTTTATATTTTCTTAGTTCAAGCATATTATTTGCTTCTCTCATTCACATAGTTAATAAAGATGTCCATAGAATAGGATCTAATTCGAAAATAAAATATCTTTATCAAGTTTTCTACTTGCTTCTAAATCAAATTCATTCTCAAGTAAATATCTTTATCAAGTTTTCTACTTGCTTCTAGATTACATTTGTCCCATGTCATTTGCTTATGGACAAAGAATATATTACAATGTTTAAAGTCAGTTGTAATTGGACACTCTCTAGTTTCCATTTATTTGTAGAAGTTAAACTAGAATTTCTTCCATTTTGTTTCCTTGTCACATTTGAAAGTCATTTTGATACATTCTCTCCTGTTCCTATTACATTTGATACATTTCCTCAGAATCCCCAAGGAGAATGGAATTAGGTAGTTTAGTTTGATCTTGAGTTGAATGCATGAATAGTTTTTGAATTCATTAAGTAGTTTGTAGTTTTGCTTTAAGTTAATATAGTTTCTTGTTTCCATAGTTAGTTTCAATCGAATCATTTTATAGATAGGTTTCTAAACTTATTTCTAGTTGTTTTCTAATTCCTAGACTAGAGTTTTGAATCCTTAATCAGTAGTTTCCATTTTCATCAAAGTAGTTCTGTTTTTTATTAAGTCTTGTTTCTAGAGTAATATTCGTTGTTTTTATGTTTTTAGTTATTGTCCATAGAGTAGAGTAGTATAGATTGATATTATTCTGATTTATTGGTTTAGTTAGGTTTAATCAGTTCAGTAGTTGTATTTTTGAAGTTTCACTCGGTTTTTTTTATTTTGAAAGATCTTTTGATCTTTTCATTATTAAACATTTCCAAGGTCTGACGAACCGAAGCTTTAGGTCCCATTCTACCTCAGCATATGTTGTGCCACAACTCTAATATTACCAACCCTGGTCGATAATTAAATATTTGATGATTCCTTAAGACAATAAATACACCCAACAACCATTAGTATTTTCCAATCAGATTTGAAGAAAAATATTGTTGAATCTCTTGTTGAAGATGAGCATTATCTGAAAATAAAAGATAAATTACAACAATAGTATTTGGAAAAGAGGTATGAATGTTATCATTTAGAGGATGATGGACTTCTTACTTATAATAATAGAACGTATATCGCTAATGTTTCATATTTGAGGAGAATTATTATGGATGAAATCCATAAAATTATATATTCTTGTCACCCATGATACCAAAAAACAAGTTCTACATCAAGAAAGCAGTATTTTTTACCGTGAATGAAGGAATAAATTGTTGAGTATATTTCTAGATGTATGAAATGTATTTCATATTTGACCTCATTTGCACAAAAATCAAGACAGAAGTTGGATGCTTGAAATTTGCTGCTAAATAATAGGAAATCTTTGACCATGTGATGGAGACTCATGTGTGTGAGATAGGTGAGGTCTGAGCAATCCAAATACATGTTGGGACACCTTTATACAAGATCCATGTTGCAGAATTCGATCTGGAGATGTGCAAGTATGCTAATCATGAATTGGTACTGTAACTGATACCAAATTTGTACTGGAACGTTGTTTTGGTTGGAGAAATTCTTCTAACATAGGAATTGAACTCATGTAAACCATCATTAGTAAAACCAAGTATAATAATCTTCAAATCATTAAAAATAAAGGAAAACAGATGTAATTTTAAAACTAGTGCATAAGGAAGTGTGTAGTGGTGTTTTGATGAGAAATGGATGATCAATGGGTGAAAGATGCGGAAAATGGTCAAATGGATGACTGTGGATGATGGTAAGTGGTAACAAATCAACAACCCAATAGTCGCAATACCATGTGTGGTAATCCTCGGGAGTAAAAAATTGATTGCAAGGTTGGTGCAAATCCTGCATGATGAATATGACCTACCCTATATGAAATTTTAGATTGCAAACCTCTTAAAGGATCACCACTTGAAAGTAAGCCTTAGTTATTGTTTCCTTTCAATATTCCATTAATTCTAGCCAAAAATGCATTAGTAATAGTCACTAGTTGAAAAGATAGGGTCAAAAATATATCCATGTGGGTAAAAATTTGAATTTTTTTGAAATATATGGAAAAATTACAAACTATTTCACCTTGCTTTTACCTCTTTTGGAGATTTTGTGCCCTAGATATTCAATTTTTTATTGTGGATTCCTCAAGCTATCAAATCAACTTTCGTTGGTTCTATGTACTTTTCCCTTCCCTCCTCTTTCATTTCTACGTTTTTTTCATTTATTTTTGTCCAAGATTTAATTTTTTAGCTTCATTTTGTACCTCTTACTGTGAATATGTGCCTAATGATCCAACAGGGTGAAAATTATAGAAAAATTTGCACCTGTCTAGTGAATTGGTAGCGAGCAGTTCACACATGTTTAGATCATTGAGGGAAAATGTGTAGTATAGGGATGAAAAAATTGCACCCAAGCTAAAATAGTGGCTTTCTTGTGTAGACGTCATTTATATGGAGGGAGAGGGAGCACGAGGATCTTGACTGGGATTCCATTAGTGATCCTTTGACCTTAAATGCTCTTCGGCGATGTGGATTACTCAAGTTCATCTGAGTTTCCAATATGAGGGCCCAAAAGGGCTTGCTTCAAATACCGATTCGTTGTTGGGATCTCGACCATGGTGCGTTCATGCTCAAAGGGTATGTTTTGGAAATCACAGTAGAGGGCATCTACTTTCTTACCGGGATCTTAAGGAGAGAAGCTCTATTGAACCTTAAAGGTTCAATCCAAGGAGAAAATGTCTTCACGGAACAAGAATATGTGAATAGCTATTATGTAGCAGGGACACTAAAGATGGGCACACAAGTGTCTATTGCAAGCATTGCAAGTTTCCCTTGGAAAGTGATATTGACTAGGATCACTAGAGTGGCGAGTTCTGCAGTGTTTCATTTTTATTCATGGGGTCTCATGCATATCGGGGTAGAGTTCTTGAGATCCACACTTTTTGATCGGTGCAATGGTTTGTTGAACAACATGAGGAGTCAACTTACCGACTACAAGACTGGAAAGACAAAAAAAATCAGATATGGAAGCATACTAGTGTCATTATTATTTTAGAGGCTTCCATGGATGAGCCCATGAGTATCATTACCTCCCCTAGATCCCTGAGAGCCCTGCATGAAATTATGGAATGACCTCTTGTATCGGTTGGGAGGAGGATCGACTACCAATACTTTTCATGATGAGTACCTCGAGTGGTGGAGCAGGAATCTCCGTACCGTCGAGGAGTTTCCATACACAAGTCTAGATTTCATAGGTGATCTTAACTTGGTAATCCCTTGTGGTTCATCTTGGGGTAGGATTGGTAAGTAAAATTTTTGTATATTTAATCTTCTTCTTTTTTTGAAATGTTTTCAAAGTCGAGGACATGTTTTTGGATTATATGCCTAACAAAATTTTTCCATGATGTAGACATTGGACTAGTGTGGCCATCCGGCCACCCTCACCTTCGACGACATGATCCCCAAGCATAGAAATGGGTAGAGGCCACTCTTACTTCATTTGAGTAGAACCTTCAAGGCCTTACCCATGGTATTCCTACCACCCAGATAGAGCATTTTCTAGAGGCTATGTAATGACAAGTGGTAAGGGTTCATGCCTTATGGATTTGTTTGTTTAGGTAGGTGACCACCTATTCTTTTTTCTATAGAGACACTATAAGAGAGTAGGACTAAATTCAGTTGCTTTGATGTATTTTGTCCATGATGGAAGTTTTTGTATATGTTTGATGTATTTTGCACTATTGAGGTCTAGGGGACCCAGTTTTGTATATGACTCATACTAATTTGTGTACTTGATGGAAAAAATGGTATTAATGAAAATTTTATCAACCTTATTTACAGTGTGTACATGCTCTTTTATTCTTTGTATATGTTCTTTTAATTATGAAACAAATGCATGTCTAAGACATAATTGGCTAATGCATCAATAATGGAATTCATCCTCCTTGGCACATGAACATAGCTAATGAAATCAAAGTGGCATTCAAGAAGGAGCATCCTCATACATTTTCATAGTAATTTAGGATCACTCACATAGTATACTCTATTCAACTGTGACACTACCGGTTGTGAATCAAGGTGGATAGTTAATTGTTGCATTCTAAGCGATATGGATTCCAATAGTAACTCAATCATAACACTATACTCCACAATGTCAATAGTGTCCTAACTGAGAGAGACTCCTATTGAACTCACAAGCTGGCCTTTGAGATTAAAAATCACTCATTATTATAGCCAAAATTGGCACTTCTCCGTCTGTGACAACACTTACATCTTTTGGTCGCATGATGACACTTCATGAGATTACTGTGAGTCACACAAAAGGACATTTGTGTATGAAAGAGACATATTTGGGACTTTATATGGATGACATTACCTAATTCATGGTCCATTTGATAGGTAATAACCTTAGGAACATTTTTCTAGACCAAAACTTCTCCAGAAAAGATTGTTTTTGGCCATTTTTCCACAAAAAGAGGGTTTAATGCTTATAAACCCACGCGTTTTCCTAAAAATCCACAGGTTTCATATGGAAAGAGTCACAGGTACCCGCTGGTTGTCCCTGTTCAAAGTCACGCACATGTCAAAAACACTAAAAATGCATAAAATTGCGAAAAAATGGTTAGTTTTGGGTAGTTTTGGAACCTCCTCTTTGGTTGTAACTACTTCCTATTCAACCATATATTCTTCACTTTCTATATAAGCGAGGGAGAGGGAAAGGGGACCAAGCCCATTATATTTTTATGCTGGAGGAATTGAGACTCACATCCCCCTCACTTATGCCCTGGTTTCTTGTAAACCCTAGCACATCTTATCAGAGGTTGGGGTCCTTGGAGAAAAATGTCCTATAGCAAGGGAGAGACTACCAACGTATAGGGGTAAAAGATAGACATACAATGTTCTACAAATATATTTACTAAGAAAAGAGATTAGGGTTAGAAGGATGTGCACCTTATTCAGAAGTTTGATCCAAGCCTTTCTCTTCCTTTCTCTTCAATGCAACAACCTGCAAAACAACTTCAAACCTTTCTCAAACCAACTTGACTACAAATACAATATTGATATTTATAAAAGAAGAAAACATCAAATTATAATCAGATCTAAAACATACATGAACAAATCATATTTGGAAAGGAATAATGTATGATCTTTATTAATGAATGAAGCAAGTACATAAACTTATACCCTCCTTCAAGCATGGCACTTCATGAAACCAAGATTCAAGGTATCCTGCTCCTCTTCTCCAAGGACCCCAACTTCTGATAAGATGTGCTAGGGTTTACAAGAAACTAGGGCACAAGTGAGGGGGATGTGAGTCTCAATTCCTCCAGCATAACAATATAATGGGCTTGGTCCCCTTTCATGGTCCCTCTCCCTCTCTTATATAGCAAGTGAAGAAGATATGGTTGAATAGGAAGTAGTTACAACCGAAGAGGAGGTTCCAAAACTACCCAAAACTAACCAGTTTTTCGTAATTTTATGCATTTTTAGTGTTTTTGAGATGTGCGCAGCTTTGAACAGGGACAACCAGTGGGTACCCGCGACTCTTACCATATGCAACCTGCGGATTTTTAGGAAAATGCGTAGGTTTATAAGCATTAAACCTGCGTTTTTGTGGGGAAATGGCCAAAAAAAAGCCTTTTCTGGGGGTTTTCTGGAGAAGTTTTGGTCTAGAAAAATGTTCCTAAGGTTATTACCTATCAAATGGACCATGAATTAGGTAATTCCATCCATCTAAAGTCCCAAATATGGATCTTCCATCCACAAATTTCCTTTTGTGTGGGTCACAGTAATCTCATGAAGTGTCGTCATGCGACCAAACGATATAAGTGTCATTACTGACGGAGAAGTGCCATTTTTGGCTATAACACCCATGTTTTAGAATTAATGTTCAGAGTGTGACAGTAAGCTCCATCCACATATCCTACAAATATAGGTGCTCCCGACGACATCTGTCAATTGAGCACAAAGCATGATGAGCAACAACCAATACTGACCAAAAATATAAAAATAAAAGAAACATGGGCTACTTATATTACAACAAGTACAAATACATTTTCCATAGCCATGATTGAATTAGGGCATGTACCTCTTTAAGTAGAGCCCATTTCTAGTCCCTAGTGTGTTCCCTTCAAAATCTTCTAATGCGTAAGCCCCTTTTTGCAAAGCTTGCCTCACTTTGTAAAGGCCAAGCCACATTTCATTAAACTTACCAAACCCAAGTTTGTCATGTTGTTGGTCATAGGCTAACGCCATGTCTCCCAGAGAGAAGACACAGGTACATACCTATTTATCATATTTTTCCTTGATGCATTTTTTATTTGCCTCAATAGCAGTAGCAACATCTCTCTTATGTTCATTCATTTGTTCCAAATACACTAAGCTCTCTTCTAACTAAGTAGTGTCTGGAAGGAGATCGAAATCCATTTTGAGTGATGGGATTTCACACTCTATAGGTAACACCACTTCAACTCCATGTACAAGCTGAAAAGGCGAAAACCCTATAGTAGTATTGATGGAGGTTCATTATGCCCATAGAGTAGGATACAACATAATATTCTAGTTGTTTGTATTTATGCTCACTGTCCTTTGGAGCATGGTTTTTGAGGACTTAATTACTACCTCTACTTGTATTTTTTTATAAGGATAGTATGGTGAGGATAAATCTTGTCAAAATCCTAGTTTTTCAACCAATTCCTCCTTCATCTTGTTTTGGAATTGAATGCCACTGTCAATGACAATCTCTTTAGGTATCCTAAAGTGACTTATGATCTTATTAAAATAAAAGTATGGAGTAGTTTAACTGTCACAATAGAAGGTAGGAATAGCTTTGGTCCACTTGGTAAAGTAGTCCACAACCACAATAATGTATTTATGAACACTTGTTGATGTTGAATTACATGTCGTAAAATCTATCCCCCATTTTATGAAGGGACCTGCGATGACTACTGGGTAAAGTGGAACAATATGCACACACACATTTTCCTAGTGAATATCTGACAAGGATGACACTTCTTGATTGATTCAACGCAATATTTAAAGATCAAAGTCCAAAAATATCCAATGCACAAAATCTTCTAGGTTGTAGAAATCCATAATAAATGGCCACCACAAGCTCGACCATGGAAATAATTTAGTAATTTTTCATCCTCTTCATGAATAAGACATCACCTAAGAATGGTATCTACTACTTTGTGGTATAGAGTATCACCAATAATGACATAATTTCTTGATTGGTGAGGAATTTATGTCTTTCTTCCCAAGAAGATTGATGTGGGACCCCTTGGGTTTGTAGGTAAATCAAAATATTCCCATACCAAGGTTCTTCCAAGTTGATGAGGAAAATATGTTCATCTAGTAATGAGACATTTTTTACTGCATATTCATCCTCTTGGGGAAGCTCCGACATTAGCTCAACAAATGTCAAGGACTTTCTAGATTTGGATTATGCAAAACCTAGATCTATATCTTGAAGAATGACAATCCATTTATTGTATTTTCCCCCAATAATCCATCGAGACAAGATATTTTGAAATGGATTAACATATGCAATTACGGTAGTTCATATAAGAATGATATAGTGTTGAATCCTCTGTACTGTATGAACAACAACTAATGCCATCTTTTTTACATGGGAATACCTTAACTCCAGTCCTACCAAGTTCTTACTCAAGTAATATATAATATGTTCCTAGTGAGAATCACCTTCTTGAACCAATACCATTCCTACGTCCGTTGATTCAGAGGCTTCCAGAGACAAAAGAAAATCTATGCTATAATCTGGGGAACTTAGCAGCGAGGCGGACATCAAAGCTTTTTTTAATGCATCAAAAGACTTATGAGCATTATCACCCAATTGAATGGGACCCATTTTTTAAGCAATCGCATGAAACCTTTAGTTATTTATGCATAATTTATAATGAATATTCACAAGAAATTAGCTTTTCCCTAAAGGCTCTGCAACTGATGCAGGTTATGCAAGGGAGGAAACTGTATTATTTCCTATACCTTGAATGGATATAGCATAATACCATCCTTTGAAACTATGAAACCAAGGAAACTATCTGAAACAACACAGAAATGCATTTATGAGGATTCAATTGAATCATATAATATCGATACTTATCAAAGATATCTCTTAATGCTCAAGGTGTTCCACCTTCCCCGATTTAGTTGTTAGATCATCTAAATAGGATTCAACAATTTTATTAATGTCATGAAAAGCATAATACATTGCTCTTTGAAAAGTATCTCCGGCATTTTTTAGCCCAAATGACATTTTCCTATAAGCAAGCATTCCCCACATTAAAATAAAAGCAATTTTGTGTTGACCTTCAGATCGGATTTGAATTTTATTATATCTGGAAAATCCATTCATAAATGAGAGAATATCATTATTGGCACATTCATCAATAATCTGATCGATGAATGGCATAGGATAATTATCCTTAGGACATGCTAAATTTAAATCTCAAAAATAAGAACACGCTATGATATTTCCTTGTTTCTTATCAAGGGGTACCAAATTGGGCACCCATTTAGTTAGAGGAACAAGATATATGAAGTATACACGAAGAATTTTCTCCATTTCTACTTAAACAATAGTTGCCTTTCTAGGGTTTCTCGATCTTAGCTTCTTCCAAACAGGTTTTAACATTAGGATATGTATTGATTTCTTGTTCAACAATAGATGGGTCTATTCTAGGCATTTCTTTGTAAGACCAAGTGAAAACATCCCTATATTCTTTGAATAATGTTGTATATATTTCTATTTCTTCGACAAAACAATCAACACCAACAAATATATTTTCAACTACACCTAAGGATTTGGAATTGTTAATGGGAATGGTCTTCGAAATGTTAGCCAGATTTCCCTCTACATAAACTTGAGATGAAGAAAGAGGGCTCCCATACCAATCCATTGGTGTTGGCTTTATAATTCTATTTTCATCAATTATCATATCACTCTTGGTATGCATAAATGATGTTCATTGATGCATGTCTCTCCAAGGTTGTTCTTCCAAATATATTTCTTCCATGATTGCCTCATCTGGAGGCATTAGTGCATCTAAGGGATCATAATATGGTGTCAAGTCGATGACCCACACGAGCATATAGTATTGATCATCCTCTTTAATTCTAGTGAAATGATGAGCATGGTCTACATTTATGGCCTTGTAAGCTATTTTGGCCACAAACACTACCAGAGATTCCCTTATAAATCCAGCTTCACTAGATGGTTATGGTATTATCCATGAGTCATCAAAGTATGTGGCTCTAAATTTAGACACTATCCTCATAGAACTAATCAGGACTGATGAAATCACATGTATTGGGGTTGCATAGTAACCTAGATCGGGTGGAGGCAAGTTAAATGTTCCCATCAAAGTAGGATACATTCCCACTTCAACATTTTTGCAACCCTTCATGGAGCAGTTTAGTAGGGGGATGTTCATCCAGTTATTTTGGTTGGACTCACTCCTACCCAATGACAGTTGATTGATAGTGACTATCTTTCCTTCATGGTGAAATATCGAAGACACCACAACTATCATAGCTTGATTCCAACTTCTACCTAGTCATATATTATAATCCAATGGGGTGTCAATGACTTCCACTTCTACATTCACTATCTTTCCCCCTAGCTCTACCAAAAGAGTGGGGATGATTCTGTGAGGTTAGAAAAGGTGATCGTCAAAATATTTCAACATAGTAACTAGAGGAACCACGTCAGGTGATCCAATGGATTTCCTACATGATAAGGACATGACACATGTGGAATCCCCCTCACCTATAACTATTCAATATTTGTTCAACCTTCTATTCAAAACCTAGATCTAAAAATTTGCATGGTGAGGTAGGAGAGTCTTTCGATTATCCAAGTCAAATGTCATTAAACGGCTATCTAAAAAGTCCATGGCCCCTATCACTAAAAGTAGATTCTTTTTTTGAGTTGGAAAAATCTAAAGGACTTCGAGAGTGGACATTGGACAAGGATCTTGGACTAGATATTCCACTATTATATAATTCTGAGTTGTCTGTGCATTTGGATTGTATGTGGCTTTCTTCATAACACCTTTCGGTATTCTAGGCATAGTGTCATTTACTGTCTTATTTATGTGTAATGGGGAATTTGTTTTGGCCTCAAGGAATTCTCTTCCCTTCGATCTAGACATTGGTGTTTTGTAATTATGTTTTCCATTATGGAGTTTCATATCTCAGTTGCACATGAAAACTTCATTTTTTCCTGAACTTCCCCCTAGAGAGGAGGCATCCGTATGACCCCCTTGCAGAGTTGATGGGTTTGGGTTAGCAATAGTAACCATCTACTATCCAAGTGGAGGGAGCATATTAGTTAACAAGTGAGTTTCTTTCTAGCTTCCTATTGCGCCAAAAAATGTTGAGCAGTCTCCAACTTGGGGAATTTATAGGTCAAGTGATCTTCAGTGCACAACTGGCATGGAAACTTCACTTTTCTTTTTTATCTCTTCCCCCCTCCGGTATTATTATTCGCATTTTTATTTCCTTTATTCATGTTCTTTTTATTCTTATTTTTGTTTCCCATGGGATGTTGGTTACCCTTGTCATTGGTCGTCTATACTGAAAAAACATCCAAGGGAGGGTTTGGTTTAGGGTCTACTTTGACCATTCTAGTCAAGATCTTAGCAAGCTACAACATTTTCAACTGAACCAATCATGCCATCAGCATGTGGACTAGGGGTTGGTCTAGATGGATCATCATATTGATCCAGGTGGATATTGGTGGCCACCCACCTTTCCAACTGGCTCAAAACAGTTTTATGGCAATTTTGGTATTGTACTATTTTTAGCAGTTTTTCGGGTCCTAAACTTCCGGGGCCATTTTGAGGCCCTAAATGACCTTTTTTGGCAATTTGGGGGGCCAAATGGTTTTGCCTTCGGCATACATTTGGCCCCAGTCGAAAGTTGTAAATCTCGGATAGACCTTTCCAACGGGCTACCGAGCGCCCCAAACGGAGATCATATGCAAAAGTTACGACCCCGGGAAGTTGATGTACTAACTTACCCAAACGGGGCCCACATGACTTTTGGCGCTTCATCTCCCAGGGTTAGGTTTTTGGATGTCTAGGGTTTTTGACATTCCTGTTTATTGTAAAAGGCCTTGAGAGCCTCATTGTAACCATCTTCTTGCGAAATGAGCGCAGCCGTCACATCTCTTCTCAGAGATAAGCCGCCACCATGCCAGCAAGCTTGTTTTCCGCTGCATTTTACAGTTCTAGCTTATTTCCTTATTGAATAGAAAACCAGTTTTACTGTATCTCTGTTATTTTGTGTTAAGCATCTAATAATAATCTGTATTCATTTCGTTCTGCTCATAAAATCCGGATCACATATGCTCTAGGAGAAGTAGGTAATATTTCATGCAACATTTTGGACTGGGAATAGACCAATTCTAGTTGATGGGATTTGATGATTTCCTTCTCTTTTGTTTGCACTCCTCAGAGGGACACATCTTTCACAATAAAAGGTTGTAATGATTTGATAAACTAGTTTGTTAAGAACTCGTCAAGAATATGAGATTTAGTCAAGATAATACTCCTCCACCACTCATGGATTTGGTTAGATACATGAGTATATTTATCCTACCTTAATGAGGTTAAGATTTTTGTGCATGTCATGTAACGGACTGGAAACTAGAAATGGTTCAAAAATTTCATTGCAATCACATTAAAATTATGAAAATATGTACATGGTAACTCAATGTTCCATTTTTCTAATACCCCCATTAAGGTTCTTTGGAATAGACGCAATCTAATGGAATCATCCATCAATGAGTTGGAAGAACACAAAAGATGGAATGTCATCATGTGGTTGGTCGGATCTTATCTGGGATTCCCTTCAAACTCAGGTATGTTTGAAATAAATTTGGTAGGGATAGGAGTCCATCTAGGATCCTGTAACACTAGGTCGTTGGTTAGCTTCGTCATATATGGAAGGTTCAAAGAATCCAAGAACGGTAGCTTTATCTGTGCCATAGAATTCCAAGCCTCAAGAGCATTTGTTTCCCATTGGTTTGTTCTGAAAAACTAATGGCCTGGTATATAGGGATTCCCAAGATTCATGAAAGGTTGATTATTTTGTCCAATTTTTTTATTTTGACTGGATTGAGTTTGTATAAATGGTGTCATATTGCTTCTAGGTATGCCTCCCATGAATGGTTGGATTCAATGAAAATTATTAACACTCGTAGTATTGAACATGTACATTCCTCCTACCCCAGATGAAGGAATGTTTTTCCCTTGGTGCATATTATTCCCCCAGGGAAATATGACACTAATTCCCCTATTCCAAGATTAAATCTATTTCCTTGTGGCACCTTTTTTCCTAAAGGAATATTAGCGCTCATACCTCCCATTCTTTAGAAAGGTATTTTCATCTGAGGTTGTTTGGAGCCAGGAACAACCCCAGTCATTGTGGAATGGTTGGGCATGGAAATGTATCCACTATAGGGTGGGAAAGTATAGGATGGAATCGATGGAACACTTACAAGGTTAGTAGTGTGTAACATCCCCAAAAATTCACTAAAATTTAAAAATTTTAAATAGAAATAAATGTTGATGTTGCTTAGCTAAAGATGTTAACTTCATCATGACTGAACATTAAACTGCATACTTAACGATAACAATTCATAACAACTATCATTAGTGCATACTAATTTAATTTACTCATGATTCACATCAGAAGTATTAACAGCTGTTAGTTTAAAGAATGTCCTCAAAAATTTGTAAGTCATGATCGTCACATCAATGTCGAATGTTGAACTTACTTTTTGTGTACATAATGTTAAAATCGTACTATGTTATGCATTTTGTTTTCTAGAGACTAAACATCATTTTTCTGTGATGAAGGGGGTCCTTGAAGAGCCCCAATGATTACTTAGCTATTACTAGCAAACGTTCCTGAGTTTCCTATTTGCAGAGAGCGAGTAAGAGATAAAGATTTCGATAGAGATCTTCTAATATTTTTCAGTTTAATATACAGCATTGAAATGATCTTTTAAGTTATCCCATTGAATGTGTAGAAGATTATCTGCTTTAGAAAACTATTCAGGTAATTTATAAATATCTCTATGTGAAATGTCTTTACTTCACATGTCTGGTTTTACTCTATGATTATTGTTTTGATCTTATGGAAATTAATGTTTAACTATGGAATAGTTAATTAGTGAGTGACTCTACCTAGAGGCTTGACAATGTTCACATAAATACAAATATAGCCCAACATATTGATGGCCTGGTCTTGGAAGAATTCACAACATCTTGTTATATATACATTATCTATGTTAAGAGCATGCATTTGTAAAAATCGCATTTCCATATATATCTACATTTAAAATGTCCTATATATATGTACATGGACATGCTAATGTTTTGCATTAAGGATTTAGAAATCCTAATACTATGATTATGTTTAAAGTGTAAAGTCTTAAGGGTATGAACCCAATGTAAAAATCGTCGTGCAAGAACTCTATGCAATAGATTGAGAAACATAATATTAATGGTATGAACTTAGGTTATAAAGCTGGCATGTACAAGAACCAATACTTAACACGAATTCTAAGTTGTAACCACAATATTTACTTCGTAGTGGTTGTGTGCTGGCAGGCTCTCCAACCAAATCCTAGTAATTTATGTCTCCTTAACTGCTTATCGTAGTGGATTGCTCACTAGTTGATTTTGTGGCAAACCTCACGTGAAACAATGTGGATATCGTCAAGTTGTTCCCATGTTGCAAGGTAGAGTGTTAACTGGGTTCATGAGTTGGAAAAATGAAATCGACGTTGAAATTTGTAGTTAATGCTTCCATAACTGCTAACGTGGTGGAATGCTCGGTAGATGCTCTTGTGGCTAATCTTCACGTGGTTCACTGTAATGGTTTTTAACTTGGCGAGGTATGAAACGCCGGGCTCTACAAGGTTTGATGTAGATGAGTCCTAGCTGGATCCTTTTTGGTATGCTTATTTCAATAATGATGATAACAGTGATAAATGCAATTTAATGCAATTGGGTGGTGGTAATGTTGTAATCCCTGGTGGCTAGATCATCACCGTAGATCTGTGTTTTTCTTGGTTTTTGGAATAAACCCTAAACACACCACTACACTATCATTGTGACCAATGCACTTGGAATTCATTTGACTTGAGTGAGTGGGGAAGGAGACCAACAAGCTCTCCGATTCTCCAAGGTCTGCAACTTATTAACTTTTCTGCTATTGCCAGGGTTCGATATCGTGACCTCCTTACCTACCACTAGTTTGTATGAGCATTGTGACGAGGGTGTACAGTGCAGGGTTAACTTTATATTGTAAATCGTTGAAGTTGTAATACTGCAACCGGTTCCTTTGATAGGGTTTTTACTAGTATTTTTTATGGTTGCAAGTTTGTATAGTCTGGATCGTTAGAAGGGAAGTTAAGTGGACCAAATTCGAAAAACCCTAATGGTTTGAAGGTGTTGAGGGTTCGGTTGTTCTTCGGTTATGCCAAACGAACAGTGTTTGGCATTTCTGGAGATTCGAGTGGTGCATTTAGCACCCACTGTAGGTAACGCGAGAACCTGTGCTTGTAAAAGACAATCAGGTAATGTTTCTGATTCTACAGGTTCATTTTTTTACAGTGATTACAAATGTCAATTTGTTTATAAGCTTTATGTATCAAGTTTTAACCCTTCTTTACTGTATTGTTGGCAGATGAAACTCGGCGAAGGTGGTACTGATGCTAGTCTTCGAGGGAGAAAGGTTCTTGCTAACCGACAAGCCTTGGTGGCACCTCCTTGGCTCTTCACACTGAAAAACTAATGTAGAGGAAGGAATGTAGTGAAAGTTTCAAGGCAGTCTTGCCAGTTTTTGTAAACCTTAGTACTTTCGATTTTGAAAGTAGATCTCAGTCGATACTACATAATGATATTGTTGCTCATGAATGATGCCGAAGCATAGTTTTGACTGGGAGGGTTTCGATCCCGAGCCTCATGGCTCTCGTTGGATTTACAACGATTTACTTTTATCTATTGTTTGTGTAAATCTACAAGTTAAATGATTCAACGTTTTCAAACTATGTGCAATGCATGGCTTAGTGTTATGTTAATGTAAATAATTAGGGCATGGCCCGATAATAGTGATATAATGTTTTGTCAATGGAATCAACAATAGACAGTCATAAATAATTATTTGGCACCACAGTCGTGCATTGAAAAGTTCAGAAAGGTAACAATGGTTTAGGGCTAGCCCGTGTCTATACTTTTGAAGATTTAGTTTTTGAATAATGTCATGTGACTCGCTAGTAACCCTTCTGTAAGAACTGTACTATGTTTTTATTTAGGGTTTCGATCTATGGCTTGAAGCATTCAAATGTTTTCATCATACGAAAGGGTTATAACACTTTGAAAGGATAGGGAAACTATAGACTTAGGTTTTGAACCTATAATCATATTTAGGATTTGTATTTGGCCATACGATACTCTAGTGAAATGATAAGGTTCTCTTTTTAAAAGAAAATACAAGAGTATGAAAAATACTATTTATTTACTGTCATAATAATATTTGGTTTGTTCGAAGAAATCGATGTGGTTACTATTTAAATAATCAGCCTATCTTAAACATGTTTAAATGATATGAAAGATGATACAAGAGACCTGTTCATAAATGTATGTGGTGTTTTCTAAATGAAAAGAATTCATTTATATAGTATCTGTTTTTAAAGACTATTTTTATGATTGTTTGGAAAAAAGCTACTTTCGATACTACTGTTGTTTATAACGAAAGATAAGGTTTATTTAATAAGCATAAATAGTGAAGTATTTAGAGAAGTTGTAATTTCTGTGTACAAATCTAAATGGTTTAATTAAAGAAACAATAATACAGATCTGAAAATAATATAACTTTGTTTATGAAATAATCATTTAAATTTATCCATTGCATATACTCATTCGGATCTACTCTAATTATCTTCTCCTGTACTAGAGTACGGAATTGTTTACAGTGTGTGGAAAAATGCAAGAAAGTAATTTTATAATAAATTCATTCTATCATTTTATCTACGTCATTCATACAGCATTTATTTTCACCAGTATAATTTACATAAATAAAAGATTCACGAACCGGGGTAGAATATCTTAGATTAAATGGGAAAAGCTTATAACAAATGCATTCCTATTTAATTTACTAACATAATATAAGTAAAGAAGATAACACAATATGAACCTAGGACTTGTAGAAGAAGAAACAAACAGCCAAAGGAGCCCGTTCCACCCAACCAACTCCTTAAGATAGCCAAACTACTTGCCTTAGGACCCCCTAGCTTGTTCACTGAACCACTAGAATGAAGATGCTATGTGGATAAATGGAATAAATTCCCTTGCAACTCAGCAGTAGCACTTAACAAAATTACTCCCTGCCTTTAGCAATATTGAACTCAGCAATGTGGCTGCACTAGTTCATAATGCAGACTCATTTCACTCAACACTTCTAACTTTCCCCTCATCAAATCTCTTGTGCTTAGAAATTATCACAAGGTAAGAATGAACAGCCTCCTGCTAAATTTGATGGATAGATAAATAGCATGCCTAGGTCTTTTGGTCAGTTTATTTTTAGCAAATGAGCCACTTGCTCAGCTCCACTTTCTTGGGGAACATGACCACAAAAGTAGGGATTTTGCCCCCTGCAACAGTTAGAAGTGAGTTGAGGATGCTTCCAAGTGTCAATCTGCTCTCCACCATAGTCCATTCCCTCTAGTGGGTCAGTGAACACCCATTCAATAGTCTCCTTTGGATATTTGTCTCCACTTTTATTTATTAAAAATAAAATATTCAAAGTAATTAATTACAGTCATCCATGACCCCACTTGGTCAATAGTCATAAAACTTTACAATAAAAATAAAACATAATGTTTTGTCAATAACATAAAATGTCTAGAACTTGGGGTATGTGACAAACACCCCCTCTTAACTTTAACTTCATCCTCGATGTTTCTTTATTCATCGTCCTCTTGTTCCTCCTGGAACAACATTGGATATGCCACCCGCATATTATTTTCCAATTCCCAAGTAGCTTCGTCCAGACTAAGGTGCTTCCACTATACCTTAACCTGTCCAATGGTACGATTACGAAGCAAAATTTCCCTTTTGTCGAGGATACAGTCTAGTTCCACTAGAAAATCTCCTTCTGGTTCCACCTGTACATCATTCCAATTAATAACATGAGTAATACCATGCACATACTTTTTCAATAGAGAGATGTGAAATACATTATGTACTTTAAGATTTGGTGGCAATGCCAACTGATATGTCACTGGTCCCACCCTAGACAAGATTTCAAAGGGTCCACAATACCTTGGTGCTAATTTAGCAAAGATTCCCAATATTAGGGAACTTTTCTTAGGTTTTATCTTGAGAAACACATGCTCACCAACCTGAAAGTCTTTCTGAGTTCTCTTTAAATCCGCCTAACTTTTCTGTTTGTCTTGTGCAATTTTCAAATTACCTTGAACCTGTTTCACAGTTAGTTCCAATTCTCTTAACAAATCAGGTCCTAACATTAACCTATCAACTGGATTACTCCAAGAGATAGGAGTATGCATTTTCTGCCATATAAAATTTCGAAGGGACTAAGATTTGTTGAAACTTGATAATGGTTATTATAAACAAATTCAGCAAGATGTAAATAATCCTCCCATTTACCTGGTTGATCTCTAACATACATTCTCAGCATGTCCTCATGAATTTGATTAACTCTTTCAGTCTTCCCATCTATTTGTGGGTGAAATGATGTACTGAAATTCAAATTAGTACTTAAACCTTTAAATAAAGTTTTCAAGAAATTTCCTATAAACTTTGAGTCTCTATCAGAAATTATAACTTTCGGAATACCATGCAAACGGAAAATCTGCTTCATAAAAATTTCAGCAATGTCAGGAGCTTTATGTGTTGTCTTAACTAATATGAAGTGTGTTGCTTTGCTAAGCTTGTCCACAACTACCATGATGGAATCATTTTGTTTCTGATTTTTAGGTAATCCAGTAATAAAATTAAGACTAATTATGTCCCACTTCCAATCTGGAATAGGTAGTGGCTACAACAATCCAACTGTGTGTTGGTGTTCATCCTTTACTTGCTGACACTCTATACACCTAGCAATATATTCAGCTTCTTCACTTTTCATACAAGGCCAAAAATAATCTTTTCGCAGCATAGTTATCATCTTTTGGTAACTAAGGTGTGCTGAGTATGGACTTTTATGCAATTCATTCAAAATCAACAACTTGATTTCAGCAACAATGGGAACATAAAGTCTGTTTTTATACAGCAATAACCTTCTTTTATCAATTATGTAATCTTTTATACAATTTTCAGCATTATCTTCAGAAATTTTACTAAGTAAATTCTGATATTTTACATCCATTCTTATCCTTTCCTTAATCTGATTTTCTAGATCAGATCTATATGTGTTGATTGCTGAAACAAAACTTATTTTTGCGTTTCTGCTTAATGCATCAACAACCTTATTTTCCTTTCCTTTTATGTGTTGAATCTCAAAATCGTACTCACTAAGGAAATCTATCCACCTAGCTTGCCTTGCGTTCAGATTCGGTTGATCCAACAAGTATTTTAATCCTTTATTATCAGTCATTAAGATAAATTTTCTTTCAATTAAATGATGTCGCCACATTTTTAATGCATGTATTACAGCAGCTAACTCAAGGTCGTAAGTTGCATAGTTCTTTTCATGAATCTTTAACTTCCGAGACTCATATGCAATTGCGTGACCTTCTTGTGTTAAGACCCCACCAAGTCCGTCATTGCACGCATCCATGCATACAATGAAATCCTTGTTAGGATCTGCAATTTTTAAAATAGGTGTTGTTGTTAGTAGCTCTTTAAGTTTCTTAAAACTTTCTTCACATTTTTTATCCCATACAAATTTCTTACCTTTCTTTTGTAAAGAAGTTATAGGATTTGCTATCCTAGAAAATCCTTCAATAAACTTACGATAGTAACCTGTGATTCCCATAAAAGATCGTACACCAATTATGTCTTTTGGGGCAGGCCATTCATTTATTGCTTTTATCTTGTCTGGGTCTACTGCAATTCCATCCTTGGATATTACATGCCCTAAGTACTGTATTTTATCTTTATAAAAGTCACATATATTGAACTTAGCGTACAGTTGGTGTTCCCTTAACACTTGTAAAATTATTTTTAGATGTTCGTCATGTTCCTCTTTCGTCTTAGAATAAATTAGAATATCATCAATAAAAACCACAACAAATTTATCCAAGTACTTATGTAATACGTTGTTCATTAAACACATGAATACTTCTAGTGCATTGGTCAGCCTGAAAGGCATAACCACGAACTCGTAGTGTCCATAGCGAGTTCTGAATGCAATCTTAAAGATGTCCTCATCTTTTGACTTGGTGGTATCCCGACCTTAAATCTATTTTTGAGAATACCGTTGCACCGTGCAGTTGATCAAACACATCGTCAATGCAGGGCAAGGGATATCTGTTCTTTATAGTCATCTTATTAAGCTAACGATAATCTATGCATAAATGCATAGTTCCATCCTTCTTTTTAACAAAAATTACAGGTGCTCCCCATGGAGACACACTGGGTCTTATATAATTTTTATAAATCAATTCTTTAAGCTGTGACTTAAGTTCATTTAGTTCAAAAATGTTCATTCTGTAAGGAGCCTTTGAGCTAGGTACCACTCCTGGTACTAACTCAATGGTGAAATCAAGTTCCCTTTTTAGAGGTAGTCCTGGAATTTTTTCCGGGAATACATCATAAAATTCCTTAAGAATGGGTATGTCTTTCAGCTTTAACTTATATTCATTAGTGGACTATTCATTATTAATTACATTTACAGCAAACAACTTACACCCCTTTCGAACAGCTTTCTTAACTTGTAAAGCAGAAATTTGCCTAACATATATTTTTCTAGGTATCCCTTTTACTGTTACAGTTTCAAAAGCGTCATTTAAGCAAGTAAAAGTCTTTTCAAAGCAATTTAGTACAACTCTATGCTTTTCTAACCAATCCATTCCAATTAGAACGTCATCAAATCCCAAAGGAAACACATTTAGTTTAACATTAGTGCTAAACTGATTCATCAACAATTCACATTCTTTTACAAAATCAGTCACCTTTCTTTTCGTGCCAGTAGCTAATTGAACCAACCAAGATTTATCAAACTTATCTACTTTCAGATTGCAACATCTAACTAAATCTGGTGAAATATAGCTAAGACTTTCCCCTGGATTAATAAAAATAGAAACAGGTTTATCCTTTAACATACCTTCCACTTCAACCATGGAAGTTTGATGATCTGCTTGCCTGTTCTCCAAAGTTGCATTTATCCTAGGCATCTCCCTTGCTAAGTCACCAACAGTAGCCTCCTCTTGTACAGTATGTATGTTGTTCACAGCCTTCTTGCGGAGTGGACAGTTTGATGCATAGTGAGGTCCCTGACATTCCCAACACTTAACAGGTTCTTTTGGTTCATTACTTTTAACAAAGTTTTTAGGTGGATCATTGTTCCTTGCAGCTATAAATTTTGACTGTTTATTAACTGCTGCTCATTATTTCCTGAAAACTTTCTGTTAGAATAATTACATGAATTATTATTACTGAAATTACAATTAAAAGAAAATTGTTTTCTCCTTTGCTCAAAGTTGTTAGGCCTTTTTGCTTTCCAGCTTGGTATGCATTCTCTTCTCTTATTCTGTTCAAAACAGATGTTCGCCTTTCTCATGGCCTCTTCAATAGTTCGAGGACTATCATATTCAATTATGTCCTTTATGTGAGAGGTCAAGCAACTCAGAAACATTTGTACCTTAGGCTTTTCTTCAACAAAATAAGGCACATACCTTAATAAATTCAGAAACTTGCTGCACAACTCTCTCATATCCATGGAACCTAGCTTTAACTCATAAAATTATTTAGCCCGTTCCTTATAATACTGTTCTGACAAGAATTTTCTTTTAAAGTACTTCTTAAAATTACTCCAGTTTACACCTTTCTCTTTTAAACCTTTAACTATTTTCAGATCTTGCCACCATATGTCTGTTTTTCCAGTTAAATTATAAATTTCCATTTTAGTTTTTAGGTGACTTGAGTAATTATAAATATGGAAATACTTATTCATCCCGGATAGCCATGCTTCAGTTGTCTCACTTTTTTCTGTTTCACCATTAAAAGTTGGAGGCTTGATCTTTTTAAAGTCGCCAGAAATTTCTTCATAGGGTCGGTACTTCTTTTTCCTAGTGTAGCAGTCACTATCACTACTATCACTAGAGTACTTATGTTTTTTCCTGTGTGCCCTTTCATCATATTCAGAAGATGAGGTGCTGTCATAATCAATTAATTTTATCTTTTTACCCTTACGTTGATAGGACCTTGTTTCAGACTCAACATTATTTGTTTTTTAGTTATCTTGGTCATTTTTATGAAGATTATCCAGCAGGATGTGATTTAGCTCCTCTTGAGCTTTCAGGATACGTTCGTTCTCTTCCTTAACTGTTTTTATCTCAAATTTTAAATCTTTTACAGTCCTTAATAATTCAGATGAATTATCATTCAGTTCGACAAAAATACTTTCTATATTTATGTGTCCTTGTTCATTATTAAGGGACATGTCCCCAGCCAACTCGGTTGGTCCTTCCATCCCTGTAGACTCAAATTATAAATGTTGAAACTGGAAACAAAATAAATTAAATCAGTAATTTGTAATTATGTTATATATTTTCATTTGCGCGCATGAGCCACTTCAGGCCTAGTATTTGAACTTGTGCTCTGATACCACATGTAACATCCCCAAAAATTCACTAAAATTTAAAATTTTTCAATAGCAATAAATGTTGATGTTGCTTAGCTAAAGATGTTAACTTCATCATGAATAAACATTAAAATGCGTACTTAACGATAACAATTCATAACAACTATCATCAGTGACTACTAATTTAATTTACTCATGATTCACATCAGAAGTATTAACAGCTGTTAGTTTAAAGAATGTCCTCAAAAAGTCATAAGTCATTATCGTCACATCAATGTCGAATGTTGAACTTACTTTTTTGTGTACATGATGTTAAAATTGTACTATGTTATGCATTTTGTTTTCTAGAGATTAAACATCATTTTTTCTATGATGAAGGGGGTCCTTGAAGAGCCCCAATTCTTACTTAGCTATTACTAGCTAACGTTCCTGAGTTTCCTATTTGCAGAGAGCAAGTAAGAGATAAATATTTCGATAGAGATCTTCTGATATTTTTCAGTTTAATATACAGCATTGAAATAATCTTTTAAGTTATCCCATTGAATGTTTAGAAGATTATCTGCTTCAAAAAACTATTCAGGTAATTTATAAATATCTCTATGTGAAATGTCTTTACTTCACATGTCTGGTTTTACTCTATGATTATTGTTTTGATCTTATGGAAATCAATGTTTAACTATGGAATAGTCAATTAGTGAGTGACTCTACCTAGAGGCTTGACAATGTTCACATAAATACATATATAACCCAACATATTGATGGCCTAATCTTGGGAGAATTCACAACATCTTGTCATATACACATTATCTATGTTAAGAGCATGCATTTGTAAAAATCGCATTTCCATATATATCTACATTTAAAATGTCCTATATATATGTACATGAACATGCTAATGTTTTGCATTAAGGATTTAGAAATCCTAATACTACGATTATGTTTAAAGTGTAAATTCTTAAGGGTATGAACCCAATGTAAAAATCATCGTGCAAGAACTCTATGCAATAGATTGGGAAACATATATTAATGGTATGAACTTAGGTTAAAAACCTGCCATGTACAAGAACCAAGACTTAACACGAATTCTAAGTTGTAACCACAATATTTACTTCGTAGTGGTTGTGTACTGGCAGGCTCTCCAACCAAAGCCTGGTAATTTATGTCTCCTTAACTGCTTATCGTAGTGGATTGCTCGCTGGCTGATTTCGTGGAAAACCTCACGTGAAACAATGTGGATATCGCCGAGTTGTTCCCATGTTGCAAGGTAGAGTGTTAACTGGGTTCATGAGTTGGAAAAATGAAATCAACGTTGAAATTTGTAGTTAATGCTTCCATAACTGCTAACATGGTGGAATGCTCGGTGGCTGCTCTCGTGGCTAATCTTCACATGGTTCACTGTAATGGTTTTTAACTTGGTGAGGTATGAAACGCCGGGATCTACAAGATTTGATGTAGATGAGTCCTAGCTGGATCCTTGTTGGTTTGCTTATTTCGAGAATGATGATAATAGTGATAAATGCAATTTAATGCAGTTGAGTGGTGGTAATGTCATAAGCCCTGGTGGCTAGATCATCACCGTAGATCTATGGTTTTCTTGGTTTTTGGACTAAACCCTAAACTCACCACTACACTATCGTTGCGACCAATGCACTTGGCATTCATTTGACTTGAGTGAGTGGGGAAGGAGGCCGACAGGCTCTCCGATTCTCTAGGGTTTGCAACTTATTAATTTTTCTACTATTGCCAGGGTTCGATATCATGACCTCCTTACCTACAACTAGTTTGTATGAGCGTTGTGACGAGGGTGTACAGTGCAGGGTTAACTTTATATTGTAAAGTGTTGAAGTTGTAATACTCCAACCAATTCCTTTGATAGAGTTTTTACCAGTATTTTCGATGGTTGCAAGTTTGTATAGTCTGGTTTGTTAGAAGGGAAGTTATGTGGACCGAATTCGAAAAAACCTGAGTGTTTGAAGGTGTTGAGGGTTCGGTTGTTCTTCGGTTATGCCAAACGAACAATGTTTGGCACTTCTGGAGATTCGAGTGGTGCATTCAGCACCCACTATAGGTAATGCAAGAACATGTGCTTGTAAAAGACAATCAGGTAATGTTTCTGATTCTACAGGTTCATTTTTTTACAACGATTACAAATTTTAATTTTTTATAAGCTTTATGTATCAAGTTTTAACCCTTCTTTACTGTATTGTTGGAAGATGAAACTTGGCGAAGGTGGTACTGATTCTAGTCTTCGAGGGAGAAAGTTTCTTGTTAACCGGTAAGCCTCAGTGGCACCTCCTTGGCTCTTCACGCTGAAAAACTGATGTAGAGGAAGGAATGTAGTGAAAGTTTCAAGGCAGTCTTGCCAGTTTTTGTAAACCTTAGTACTTTCGATTTTGAAAGTAGATATCAGTCGATACTACATAATGATATTGTTGCTCATGAATGATGCCAAAGCATAGTTTTGACTGGGAGGATTTTGCTCCCAAGCCTCATGGCTCTTGTTGGATTTACAACGATTTACTTTTATCTACTATTTGTGTAAATCTACAAGTTAAATGATTCAACGTTTTCAAACTATCTGAAATGCATGGCTTAGTGTTCTGTTAATGTAAATAATTAGGGCATGGCCCGATAATAGTGATATAATGTTTTTTCAATGGAATCAACAGTAGACAGTCATAAATAATTATTTGGCACCACGGTCATGCATTGAAAAGTTCTAAAAGGTAACAATGGCTTAGGGCTGGCCCGTGTCTATACTTTTGAAGATTTAGTTTTTGAATAGTGTCGTGTGACTCGCTAGTAACCCTTTTGTGAGAACTGTATTGTGTTTTTATTTAGGGTTTTGATCTATGGCTTGAAGAATTCAAATGTTTTCATCATACAAAAGGGTTATAACACTTTGAAAGGATAGGGAAACTGTAGACTTAGGTTTTGAACCTGTAATCATATTTAGGATTTGTATTTGGCCATACAATACTCTAGTGAAATGATAAGGTTCTCTTTTTAAAAGAAAATACAAGAGTATGAAAAATACTATTTCTTTACTGTCATAATAATATTTGGTTTGTTCGAATAAATCGATGTGGTTATTATTTAAATAATCATCCTATCTTAAACATGTTTAAATGATATGAAATATGATACGAGATACATGTTCATAAATATATGTGGTGTTTGCTAAATTAAAAGAATTCATTTATATAGTATCTGTTTTTAAAGACTATTTGTAAGATTGTTTGGAAAGAAGCTACTTTCGATACTACTGTTGTTTATAACAAAAGATAGGGTTTATTTAATAAGCATAAATAGTGAAGTATTTAGAGAAGTTGTAATTTCTATGTACAAATCTAAATGGTCTAATTACAAAAACAATAATACATAATTGAAAATAATATAACTTTGTTTATGAAATAATCATTTAAATTTATCCATTGCATATACTCATTCGGATCTACTCTAATTATCTTTTTCTGTACTGGAGTATGGCACTGTTTATTTGTGTGGAAAAATGCAGGAAAGTAATTTTATAATCAATTCATTCTATCATTTTAACTATGTCATTCATACAGCATTTTATTTCACCAGTATAATTTACAGAAATAAAATATTCACTAACTGGGGCATAATATCTTAGATTAAATGGGAAGAGTTGATAACAAATGCATTCCTATTTAATTTACTAACATAACATAAGTAAAGAAGATAACACAATATGAACCTGGCACTTGTAGAAGAAGAAACAAACAGCCAAAGGAGCCCGTTCCACCCAACCAACTCCTGAAGACAGCCAAACTACTTTCCTTAGGACCCTCGAGCATGTTCACTGAACCACTAGGACGAAGATGTTGTGTGGATAAATGCAATAAATTCCATTGCAACTCAGCAGTATCACTTAACAAAAGTACTCCCCGCCTTTAGCAATATTGAACTCAGCAATGTGGCTGCACTAGTTCAAAATGCAGACTTATTTCACTCAAACACTTCTAACTTTCCCCTCATCAAATCTCTTGTGCTCAGAAATTATCACAAGGTAAGAATGAACAGCCTCGTGCTGAATTTGATGGATAGATAAATAGCATGCCTAGGTCTTTTGGTCAGTTTGTTTTTAGTAAATGAGCCACCTGCTCAGTTCCACGTTCTTGGGGAACATGACCAAAAAAGTAGGGAAGTTTCCCCCTGCAACAGTTAGAAGTGAGTTGAGGATGCTGCGAAGTGTCAATATGCTCTCCACCACAGTCCATTCCCCCTAGTGGGTCAGTGAACACTCATTCAACAGTTTCCTTTGGATATTTGTCTCCACTTTTATTTATTAAAAATAAAATATTTAAAGTAATTAATTACAGTCATCCATGACCCCACTTGGTCAATAGTCATAAAACTTTACAATAAAAATAAAACATAATGTTTTGTCAATAACATAAAATGTCTAGAACTTGGGGTATGTGACATAGTGTTTGTTTCAATGGGAGGAATATTGCCATTTATAGGTTGGAAACCTGGAAATGCCATCCCAAAGGAGAAGGATATAGTGCGGTAATACCTTGTGGCATATATGAAGCCCCTTTAGTAAGCACCATTGAATATGGTCGGAACCATATAGATTCTATTGCAGATGACATATTTATGTTTCCTTCTCCAATGGGAATAGAATTGATCGAGCGTGTAACCTCTCTAGTGACATGTACTTCTCTCATGTTCTCCATACTAGCCCACTCAGATGGTGGATTATTAAGTCTAGGGGTATGTAACTCAATTTCTCGGTTATGTACAAAATTACAACTCTTTGGTGGGTTTAGCGACCCTTAAGGGTCTTAAATATCCAGGTCTATATAAATAGGACCTAAGTTCTCCTCAAGCTAAGGATATGTGGATCTAAGGGATTTTTTCAATTGTCCCTTAGAGTCACTCAGGTGTCAGTCCTCTGAGGATCTCTTAAACTCACTAGAACTTGAATGGTTTTCTTCTTCTTCGTGTTCTATTTTTGGTTCTTGGTTTTCTTCCTCTGCCCCCTGAGCGGGTATATCACTATAATCTAGTCTTCTCCTTGTTGTATGTAAATATCCCCTTTCAGGAGATGATCATTGAATTGTTATTGACCTACACAAAGGGGAAAGATTACAAAATAAGAAAAAAAACAAACAACACACGCTAAAAAGTTCCTGAAAAATATTTACACAAGTAGAAATACTCTTCCAATGACAAGCACTTGGATGCTTATGAACAAATACTATTTAGTGAAGAGATGCAATTAAGGGTCTTCCACGGGTCAACCTAGGATGATTAGGGCCCAAGGCCAACCAAAAAATATTGAAAGCGACAGTTGCACTGACCTTCACACAACAATCACCAGGGATGCAATGTCACGTCCCCATCCATCAATCCGACCAACAAAAGGGGACAAGAGCGAATTGCAGGCTTCTAAATTTTGCTCCATGGAAATATTACTAATTCATAACATTTAAAATATGTTGATAGATGCATAAATAAGAATATATAGTGGAAATAAACTCTATCCACACACATTTAGCATGTGTATACTAGCATAATAATCACAAGAATCAATTAAACACATTGCATATTGAAATACTAGAGAATAATTATCTTTCAACAAGTAGATCCAAGCAACTAGTTATGTAAGAGAGATTTTCGACCCAACCGTAGGCACTCTATCCAGCATATACCCTTTATGTTGAGAGGCCACCCCCAAGTCGGGCTATGAGGCTACCATGGCAAAGGAAACACCTACAAGATTCTCCCTCCCATCCCATAGCACATTCTACTCTCTATGCTCAACCAAATGCTCATCCATATCTCTACATGGATCTCACTTAGTCATCACAGCCTTGGATCCAAAAATACCTACCCGACACAACACCCTTCTAGGCTCAGGAATCCCCTTCACTGATCCACGGTTCTCTTGGGCGATCTATCTTATCGGGTGCTTCCACCGTGTGCGTAGAAGGAGTCCAATCTGATATGTGCTTTTGGATAACCACCTATAGCCCCATTTCATGGCTTTTCAAGCATTTGTGATTAGAAAAAATCAACGAGTAAGGTTTCCTAGCTTTCCCAACCTATGTGCTCACCTACATCCATCTCCTTTCCATTTAAATATGACGATTTGTATCTAAATTTGAATTTATGGGTTATACATAGTTTGGTAATGGTCATGAACATCAATGGAGAGATCTATGTAGTGTAGATATACATGAGAGAATGATATAATGAGTGTTGACTCCATAGGATATGAGATAATGGTGAAAACAAAATTGACATAAATTCTGACCATAGAATAAAGGACTCTTGACAGCTGCATACCAACTTCTGACATTTGAAAGAACTGTCACAAAAGTACCTTCATCCCCATGCTTCAATAATTGTATGAGGTGACTGTTCCCACAAACCTCACACATGCATTCAATGATTAGGAATAGTCAAATGAAGGTAGCTGGTGCATTTAAATCACGTGGTAGAAATTGGATGAGTTCTAAGGTTGACACTTGGAAGCAAAGGATTTAGTCTCCCATATGCCCCCTTTCATCTTCCCCTCTGGTGGAATCATAGCCCCTCTAGTGCTCTTTACACAACCATCTTGGACCAATTTTTTTATTTTTTATTTTTTACTAAGGGAATCAGCAACTGGGGTTGGGATGGTAATCGCGTGAAATGGGGTCCAGGGATCGAATATCGCTACCACTATACCCCTAAGTGTATTCACAGGGCCCGAACCAATATGGCGCATGAGTAAGTTTGGCAAGATTTGAACACATGACCTTCCGTTTACAACAGATTACAATTTACCACTTGAGTTGCCCCCACGATATTTGTACCATTTTATTATTTAAGCCTCATAATGTTTACATATATTTCTAGTTGGCATGACAAGCCAACCATATAGTCTAAATAAAAATATTTAAATAAAAATATTTACATCATACATGCCTAGCTAGTCACTAGTCGAGCCTTGGCCTTGAGCTCTACACTAGATGGAATATGTACTAGCATATTTACATCATTACATAATTTTTATTAAATACATTCCAAGTCAAAAACAGGGTAATTACATGCAATAAATTTCCTTCAGTAATTACATAGTTCATGCAGCGACCTGTGAGGATCATGGGAAAGGAAACTGAGTTCACCACTTGCATGCTTGGTAGTCAGGTGGAATGACTATTGGAAATAGATTCTGCAAATGGGAAGTGAACGTAGGACAAAAGTCCTATACCTAAAGCTATCAATGAGCAATGGTGTCACCCTAAGGACTTTCCATGCCTGAACAACTCCCAAACTCGCATAACCAGCCCACTAATCCAAGCACCAAGGACAACCTATCCACTTGAACTAGTTTTACCTAACCCTTTGACGCCTATGTTAGAGCTTTCTTGAATAGTACTTCACGCTACTAATGGATTTAACACTCTTTAATTGTTCCTAGTCTCAATCTTATGTGGCCTTGGAGGAGTTAACTCACAACACCTATCTCCAAGGTCCTAGAACCTAGAATATTAGATGAGTTTCTACAAAATAAAAAATTCCTATATTCTGTACAATGCTTTATGCTTTTCAAAAATAACAATTTCCAATACATTTGGAAAAAGAAGAAATTAAGTGCAACTAAAGATTTTCAAATGCAAATGCACTTGTTCACACTCTTTAAAATGAAAGATGAAGAAATTTCCAAACCACTCTCTCGACTCTTTAAATGCAAATATAAATATTGATCTTTTTGTTTCACAAACCAAATGCAAACTTATGATCCAAATTTTCCTTTTATGAAAATGCAAATTCACACAACACTATGCAAATGCAAATAAAAACAACACTGGAAATTCCTATCACTCTAGTGAAATAATTCTAAACTCTAAACTTTTCAACCGACAACACAAGCCAAAATGAGAAGAAACAAGGCATTCATCCACTCTTAAACTCAAACAAGCTTCTAGTTCTACTAAGTAACAAGGTTTTTCGAAGCCATTTTTGCTCAAAAATAGAGCAACCAGGAGCACAAACAATGAGATTATGCTCTGGACTTTCACACTCTAGGCTTATCAGATACTTGAATCAAAATGAAAAGACAACAAATCACTCAACACTTCCAAACTTTTCATGAAACTTTGACTCAAAATTAGGATAAACACGCTCAAACCCCACCCAAAATATTATAGGAAGGCCACAAAGAAGCCTACACTATTCAACAATCCAACCAAATCATGACCTTTCATAAAAAGCAGAGAAAAAATAAGAAATTATCCCAAATACAAGGCACTCACTTATGTGTAGAAGGTTGCATGTGTATCATTTGCACCTATGTAGATATTTAGGTGTGAATAATCCCTACCATTCACTACTATAAGTATATTTTCTAGCTATTGGAACCTAAGATGTGTGGAAAAAAGTAGAAAAGTTGGGAAAAATCAAAAATACTGATTTTTTGAGATGTCAAAGGTATGCCTGATTCTAAGAGAGAATCTAACTCCCAACAAAGGATAGAGAAAACACTCAACAAGTCCCCATAGAAGTTGGTTTATCCCAAGTGGAGTCGCAAGTTCCGTTGTGCGGAAATAATTCCTATGACTAGGGAAAGATCACCACATATTGATCAATAAAGTGAGACTGACATATAGGACTCTGTTGGAGGGTAGAAAAGACTCACATGCATGCATTAGACCACATACCTAGTAACAATCAAATCTAAATTAAGAAGAGATAAGGAGAAGAAATCTTGTGCACCTTTTCACGATGGTTGATCCAAGCCACTCCTTATTGTTAATTTTTGAGCATTAATTCAACATACTCTAGGATATTTACTGAGAGAATAACATGTACAGCATATCAAGCATATCAATCACAACAAGCAATCGCAAGAGACAATAGACACACAGAGTTTCCTTGGGGAAAACCATAAAGGTGAAAAACCCAATAACTTCCTCAGAGATAGATAGAGCAATGATACAAAACCCAAGCATAAGAGATAGTCTCCTAGCAGCAGCTTCTCCTCCTCCACTAGTGCGCCACTCTCCAATGAGTGTATGAGTGAGAAATTGAATGATCAAATAGAGTGCCTCCCGCACTCTATTTATACTTGACTTGACTTGCCTAATAACCTTACTAGGTCGGCCTCAACTTAACCACTTAACATAATGCTAACAGGGCCGACCCCCAATAGGATGGTCTAATAACCCTTTAACCCACATGACTTATACAGGGCCGACCCCATCAAGGTGGTCTAATAACCCATCAAGTATAAGTTACGACACTTACAATATAAATGGCGACACTTCCGTATAGAGGAATAATAACATCTCTATAGGAATACAATATACATATATGAAATACATTCCGAAGTTACAAATACATCAACACTCCCTCTTAACTAGGAAGGTATTTCTCAACACATATCTGCTAGCACAAGTCTTCTTCTCTGGATCATCATCACTGGATCATCGTCATCGTCACTGCTGCTGCTATCTCAATCAATCTTCAATCTACTCGTCATAGGAATTTCTACAGAGCCATCCCTTTTTCATGTTGGATGTAGGCCCACCACATGTAGGTCTTCATCATCAGTGGCCATACTGTGGAATCCTCAGGACTAATTACGTGAGTCAACAAAACCTTGAAAGAGCATCCCAGGACTTTTACAAGCACACAGCTCAACCTATCGGATCTCCCAGGACCTTTTACATGCCACTGCACAACCTCTCCACGACCATAGAGTATCATCCTGATACTCATGATCATATTGATCATAACATAGTTCACGAAGCACAACCTAGATGCACACAACATAGCACTTACACTTACCGGCATGGAAGGACTTTCCTCTGACCATCCGGGAAAGGCTCAGCACTCACATCAACGCACATAGGAGAACACATCTACCACCATGTTGGAAAGGCTCTGAACTTACATCAACACACATGGGAGAACACATCTACCACCATGTCGGAAAGGCTCTGCACTTACATCAATGCACATGGGAGAACACATCTACCACCATGTCGGAAAGGCTCTGCACTTACATTAGTGCACATGGGAGAACGCATCTACCACCATGTCAGAAAGGCTCTGCACTTACATCAATGCACATGGGAGAACACATCTACCACCATGTCGGAAAGGCTCTATGCATCTGTGTCTTCGGAACTCATCACACATAATCCAATTGATTATGTAATGTATTCACCTGATACATATCATCACATATGATCATCCTGATCATCATCATAGCATCATCCTGATGCATATCATCCAGAGTATCATCCTGATACTCATATCACATGATCATCCTTATCATCATCACTGCATCATCCTGATGCATGTCGTCCATAGCATCGTCCTGATACTCATCACACATGATCATCATAAGCATACAATGTATCCACCTGATACATATACAAATACATGATCCACCTGATCATACAATGTATCCACTTGATACATATACAAATACATGATCCACCTGATCATACAATGTATCCACCTGATACATATACAAATACATGATCCACCTGATCATACAATGTATCCACCTGATACATATACAAATACATGATCCACCCGATCATACAATGTATCCACCTGATACATATACAAATACATGATCCACCTGATCATACAATGTATCCACTTGATACATATACAAATACATGATCCAACTGATCATATCAAGCATCCAACATGATGCATATACAAAGCAATAACTGGAGCATCATCCTGATGCTCATCACATAGTGCTTACATCCACAGCCATGGGAAGGATCCTCCTCTCACCATGCTTGGAATGGCTCTTGCAGATGTATCCATCACTTCTTCCTCGAAGTGTCATCAATCTAAAGAACACCAAGCCTCTCTCTGAAGTATGCAAACTTCACTCTGGCTAGTGGTTTCGTCGACACATCTACAACCTGCTCATCTGTCGCAACATACAGGAGCTTCACTGCTCCTCTCTGCACCATATCCCTGATATAGTGATATTTGATCTCAATGTGCTTCGACCTGTCGTGAAACACCGGGTTCTCATACAGCTTCACACAACTCTAGTTGTCACAAAAGATACCAATAGCATCCAATGGGAGATCAAATAACTCAGACAGTAGCTTCCTAAGCCATACTGCCCCACAACTAGCTGAACAAGCTGCAACATACTCTGCCTCGGCTGTACTTAGTGCTACACAGGACTGCTTCCTGCTAAACCAAGAGATAACACCTGATCCCATACTGAAGCAGCACCCAAAAGTGCTCTTCCTATCTGCAGCACTACCTACTTAGTCCGAATCAACATAACCCTACAGGTTAAACTTTTGATTCACATTATACTTGAGACCATAATCAATTGTACCCTTCAGGTACCTGAGAATATGCTTTACAGGAACCGGGTGGACATCTCTAGGATCTGTCAAGAACTGGCTCAATGTGTTCACTGTAAAGCAAATATCTGGTCTAGTGCTCGTTAGGTACATCAAGGACCCAATCATCTGACAATACACAGTGACATTAACTGGATCAGATGAAGCATCACACAGAAGCTTCAGGTTTGATGCCATAGGTGTGGCCATGGCCTTGCAGTCCATTATCCCGAACCTCTTCAGGATCTCTACTGCATATTTCCCTTGTCCAAGGAAGATTCCATCTGCACTCTGCCACACCTCCATGCCTAGAAAACAGTGCATCATCCCCAAGTCCTTCATCTCAAACTCAGAAGCAAGATTCCTCTTGGTGTCGGCAATCAACCCATCCTTACCTGTAACAAAAAGGTCATCCACATACAATAGGAGTATCACTGGATTTCCTTCCTCAACCTTATAGTAAAGGTTTGAATCCGCTTTACTCTTGGTAAAGCCCAAGTTGGATAGAAAGTTGTCTATCGTACCATACCAAGTCCTAGGAGCTTGCTTCAAGCCATACAAGGCTTTCTTCAACCTGCACACATATGAATCCATGTCATGTGTCTCAAAACCAAGTGTCTGCTCCACATACACTTCCTCTTCGACTACACCATTCAAGAAAGTTGTCTTGACATCCATCTGGTGTATCTTCCATTTCATCACTGTAGCCAGAGCAAGTACTGATCTGATGGAAGTGTATCTGGCTACAGGAGCAAAAGTCTCTTCATAGTCTATTCTCTCTTTCTGGGAGAAGCCACGAGCTACAAATCTCACTTTGTATATCTCTATGCTACCAACTGCAGCATGCTTGATCTTATAGATCCACTTGGAAGTCACAACAAACTTCCCTTCAGGTCTTGGGACCACATCCCAAACATCATTCTTCATGATCGACTGGTACTCTTCGATCATTACTTCATCCCAGATCCTGGGAACTTCAGATTCATCAATAGATAGCTTTGTTGCTGGAGTAAATGTTGTAGTCCTTCTTTTGTAGGTGATGGTATAAGACCAGTTAAATTGGATGATTAGAAACATCTCATAGTTTTCAGAACAAATTCTTACACATAAAGAAATATGTCATACAGTCATGCAATTAATTTAGCCAATGCTTCAATACAACATTTATCCATATCCCGTAACTTTCTAGATGCCTTCCAATCTCTACCAGAACATTGTTAAGAGTGTGCACAACTCCCAACATGTCATCAAAGAGGTTTCATTGTAGATAAGTAGCAATGGAATGTTGTACAATGCCATAGGCCACTTACCCATTACATGCATATTAGTAGTATCTTGTTCATTAATGCAATTCTTCTAATATGCATAATACACAACCTAAGTCTAGGAACATAAGTATATACATCTTTGAACAATATTATTTCTTTGAACAATATTATTTAAACAATCAAATATACAAGAAATGACAATTCAAATACTTATCTTTGTTTGTTTGTTGGGTGGACTCCCTCTCAATCTTTGTTTCCTTGTAGGAAATACTGGAGTGTGATCCCTCTTGATCTTTGCTTCCTGGATTACCTGTCATTGAACTTATATCCATCCTCGATCATTATGCATGCTTACTAGTATCATCATTGTGTTATCCTTGAGATCTCATACATAATTATACATTCATTAGAATAATCTTAATACTATCAAAACACAATAATCTTAAACATGTATAGTCATGATCATTTCAAACACAGATAATAAGCATTAGTATTCAAGGTTTTATGGAAGACTTCTCTTCTAGTTAGTCATATCATCATAATATGCATAAACCCTTGATTACTTAAATTTCTAACTTCATGAATAATCATATATAAAGTATAAGATCCTAACATAGGGTAGGATTCTAACTTAATATAGGAAAAGCATACCTGGTCATCATATTTGGTAGTTATGTCTAGCAATGTTTTCTTGTTCCCTTCAATGACCTGCATAACTCATAAGTTAACCATTGTAAAATATACATACCTTTATGTGATCCATGACTATGGATGAGTCTTTGTCTTCATGTCAACATGGTCTTGATCTAGAACTTGATTTGTACCTTTCATGTTAGCGGATACCATTATCCTCATACAACACCATAGTGCATTAGTAAAATCATCAAAAAATGTCTTCTATCATTCACATGTATTCATACTTTTACTAAAGTGATAAGATAGGTCTAAGAATGATCAAGATTGTTACTAAACTCAATAACATGAAGACAATCATATCATAAACTTAATCATGAACAGATTTCAAAACATACCTGTAAGTCATACTTGTCAGATTGCTTATAGTAGTTGTTGTTGTTGTTCCTTTTGTTCTTAGGACAATCAAAGGAAAAGTGTCCTCTTCTTGGTATGTGCTGTGAGAGCTTGATCTTCATTCCCCATCTCCTCTTCTCGAGCTATAATCTGAGCTTCTTCCTGTGAGCATTCTTCCCACAGCCTACTGAAAGAGATAGGTTTCTTCCTAGCACAAATTCCTTGGATGAAGGAATCCCATGACCTAGGAAGGCCATTAAGAGTGGTCATTACCACTTCTCCATTCTATATATCTTCTCCCACAGCTTCAAGTTGTTCTTTTATCTAGGAGACCCTTGAAAAGTAAGACTGCATGGTCTCTGCATTCTGGATCTGGATGTTCTTTAGTTGATTCCTCAATGTCATCTTCCCATTCATGTTATTTCCTTCAAATAGCTTGGTCAAGGAATCAAACATCTCCTTAGGTGTCCTTAGGGAAGACACATGGGGTATGAGATAGTCCTTAATAGAATCGGCAATGATTCTCTTGGCTTTGACCAAGTTCTTCTTGTGTGAATCCTTAGTCTCATCTCCCTCTGGAAATGGAACCTTTTCACTTATATAAGTGTCCAACTCATTTTCTTCTAGGATTAGCCCAATCCTATGCTTCCATGCTCGCAAGTTATCATCCCCTTCAAGCTTATCCTCAAGCTTGGTGTGGTGAGACATCTTAAAGAGTACTTCAAATGTAAATAGAAAAGATTTAGGTCTTACCACTTGATTTGCAGAAATCTGGATCTGGAGTTGGATTAGGGTTTGTCAGAGAAACCCTAAAATTTCAAACTTTCAATTTCAAACTTCTGAAAGGATAGAAATATGCGCCTTGATGAGCTGATCAAGCTGGTATACTCAGAATTTGAAAACTGCAAAGTTTCACCCCTCAAATTTTCTTTTTAAACTTTCGGATTCACTGGGGAGGACCCTGAATTAGGGTTTGACTTTCCCGGAGCTTCACCCATCCAAAAAGTTCAACCTTGGTCTCTAAACTTCGATGTTTCAGAGGAGCTTCCAGCCATGGTCTCAGATTTCAAAAATTCCAACTTTTGTAGAAGCCCTAATTTTCAGCTTCACTAGACAGGACCCTAAACTAGGGTTTGATTTTCCCGACACTTCACCCAACAAAAAAGTTCGATCCAAAAGCTCTAAACTTCGATTTTTCTGAGAAGCATCCATCCATGGTCTCAGATTTCAAAAATTCCAATTTTTTTGGAAACCCTGATTTTTAGGGCCAAAACTGAAAGTGCTCAAGCCAAAACTGAAAGTGCTCAGAATTGAATTCTGGTTCGACAGAAAGATGCGCCTTGCTGAGGAGATTCAATCTAGCATCTTGTCTTTCAAGATCTATGGAGAGAAACACAAAAAACAAGAAGCCCTAGCTTCTGCAACTGCACAGTGTCTTCTTCTCAGGTTAGCTCTGATACCATGTTAATTTTTTAGCATTAATTCAACATACTCTAGGATCTTTACTAAGAGAATAACATGTACAGCATATCAAGCATATCAATCACAACAAGCAATCGCAAGAGACAATAGACACAAATATTTTCCTTGGGGAAAACCATAAAGGTGAAAAACCCCAATAACTTCCTCAAAGATAGATAGAGCAATGATACAAAACCCAAGCATAAGAGATAGTCTCCTAGCAGCAGCTTCTCCTCCTCCACTAGTGCGCCACTCTCCAATGAGTGTATGAGTGAGAAATTGAATGATCAAATAGAGTGCCTCCCGCACTCTATTTATACTTGACTTGACTTGCCTAATAACCTTACTAGGTCGGCCTCAACTTAACCACTTAACATAATGCTGACAAGGCCGGCCCCCAATAGGGTGGTCTAATAACCCTTTAACCCACATGACTTATATAGGCTGACCCCATCAAGGTGGTCTAATAACCCATCAAGTATAAGTTACGACACTTACAATATAAATGACGACACTTCCGTATAGAGAAATAATAACATCTCTATAGGAATACAATATACATATATGAAATACATTCCGAAGTTACAAATACATCAACACTTATTCTTTACCCATATCTACTCTAGATTGCCCAACCTTCAACCCGCAAAACAAATAGAACCAAACTTCATCAAACCAATTTTTCAATAATAAAGAGCATTATTGAATTGAAAGACAATAATTCATTCATGTCAAATATCAATCACAAAATTGACTCAGAATCTGGGGAAGGGAAAGATGTCAAATATCTATTGAAACGGTGAAATAAAGTACAAAGTATACCTCTTCTCTGCTTCAGCACCTTAATGAACCTAAATATTATGGTCTCTCCTACTCATGCATTCCAATGATCTTACTCCAATCCATTGAATATATAAAAGGGAGAAACTACTTGCGGGAAACAATTTCAATATGCAAAGATATAAGAGTTCAACAACAATGGTCACTAATCACTAGTACAAAATGAGAGATAAGTGACTAGGCGACTAAAAAAGTTAGTCACCATTGTTTTTTCAAGGGATAAACGACTAAAATTGAGCAATTTTAAATAAGCCAACGAAAAACGACTAAGATAAACGACTAATTTAGTCACGGGATAAAATATATGACTAGATAACAAGTGACTAAATAAAATTGACTAACATAAATGACTAATTTAGTCATGGGAATATAAATATGACTAGCTAACAACGATTAATGTGAATCAATCATTTATGTTAGTCATTTTTAGCTGTGTCACACTTACAATGGAAAATTACAATATTTTACTAAATTTTAACAATGCAGATGGATGAAAAAGTCATCAATGGGGAAATAAACCAAAAAGAAAAGAGGGAAGGTATATATAACCTCTAAGTACAAAAACATAGAAATGAGGAGAAATGTCTCCATCTATGAGCCAAAACCAGAAAAATTTTCTGTGGAAAAAAGTAGACCTGGGCCGCACCACTCCTCAAAATGAATAAAACCCTCTAAGGCCACAAGACCATGTCTGGATAAAGCATCCGCATGTGTATTGAACTCCCTGCAGATATGCATGATAGAGACATCAGGAAAGCCCATGACAAGTCGAATATTAACAATATGAGCCATCCAAGATGCAGAGAGCTCCATCACCTTTAAAGAGCACAAACCTTTCACCCAATCAACTAGTATAAGTTAATTTAGAGCCCCCAACAACATGGTGTAAATAAAGATGCTGAGAATTGGAAAAAAAGAGGAGAGGCCAAAGCGCGAATAGCTCTCCTCTAGTATTGGTCCCCGATCAACCACAATTTAACCATAAATTAAAGTGACGATCCAACTCCAAAATTATAATGAGAGCCCGAACACCACAAAAACAACCCTGTTCCTGAGAAGCCTCGTTGAAAAATGCCTTGCAGCCAGATAAAGGAAGAGGAGGAGGCCAAATTCCAAAATCATTTAACATGGGCATGTTGAAGCCTCAACACATTAATGCTATAATTGTAGCTTGTACGTTTTAGTCTCAATTTCCATATTTTACTCAATAGGATGGCTGATGGCCTCCCATTGAACATTCATTTGATCCCATTTTCCCAATGGATAAGACACTAGTCTTCGGTCCACTCATCCATTTTTATTTTTAAACTTATCATACTATTTTGGTAAAACTATATATTCATTTCACTCTGAATTCCATTTCCTAAGTTCTAGTGCAGAACCAAGGATAATATGGTAATGCATATGTGTATCAATGGTCAATTTTTCAATCTTCGCACCCTATTCCTTAACATTATTTTCCAACACTGCCAGCTTATTCTCATGATGTTCCAGATCCTGACTGAGATAGTTTATTGCTTCACCTCTACAACCATAAGACTATTCATGTGCTTGAGTATGGTGCCTAATATCCCTTATCCCTTATCCATTGGAGGGGTTGGGATTTGAAGAGGCCATGAAACCCCAAAGCTCTGTCTTTGGATGGAAAGAGCATCTAAACAAATCCTACTCACTACTGCACCAACACAAAGAAAAGACCCCACCAAAAAAACTATACCCCCATCAATCTAGATTATTTTCATGTTCTTGTCACAAATATTGATGTTATTGACTAATTAGAAATCAGCTTGTACCATTGCTTTGGGTTACATACCAACACCCCTCTCTTACCTCCTGGTTATTTTTTTATGTTCTTGACTAATTAGAAATCAGCTTGTACCATTGCTTGCCTCCTGGTTAATTTTCCGATCTTGACTATGGATATAATATTACATAATGTCTTGCATATAGTTTATCAACTGATATATGAGTTCTTCTATCCCTTATTTTTATATGGATATTGTAATATCCATAGTCTCTATTCCACCTAATTATTGATTTTTTTCTATAGACCAAGATCTTAAATTTATAACTGTTGAGTATATATAATTTTGATAAATATGAAAAAACAGAAATACTCATTTTATTCAAAACCACCTTTAAACATAAAATCAAAACCATCAAATCTAAGTTATAAAACAAAAAAACCATCAATAGCACAAATCCTTTTATAAAAATAAACAATAGTGAAGACCAACCCAAAATTGGATAGCAATTCCTACTAAAAATATTTCAAAGTCTTATAATTAACTTTATATAACCTAAAAGAAATTAAAAACTAAATTTATATTAACCAACAATATAAATTAAATTATATATTTTTACTTATTTTATTTTTAGCTTTACAAATTAGATTAATTTGGTAAGAAAATGTTCAATTCCCTTTACTATTCTTTCCCAAAAAAATACACCGGTGTAATTGTTGATTCAAAATCGTATATATATATATATAATCAATTAAACAAAAACAAAACAAAAGAACATTTTCTACCAAACCAGACCCGATGAAGAGTTTTGGTGCCAATGCAGAAAGGAGGAGGGGACTTTGAGATTTGGGGTTTGGGCACCAATGCTAAGTGGAGAAAAGGATTTTGATTCCAATGCAATCCACCCAATATATAATTTCACACTAGCAATTGGAATCTCTTTCTATGCAGGTCCGTGAAGTCCAAAAATTAGTCACAATTTTTTATTATTATTCTCAAAATGGTGCGCTAGGGCTTTGTATAATTTTTTTTCCTCCAGGTTGCAGGATCAGGAGTTCATGACTTGAAATCCCATGTTTTTCATGGTATATTCCTCGACCATGGAATCCCTTGAGAAGATGATACAGGTTATGTGCTTTATTCAGAGTTCGTTTACAGGGTTTTGATTCCTCGGCTATGGAAGCTTTTAAGAAGATGATACAGGGTCGGTGCCTTATTGTGAGTTCGTTCACTGGGTTCGGATTAATATTTTTGTGGATTCTTGATTTATGGTATTAATGGTAATAATTAGTTTATTCTAAATGTTCTATCATATAGATAAATCCTGTTAGATTTTCAGAATTTACTTCAATCTGATCTAGGATCTTAACTGAGAGAACAACATGTACAGCATATCTACAGCATATCAATCATGGAGACAATAATGCAAGCACACAAGAGACACAAAGATTTACTTGGGGAAAACCATAAAGGTGAAAAACCCCAATAACTTCCTCAGAGATAGATAAAGCAATGATACAACCAACCATAAGAGATAGACACAACCTAGCAGCAGATCCTCCTCCTCCATAAGTGTGCCACTCCTCCTTGAGTGCATGTGTGAGAAGTGAGTGTGTAAATAGAGTGCCTCCCGCACTCTATTTATACATGACTTGACTTGCCTTTTTACCTAACTCATGTAGGCTCGAACTTAACCACATAACATAATGCTGACTGGGCCGACCCCCAATAGGGTGGTCTAATAACCCTTTGACCCACATGACTTATACAGGGCCGACCCCAAACAAGGTGGTCTAATAACCCATCAAGTATAAGTTACGACACTTACAATATAAATGACGACACTTCATTATAGAGGAATAATACCATCTCTATAGGAATACAATATACATATATGTGAAATACATTCCGAAGTTACATATACATCAACACTCCCTCTTAACTAGCAAGGTATTTCTCAGCATAGTTCTTCTAGCACAAGTCATCTTCTCTGGATCATCGTCACTGGATAATCGTCATCGAGTCATCATCATCGTCACTGCTGCTGCTATCTCAATCAATCTCTGAATCTACTCGTCATAGGAAGTTCTACAGAGCCAGTCCTTTTTCATACTGGATGTAGGCCCACCACCTGCAGGTCTTCGTCATCACTGGCCATACTGTGGAATCCTCAGGACTTATTACGTGCGTCACAAAACCTCGAAAGAGCATCCCAGGATGTTACGGGTACACAACTCCGACCTGTAGGATCTCCCAGGGCGCTATTACATGTGACCCCACCACAAAACCTCGAAAGAGCATCTCAGGATGTTACGGGTACACAACTCCGACCTGAAATCTCCCGGGGCACAAATTACATGTGGTCCACCACAAAACCTCGCAAGAGCATCTCAGGATGTTACGGGTACACAACTCCGACCTGAAATCTCCCAGGGCACAAATTACATGTGGTCATGGCAAAACCTCGAAAGAGCATCTCAGGATGTTACGGGTACACAACTCCGACCTGAAATCTCCCAGGGCCCAAATTACATGCCATAGGACAAAACCTCGCAAGAGCATCTCAGGATGTTACGGGTACACAACTCCGACCTGAGATCTCCCAGGGCACAAATTACATGCTTTCCTGCACAACCTGATCCACGGCCACAAAGTATCATCTGATACTCATCAAACATCATCCTGATGTACACATGATCATCCTGATCATCATCACTGCAACATCCTGCTGCATGTCATCTGGAGAAGCTCGTCATCCACGATCATCCAAGTATCCACCTGATACATACATAGATACATGATCCACACAATGTATCCATCAACATACATGATCCACCTGATCATACAAAGATACATGATCCACACAATGCATCCATTAGCATACATGATCTACCTAATCATACAAAGATACATGATCCACACAATGTATCCATCAGTATACATGATCTACCTGATCATACAAAGATACATGATCCACACAATGTATCCATCAGTATACATGATCTACCTGATCATACAAAGATACATGATCCACACAATGTATCCATCAGCATCCAACATGATGCGTTCATACAAAATACATACACATGATCCATCCGATCATATCCAGCATCCAACATGATGCATATACAAAATACATACACATGATCCAACCGATCATATCTAGCATCCAACATGATGCATTCATACATACATATAATGATCCAACTGATCATATCCAGCAGAAACCAGAACATCATCCTGATGCTCATCATCCAGCGCTTACATTCACAGCCATGTGAAGGATCCTCCTTCCAACATGCTTGGAATGGCTTCAGCAAATGTGTCCATCACTTCTTCCTCGAAGTGTCCTCGATCTGAAGAATGCCAAGCCTCTCTCTGAAGTACTCGAACTTCACTCTGGCTAGTGGCTTCGTCAGCACATCTGCAATCTGCTCGTCCGTCGCAACATATAGGAGCTTCAAAGCTCCTCTCTGCACCATATCCCTGATATAGTGATATTTGATCTCTATGTGTTTCGACCTGTCATGAAACACTGGGTTCTCGGACAGCTTCACACAACTCTGGTTATCACAGAAGATACCAGTAGCTTCCAACGAGAGATCAAATAACTCAGACAGTAGCTTCCGTAGCCATACTGCCTCGCAACTAGCTGAGCAGGCTGCAACATATTCTGCCTCAGTTGTACTCAGTGCTACGCAGGACTGCTTCCTGCTAAACCAAGAGATCACACCTGATCCCATACTGAAGCAGCACCCAGATGTGCTCTTCCTATCTGCAGCACTGCCAGCCCAATCTGAATCAACATAACCCTGCAGGTTAAACTTTTGATTCGCCTCATACCTGAGCCCATAATCCACTGTACCCTTCAGGTACCTCAGAACATGCTTTACATCAACCAGGTGAACACTCCTCAGATCCGTCAGGAACTGGCTCAATGTGTTCATAGCAAAGCAAATGTCTGGTCTCATGTTCGTCAGGTACATCAAGGACCCAATCATCTGACGATACATAGTGATATCAACTGGCTCAGATGAAGCATCACAAAGAAGCTTCAGATTCGAAACCATCGGTGTGGCCATGGCCTTGCAATCCATCATCCCAAATCTCTTCAGGATATCTACTGTGTACTTCCCTTGACCAAGGAAGATCCCACCTGCACTCTGCCACACCTCCATACCCAGGAAATAGTGCATCATTCCCAAATCTTTCATCTCGAACTTGGCAGCAAGCTTCCGCTGTGTGTTGGCAATCAATCTATCTTCACCAAGTTCTGCACACATATAAGACTGCACCATGCTGTCTTGAAATCCATCTGGTGCATCTTCTATTTCATCACTTTTATATTTCTTAATGCTGCCATCTGCAACATGCTTGATCTGATAGTTCCATTTGGAAGTCATAACAAACTTCCCTTCACATCTTGGGACCGCATCCCAAACATCGTTCTTCATGATCGACGGATCATGGCATTCTTCCCGTATCCTGGGAACTTCAATATCTTCAATAGATAATTTGTTGCTGAACAAATGTTGTAGTTCTTCTTTTGTAGGAGATGGCATACGATCTTTCCTACACAACAAGTTAAATTGCATGATTAGAAAACATCTCATAGTTTTCAGAAGAAATTCTTACACATAAAGAAATATGCCATACAGTCATGCAATTATCTTAGCCAATGCTTCAATACAACATTTATCCATATCCCGTAACTTTCTAGATGCCTTCCAATCTCTACCAGAACATTGTTAAGAGTGTGCACAACTCCCAATATGTCAGCAAAGAGGTTTCATTCTAGATAAGTAGCAATGGAATGTTGTACAGTGCCATAGGCCACTTACCCATGTGTATTAGTAGTATACTGTTCATTAATGCAACTATTCTAATATGCTCAAGACATATCCTAAGTCTAGGAACATGAGTATATACATCATTGAACAATTTTACTTAAACAAACAAATATGCAAGAAATGATAATAAAAATACTTATCTTTGTTTGTTCGTTGGGTGGACTCCCTCTGAGTCTTCGTTTCCTTGTAGGAGATGCTGGAGTCCTAATCTGAAGTAGCTTCTTCTACACCTTTATTTTGTGGAATGTAGAAACATGGTCAACTCCCTTTGAATATCTGCATCCTTGCAGAAACTACTGAAGTGTGCTCCTTTTCTTTATTGCAGGAACAACTGGAGTGTGCTCCTTTGCTTTCTAGCAGGAGCAACTGGAGTGTGCTCCCTCTTGATCTTTGCTTCCTGAATTACCTGTTCTTGAACTCATATTCATCCTTGGTCCCTATGCATGCTTATTAGTATCATGATTCATATAAAATCATACATTCATTAGTATACTATTAAAACACAATAATCTCAAGCATGTATACTCATGATCATTTCAATCAAAAATAATAAGCATTAGCATTCAAGATTTATGTAGGATTCTTATGGTTAGTCAAATCATAAGAAGCATAACATGTCTAAACCTATAATTACTCAAACCTATGACTCTTCACGTTAGTTGAATCATCAATTAAGATAAGAGATATAATGTGCATAAAACCTGTTATTATTCAAACCTATACCATCATGATTCTTCTGGTTAGTCATATCATCAATTATGGTAAGAAACATAATATGCATACAATCATTATTATTCAAACCTATGACTTCATGAATAATCATTATCAACAACAGTATAAGATCCTAACACAAGGTAGGATTTTATCTTGATATAGGAAAAACATACCTGGATTAGCATGCTAGCTATTTATGTCTAACATACTCACATGATGTCTTCTTGTTCTTCTTCAATGACTTGTGCTAGTAACCTGTATATCTCATAGGTTAACTATTACAAAACCAAGTTATACATACCTCGTAAATGGATCTTCTATGAGATCCATGACAATGGATGAATCTTTGTCCTCATGTTATCTTGATCATATGTTCTTGGACCAGAACATGATCTGTCTTTCTTGGTGTACCTTTCATGTTAGTAGACAACATAAACCTCATACAACACCATAATGCATTAGTACAATCATAAGTGTCAACACCCTAACCAATGAATATCTTCTATCATGCATTCATAATTTTGTTAAGGTTATATGACAAATCTAAAATCAAAATTGTACTAACCGTGATAACATGAAGACAAACATACCATAAACTTAATCATGGACAAATATCGAAACATACCTCGATGAGTCATACCTGTCGAGATCGCTTGTAATCTTCTTATGTAAGGCCTTATCCTCATCTCCCTCTGAGACAGGAACTTCTTCACTTATGCAGGTGACCAATCCATCTTCTTCTAGGATTAACCCAATCCACTTGATTTTCAAGAACTGGACCTTGAGCTGGATATGGGTTTGTCAGAGAAACCCCAAAAATTCAAACTTTGAATTTCAAACTTCTGACAGGATAGAAATATGTGCCTTGATGAGCTGATCAAGTTGGTATATTCAGAATTTGAAAACTGCAAAGTTTCACTCCTCAATTTTGCTTTTGAAACTTCTGGATTCACTGGACGTGACCCTGAACTGGGGTTTGATGAAGCCCACTCTTCTTCCCAATCAAAATGTTTGATCCAAAGCTCTAAGCTTCTATTTTTCTGAGGAGCTTCTAGCCGTGGTCACAGATTTCAAAAATTCCCATTTTTACAGAAGCCCTAATTTTCCACTTTTCTGATCAAAGTCCCGAACTAGGGTCTAATCAAGCCCGGCCTTCTACCCAACCAAAAATTCTGATTTTGGTCTCTAAATTTCTATTTTGATGAGTAGCATCCAGCCGTGGTCTCCGATTACAAAAATTCCAACTTTCTCCAAAGTCCTAAATTCCGGAAGCCATGAATGAAGGTACCAAAAAAATAATTCTGTTTTGACAGAAATATGTACCTGATTGTTTCTGGTGTAACTCCAAAAATTTTGATCCACAGGGTCTGAAAAAGTTTCCTAAGATATCCTGACCTGTTATCTTTCCATCCTGACAGGTCTGACCTCAATTGGATTCTCTGAGAGAGAGTTATGCCAAATGTCGCAACGTGACCTGTTTTGGGATAAAACAGGAGAGCGAACTTGTACGGCGTGCCACGTGTCACTGTTTTAACTTCAGCCTCTAAAAACGTTTTCTGAGATAGCTCGTCCTGTTACCTTTCCATCCTAATAGGTCTGACCTCAATTGGACTCTCTGAGAGAGATTTATGCCAAATGTCGCAACGTGACCTGTTTATGGGATAATACAAGAGAGCGAACTTGTACGACGTGCCACGTGTCACTGGTTCAACTTCGGCCTCTGAAAAATTTTTCTGAGATAGTGCAGACTGTGCACTACCTGTCACTTTTTACGATATTTCATTTGGAGCTTCCTAGCCCAAGATATGACCTTTTTCCCAAGGTCACCTGATTTTGACTCAGATCTGGAAGAGGCAGAAACCCTATATTGTACTGATCATAAATCACAAAGTACAATGAATTAGAGGTTGTCCTTTGGACACAAGATACCTGGAGATCTTAGCTTCGGCCTGTAACAATTTCAGATCCGAAAACTTCGCCAAAACGTATTTATAGCGAAAGTTCTACGATGACTGGTTTTTGCTATATCAAGCCCTAGCATCGTAAGTGCAACAAGTGTCATACATGCCATATCATGCCTTCTTTCAGGCTAGCTTTGATACCATGTTAGATTTTCAGAATTTACTTCAATCTGATCTAGGATCTTAACTGAGAGAACAACATGTACAGCATATCTACAGCATATCAATCATGGAGACAATAATGCAAGCACACAAGAGACACAAAGATTTACTTGGGGAAAACCATAAAGGTGAAAAACCCCAATAACTTCCTCAGAGATAGATAGAGCAATGATACAACCAACCATAAGAGATAGACACAACCTAGCAGCAGATCCTCCTCCTCCATAAGTGCGCCACTCCTCCTTGAGTGCATGTGTGAGAAGTGAGTGTGTAAATAGAGTGCCTCCCGCACTCTATTTATACATGACTTGACTTGCCTTTTTACCTAACTCATGTAGGCTCGAACTTAACCACATAACATAATGCTGACTAGGCCGACCCCCAATAGGGTGGTCTAATAACCCTTTGACCCACATGGCCGACCCCCAATAGGGTGGTCTAATAACCCTTTGACCCACATGACTTATACAGGGCCGACCCCAAACAAGGTGGTCTAATAACCCATCAAGTATAAGTTACGACACTTACAATATAAATGACGACACTTCATTATAGAGGAATAATACCATCTCTATAGGAATACAATATACATATATGTGAAATACATTCCGAAGTTACATATACATCAACAAATCCTACTGACGTGTCCATATTTGCAACATCACCGCAGATGATCTCGTTGCTAGGAAATACCTATTCGTCTTCTGGAGGAACAATGGATCTAAGGCAGCCACAAATAGTAAAGGGCTAGCTCTCTAATTATGGGCCTTCAAATGATAGTGCACCATTTTACATGAACCACTTCCCCCAGCTGACTGCTCGTCAAAATTCCAGGGGAGAGCCTCACGGACAATTAGGTATGCATGGATGAAATTTTATATGGTGAAATTCTATACAACAGAGGAAAATTTTGATTGGTTTAAAGTAGTTGTTCCCATAGATGATCAATTGAACAAATTTCAGTGTTACGATAATCCGTAGCCTCACTAAGAAAGCAAGTTGTTGGTGTTAATTCTATTGTTCAACAAAGCCAAGAATTATTCTCTTGATAATTTTGAGCATTGGTTAGACCATGCTTATGCAGTCAAAGGGCCTTGTTGAAGTATCAGATGCCTCTTGGGGAAATTGTTGTAGATTTCTACAATGAACTGAAAATTCTAACATATGGATATGCCTCATTTGATTATGAAGATTCTGAGTAAGTGTAACATTGTTAGCTGTGCATTTTATTTTCTTTCTGTTAATTTTTCTGAGTCCTTTCACTGGATTTTAATTGATCGTAGTTGTCGATGCGCTTTATGTATTTCTGCATAGGTTGTTAACAAGGTTACACTTCCAGAAATACAATATTTATTTTTGGGCTTCTGATAGAAAGTTGGTAACCCTATAAAATTCTTACTATTCAAGAAAAATATTGAAATCGATAACATAGCTGGGAGAAGCAAAAATCAGGATATTGTGTATGGACTTTGCTATTTAGGGAAGGAAATTCTTGGTAACAACATTTCAGAGCTTAGCGAGAGAGAGAGAGAGAGAGAGAGAGAGAGAGAGTCAAAGAAAGAGAAATTTTATGAACACCTTAAATGACTGAAAACACTTAAATGGGACAGATAAAAAGATGTTAAAATTCCCTGATTCAATAATGGTCTCACACTATAGACTCGTAGAGTAAATGCTCAAGGATTCCTTCCTAGAACTGTGGAAAATGTTATGTTTATGTGTGTGATTCACAAGAAATTTGGTATCTAAATTCTCAGTGGATACGCTACATTCAGATATCATTAAATCACTTCATGTTTCCACACTACTATGTAGAGTTCAGGTTGGAAGCATGGACTTGATCAACCTGTGGTATCTTAGAGGAAAGCAAGGCATTGTATACCTAGTTATAGAGTGTGACCACAATGGAGGGTCTCACATTGGATATGGTGTAATTTGCGACATCTGGGACCTATGTTACCAGGAGTGAGTAATGGGAATGACAACAGAATGAGAAATGGGAGCTACAGAGTTTTGAGGTGTAAGGAATGGTCTCCACCTGAAATATGCAATTATACACATAAGAAATATTTTAGGGAATCCATTCAAGACTCAAAACTAATCTTATGTAATGTTATGCTGGTGGAAAATTTGATGCCCTGTATCATTATTTGATGGATCTAATCACATGGATAATCCTTTTTTGGATTATGTATCATGGTGATATTTCTCCAAACAAAAATATAAAGCTTTCTAAGAAGGAGTAAAGGAAATTTGGGTCATAATAGTAGCCAACAGTTGATAAAGGGTGAATTTTCCTCCCAACAACAATGAAATCACATCATTTGTTATTTATGGGCACTCCTAGGCATGTTTTAGCATCATAATGGAAACAAACATCAAGTCTGGGAAGACCTGGGCAGGTTCTAACCTCAAATCAACAACAAACAGACATAAATCCGACTTCTGGGCATATATTTAACAGCTGAATATTGTATATTTACAGCCATAAAAGGCTACAGGAAGATTGCCTAATCCAAAGGTTTTCGTTCATGGTTGAAGGTTTCCAGATCTGAAATAAATGAGAATTGTTTGAAGGGACATAATTTTAGGGCAAACTTATCAACATAAGTCTTTTCTTAAAAGACCTTAAACATGTGAATAATCTGCTATCTGATAAAGTGTGCTCTGCACCTGTGTGTTCTGTGAAGATATTTGTTGCTATATATGGGTGTTATCAGCATGATCAAGAAGGGATTCGAAGTAGCCGATGGGTTATCCAAGACTCTGACTTCCAGCTTCTTTCCTATCTGATGGCTCAAATTGTAATTAGAGTTGCTTGTTTGGTTTGTACTACACACTGCCCCTGTCACAAATTATACGATGGAAAGAACTGGATTTTGCTCAAATATTAATAAACCAACAATTACCAATAAAATTGTGTGAGCTATCACTAATTCACCAATCTAAAGCATGATTTTTCCTTTATATTAGTTGTAAAATGAATTTTGGGCATCCCATGCCACCTGTGGACAATGGAAGGAAATGAACAGACCATGTACATCACATCTGGGAAGATATGGGCCCTATAATGGCAAGATATAGTAGTAATTAAGAAGATATGGGTATTTTTTTGAACATTATTGGACACATTTCATCTTCTAGTAGCCTCATCATTCAGTTATGGGCCATTTTTGTGGATGTGAGGTAGTTTTGGGCACAAATTAGGACTTTCCATGTCTTACTACAACAGACGCTTGCAAAATCTGAGGTATGCAAAGGGTAAGAGAAGAAATCCTAGGTTTGTTGGGTGGAGTTTGGACCTCATACAAGTATTAAACCTCCAATGATGGCTTGATATGGGCAGCAACAATAACATTTGGCCACCTTTGGGAGGAATTTGTGCAGTATTATTGAAGCATCATCTATGTAACATGGGAATTGAGACAACCATATGAGGCCTCATACCCAAGCTATACAGGTAGGGGTGGGAGTATCCTTGATTCCTAGTAGAATTGTCCAAAACTTACTGTAACATGTTGCTTCTGATATTTACTACTCAACAAAGGAGGACTTTAGATTCCAAGATATTGTAGATGCAACTAACAACATTTTTGGACGTGTTTTGATTGGAAGAGGATCTTATGGAACTGTTTATAAAGAAACTATGCCTTCTGGGTAATTTATCGTTGTCAAGAAGTTAGCTTCTAATTGGGAAGGATCCAATATGGAATATATTTCAATACTAACATATCAACTCTAGGTAATATTAAGCATTGCAATATTGTGAAGTTGAATGGTTTCTACTATCATCGGGAATTAAATCTTCTTTTGTATGAATATATGCCAAATGGTAGTTTGGGTGATATTCTTCATGGGAACTCTCATATATTAGACTGGGACACTTGCTACAAAATCGCTCTTGGGGAAGCAGAGGGTCTGTCTTATTTACACAATGATTGCAAGCCACACATATTGTTCATAGAGATATAAAATCAAATAATATTCTACTGGATGAGAATTTTGAAGCTCTCGTGGGGGATTTTAGATTAGCCAAGATAATTGACATGCCATAGTCAAATTCCATGTCTATTTTTGTTGGTTCATATGGCTATATCGCTCCTGGTAACATGCATCTGCTCTTTCAACAAACTCTAGTCTCTTAAATTTCCTTTTCTGCAGTATTGTGGAGGTCTTATATGCATCTTCTAGATTACAAGAATCCTTGGATGTGTTTTGGTCTTTATTACCACAATGATTTGGCCTAGGCCTGGTCCTGGAACAAAATGATTGGGAGCCAAATTCACTCATAGAGGTCTCAATCTCTTTTTGTTACAATACAACACTCAACTGAATTGAAGCTTTAATATTTGTCCTGAATCGACCTACTCCCCTAAACCTTTCTACTAGTGAGCTATTTGTATTTCTTCCCTAGAGTACAAATTGTCAAATCATTACGATTCTAGGAACCCAATAGTCAATAGTTTCCTTGACATGACTCACTGGGTGGGATCCTTGCTGGTGTTCTGGTCCAATCAAATTCATATTCATGGGTTTTCTTTTGTTGATGTGGTAGCAGGTCAAACGCAAATGCATTATTCGGATTCAACCTGTTAATGCTTGAAAATGTCTAGTTCTAAATGTTAATTGGGAATAGTACTTGGTCACCTCTTTGTTTTCCCTTTCCACTTTGGTTTGGTGCTTTCCAACCACAGTGAGAACTCCCTATGTGACATGAAGATAAAAACATAGCTTTGTGTTCCAAAACTACTTCAGATCTGCAATTAAAACTCACTGTAAATTATATAGTAGTCATCAAAACTGTGTGATAACAATTTCAAACTGCAAAAAAAAAAGAGAAAAAACATATGTCCCCTTTATTATGTCAAGTAACCTCATTTTCTATTCAAATTTGTCGTAATGCACCTCAAATTTGTGTGCAAAAAGTCACAAACAACAAAGTAGAACTCTGAAATTTTGTTTATGAATGTAGTTTCACAAGTCTTGTGGGTTGTGGAGTCGAATAGAATAGAAAATTGATTAAGTCGTGTGAAAAATGAGGTCAATCAATTTAGAAAATTGAAGTAATCAACAATTAACATACCAACAAAATAAGATCTATCCACAAACCAAATGATGCGTTTCTTCCAATGAAATAAATATGATGGTTTGAGATAATGAGTTCAACTACAAAGTACATTGGGGATGGCAATTGCTTCTAAAGCACCAAATCTCACCAAGTCCAAAAATGTAATATTATATACTCTTTTCCTGTAGATTTTGTGCTTCAATTAAGATATTTTTAGCAGTGCCTATTTTTGGGCAATACTATTTTTATAAAGTGGCACCATTGAAGGTATTTTGATATTTTGATCTCATTTGGTGAACTTACTATTTTTAGTGGGTTTCTATTTTTAGCCAGTACTATCCCAGGCAATGTTGTGTATAGCAAGCATCATGCATGTATCTGGTTTTGGTGACAAAGCTTCATTTAAATGTTCCCTATTTTTAGGAAAGCATTGTTATTTTTAGCAACTATGGGTATGTGAGGTACTAATGCAAAATCTATATTTTGAATTGAGATGACATTTTTACGATTTTTTGTCACATCAACTATTTTTAGTAATGACCAATTTTAGCAGGTGTAGATTTATAGGTTTCCATGTATGATTGATGGCTCTATTTTCCTTTCCCTCGAACATGACTTCAATCAATTTTCAGATCATTTGATATTTCAGGAGGGATGGCATGTAGTTGAATCAGCTAAGATAGTGGATAATGTTTACCTACAAGTGATGGTTTTCTTGACCTGATAGAACAGGTGGATCTACCCACTTGATCAGATATTTTCAAAATAAATAATCTTATCTCGTTTAATTATAAATAACGTTTTTTCTGGAAAAATAACGTATTTACTGTTCATGTAGAGTTGAACAGTCCACTTTGGAAATATATTTTCTATTAAAGATCCCTCTTATCCATGCAAGTTGACCACATCCAATTTACCTTTTGTGGAACTTATCTTGTTCATTTGAGCCCACAAAGTGTGCATCCTTGAGAAAGAATCTAATTCATCTCATTTATTCATTATTCATTTTATTCTTGCAAAGAAGGGCACACCACTTGAGAAGATTGTTTTCTTTTTTAGTTAGCCAATTCATGCACTTAAGACTGGTATTGTTGGAGTTCATTTTAGTTATATCTTATCTTATCTAGATTGGATCTATATATGTTACAAAAAATGCCTATTTTGGCCATGTCCTAGTCTCCAGAATGCCTAGAAACACCAGAATCGGGATGAAACACAATGGAAATGCCACTAGCTATATTGTACAGTGTATTGTGTTTCTCAATTTGGAAGTGATGTACGATATGGATGGTGATGTTTCCACAATGTTTCTTCTAGTTGAGACTATGTTTTGGGCATTTTTTGCTTGTTTTTGGACCCACCCATGAGGTGGATGGGACCCGTAGGAAAATATCACCCTGTATATGCCATTGACCCTTTAAACAAAACAAAGATATGGGATTGAACTTTGAGGAATTTTTCACCTTGGTAATTAATTTACTAGTAATACTAAAATTTTAAAGTAGAAGGGTAGAAAAGGAAAGATAAAGGAGAATGTCAACTTTTTATTATATGTTTAGAATTACCATTAATTACTCTAGGATGATTGAGACTAGTTCCAAGTTCCAACCTAATTAGCTTTCATATGGAGAAACTAGAAACTGGAATTTCATATCCCATCCGGAATTCAACAAACTTAACAGTTTTCAGGATTTCATATCCCATTCGGAATTTAGCAGACTTATCGGGTTCTTTTTCTTTTACAACTGTAAGCACAAGGTTTTTGCTAGCATTTATAACTCTCTTCATTTGACCTACACTAATAAGTGATGCATTAGCTTCCATGCTATGAGATCTATAAATATATTCCACTCCATATTTTGTGAGATGGTATTTGTTCCATTTCCGGAAGAATATATCTTTTATGTCATAAAGATAAGGACTTCCTAGTACAATACACAGACATGCAAAAGGAACCACATCCAAATCAAACTATTCTATCAGCTTAGAAGCAATAGAAAACCTCAATCAACATTGTTTGGTGACGTGACATTTTGCATTGTCATGTACCCAACCAAGAGGGTAAGGTTTTCGGTGAGGTCTTGTGGTTAGTCCCAATTTATTCACAATCTCTTCAGATATCAACTTAACTTGTGAGCCCAGATCAAATACAGTTTCCACTTTTGTGTGCTTTGTCACTACTCTTATGTGGAATAATTCACTTCTTCTTTTGTAATTTTCAAGAGATGGAACTGTAGAACTTGAACTAGCATGAGAGGAAACTTTACCTTGTAACCCCACTTCTATGATTTTCTCTTCATCACCTGAATCAGAACCCAAGTCATGTTGTACTATAGCAACATTTTTCTACTTCCCTTTGACACCAAATTTATTTGGTCTTGACTATGGATTTAACTTCCAACATAGCTCATCTTAATGCCCATCTGTCTTGCGTTGAGTGAAAGAGGTATTTCCTTCCTCTTTCTTTCTTGTAGTTGTCCTCTTATCCTTTCCTTTTCCTTTTCCTTTGAAATGGGTTTTTGAATGCTTGGATGGTTTTTATTCTTGTACATTCTTTCCTCTACTTTCAAGATTATTTGCGTGCACACTCACTTCATCAAAATTAGTGGGGTTTAACAACAATAATGTGTGATGAATGTAACTGTGAAGTGCATCAATATATTTCATCAAAGTATCTGGATAATCTAAAGGAACATTAAATTCAAGTGCGTTCTTCCTAAACTCTTCTATGAAACTTTGAACATTTTGACCTTTACCCTTTCTCAAATTTTCCATTCCATTGTAGCTTTTTGTACATGACCCAATGGATAGAATTGATTTCTTAATGCAGAAGTAAATTCAACCATGAATAAAGGATTTTACCATTTTGCTTGCTACCTTTATGAAGTTTGCTCTCCCACCATACAATGGTTGTGCCTTCCATCTGAAGAGAAGCCAACTAGATCTTCACTTCTTCCTCTTCAATATGTTGTAGACAGTAATAAACTTCGATCTATCTAATCCAATTGTTCAGCTTAACTACATTAGATTCTTCATTAAACATGGGTAAATCAAATTTACATCTAGTTTCAATTATAGCTTTTTAAAAGCATTTTTCTTATGGAAACTAGAATGATGAGAATGAGAGGAAGAAGAAGAGCTTGAACTTGAAGATGGAGATGGAGGTTCGGGAGGGTATCCTCCATTTCCATGGTTCACTGAAGCATTATCCTCTACTTTCACCTTCTTATTTTCCTTATTTTCCAATCTCCATTGATAATCTACAAACAATTTTTCTACCATGTCTGACAACCTGCAGAAAGCCTTGTGGAAGGCCTTCTCGTTCTTTGTATGAGCGTCTTCATCCTCCATTTTCTTTCATCGAGTTGTACATCCAATGTCTGGTTTGAAAGGATCAATTTGTCCTTCACCTGCTTTGAGCTTGGCCATAGTAAGTATCCACACTCACAATTCAAGTCAAGGAATACCGCTCTAACACCAACACGATCAAGGATATTTTATTCGATGACTATCACATGAATTGCATTAAAGAGTATGAACAAAGATTATGTGCAACATAAATGACAAAGAATAAAATAAGGAAATACATATGAAGATAAGATAACACAATGACACACGTGCTTGATAATGAATTTCATCCCAGTGATGGACCATGTCTCCAGGCCCACTTCTTAGTGGAGAGGTCTTTATATTATCTCAGCAAAATCATGTCAAAATACTTAGCAATACGTTAATGATGGCGATGGAGGAAATACGCTACTTGGATCCAAATTCTGACTGCACCAGTGACACTGCCTCAAAAAATCTTGTCGCAATACTCCCTCTCTACATTTATTGCAAGCATTTGCATAGCAGTTCCATGCCCATGGCATATGGATCCTCTCCCTAAGCATTGGAATACATTAGCTTAAATATTAGTGGGTGGACCAACCTATCAAGGCCACCCACTTAGCGTATTAGTAGTTCATTGTATTAGTTGGAGGGATACATGGGGTAAAACCCATGGACTCCCCCCTTTGGCGTTTGTAACAACGTTTTATTTATTTATATAATAGTTCTTTGGAGGGAAGCCCGAGTTCAAACCCGTGGGCTCCCGTTTTAAACACTCGATTACAAGGTTATACCTATATATAATATATGTGTGGTGTGTCTGTTTAACCTCCCTCCAATGTTTGGATTGACCTACAAATATGTCGTATATTTGGGGCTCGTATGTTTCGGTCTCCAAATTCGGCACCGGTTGGTCGGCCCCTTTCCCCCCCAATATGAAACATTTCAACTTTAAATAAAAGGTTGATCCATAGACTAATAAGGAACACCAGCGAGGAGAGTGGTGAAGGAATTGAAGTTTTCTGGCGGGTGGTCTCGGGTTCAATCCTCCTGACCCACTAATATTTTTGGTAAATAGAGATATGAGGTGTCCAACCAGAATTCCACATGGTAGCCTTCAGTTGTCCCACTTGGTTTCCAGCTATATAACCGATCCTTCCATGTGTCGAATAATAATTGGTCCACGTCAATGCCAAGTCACCTTGACCTTCCAATTTGTCCTACCATGTGGGACCACATGGGGCTACCACGTAAGAACCATACACCTGTATGGATGCCACGTGGCACCCTCTTTTAACAAGTTATACAACTTGACAAGAACTTTATACTCAAAACGAGAACTCTAGCCATAAAAACTCATATTTTTGCATAAAAAGCACCAAAAAACATCTCTGAATCAAAAAGCGATGCTACCGGTAGTACCACTTTTTTAATGGTTAACAATATAGACATGGACCAAAACAATCGTTATTGGTCTTTACTAAAATCTTAAATCAAGCCCTGAATTGAAAATTAATGCTACTGGTAGCATACTTTTTTTTAAAATGACATTATTATATCATTGTATCATAATTTCAAATTGGATTTATTAAAATTGTTAGTAACACTATATAAAAGTAGCATTAAGTTGAACACAAATTATTCGAGAAAATATTTCACCACTATTTACATCTAAAATAAAAGAATTTATGATATTATTCATAATAGAGCCATATATTAAACCATAAAATGTAGAAGTTGTGATATTTGGACGCACAAGAGAGGAAACGCAATATCACCCTTTTTTGGGGGGGAGTAAAATTACAACTTTCTGGCAACCATGGATGGTATCGTTGTAATCGAAACCCCTAGTCGACCCCTGGATTGAAAAGTGGACCTCCTAGAATCACTGTCATTTTTATTCGATTCTAAAATTTTAAAAACAATAACTTTAAAGAAACATAATTAAAAATAAATAATAAATAAAAAAGATGAAAATTCAAAAATACAAAATTTATTAAAAAAAATTCAAAAATCAAATTTAAAAATAAAAATTAATAACTGTACAAGAAAATTTATAAAGAAAAACTTTTTAAAAAAAATTAAAAAAAATGAAACACAAATTTAAAAATTTAAAAACAAAAATTACAAATTAAAAAAAAATAACATTTAAAAAAAACAAAAAACCAATGAACCAATTGTTTTTAAAACAAATCATATTTTAAAAAAAAACTTAAAAACAAAATAAAATAAAAAAATTAACAAACAATTATATATATATATATATATATATATATCAAAGTTTTAAAGTTAAAAAATAAATGAAAAAATAAAAAATTAACAAATTTAAAATTTAAAATTTTTAAACAAAAAATTATATTAAAAAAAAAAAAATCAAACCCCCCTCCCCCTCCCCCTCCGCTCCCCCTTCCTTCCCCATTCCCCCCCAACCCCACCCCCATCCCTCCCATGCCCACCGCCCTCCCTCCCCCTCTCCCTTCCCCGACCACTACCCTCCCTCTCCCCCCTTCCCTCCCCCTCTCCTCCCCTCTCACCTCTCCCCTCTCCCCAACCGCTTCCCACTCAACCCCCGTACTAGTGGCGCGATTCTCATAATCGCGTTGTCACGAAGGGGCGGCAAAAGGAGTGTATCTGCTCCTTTCGCTACCCCTTCGTGGCAACGTGATTCTAAGAATCACGCCCACCGGTACGGGGGTTGAGTGGGAAATTTTCGAGGGGAAGGGAGAGGGGAGGAGAGGGGGAGGGGGAGTGGGACGGTGGTGGGAGAGGGAGGGAGAGGGAGGGAGGATGCAGAGGGTGGTGGGAACAGGAGGGAAGGGCGGGACGGGGGGGACGGGGGTGGGGAGAGGGAGGGGATGGGGTGGGGAGAGGTGGAGGGCGGTGGGAGGGGGAGGAAAGGGAGGGAAGTGGGAGCAGAGGGGGAGGTGAGGGTTTGAATTTTTATTTTTATTTTTCTTTATTTTTCTTTATTTTTTTTATTTAAAAAAAAAATTATAAATTTAAATTTGTTTGAAAAAAAAAATTATAAATTTTGTTTTTTAATTTGTTTTTAATTTTGTTTTCAAGTTTAATTTTTTTTAATTTGGGTTTTTTTTTCAATTTTTTTTACAAATTTAACCTTAAAAATAACTTAATGAAGATAAAAATTTAAAGAATAAAACTCCATATGTATATGTATATATATAATTTTAACTCGCTTTTAAAAATTAAAAAATTCATAAATGTATATATTTTGTCATGGTAACTAGCTACTAAATGTATTTTTTTTGTAAAATTTGAAAAAATGCAATTGTATATAAAAAATAAAAATTTTCTATGACCAGGAAGTTTCAAAAACGCAAAAAAATGGATCAATATGAAAAATGGTGCTACAAGTATACACACTTTCTTAAACGGAGGTAAATACTAAAATTGACCCCCCAAAAAAACAAGAACTATGGCGGGTTCTCGTCAAGTTGTATAACTTGTTTTTTTTTGCCATTCTGCACATTAAAGTATTGTTCTATTGAAACTTTAGTTCTTAATATCTTCTTCATTCGGAGTCAGTTTGACACGATTCAAGCGGAGTTAGAATCGTCTCGATGAGCTCTTCATTTTGGTGCCATTTTTGTTTGAGATTTGAGGACTTTGAATTTTAGGCATTTATAGATCCTCCTGGATCATTTCCCATAGGGGTGTATCTCAACCGACGATTCGCTTGATATGAAGGACATGTTGTAAATGGAGGTCATGATTTCAAATCACCCTTGATTACCCATGCCCCATGCTTGTGGGTGTTGTGGGTGCACCTAGGGGTATAGTTGTAGTGAACAGGATTAGACCCCTAGACCCCATTTCATGCAAGTACCAACCCCATCCCAATTGTCGATTCCCCTAGTTACAAAAAAAAGTGACTATGTTTGTAGGTTCTATGTCAAATCATCATGGCACTAAATTACATATAAGTTTTTAAAAGACCCTTTAAAGTGGCATAAACTCAAATGCCAGTTTATTACGAAAATACATATGTCATTAAGTAACATGCAATTTTTTTTAAATGTTTCTAAAATTAACAACAATTTTCATTGCTACAATTAAATTAGTATTAAGAATAAAAATGTTAAAACACAACTTTGATGCCATTTTTTAGAATGATGACCAATTTTGTATCATATTTTTTTATCTAAAATACATGACTCTAAACATGATACCAAATCAAATTGTACCAAATTTTGGCATCATTGAAATATATAGATGTGGATATAACTAACTCAAATTTACTAGTTAGAAATCCTCACATTTCTTGTCTAAATTTTAAGTTAATCTAGGTATTTAATTCATTGTGGTTTATCTTTTTATTTCAGTGTTTGAATGGACTTTTATTTCAAGTGTATCCCATTTTCTATGTTTATACAGTAATGTTTAAATATGCTTAATAAAAGGGAAATTTCCTAGTTTCTTTCTATATGGTAAGTTTTCCTTCTCAGGACATGTCTAGTTGGTTTTTGGACAATTTTACTTAAACTAATTAAACTTCATCCTAGTTTACTAAGTGATAGGTCAACGACTTCAACCACTTATATTCTAATTTTATACTCTACATATTATTTTTCTATAATTTAATAGAATCTTCTAACTTTAAAAAAAACATAACTTTTAAGTCAATTAAATTTGAGACTAAATGTTGAAGTTCTTTATCTCAATATTGTTGATTTATATATTTATGTATGATAATTTGTAAATAATAATAATATAGAGAAGAAATTAGATCTTCTTGTAATCACAATTTTATACATATTTTTATTTCATTGAATATCTAAAATTTCAAATTGTTGACTTGAAAAAGTATATTGGTATTTATAAAAGTATAATTTGTAAATAATAATAATAATAATAATATAGAGAAGAAATTAAATCTTTTTGTAATCACAATTTTATACATATTTTTATTTCATTAGATACTTAAAATTTCAAATTGTTGACTTGAAAAAGTATATTGGTATTTATAAAAGTCTAAAAAATAAAATTATTTCTAATATAATTCAATAAATACTACATCATTAAATATATATTATTATAGTTGAATTTCATTAGTACAATTAGTTTTGACGGGCTTCGTTCTACATGGCGACTTGAGTTTGAATTCTGCAAGGTATCTTGGAGGAGACACTTCAAATCCAACCATGCTAAGGGTTAGCGTGGCTCATGCCAGGTACAATCCCCAAGTGATTTTGACATTTTAAATGCCCCTGGATCATGGTTTCTTAGACCACATGCTAGCCTTGCAAGTCATAGACCAACTAAAAAGCAATAAAAATAAAGATATATTATTATAAAAAATGTGTCCCTTTATATTTGTGATTTTTAAATATTTTATTTAAAACACAATAACTATAAGAAAAATGGTTAAAATATAAAAGAATACTAAAATTTTATATATATATATATAAAGTTTTAATAAGGTCTTGTTCGAATGATTGGGAGGAATAATTATTATCATTTTCACTTAAAATCAATTTCCACAAATTATATGTTGAACTCTTAATAAATATATTATTGTATGTAAAGAATTTAGTTTATCTTAAATACTATCCTCAAAATAAAATAAATATAGTTATTAACATTATCAAAAATCTTATATATATATATATATATATATTATATATATATATATATATATATATATTATATATATATTCAAATTATCCTTTCACATTTTCAAATATAATTCTTCTTTATTTTATTCTGTAAGTTGTTCACCTAATCGAAATTAATGTGATTAATAATTCTTCTTATTTTATTATGTAAGTTGTTCACCTAATCGAAATTAATGTTAATCACATGCTTGAATGAAAGCGACGAAGTATTGACTTGAAAAAATTGAACATTTCGTCGCTTTCATACAAGCATGTGATTAAACATTAGGTGAAGAACTTAGAGAATAAAATAAGAAGAATTATATTTGAAAATTGGTAAGGATATAAATTAAATTTATAAAAAAATTAATAAAAAATAAAATATTATCCATCGAACCATTATTTGGTAAAAATAGTTGTAAAATTATTAAATATTATAGAATAAAATTAAATTAAATTAATAAAAAAACATTATTAATTCTACAAAAAGTATTATCAAGAAATTAAATATAAATGGTATTGACATAATGTGATAATAAAGGACATAAGAAACCCTTAATATGGAAAAATATTACCATTATCATATTATTTTCCTTTTTCCATATGGTTCTTGATTTTCTATGGTGTTTAAGCTATTTATATATAAAACTTGGGTTGTTAATAATATTAAAATTTAGTATAGTTTTTTAAACAATGATCAAATCAGATTCTTGAGGTGTAGACCAATTGGTGATATGGTGTACTATTAAGGAAATTTTGATGTCATGAGTTTAAACCTTGATTATCTCTATGTGTTACATGTGGAGCAGTGTGTATGCCTGGGGGTATAGTGGTAGCGGAATGAAATCAACCCCATGCCATGCGAATACAAACCAGACCCCAATTCTCAATTCCCCCAGTTACAAAAGAAATAAACAATGATCAAATCTAAGTCTTGTGTTTTAGGAAATAAACTTTTTTTTAACCAGAACGTGTAGAGTTTTATATATTAAAAAATGGCATAGCCTCCAAATAGAGTATATCATAGATAGTTTCTCTTATGCTAGAAAATACCAGGAAACTACTATAGTTACTAAGAGGCCTACTACTTCCTATTATGAAATTGGATTCATTCTAAGCGAAAAAAATGTCCTAAAACATGTTCCACTACAATAGCATCTAATAAAAACACATAACATAAGACCACATATGAAAAACATGGAGTGGTTTATGGAAAATTGGAGAAGGAACATTCTCCAAATGGAATGCCTAGAACACTTGGGTTCATGCTTGATCATCTGAGCATTAGCAACTACACCACCCATTTGGAGCTCTAGAAGCCCCAATTGTTGTTCCAACTCCTGAATTATTCTATTTTGGGCTTCTATATTTCAAGTTGAATCATGTTCCTGAACATGATGGTCTCATCATTCTTGACTTGTGTCCCTCTCTAAATGGTGAATCTAGTATACAAGGTCTCACACACAGGTTTTATGCCAGTGCTTCGGAGTGATCATCTTGTGCTTCAAGACTTTCACTTCATAGGATAGGATCTTAACTCCATGCGATGGGAAACAATCCAAGCTACTATCACTTTCTTCCATGCTTGTGTTCTCAACATGTTGTTCCCAATTCGCTTCATGGCATCTCACAACAACCCTGTGGTAAACACCAATTTGCCAATAATTCCTTCCTACTCTACTTTCCTGGGATGTGGGTGAAGGCATAGGATCTCCGGAATAAATTATTCTCCACCGAAGTCCCCTCACCATTTTTGCATCACATAAAAATATTTTACCACTTGCGGAAGATTGCCTTGCATGGACAGAAACAGGAAATGCCATGTAATTTTGCAAAGGAAGGACAGGAGGGACAAATCCGTACAAACTATAATTGAACTCACCCCTGATCTATGTTAAAATTGCAACATCATGAGTCATTCTCCAATTCAATCTTGTGCGACGGGATTGAGCCTCATGTGTTGAGGTAGTTCCTTAGGGAGCTTGAGTTAGATTCAGGAAACTTGGAGTAGATTCTTGAGTTGGACTCAAGAATGACTAAGCCTTATGCGTAAAGGTTAAGCCTCATGTGTTGAGATAAGTGCTTTGTATTTCAAAGTGATGATGGTGTACATTCTTGCTTGTCAAGGCTAAGGTATTATGTGTCAAGACAAATCCTCATATGTTGAGGTGGTGCCTCATGTGTTGAATTAATGCTTTGCATGTCAAAGCATGAATGGTGTGCGATGTACTACTAACCATGGTTGAGCTATTAAGTCTCCTTTAGACACTAGCCACCTCTAGAGAGAATAAATTTAGCATATGACCACTTGGAACAATAGTAGAACAATATGATCACATCTTTGGAAAATTCTCCTTAGTATATTTGATATGATAAATAAAGTAAAGATGGAAAAAGTGGATCATGCAGATAAGACAATAGATAAAGATAAGATATGTTAAGACAAGAGAGAACTAGAATTGAGCACTTCAGTGATCAAGAAAGACTTTAGTTAATTAAGAGAGAAATCAAATTGTTTACTTCAGTGATGTTAACAAGAAAGACTTTAGTTAATTAAGAGAGAACTCAAATTGTTTACTTCAATGATGTTAACAAGAAAGACCTCAGTTAAAAGAGTTAACTAAGTGATAACAAAGAAGATCTAGTTAACTAAGTGTTCGCATGATGACACTTGAGTTAACTAAGTATTTGCATGATGACACTTGAGCTAAACTAAAAGACAACACTTGAGTGGTCTAGCATCCAGTTGGAAGGCGAGTTCATATTGAAGTCAGAAGGCTGTAAATTAAGCCAAGAATGAGATGTATGATACACTTGTAATGCAGGATTTGATGAGATCAAGGTGAAGAGTGAATCTCTCTTGAAGGAAGTGTGCATGTGACCAAAACTGTGAATTGGTCTTAGTGTAGAATTAGTTGTTGGTTTCTTCTATTATTCTCTCTTCTCTCTTGTTTTGTGATTGCACCAGGGGTGCTTGGTATTTCTCTCTAATAATGCACCAGGGGTGCTTGATGTAATCTTCTCATTGTAAATACATTCTCTGCCATCTATCAATATTCTAAGGAATATTTTGCTGGGGTTTTCTCCCTCAAATACTAGAGGGTTTCCCCAGGGTAAATACTATGTCTTGTGTGAATGCTTATGTGTAGTGCCCTATCTAGGAACTGGGTCTCTATTTATCCATTTATGTGTAAATACCAATTTTTTTTTTTCCGTTTGCTTTCTAAAAGAAGAGAATCAACCGTCTATGTTTCAGTTTTCTAAAAGTTCATAAGTCTGTGCAAATTAAATAAACATAAACTTAAAGATTTTCATCATAACCCTGTTCTTATTTCATGCATAATCTGAAAAAAATAAAGGGAAATACAATTCATTTAAGCTAGCTGAGTAAAATACCTGGGCCCGTAGATTTTGCAGGAAGATCAGAAGACTTACGTGGTGAATTCTATATGGTACCTTAGCAACCCAAAATGATGTGTCCACCCTGCCGATCAGCTAATATCGTGCTGACCCTAGGAAATCAACGGATTTCCTAGCCCCCGAGCCCACAGACCGATAATCCCGACAGCAGCTTTCCATCCAACCTTTCCAAGGTAATCTTTTGCTGAGTTAACCCCCTCCTCAGTCTTTTCATTTGAGTTTCCCACCTCCTCAAAGCTTCGAGTTAACCCCCTCCTCGGCATTTCCTCCCTTTTTCACCAAAAAAATCCTCACAGTTCTCCCACAATAATCCCCCTACTACTTTGTTAACTCTCCCCTTTATAGGAATCCACCTCCTTCCAAAGTCAAACCTCCTTATCACTCCACCGCCCTAGCTGTCGCCTTTTAAAGTACAAATTATTAATGCATCCCCCTTTTTAAGGCATAAAGGTGGATTATATATTATTTTTAAACCATCCAATTTTTCTCGAGCCGTGGAATAATTTATCCAAACAAATGTTTTAATTTATTTGGAATGATTTTGTTAATTAATTTAAACGAATAATCTATTTAATAAATCGTTCAGTCCACTATGCTCTATATAAATATTATCATCATTATTATCATTAATTAATTAATAACAATAATAACATAATAATTAGTAATAATAGAAATTAAGTTAATTGTGAATAGAATTTAGAAATATTTATTTGGTTAATGGATAAGGGTCACATAGTACCTCTATGTATAAATAATGAAATATACTTTAATGGTTTATTTAATTGTGATCAACAATTATATAGCACACTTTTCTAGTGTTAATGTTTAACTATTATACTTCATATAGGAGTCACCTTCACCTGAGGATGCTTACAATTAATGACACTTATTTTAATCGTTCATTACCATGTCTTCATACAAGACTAATTAACTTATTTTACACATAAGACTTGATGATCTTTTACTGATTAAGTCATTCACTGAATACTTAATTGAGTTACCTATGATACTTATAACATTGTTAAATCTTGATAAGTATGTTGTAAACCAATACTATTGCGCATGTGCATAATGTGCATGCGTGGCCAGCGTATGCACAAGACAGACATGTACTATAAACATATGTCATATATATATCCTATGCATATCAGCTAACTAATATTCATAATACTTTATGCAAACCGAACAAGCACACATTCATCGTAATATTACTAAAACATCATCGTTTATTTTATCAATTAACCTTTAAGATTCCATTTCATTGCTTTTATGATTACGTTTGTTCAATTAATCAGGTACAAGGAAGGCTACCTACTACCACTAACTCCAGGTCAATGAATACCCAACCCTCAACAGTACTAACTATCATATCCTCCCATCGTTAACCTGCTGCCACAACCTCCCTGTCCTTCCTCTGCTAGTATAAAAGTGGATGTCGGACTCAACGACCTGACCACATAGAACTTGAGAGCGATAGCGTCGGCTGAACAGAAAGCGGACCTATCCTCTCCTAGCAGGCATCCGACCATCGTCATCACACATACTTGGGGAGCGTGTCTCAGCACGGCCCTCCCACGACCTCGGGTATCACAGGAACATAGGGTGGGCAACACATCCATCCCTCTCAACATACTGGGCCTACGCCCTTATCAATTCATACTCTGCTACTCTCGAGATTATCGGTCCATGTCATCGTTTCATCAATTCCGGTTGCTAAGGTTTACTGCATGAATAGGTTCTTCTCCGTATATCAGATCAAGTACCCGGCTATCCCATAGCCCTCGTGTCCTGTAGGTTAGTATTCCGCAGAATACACATTTTATAACAAGCATTTCCGTTTGATCATCAATTGATCCACATCATCAACATCATTTTATTTCACGTCACAATTTTATCACATCACAGGTGTGTATGGAATATAACAGTTCTATCAATCTCATCACAGGATGGCATCCACGTACAACACCATATATTTTACATTTCATCAATGAAAACGCTAAAACATATATTTTCCATTCTATCATTGTCTGATCCATATTGTTAGCATCATTTATTTCATCACATGAAATCATTAAATCGATCACAACATAATTTTCACATCATATATATCACATTTCCTCCAGGTCGATTATCAAACATACTCTGTCATTATGAAATAAAAGAATCTCATGATAATCATAACTTAATAACTGCATGAATATAGTAGCATTATTAACACAGTAGCAACACATCATCATGTCTATCATGCCGAAAATATAGTTCACTTTGTCTAGCTGAGTCAAACAGATAACAAGCAATTGAGGTGAAAGGGGTCTAACTCGCAAACATGCCTAGTCAAAATATGGGGCATTACATACACCCACCCTTCAGGAAACTTCGTCCCGAAGTTATGGTCATAATAATGCAGGGAAATTCTTGACACATACTCTCTACATTCATGCGAGTAGCAGGTGTTGGCCATACAGGTCTTACTTGGCTTTGACTTGACCGAATATGTCGGTGTTATAATATGGCTTTGCTTCTTTTATATCCCTGATGTGTATTCTAATAATTAAAGAAACATTTAGATTAATCCTTATATTGAATCTCTAGGATCCCTAAGGTTATATTCAAGTGCTATCCACCTTAGTATCTCACTTTATCCGTTTAGTATCATTCTTCAAGTTATAACATCCAGAGAGGTTTACTCATCACAAAAGCTTATATTGATCCAACTACCAAGGACCCTTAAGGTTTGCATGCCTCTCTTAGGAGATGAAGGTCCCTGTTATTTCATCCTAAGGTCGAACATTATTGTTACCTTAGTGTTAATAAGCAATCTACGTGCTTGATAACCATAAGTATTGTAATCAAATATTAAATTAGGGGAAGTATCATTTATCAGAATGTTCTTAGTAACTATATCTTACCAAAATTCTTAAGTTCACTGATAGTATCTGTTAGGGGTTTAAACAACGTAACTTTATTCATTGAGGCGCACATCGGTTCCTATTTTGCGTCCATTTTTACCCATTACTTGCATGACTATTTCACTTAACCAGGTTGAGGGTTCGGTGCACATTCATTCACGGTAACTTCATTAGTCCCTCAATAATTCACCTACTTTCGGTTACTGCTTGTTCATTTTGTAATTATTAAATCCAAATTGTTTCTCAATAATATCCCCCTCCATCATGACAATTTGACCTAAGCAAGATTAGCAGCATATAACCCTTATTCTTTTTTCGCACATACCTAGTTCCTTCAATCTCTTTCCACTTACTATATTGAAACATGATTAAGTGCACTTTACACATAGAAAATTTACGGTGTTGATTTTAATACATAGATATCTCTCATATCTTAATACCAATTAAATGTTTCCAATAGGGGAATCCATTCACACGTACCTAGATAACTACACATTATCACTAGACATGAGATACACATATAATCTTACTCCCTTTCTTGCCAGTTTTGTAAAGATACCCACTCTCATTAATAATTAATTTCATCATTTCTCATGATTGGAAATGCATTATTTCCCCTAAACATAGTTTTATTACAATTTCCAAGTACTCGATTTATAACGGTTGTTAGGCTATTGGTCAAATATTATTGACTTTCAATTATCTCCCATTTCTTATCCTCCTACCATGTTCTTACTCCATTTACTACCGTATTAGATTTGGTTAATACCTCTCTTGTTTCTATCGATGATCCTCCCCTTATATATAAATGTATAACCTGTAGATCCTGTACATAATGGTAAGCAACACAATTGTCCTAGTCATTGATAGTGGTAACCATCATCCCTTAAATATTTAAACCCGAATGTTTATTTATTCGACAAATCAACGCATTATTAAACGTAAGTGGACTCCACTATCATATTTAACCAATAGTACTAGAGCACGTCTTCCTTCCTTACAACCTTTAAGGTATATCACCTTGCCATTTCACTTATCGGTAATAAACAATAACAAAAGTACCGGAGCAACATTAAATTAGGAGAACTATTATTGTTTAAAAGGTTTTCATGGCTATTTCTTGTCAAATACAATTGCTATCGTGTTTATTTATTATTCTCATTTTCAAACCAATATAATTTGTCGGGGAACCATTACTTCTTCAATTCCTTAAAAATCTCGTAGCTAGTTTGTTCCCACCCTTACCATCGCAAAGGTAATTACTAGTATTTATCCTAGTATGCCATTGTAATTGTTCATCACCACTCTTCCTACCCACACGGGCAACCCTTATGTACTTTGTAAGGGCCTTAGTATAAGCCCATAAGTCGAACGAGAACATCATTACGTAATATGCTCAATCATATTAGGACTTCATAACAACTGCTTTAATTGAGTTAAGTTGAGGACTGTGTTGAGATTCTTATGACTCCTTATTATTACACGAGATCATCACTGTATTTGGTATGATTAATCCAAAAAATTTCTCAAAAACCTTGTTGAACCGTTACCTAATATTTAACTTAGTTAGTCTAAGCCATGTTTTCCCCTTAGTAAAATAGTCTTTTAATACGCTTTATATGCAATTCCCTGGTTTAAGTACATGTTGTTTTCCATATTGTGATTTCAAAAGGGATTCCTATTCTTGTATTCAACAAATTTATTTCCTTCCATTATCTTATCTGAATAATATGTAATGTATTTTTTCATTATTTGATATAACATTTATCTTTATTTCTTAATGGAATTTCATTCGTGAATATAATTATGAGAGGTTCACGAGTTTTCACTTTAATCTGTACCTTGTACTAAGTTGTCTACGCACCCATATTAATGTCGTGTAATTTGTTGTGGGGAGGTAGCAGGTCAAACACCACTTCATGTTTATTTAGCCAGGTTCTCTTATTAAACTCAAGCGAGGTGTAGATGTGGTTGTCATAGCAAATTACGCATTCACATAACCATTATACATGTTAATTGCCCAATATGTAAAGCCTATTCAATGCCTATATTTATAATGTCTATAATCATACTTACGAGCAAGGAGCAGTTTGTTAGGATCAACGTGTTGAAATCTATGGTCGTTTTCATTAATGATTTTGTCATGTAGTGAAATTAGCGTCTCAGCGTTCAGCTTGCCATGCTTGTTTTAGCGGTTCCTTGCTTTCAGATTAAGTATTTGTTTCGTCTTTTCGACTATACGTTGAAGTCTCGACAAATTTTTAATTTTTTTATTATATATATATATATATATATATATATATATATATTTTAAAGAATACGATCTTTTATAAGTCTATAAGGTGCTCTATACATTTATGTATCAGGAATTACCAAATTTATATGTATATGTATAACTTTTAATGTTAATGTCATTTATCTCAAGATGTATCAAATCACGATATATTATTATCATGGAGTTGTCTTCTACCTATATATAGGTATGCATTATGATTTATTATGTTATTTAAATTATTGATTTTTATAATAAATTTTATACTATAGTTTAAAATATTATTTCAAATTATTTATAAAATACTTTTAAATTTTATTATAAATTATATGAATTTAAAAAAAATGAATTTATCAACTTAAAATATCACCTAAGTTAGGAATTATAACTCAAATCATATGCTCTAAAAACTTATATATTGATCACAATCTTATTTTCTTGTCACATATGTCAAACATCCATATTAGAGTCCATGCACCTAGCCTATACTAAACCAAGATTGTGGAAAAGGATAGGTGAATAGGAAAAAGAGAGTTATGAAAAGAAAGCTTATATCTCACCTTCAACCACGACCAAACAAGTAGAACTAGGTAAAATGAAATCAGTAACAAAGTATAAATTGTTATTATTATTATTATTATTATTATTATTATTTTTTTTTATTTTTTTTTTTCTTTTACATGTAAGCAGGTTCTTTATCAATATACCCATGCTGTAATTGATCATAAATTTCCTTCACTGGAAAGGTTTCTCTAAAAGTAATTGGTGTAGTAGGTCAATAATTATATCTGAAATTTTGTCATTTCAATTTTATGTTTTATTTAATTAAATGTTTAATACATATACTTCACATAAAAATCAAACCAGTTATTTTCTTTATTTTGTAAATTCTTCATCCCTTTGACTTTTGTTTGTAAAATCAATCATGCATCTAGATTCGATGATTCGAAATTTTCCCACTAGAAAATAGATTTTGTGTCCTTATGTGCTCGGCGATTCGTCTCATTGAATTCATGTTCACTCTATTTAATTATATGATTTGATTATAAGTCATAATATAAAACGTAAAAGTTATGTCCATTTCATGCAATGTAATGCACCTATTTGTATTACACGTACTTTTCAATTGCCCCTTTTATTCTGCTAATACGTTTCTTATGTCTGCTACTCTCTAGCATGGGCGCTGGGCTGTTGTGATCAGGGCTAGGGCTAAGCCCGATCGTCCTTTAATAGGCCCGGGTGTTGTGCGCATCAACGGTGGAGGATAGAGGCTCTAGGTCAGGCGCTGGAATGGTGGATGATACGTGCAAGGATCAGCGGGTGTTTGGGTGAGGAAAGATACGTGTGCCCTTCTTCGGCTTGGCGCTCGGTCCCACGGTGGAACCCTCGGTGTTGGGCATATCTAGCCCTTTATTGCGATGGGACCCTTTAGACGGAAGACGTGGCAATGGGAAGGGGATCGACGGCTCACGGTGAATCCGCGCCGTCAACCTGCTCGAAGGATAAGGGGAAGGTGCGGTCGCGGAATGGATACCACCACCACACGCGTCAACGTTTTACTCGTCCGCATATGGAAAAGCGGTATGGCAAACCACCTTAAGGCCCAAGCGGAAACTGCCTTACGTGGCATAGGATCTAAACTCTATATAAGGAAGAAACGGGGTTTTATTTTGCAAAAGGGTAGACTTCGCGCTGCAGGGGAAGAGTAGACGTTGCTTCGTTTATGTCGAGCTTCCGGGTTTGGAACCTGCTGGCTGGGCTCGCCATAGTGAGTGGTTTCCACGGAGCTAAATCTCCAGTTGCTGCCGCGGCTTGGACGGAAGAGTGAACATCCGTACTTTATCCCTAATCAGAAGCCTTCTCGGCAATGTGGCAAGGGCTTCACTAAACTACGGCGTCGGCATAAGTAGGGTGAGAGAACAATCGCCGTAACAGACATAATGGCTTCCATTTTTACCAGAATTCGCATGGTATTTTTTTTTTTTTTTTTACCCTCTTATTCGTATTCTTGTTTCATCTAGGGTCTGGTAAATTTTAATGATATTCAGTGATGGCTTGAGCGAGGAAATGTTAGATAATTTGGATTGTAAGATAATTTGCTGTTTTCTTGTTTTTAAGATTTTCGGTTAGATTTACATTCAGAAGTACTCTGAACAGTTTAGTTTAGATCTCCGGTGGAGAATAAGTGTAGTTCTCTGATTTTAGGTCTAATTTAGAATCCTCTACTGTTTCTTTTTCTAATTGGTAATTTTTTTTATAATCATCAGCGATGGCTGTGGCGATGGGAGACAATTTGAGTTGCTTTGCACTTGCAGGTGAACTATTCCATGCATACATACAGTACCTGGGTGTTTGGGATCATTTATGTAAGCGAGAGGCGGATCTGAGTTTTAGATTTGAAATGCGTGAAGCTGAACATTGAATTGAATTCCAACCATTGGTAGCATCGACCATGGAGATAGTCTTAGTTCGTGGAATGCACAGGAGATACTACATATGTATCCTTTGCCGGATACCCAAAATCGCGTGGGCTGCAGGATACCCTAAAATCACGGTGAGCTAAGGAATCACCAGGGAATTTCATCTTCAAAGTCGTGATTTTAACCTAATGGTTTCCAACATTCCATGTTGAACATGAATAATCGTGTGTGCGCAGAGGGCGAGGAATAGGTTGGAATGTCTGTGATTAGGGTGAACTGCATTAAATATTTGGATTTTTCTTCTCTTTTAAATTAGTTTATATAGATCAAAATCAGATTTTAATAAGTAATATGCACATTATTATAGAAAGATCTTTTTCCCCTTTTTTTTTTTTTATATATATGTACACATTTATTAACCAATCTTTTTCTATTATACCGCACGGAGAATATGCCCACTGTAGCGGATTTTGCACCGTAGTTATCTCTTCTGCGGCTATTGATTTGGTTAGCTGTGAGATTTTGGACGAAAGATTATTCAGAAAGGCCGGCTATCTGACTTCTTAGGCTGAAAGAAGAAAAGATTTAAAGGCTGACGCTGTAATATTTGTATTTACTGTGGACGCGATCATGGAAGGAGAGGCAAGAAGTCCAAAGAATTATAGGAGGGTTTCTGCAAGCTACAGCAAATTACTTTTCAAGATTAACTTTATAGTTAGGGTGTTTAAACAACAGAATAAAATATCGGACTGTAGCTATTTCAATTTGAATTGGGGAACGTAAGTTTAAATTGCACAATTTCAGGTCAAATTGTCACGATTGCAGTTGAACCGCACTTAGTTTCAGGTTAACTTCTTGTAATTCTAGCCTCTAGGTAACATTTTTTTTTTTTGCAACTTTAGGTTAAACATCATTACTTCAGGCTAATTTGAACCATTACAGACTTTAAATATCATTTTTTTTTTCAGTCTAAATTGAGCAGATGGAGCCACTAAAAGCTATCTTACTGAATTCCAAGTTAAATAGTTGCGATTCGATTTAAATCCAATAAATTTTTGTTAAATTGCAATAATTGTTGCTTTTCGGGGTTAACACCATTTTTTTTTTAAAATGTGTTAATAATCAGCATTTATATTTCCTTTGTAATTTCCGGTGGTGAATATGTTTATCAAATTTTAACAGCTAACCTAGGATAGTATGTAAAAGTTGTTAATTGGGAGTTTCAAGAAGTTACAAGGTTAAACCCTTTACAAGCTTAAGGTACTGTCAAAATTTGATTTAGTACTTGTGATTATACAGCGCATAATATAGTTCTCAGAACTAAGTTTCAGTTGGTCCTTTATATATATTATCCCGTAGGGTGCAATTTAATCATGCCAGGGATTTGAAATAAACTTTGAACATAATATGTATTAGTTTCCTACACAGTTATGTGTTCTGTTATGCTTTGTAATTACAGGGGAAAGGCTCCTCAAGTTATCTCCCTCTTGCCGCCATCATATTGGTTTGTTATTTTCAGGTAAATTTCGCTAAAATTCCAGGTGTAGTTAGGCCCTAAGGTCTCAGGGTTTGAGCCTCGGCTCTGATACCAAATGTAGTGCCCTATCTAGGAACTGGGTCTCTATTTATCCATTTATGTGTAAATACCAATTTTTTTTTTTCCGTTTGCTTTCTAAAAGAAGAGAATCAACCGTCTATGTTTCAGTTTTCTAAAAGTTCATAAGTCTGTGCAAATTAAATAAACATAAACTTAAAGATTTTCATCATAACCTTGTTCTTATTTCATGCATAATCTGAAAAAAATAAAGGGAAATACAATTCATTTAAGCTAGCTGAGTAAAATACCTGGGCCCGTAGATTTTGCAGGAAGATCAGAAGACTTACGTGGTGAATTCTATATGGTACCTTAGCAACCCAAAATGATGTGTCCACCCTGCCGATCAGCTAATATCGTGCTGACCCTAGGAAATCAACGGATTTCCTAGCCCCCGAGCCCACAGACCGATAATCCCGACAGCAGCTTTCCATCCAACCTTTCCAAGGTAATATTTTGCTGAGTTAACCCCCTCCTCAGTCTTTTCATTTGAGTTTCCCACCTCCTCAAAGCTTCGAGTTAACCCCCTCCTCGGCATTTCCTCCCTTTTTCACCAAAAAAATCCTCACAGTTCTCCCACAATAATCCCCCTACTACTTTGTTAACTCTCCCCTTTATAGGAATCCACCTCCTTCCAAAGTCAAACCTCCTTATCACTCCACCGCCCTAGCTGTCGCCTTTTAAAGTACAAATTATTAATGCATCCCCCTTTTTAAGGCATAAAGGTGGATTATATATTATTTTTAAACCATCCAATTTTTCTCGAGCCGTGGAATAATTTATCCAAACAAATCTTTTAATTTATTTGGAATGATTTTGTTAATTAATTTAAACGAATAATCTATTTAATAAATCGTTCAGTCCACTATGCTCTATATAAATATTATCATCATTATTATCATTAATTAATTAATAACAATAATAACATAATAATTAGTAATAATAGAAATTAAGTTAATTGTGAATAGAATTTAGAAATATTTATTTGGTTAATGGATAAGGGTCACATAGTACCTCTATGTATAAATAATGAAATATACTTTAATGGTTTATTTAATTGTGATCAACAATTATATAGCACACTTTTCTAGTGTTAATGTTTAACTATTATACTTCATATAGGAGTCACCTTCACCTGAGGATGCTTACAATTAATGACACTTATTTTAATCGTTCATTACCATGTCTTCATACAAGACTAATTAACTTATTTTACACATAAGACTTGATGATCTTTTACTGATTAAGTCATTCATTGAATACTTAATTGAGTTACCTATGATACTTATAACATTGTTAAATCTTGATAAGTATGTTGTAAACCAATACTATTGCGCATGTGCATAATGTGCATGCGTGGCCAGCGTATGCACAAGACAGACATGTACTATAAACATATGTCATATATATATCCTATGCATATCAGCTAACTAATATTCATAATACTTTATGCAAACCGAACAAGCACACATTCATCGTAATATTACTAAAACATCATCGTTTATTTTATCAATTAACCTTTAAGATTCCATTTCATTGCTTTTATGATTACGTTTGTTCAATTAATCAGGTACAAGGAAGGCTACCTACTACCACTAACTCCAGGTCAATGAATACCCAACCCTCAACAGTACTAACTATCATATCCTCCCATCGTTAACCTACTGCCACAACCTCCCTGTCCTTCCTCTGCTAGTATAAAAGTGGATGTCGGACTCAACGACCTGACCACATAGAACTTGAGAGCGATAGCGTCGGCTGAACAGAAAGCGGACCTATCCTCTCCTAGCAGGCATCCGACCATCGTCATCACACATACTTGGGGAGCGTGTCTCAGCACGGCCCTCCCACGACCTCGGGTATCACAGGAACATAGGGTGGGCAACACATCCATCCCTCTCAACATATTGGGCCTACGCCCTTATCAATTCATACTCTGCTACTCTCGAGATTATCGGTCCATGTCATCGTTTCATCAATTCCGGTTGCTAAGGTTTACTGCATGAATAGGTTCTTCTCCGTATATCAGATCAAGTACCCGGCTATCCCATAGCCCTCGTGTCCTGTAGGTTAGTATTCCGCAGAATACACATTTTATAACAAGCATTTCCGTTTGATCATCAATTGATCCACATCATCAACATCATTTTATTTCACGTCACAATTTTATCACATCACAGGTGTGTATGGAATATAACAGTTCTATCAATCTCATCACAGGATGGCATCCACGTACAACACCATATATTTTACATTTCATCAATGAAAACGCTAAAACATATATTTTCCATTCTATCATTGTCTGATCCATATTGTTAGCATCATTTATTTCATCACATGAAATCATTAAATCGATCACAACATAATTTTCACATCATATATATCACATTTCCTCCAGGTCGATTATCAAACATACTCTGTCATTATGAAATAAAAGAATCTCATGATAATCATAACTTAATAACTGCATGAATATAGTAGCATTATTAACACAGTAGCAACACATCATCATGTCTATCATGCCGAAAATATAGTTCACTTTGTCTAGCTGAGTCAAACAGATAACAAGCAATTGAGGTGAAAGGGGTCTAACTCGCAAACATGCCTAGTCAAAATATGGGGCATTACATTATGCTTTTGATTATTCGTTGATTTCAATTTCTACTATAATTCTGCATTAAGATTAAAATTCAACAATCTGCACCTATTAATTTAAATTCCCATTAATTTTCCATGTTTTCTCATGATGGAGAGGATTTGACACCCAAGTAAATCCTTTCACCCGCGTGGCATTGTGAGAGCTTTCCTTCCCAGTACACATGATGTTGGATCTGTGACCCATTAAAGAATATGGACATAATGGGATTCCCCCCCAAGAGACATATAATTCCTTGCGGTAATTTTGACTCTCGATTGTCTTGGGCGTCGGCTAGGAGATTCAAGTTCCTTAGCATATGAAGCAATTGAGTGCCGAGGAGATATGTTAGCAGGCCCCTTATTCTGAATATGATCCAATGGAGTTAAAGGTCGTTGGGATCAAAGTGGGATAAAAGCAATCTAATTATGTTTAATGAATATCTGAACACTAACATATATGTGATTTCTTTTCATTTTGCAATGATCAAGCCTTGAAGAAGAGATAAATATTCAGCTCTATTATTTGTGTTCTTTATGAGACCACAAGCAAATTCAATGATTATTTGTCCCTCGGGGTTAAAGAGAATCCTTCCCACTCCTTCCACCCATGGATTCCCTTTTGAAGCACCATCAAAGAAGAGGCAATACTTTCCTTTTTTTGTCCACCATATTCCAAACTCTTGATCGGTTTTCCTGGCCTTCCAAGCAATCAATGAGGGCCACAGAGGGGGATTAAGACAAGAGGAAGGAAGGATATCTTTAGACCAATGAATTTCATCAGGGGAGAGATATGGGAGAGGAGAGAAAAGGGACTTTGTTTTCATACTTTCAAAGAGAAAATATTTATCTTGAGGACCAACAACAATTCGGGAGGAGGATTGGTTCTGGAATACAGAATTATTCCATGCCAACCAAATTTTCCAGCAGATAAAATTTGGAAGAGTAAACCAACATAATTTGAACCATCATTTTTCTTTGAGAGATGACAAATATTTATTTCCCCAATATTTAAACATGTCTTGGGGGGGCAATAGGGATTAATAGACCTTTCCCAATTGGAGTGTTAGCACACAACCAGACTTATTGGGAAAAAGGGCACTCAAAGAAAACATGGATGATGCTTTCTTGACTAGAATGGAATAGAGAACAATGAGAGGGTCCAAGGATCCATTTTTTTCGAATATTGTATCATGTGAGAATCCTACCATGGGTTAGGACTCAGGGGCCAGTAGAAAAAGCATACTCCTCTGATTTTGAGACATCGATGAGAATTAATAATCATTTTATGCAACAAAAATTTTGATTATTTTCCAACATGATTTGAAAAACCTGATGGTGAATCCACATGGTCTCTAAGCCTTATCTAGTTCCATATCCTATTTTTCCTTCTTGATTTCATTTTGGGATATTGGGAGCATTATCCATTCATTTTATTCATCTGAGAAGGAGCATTGAACAGATGAGAGGAAATCCTAAGATAGGTTATCATCATGGATTTCATCCTCGGAATAGAGAGACTTAAAATGAAGATAAGCCACTTATTTGATCCCTTCAAAATCTGATTGCCTCTGTCCATCCTAAGAAGTGATTTCGATCACCCTATTTTGAGCTTTCCTATATTGGGATTTCATATGAAAATACCGAGTGTTTTTTTCTCCCAATTTTAACCATAGATTTTGGGATTTAACTCTCAAGTACTCCTACACAGTTTTGCATTCCTTATGGAGGTTTGCATGAAGTTTGGTTTCTTCTTGAAGATCCTTCTCTATTATGTCATGATTTTCCATGAACGATTTATTTGATTCCTCCAATTTTTGAAGTGCTTCCATTCTGCCTTTCCCTATAAAGTTCCTATAAAGGGTAATTTTTTCACCCACAACATCACTTCATTCTTGGTCCTTCTTAGATTTTCCTCCCAAACAAATAAAGGAGGTCCACTCACTAGTTCTCTCTAGGAATCGGCCACAAGCTCCCAAAATTGAGGCTCATGGATCCATAGGGGGGGGGAACAAAAGGGAATGGGGTCCAATATTTGATTCCTCCTTGAGATAGAGGGAAATCGGCTTGTGATATAAGACTCCAAAGGGAATAATATGAGAATCTACTCTATCCCTTGCAAAATATAGGAACTATGAACTAGAAACCTATCCAATCATGTCACTATATGCCCTAGTCCAGCTCGCTTGTTAGTCCAAGTAAAGGAACTTTTATCTGGTTTAATGTCCAGAATATCCCAATTGGAAATGATATCCTCCACTAATTCCCTTAATGTATCTCTCACCAAAGAGCCTCCCTTTTTCTCTCTTTGGTGGAGAACTATGTTTAGGTCTCTATCCATAATGATTTTCTCCATATTATGATCATTTTTAAAGTCTTTCATGGTCATCCAACACTCTTTTTTTTTTTTCTGAAAACGTAGCCAGGACATATAGGTTAAATATGCTTACCTGCTTTCAAGATTAGAGATGAAGGAGGGAGGTAAAAATTAATGTTGGGAGCTAAAAGAATAAAAAAATATCGAATTTGGAGGAATCCCAAAGAGTGTCAATGCCTCCAGATGCTCCCCTTGAATTATCTTTTTTTCCAAAATTTCGAACCCATAATTTTATGCCTATGGTTATAAATACTTCTACTTCTAACTTTGTCTCTTGGATTAGAAGAATGTCTGGTTTTGCACTTCTTATAATATCGCGAATAAAAATTCTTATTTATGTCTACTTCCCATTCATTTGATATGACATGAGACCATATTCCTTATTTGGATGATGAATTGATATGGGCCCCTTTCAGCACCAGATCTTGAGGCTTGCGTTTTCCTTTGTTTACTCTACTTCTAAAGATGACCTTTTCAATTGTGGGTTGCGATCCCGGATTTTTCTCCCACCTAGCTTCTTCCTCCCTTTTCTCTTTTTCTAATATTCTACCTTTCTTCCTAGGTTTTTCATATACCACTTCTCCTTCCTCTTCCAAATATTCCTCCAAAACATTTGGAGAAGGGTCCTCGTCCTGGAGATGAATCTTTCGTGGGTCTTGATAAGAATGAATTATCTAGGCATATTTGAGGATTTGGAGATCCTCTTCCAAAATCAATTCTAGAATAGACCCTCCCTGAATGGAAGGGGCCAACTCCTCCACCACTTCTTCAAAGATATATTCTTCAACATGATTACTAAGAGCATGGAATGGATTTTCTTTAAGATCTGGATTCCTTGAATAGGAAGCTCACGAGTTTACCTTTTCTTGTTGATTTGACTTGGTTTATCCTTCTTAGATCCATTTGCTTTTCTTACCACATTCCATTTCTCTTATGGGCCTTGATCCACTAAGGGTTTCAGGGTTAACTTGCAGTCACGGGAAAAGTGCCCATATCCATGGCAGATGTGGCACTTAAATGGGAGTTTCTCATAATCCAATTGTTGGATATGGGACCAATCATCCATAGTTAGGGTTATGGCTTCCAAAGGCCAACTTTGATATCCACATCAACGTAGATTCTAGCACAGGAGTATTGTTCTATGGGGTCTTCCCTATCATTGAATTTCTCTAGAGCATTTCCAATTGCCTTGAGAGAATCGTTACTCCAACAATGGATGGGAAGGTGAGGAATACTTACCCATACAGGAACAACCTTGGGGATGTCCTATGAGGGATCGAAATCTAGACTCCATTTGTTCAAATAGAGACCCTAGGGCCCCATAAAATAAGGCCCATTTCTGAAAATTAGATCCTTGTCTTTCTTCAAAATGAATTCGAACACAAAAAACCCCTTACCTACAAAGTAAGAAGTAACTCCTAGAGAGATCAAAGGTCTCTAATTCCTTTGGACCCAATCCTCCATTGTTTTGGGAGAGGGCCATAGTCCAATGAATTGACGTACCAAACCCTTTCCTGCGAGAGATAGAGTTGCCTTGCGAGGTTGATCCAGCGGGAGGGAAATCACCAAGATCAATTCCAATTTTTTCACCAAGCGGGACGGAGTTGAGGAATCATACCGCTTACCTTGGGTCGCAACAAGATTCTTGGAAGAAGCGATTTCTAGTGACGAGGAAGCAGGGCATCTGAGCCCACCACCTTGGCCATGACTAGCCTAATGATTACATCGCATACGCCACAACCTTAGATCTGATCGCCTAACTTGTTTTGTTGATCTTCTAAATTGGTCTGAAACCACTTTGAAAAAACCCTAGATTTTGATACCAGTCACTGCACGCTCAAATGTGAAATGAACTTATATAATTACACATTTATTAATTTTCTTGTTTTAAATTTAATATCATCACATAAAAGATGAGCTACAATAAAGAACTTTTCAATCTCACTATCACATGGACACATAAGTGGGATTATACTAGATGTCTTGGTAAGGAAACATTTATGATCCCATCATGGTTGAGATCCCCTTGAAACAATTTCTCTTTAATACACATGTAATTTGATGTATACTTCAAACTTCAATAAATTGTTGCAAAAAGTTTGTTTTAAAATGTCATTAGATTGTATTCAAGTTTTGATTTCATGTGTGGATAAAACAACTTATTTAGATTTTATTTAGATTTTGAATATATTGTTGAAAAAAAATATTGAAATTTCACTAAATTATGTTTACATTTTGATTGCATATATGGATATGAATAACTATTTTATTAGGAGTGATTTGGAGGTGAGCATTAGTGTGGGTGATTGGGACTTGGTGGAACTGATGGGGGCAGTGGTGCAACTCACAAGGATGGTGGTATGCCATCTACTTGCCGTGTTTGTCTATAGCGAAAAGCACTCATTTGTTTGTTTAGATTGGTGCTTTCATATGTACTAATGGACTATTATATATGAAACGTACGTAACCTTTTGGACATTTTTTAATTTTTAATCCAATTGTGTTTTGATGGTTAGTTAAAACTTCTAATTCATTACACCATAATGATTAGTTGGAACCATAAATATAGTTAGTGATTTTTTTTAGATTTTGCTTTTCAATGATATAGTAATTAATTTTTAAAAAATTGCTTATATCTTATAGTGCTTAAAGTGACACTAATTTGTAGATTTCGTGTGGAATCATCATGGCAGTAAAGTACATACAAGTTTTTGAATGATTATTTAAAGTGTGACACCACTTTATTACTAAAATACATATGTCATTAACTTGTATACAAATTTTTCAAATATTTTTAAAAATAACAACAATTTTCATCGTTACAAATATGTTAATGTTCTTAATACTATCACAAATAAACACATTTTTGGTATCGTAATTTTTATCCAAAATACAAGACTCTAAACATAACCAAATTGTACTCAATTGTGGGATCATTGAAAAATATATATAAAATATATAACTAACTTAAATTTATTTAAAATATGCATATAGGATTTTACTTAAATTTATTATTAAGTATAAATCCTTACCTTTCTTATTCAAATGAATTTAAATGTTAACTCAATTTGAATTAATATCCTTACCTTTCTTATTCAAATGAATTTAAATGTTAAGTCAATTTGAATTAATATTTAAAACTAAAGTTCAAACTTCTTTATCTCAAAATTGTTCTTACCATTAGTATGCAATTTTATATATTTATATATGTTAATTTGTTAAAAATAGAAATAATAAAACGAAGAAGAAAAAAATTATATACTTTACCTAAAATTTCAAACTATTAACTTTAAAAAGTATATTATATTTATAAAAATCTAAAAAATAAAATAATTTCTAATATAATCACATTATTAGAGATATATTATTATATAATAAATTTACCCAATTCAAATTTTTTTTAATATTATATCTATATTATAATTATGATATAAATTATTAAAATACAAAAGAATATATATATATTGTTATCCTTCTCATTTAAATTTAATTTTTCAAATAATGTGTTGAATAATTAATATCAATTTTTACAAATTTTATATTTAATATCAATTTTTACAAAATTAAGTTAAATATTTAATATCAGTTTTTATAAATTGAATATTTAATAAATATAATGTTGTATTGATTTTGAATTTTTAGAATATAGTTTACTTTAAATATCATCCTTAAAATAAGAAAAATAGTTAACAGATTTTTTCATCATTGTTAACAATCTTAAATACATTAAAAAAAAAATTGTATATTTTAAAACCATACATATCAAGAAATTTATTTAAATTTTTAAATATCATCTTTAAAATAAGAAAAATATCTAATAAATTTCTTCAATGTTGTCATATATATATATATATATATATATATATATATATATACATATATATAATCTACCTGCATGTCCAATAGATATAGTTTGAGTAGTTAGGAAGAATGATTGCTACCCTCCCCACTAGAATCATTTTCGAAGTTTTAAATATAAATCTTTTTATTTTATTCTCTAATTTGTTCACCGATATTCACATTTACATAGTGTAGGAAAGCAATGAAGTATGCAATCTCTTATTGACTTGAAAAAAATAATCATTTATATTTAATTAAATAAATAGTTTTTAAATTTATTATATATTAAATTTAATAAAAATTAAAATATTATTTACAATATATGTATTTAATAAAATTAGTTATAAATTTATTAAATATTATTGCACCGAGTGAAACTAGGTGCTCTACAGCCAGTATGGGGGAGATGTTGTAACGTGATATAACGTTTGTAACAAAATAATTAAAAAAATTCATGTCGGCTTATAAAATAAAAAATTATGGAAAGTACTTTAAAAAAATCCATGTTGGTTCATAAACTAAAATATTATGAAAAGTAATTAAAAAATAGATGTTGGTTTATTGCTTTGTAACAAAATAATTAAAAAAATTCATGTCGGCTTATAAAATAAAAAATTATGGAAAGTACTTAAAAAAAATCCATGTTGGTTCATAAAATAAAATATTATGAAAAATAATTAAAAAATAGATGTTGGTTTATAAAATAAAAACTTAAAACTTAAACCCGGATCTATCAATCAAAAGAGATCAAATTTATTGAGTTTAAATTTAAAAAAATATATATATCTCAAGAAATTAGATCCTTTTTTTTTTTTCAAAGGGAATTGGAGACCTGTGTGGAGTTTTTGCTCTCGACGCGTTTCGGACTCTATAGTTGAGTCCATCTTCAGGAGAAAAGGTATCTCAAGATGGACTCAACTATAGAGTCCGAAAACGCGTCGAGAGCAAAAACTCCACACAGGTCTCCAATTCCCTTTGAAAATAACTGCAACCTGTGAAAGCCTAAACGAAATTAGATCCTTCTCAGTGCTTGATAAATACAGGTTTAAGATGGATCTATGCTGATTAAATACAATTAAATTAAAACAATAAAATAATTTCATAAACACCACATCGAAAAGTTAAATATAAATGATAATATTGATATAATGTAATAAAGAAAACAAGACACCCTTATGAAAACAGATTATCATTATCACATCCATTCCCTTTCTTTGTATGGTGCTTTGAGCCCTTTATGTCTAAAATTTGGGTTGTCAAAATATTAAAGTAATAACACATTCCTAAGTACCATACTCAAGGTTTAATTTGTGTTCCAATATGACATAAAATATGACATAAAATAATGTGTTGTGGTATTTATTTTTTATTTTTATTAAAAAAAAAAATGTAATTTATTAGTTTTGGTAGAAAAATCAAAGTTACATTCGTTGTTTAGTTTGTTGAAGTATCCATGTTTATAAATATAAATGTTAAAATTATGTAAAGAAAAGGGATTCAAAGTTTACTCATGGTTAAGTGATGATAGGAATGAAATTCTCGATAATATTTTTATGGTTAAATATCACTTTCTTTCATTTCCTTGATTCACTTTTATTTACTTTGATTTACGTGAGTTATAGTTGAGTTGCTATGACCATATGATTGCACCGATAAGATAATTATTTAGACATAAAATATTTGTAAACAAAATTATCTTTGTACTTCTTCACTTTTACAAAAAAAATGGAGCTGTCTCAAAATTCAGCGATTTGGTCCGGATGGGGTGCTTTTCACCGGAATCCGACATTTTTTATTTTGCAAAATATGAATTAAGTGTGTTTTAATGGTGATTTTGATGGTAGAAATGGTTTCAACACCATCAAAAACCCCAAAGCACCCAAAAGTTAAGAGTTTGAGAGTTGTAACCGGGATTTTTAGAAAGGATTTTTTTTAAATTGTGCCAAAAAAATCAATTTTTTCGTTTAAAATCGTAGAACTTTTAAACTACGTGAAAAAAATAAAAAGACCCATTACAACCATATCACCAATCCAATATGTATAATATTCGTCTTGATATGGTCTCATTAATCTACTATTTATTTGTGTGTGTCACATCATATAGTAGGGAACATTTTCTCTATTACCTCGTAGGCCAATGATAGTGAATACAACACCTACATATACAATTCAAAATATTTATTAAAAATTTTGAAAAAAATATTCATTTAAAATAAATCATTTATTTTTAAGAGATTCCTTGTGTCTTTCCTTAACAACATCAAACTTGATCCATTGAAACCATGACCTCTTTAGCATGCATCTTTCTCCATGTTAAAATTGGATATTGCTCTTTTGGATTAAATGAAACCTATTTCCATTGTCTCACAAATATGTAATTTTCACAAAGATTATTACATCCCTCTCCATCAATGAACATTGTTGCAAATAAGACAAGTAGTATATAGACTACCTACTAAGATTCTTGTAAGAGTACTGTAAGATTCTCTTAAGATTCTTTCAAAAAAAATAATGAAATTAATGACTTTTTCATAATGCATTATTTAAAAAGATATTTATTTTTAAAGATTAATCACATGTGCATATTTTCTTGTTAATCATATTTTTATTAATTATATTAATGGTGATTGCATGTTAAAATTATCATTTTCACATTTGTGGATGTTTCTATTAGCCTATGGCTCTTTATACCATCCTCCAGTCTTACACTATCTTTATGTATCTTGCACATTATACTATCTTCATGTATCTTGCACATTATAGGATATAGCTCTTATCCTAACTATGTACTATATCATTTTTTCCTCCTTTCAACTTTATATCTCGATGAGGTGTCTAACAACCCATCTTGGTAGTGGTATCAACAATTGATACCTTTATTTGGGTGGAAAATTGCTCTTACACGGCTAATTGCTAGGATATTCTTTTTTTTTTAATTAAACATTCATTTTTGTCTATGAATATGCAAATTGTATTTACTTCATGTTATGGAAATGGTTGTTTATGCATGCTCTATGTGTGAATATGATTTTAATTCTGCAATATTTTATATTAGGCATCTACACATGCATTTATTAATTTATGTTGCTCATGGAATGCTTAAATTAGTTTCGAACTCGAATAATGACCTCCATGGGGTGAAATTTTGAATCATAGAATTCATAACTACCTATCTAATAGTCATAATGATTGATGGGGATGTTACAAAAAAAAATAAGAGATACTAAGAGTGTTGTTTCGCAAAGGAAGAATTACTTGACACAAATATGCTAATAAAGGTCAAACATATCTATGTTTTTTTTCCATAGAATTTATTTTAACAAGTCAAATATAAACGAGTTCAAATTAATTGCTATCCAAGTTGTAGAATGATAACTTATAGAATAATTAATTTTCATACCTTTTATTTTGTTTGTGTTGGGAGTAGACTATCTAGATCTATGAACACAATAATGAGTGGAAAGGACAGTGATCAACCCATCCAAAGAAATAAATTATTCTTCCTTTATACAATTCACCTCATGACAAATCAAATATGCATCTGGTGTAGTGGTATCATAGCACCCTTTCACAGTATTGACCAAGGCTTTATTCCCTGGATGTGCATATAAATGAAGCTTATCATATTTTCAATTTTGTCAATTGGGTGTGGCTTGGGTGGATGGGAGGGATGATTGTTATCCTCCCCAACCCTCGGTACCATCCTCTAAATGAGGGGAAGTACGTGGTGGGTTTCCCCATGATATATATTTCATGTGAGGAAAAAAAACCACCTCATAACAAGAAAAACACATTTGCATTCAACACAACAAAAATGAGGTTGACTCAATGGACATGGTATATGGGTTGATATTGAAGTTTTCGTATTTGAATTAATATGTCGTGTTAGTACGAGCAACATGCTAGTTGGTGTTATTTCACTTATATAGTGTTGGTACTAATTGGTGTTATTTCAGCTTTGTCGATATGATCAATAGGGTAGTTGGTGTTATTTCAACTTTGTTGATATGATCAATAGGGTAGTTGGTGTTATTTCAACTTTGTTGATATGATCAATAGGGCAGTTGGTGTTATTTCAACTTTGTTGATATGATCAATAGGGTAGTTGGTGTTATTTCAACTTTGTTGATATGATCAATAGGGTAGTTGGTGTTATTTCACTCAATCCATTTTTGCATAATAAGTTATAGAAAATTAGTATTTTTTTTAATTTCTAAATTAATATGTTCAGTTTTTCTTATAAAAAAAGGTAATATTTATTTTTTTCTCTAAATTAATATGTCTTTTGTGTTCATGTAAGCAATGTGGTAATTGGATAATGAGATATATAAAATTAATATTTATTTTTTATTTATAATTATTATTTTGAGGAATGTGGTAGTTGGTGTTATTTCATTTAAATGTTTTTACGTTTGGTGAAGAAATTGTTAATTAACCTTATAGGCATATTATATGAACCAAGCACACACACACATAAAGTGTTTAATGCTCTCCTTGTTTTATGGTTTTCTTCTTATAAGGTGGACTCGTATTTAATATGTATTAAATCATAGACATCTTATGAGGAGAAAGCCTTAAAATAAGGATAGATTTTAGGTGTTCATGGCCACTTGATCTAACCCTCAAAGTTATTATTTATGTAGTTTATCAACAAAACACTATGTGGGTGGGGAGAAGGAGAAACTGAAACTTCAGATATTGAGTATCTAAGACTTGAGTACTAAGTGTTAAAGGGAGAAAATTGTGTCTAATGTGTGAAGAGATTTTACACTGGAACATCTATTTGTGGGTAATTATATGAATTTATTTTTTATGAATGGCTTTTACAATTAATTAAAATTTTCTATTTTCAGTTTAATGACTTCAAGAAACATAAAAGCAATCCATATGATCTAAATTAAAATCATTGTAAGTAATTTAGGCACTCAAAAATTTGGATTAAATATGGAATAGAATAGTTAGTCAAGAATTGTAATTGTAAGTACAATCCAACAATTTATAACTTTATACATTGTTAATTGGGACTAAGTTGGGCATTACAACATCAAGAAGGATTTATGAGGTTAGTCGGTAATTATAATTGTAAGTACAGTGACAACTATATTCATAAATTTAGATTTTGTTAATTGGGATTAAGTAGGGCATTACAACATCAAGAAGCCTCTACAAGGTGCATCTCTATTTTATTTTAATTCATGATTATTTTTTATTTATTTATAGCACAAGATAGCATAGAATTTATATTAAATTTTTAATATTAATTTTTCTTTTATAGTGTACTTTGTTTTTTTTTTAATTGTATTTATGTTGAAAATGTGTTTTTGATTTAATTATCTTATTACTTTGAAGTCTAAACCATTAAAAATAATGATCAATTTCTTATTTTAAAAATCGTAATACTTATCCACTTTTTATAATGAATCAGAGAAAACTACTATTTCTTTGTATTTCTAAATTAATATGTAATGTCAAACTATTTGTTTTTCATATAAACAATGTTGTAGTTAAATAATGAACCATAGAAATCTAATATTTTTTTCATTGTATTCATAGAAACAATGTGGTAGTTGGTGTTATTCATAGAAACAATGTGGTAGTTGGTGTTATTCCAATGAAGCATTTTGATTTTTTTTTAATTTATAAATTAATATGTTGTGTTGTGTTCACAAAGCAATGTGGTAATGGGATAATGATACATAGAAAACTAATATTTCATTTTTATTTTAATATTAATATATCGTGGTGTGTTCACAGGAACATTGTGGTAGTTGGTTAATGAGCCATAGAAAATTAATGTTTCCTTCTTTTTTATTTCTAAATTAACATGTTGTGTTGATACCAACAATGTCGTAATTGGTGTTATCCATTTGAAGCTTTTTTATTTCTAAATTAATATGTTGTGTTGATACCAACAATGTGGTAGTTGGTGTCATCCATTTGAAGCTTTTTTTATTTCTAAATTAAATATGGAATAGAATAGTTAGTCAAGAATTGTAATCGTAAGTACAATCCAACAATTTATAACTTTATACATTTTTAATTGGGACTAAGTTGGGCATTACAACATCAAGAAGGATTTATGAGGTTAGTCGGTAATTATAATTGTAAGTACAGTGACAACTATATTCATAAATTTAGATTTTGTTAATTGGGATTAAGTAGGGCATTACAACATCAAGAAGCCTCTACAAGGTGCATCTCTATTTTATTTTAATTCATGATTATTTTTTATTTATTTATAGCACAAGATAGCATAGAATTTATATTAAATTTTTAATATTAATTTTTCTTTTATAGTGTACTTTGTTTTTTTTTAATTGTATTTATGTTGAAAATGTGTTTTTGATTTAATTATCTTGTTACTTTGAAGTCTAAACCATTAAAAATAATGATCAATTTCTTATTTTAAAAATCGTAATACTTATCCACTTTTTATAATGAATCAGAGAAAACTACTATTTCTTTGTATTTCTAAATTAATATGTAGTGTCAAACTATTTGTTTTTCATATAAACAATGTTGTAGTTAAATAATGAACCATAGAAATCTAATATTTTTTTCATTGTATTCATAGAAACAATGTGGTAGTCGGTGTTATTCCAATGAAGCATTTTGATTTTTTTTTAATTTATAAATTAATATGTTGTGTTGTGTTCACAAAGCAATGTGGTAATGGGATAATGATACATAGAAAACTAATATTTCATTTTTATTTTTATATTAATATATCGTGGTGTGTTCACAGGAACATTGTGGTAGTTGGTTAATGAGCCATAGAAAATTAATGTTTCCTTCTTTTTTATTTCTAAATTAACATGTTGTGTTGATACCAACAATGTCGTAATTGATGTTATCCATTTGAAGCTTTTTTATTTCTAAATTAATATGTTGTGTTGATACCAACAATGTGGTAGTTGGTGTCATCCATTTGAAGTTTTTTTAATTTCTAAATTAAATATGGAATAGAATAGTTAGTCAAGAATTGTAATTGTAAGTACAATCCAACAATTTATAACTTTATACATTGTTAATTGGGACTAAGTTGGGCATTACAACATCAAGAAAGATTTATGAGGTTAGTCGGTAATTATAATTGTAAGTACAGTGACAACTATATTCATAAATTTAGATTTTGTTAATTGGGATTAAGTAGGGCATTACAACATCAAGAAGCCTCTACAAGGTGCATCTCTATTTTATTTTAATTCATGATTATTTTTTATTTATTTATAGCACAAGATAGCATAGAATTTATATTAAATTTTTAATATTAATTTTTCTTTTATAATATACTTTGTTTTTTTTTAATTGTATTTATATTGAAAATGTGTTTTTGATTTAATTATCTTATTACTTTGAAGTCTAAACCATTAAAAATAATGATCAATTTCTTATTTTAAAAATTGTAATACTTATCCACTTTTTATAATGAATCAGAGAAAACTACTATTTCTTTGTATTTTTAAATTAATATGTAGTGTCAAACTATTTGTTTTTCATATAAACAATGTTGTAGTTAAATAATGAATCATAGAAATCTAATATTTTTTTCATTGTATTCATAGAAACAATGTGGTAGTCGGTGTTATTCCAATGAAGCATTTTGATTTTTTTTTAATTTATAAATTAATATGTTGTGTTGTGTTCACAAAGCAATGTGGTAATGGGATAATGATACATAGAAAACTAATATTTCATTTTTATTTTTATATTAATATATCGTGGTGTGTTCACAGGAACATTGTGGTAGTTGGTTAATGAGCCATAGAAAATTAATGTTTCCTTCTTTTTTATTTCTAAATTAACATGTTGTGTTGATACCAACAATGTCGTAATTGGTGTTATCCATTTGAAGCCTTTTTATTTCTAAATTAATATGTTGTGTTGATACCAACAATGTAGTAGTTGGTGTTATCCATTTGAAGCTTTTTTTTGGATATGCAATTTATCATTTAAAACTTAATAATAATTATTTTAATAATAGAGAAAAACTATAAAACCATAAAAAAATTAATATTTATTTTTCATTTTTTAAAAGCATTGTAAACTCATTCAATATCTATCAAAGATTATAAAAGCAGAACTTTTTGACTTTTCATAAACCTGCCACAAAATTGGAAGGAGGAGATGTAAAGAACATCATGTGTCATGATGTGGTGGTGGCTGTTATTCCACTTGAGTATTTATATTTTTAGATGTATAATGAACCATAAAAAATTAATATTTCTTTTTTCATTCATAAGCACTGTAAAGTTATTCAATATTTGATAGAATATCATAAAATTTAAGTATTTGAATTATTATAATTGGTGTTTTTGGTTAAGATGTATTGGATATATAATAAGATATAGAAAATTAATATTTATTTATATTTTTAAGAAGTATTGTAAATTTATTCAATATTGGATAAAGATTATAATTGAAATTTTATGAATTATAAAAAATTAATCTTTTTAATTTTTAAATTGTTTTGATTTGTGTGGTCATTTACATTTGACCATTTTTTGATATGCAATGAGATGTATAAAACTAATATATATTAAACATTCTTAAGAACATTATAAACTCATTCAATATTTATAAATAATATAATATTAAAATTTTATAAACCATAAAATAAAAAAAATAAAAATAAAAAAATAAAAAAATCGTTTCATCATGAAGAAGTATTGTAACCACATTCGATATTATTTATAAATAATATAACATTAAAATTTTATAAACCATAAAAAAATAATATTTTGTTTCATCATGAAGAAGCATTGTAAACACATTCAATACTCAAAAGATATATTTGACTTTACTCTTAGACTATTTCTAAAACTAAACTAGAATAAAAAGGATTTAACGGACATTATGTGAGATGGTGTGGTAGTGAGTGTTATTTCACTTGAGTGTTTTTGGATATGTAATGGGAGTAAGTTAAACATTATATGTTTTGTATAATTTTATTGGTGAATATTTTTGGCCGAAATCCAATTCGAATTGTTGAAAATGCATATATACATTGTAGAAATACATTGCTGAAATTGTTAAAATTGTATATATACATTGTTGAAATTGCATAATTGGGGTGCTTAGGGGTTTTGGAGGACTTTGAATCCATTTATGCAATCAATATTGTTATTTCAACAACGAAAACTTACGATTTCAACATTTATTCATTGACGGATTCGAGCAAAAATTACCCGGGAAAAAAAAAAAAAAAAACAACAACAACAACAACAACATATAACCATTAGCTTACTCCTATGTAATGAGTCATAAAAAGATAATTCTTTTTTTTCTAAAAACCATTATTTAATTAATAAATAATATAAAATCAAGTTGTTTTTACTTGGCATAAACCTATATCAAAATTGGAATAAGGGGATATGAGAAACATCGTGTATATTTGTGATTGATTATGATGCTAAGGTAACATGTTTCTCTCTCATGGAGGAAAAAATGTGCTTATACAATCAGTTCTCAATGCAATCCTAGTATACTAGATGATTATAGCGAAAATTCTGTTAACAATCAAATTAACACCCTTAACTAGGTGAGGGTGGAAGCATACTTTTACCATTCGCCCGCAACATGAAGACAAAAACAAGTACTAGAGAGAACAATCCTCTCTGATCTGATCACTACTTCCATAACTAGAAAGATTGAATAAAGAATGAAGGAGCTTAATAGAAACAAAGTTCAGTGATTGAACTGCTCACCAAAAGCTCAAATCAAAGCTCTAATAGTCAGATAGTGAGAAGAAATGCACAAAAATGCATTAAAAGGTACTTAAATATGCCAAGTTGTGAAAAAAGCCTAATAAACTATGGAAAGTGGGTTTTTTAAGAGAAAATAATCAAAAGTGATTATCCCACATGGAAAAGAGTAACTTGAAAATCCCATTTCTCAATGCTACAAAAGAAAGGCATCTGGGGCATGGTAAAGGGAGGCAAAGAGCAGCAAAGGCATGCTGGAGAGATTCTGAAGAAAGGAGAGTTCATCCTCATAAAAGGCAAGGGTGGAGAAAGGATAGTTCATGGCAATGGAGAGAGGATGCACACCAAGATCCATGGTAAATATGTATCTTCTTCCTTGTTTTAATATGAAATGATTCAAGTTTTTTCCATTCAAGGGTTTGAATTTTGCTTATTATGCTTGAGTTGAATCCTCAAACGGCTTTAGATCTTAATGAATGTTTAATAGCTGAATGTAGATCTTAAGAAATTTGTATTAATCATTTCATTTCTAACATAGAAACTCACCAATTCTTAGTAAGATAGCATATTTAGAGTAGACACATCCTACCCTATTTGCTATTATCAGATTGGTGACTCCGCTTGTTGAAATCTCTTGAAATTTCTTGATTTTTCTTCATTTTTTGGTGTTCTTTCTTCAGGTCTACTCCTTTGTGGCTTAAAGATCCCTTAAAGAACTTAAGATCCATCTTAAGAGAATCCAAACCAGCCTCATCATACCCCTAATTCACAAAAATGCTTCAAAATTCATCTAGAGTTCGAAATTTCTTGTGTTGAAAGGTCGGTGCTCTGTCCACTCTAGCATTCAGCGCCGAGATCTCAAAGTTTGTTTTCTTATAGATCTCTACAATGATGATCGTGTGTTTGGATATTTGCAATACGCTTTTGCATTGATGTATTACGTTCATACCAGAGCTAATCTGGATTTCAGGCAGAAGGTTAAAGTCGGGTAGGATTTATATGGATCCGTATACACTAAGTTAGGAGTCGGGTAGTTATAGCCTGTGTTGTACTGTGGCTTCCTTTCTTTTATATAGTGTAATTCCAGCTTTGCTTGGTAGCCCCGAAGTTTGATTCTGGCATGGCCTTTCTTCTTTAAAATGTGTTGTCACATAAATGCGCCACATTATTCAGTCTGATCCCCATATTTAAGTGTAGGTATCAAGAAACTATCGCGTTCTTCCTTTTAAATAGGGCGGAAAAAAAATCTATTGATCTCTGCAGAAACTGTAGGCTTGGATACCGTATAAATATCTGTGAAATATATGGGTTATGTTTAGTAGACTTATAGTGTTGCCTGGGGTGAAACGGTTCGGTGTTCGATCGTCAACGTCGTCTTAATTTCAGACTATATATATATATATATATATATATATATATATATATATATATATATATGTTTACTGGTTGGCCGTAGCGCTTAAGAGGATAACGAAACCACAGATGTATGACCTCGACCTCAATTTTTTGAGAACCAAGCTACGTTGTGTCCCTACATTTCTCCTTTTTTTCTCGGTCATTTGAATTTCTTGTTGTGAATAGGTCGTCCTTCTGTACTTAAATTATTACTGTTAGAAAGGTTTGATCTTAAGTTCTTTCATCTTGATAGCCGAAAGTAAAACCCTATTCTTTGATCGAAATCTCTTGCTGTCTACATCGCCGAGGTGACTGAATTCTAACTAGACTGACCTCAACTCATTGCAGTACCATTCTACCGTTCAACTTAATATCCCGCTCGACTCGGGAATACACCCTCTACTAATAATTTCAGTATCCAAATGCTAATGCCTAGTTTGTGTCCATGTTTTCAACTCTAGTTATCAATCGTTGATTGTAAACTGTTTTAGTTCAAAATTTCTGGAATGGGATATCAGCAAAAATATCGAGTAAGCGAATTGATCGGCAAACTCTCCATCCGTCAACACTAAAGCTGGCACCATTCTAGTCTTGATTACGTATTAATGACTGGAGCAATAATTACTTAACCTTGCATTAAATACATCTACGACAAGGTCTGTGTAGGGTTGGTGACTAACGCCTCAGCGATCAAGTCATTGTTTAGTTTCTTAATGCAACTCTGCCACAACTGAAACCCGGTTATATCTAGAGAAGAAACTTGTTCTTTGCTTTGGTTCATACGTTGTTGCACGGCTTCTGCTTCCGTTTGAAGATAATAACAACCTATCAACATTTGAGATTGAAGAGGCCGAAGAGCTAGCACTCACACCGCTAATTGTGGGATTCTTGTCGGCGAGTCAAGATACAGTCCAACGTTGAGTTGGCATGGAAATCAATAAACAACGTTAAGTTCAACAACGTGTTAAAACCATGTTCGATTGCGATATAGTCTGCATGAAACATGTTAAAACAAAAGTGCTAAGTGGGTTAAACCAGAAGGTAAACCATAGATAAACAAGATAGCCTTGATCGTGTTTAAATAAATTCCTTCACCTAAATGTTTCCACTCCTGACAACTCTTTCCATGAATTGTGGCGTATTTTCGGATCATATATCTGTTCAAACTTTGGTTGCCACTCAATTTGTAGATCACGGGATGCGATACTCCAATATCGAGTTCAGTGATCGACCAAGCAATGAATTATAATAACCATGATAACCGACGGTAGCATCAATTCATGTCAACAAGCAGTCAAAGTTAGAATTTTAAGTGAAAGTTGTATGGGTTTATTGCTTGGGTTATGTGTTTATGTATGGCATAACGTTAGTTTTTGGACATCTAATAGTTACTTCTGGTGATATGACTTTGTATCCATTGAAGTCCCTTATATCAAATCGTATGCACATGCTGATTAAAAACATTAAACCAAAATATCAACCACACACATTTGAAAGAACCATTCACACATATTTGCATTGAAGAACAAACTTTGAACATGACATTTTGAGGTAATTTGAAAATATTTTCTTTCAAAAAAACAGAAATAAGCTTTTATTAGTTACATTTTGTTTGGATTTAGAATGTTTTCATAATTTTCATGCACAATTAGAGAGGATTGCACCTTTAGAGATCAATTTTTCTTGTGATAAATTGTGTATGAGCCACCGTATCCTCTTCACTCGCACCTTATGGCGATCTTGTGAATGAGAAAGTGAAACTCACTTGTAATAGTTTAAACATTTGATTTTAAAAGCATCTTATTTGATTTTCATTTGATCATTGAAATCATTTATTTCAAAAGAACTATGCATTAAAATACAAAATCTACCAGCAACTTTGCATATTTGAAAGACACATGAGCCTCTAACTTTTCATTAGACTAGAACATTCATCGAATTGAAAGGTAGAGTAGTGAGCATTTTGCATTGTTTGGTTCATATTTCTCGAGTCGACACACCACTAGTTTCACGTCCATTCTTGAAACTAAGCAAACTACCCTTTAAAATTGGCACATAATCTAAAATCGACCAACATTTGATTTTCATATCACCAACAAGATTAGGTTAGTGCCCTGGATTAGGTTTGGAGAGTTCACACTCTTGGGCTACAAATCTTTTGAAACTAGCATTGATTAAAGAGAGTTAAATCCATTTGTAGCAAAAAACGTCTATCGGGAAAGCGCTTCTTAAACATGTGTTAAGCACAAGGTCAATCTAGATAAGTAAGGGTGGTTCCCCCCTCTTGCTTATTTAGTGGGACATGAGCTCATCAGGGGATTCTATGTTAAGTGACAAGTCCTCGGTGTGACATCACTGTTTCTAGAGTTCCTGGTTATGAGAGTTGTCCTCGACTTACAATTGTTCCGCCCGACCATCGATTGTGAAGTGGTAACTTTAGTGGTTATTCCTAGGATATCACATAGGCTATTGTGAGTGGGGGACACTTGCAATACCTGAGACAGACTTTGGAACTTTTACTCCTTGGGAGGGTGATTGGTCGCTTGTACCCTTGGCGATTAAAGTTTATTGAAACTGTTTCTCATACCTTCGCTGCTAGCAATTGTTTGAGGCTTGAGATCCCTCAACAGCTACTAGTTTCGGAAGGCCCTCCAATCCAGCTTTTCATTGAGCCTCGGTTCTTTTGAAAAGTCAATTTGCTTGCTTGAATCCATAGGAAATTTGTTACTATGTGGACACTTTTTTTTTTGTTGAGTCTAGATTGCCTTAGGATTATGTGATTCTATTTTTTCAATAAAAATCTTTTTAAACACATCCTTTTATCAAATTATTCAAAGTGGCTACTCTCCCGATCCGTCAATCACGGCGGCAGAGAGGTGACTCACCAGAATTTGAAGGCCCCGCTACATCACGGAGACGAATACAAAACACTCAACCTTGTGACTTGGAAACTGAACAACTTCTAGATTCAATTAACAACAATAGAGAAGAACAACATCAAACAAATACTGAAACATTACCTACCAAGGCAAACACAGAAATTGTTGATCCTCTTGCTCCATTTGAAATTGAAACACTATAAAACAACACAACTAATCACGTAAACCCACCTTTGACAAACCTTTCAGGCCCACACATCAGTGAACCACTAGATTACACTAATCCTCTTATTGGATATTGGGCTAATATGCAAAATTCCACAACTGACCCTATGGCTTCATCATGAGCGCAAGGGACTACGTCAACACAACCACAAACAGTTGCAGGAGGTAGCAATACTTCCAATTTGACCACTACATCAATCCCACCAGTCAGTATACCTATCATTGGCACAAGTTCAACCAGCACTTCAGTGCCAGTTGGTACAATTTCAGGTTCCAATCCCAGAACTATATCCACTTCGTTTGCAGGAATCCCTATTGGAGGGTGTGCCTTACCAAACATGGGTTTCCCATATGGTTTGGCTAATCAAGGTCAAAATAATCAAGGAGTGAACCAAAATCCTCTTGGTATACCAAACATTTTTCCTAGTTCCACTTCTCGGGGAATCCTTTACTATGGAATCTCAATATCCCTGGTGGAATTAATCAACCATGGAACAATAATTCCAATTGGGGTCCTACTCCACAAGTAAGTGGAAGTGCCTCAGGAATTCATCATCCAAACTTTCCTAACATGAATCTTGGGGGCAATGCCATACCCCCCACAGGTATCACACTAGAAGGTAACCCACCTAACAACCCCATTCCTCCATGGAGTGGGCAAGTTCCAGGAAGTAACCAATCTTCTTGGGTACCACCGCCGCAAGGGGGCAACCAACCTTGGAACGCTTATCCAAACCAAGGAAACAATCAATGGAGTGGTCAAATTTCGACAAGTAACCAATCTTATTGGGGCCCACCTCTGCAAGGGGGCAATCCACCCATTAATCCTATGCCGCAATGGAATGGTAATGTTCCACCAAGTAACCAATCTTATTGGAACATACCTTCGTAAGGGGGCAATCCATACATGCATCCTGGTCCACAATGGAGTGGACAACATTCAGGGAGTAACCAATATTTTTGGATGCAACGTCCACAAGGGGGTAATCCTTTTTGGAATGCTTTTCAAGCCCAAAGACAACAACAATGGAACCATCAAGCTTCACCCACGTATCAATCATTTGCTATGGCACCAGTCAAATCACCATTTCTGGCCACGTTGAATCTACCGGATTTATCCCGGCTGACTAATGATCCTGTTCTACATTTGAATGGATGGCCAGCAATACCAACCAAACTACCCTCAAACATACCCAAGTTTGACGAAAAACCTAGGGAAGATCCATCAAATCATGTGATGACATTTCATTTGTGGTGTTCATCCAATTCCCTAGTTGATGACAGTATTAGGTTGAGATTGTTTCAACGGACCCTAATGGGAACTACTACCAAATGGTACATTGAATTGCCACGCAACACATTTACGGAATTTTCATCTTTGGCTATGGCTTTTCTAACACATTTTCAGCTACCTATCCGCTATGATATGGGAACAAAACTTTTGACTTCCCTTAGGAAATCCACCACTACTCACATCTCGGATCATGTCCACAAGTGGAGGAGGCACCGAAGTCTTATCAAAGCTGAAATCCCTGATCAATTCCTAGTAGACTGGTTCATAAAATCACTGTTACCTACTCTTGCAAAATATGTAGCTATGTCGGGAGCCATGACTGAAGAACAACTCATTCAAAGTGCCCACCAAATGGATTTGATATATTCCCAATCGGGAACACTTTATGACTTAATACCTCATGCTGTAAGACCTGTGTCTGATCCAGCTAGGCCGCCAAAAGGACCTCATATTGATGGTGTGATTCCCAACAATTGGGACAAATGTCAGTTCAGAATTTGCAACCCACAGCTGGCCAGGCAACACAGCAACCTGCAACTCCAACCCAAACTTCTGAAATACTTACGGTTCAAACTGCGGACCCAAAACAAAAAAAGAAGAAATAGAAGAAGAAGCCCAATGCTAATCCTGAGACAGGAGATGCACCCAAGGTGAATAATCCTACTGGGGCCAATCATGATAACCGGAAAAACAAATACCCTTGCAAAATTTTCCAAGGGGATCATCCGACTCATCTTTGTCCTCATATGGATGATATTCACCAAATGTTGGCACAACGAGGAGGGAAACAACAACCTGCCGTCCTAACTCAACCCTTCCCCAAGCAACAACAGATGGTTGTTGCGGCGCCAGCACCCCCACCCGGAGGAAATCAGGCGAACCCCCCACAAGGGGGCAATCCACCCAATGATAATATCTTCACAATCGGTGAACATGAAATAAACATTCAGACAAGGGCTCATTCTTATGACATACCTTCAAAAGAGACAAAAACAACTAGATTTCAGCCTAGTGGTTCTCTCACCATTGAGAAACCAACCATAGACATAGTATCTAGAGCTCCAAAAGGGGTTATCCGTAGAACAACACACAATCCTAACACACGAGCTGCTCAAAACTACAATGGGGTTGAATATTTAGCTCAAGCTCCTTGTGCAATATCTGCCTTGGAGGTATTGCAAAGTTGTCCTGCTCAACGAAAGGCACTATTGGCTGTTATTGGCGCTATTGATCCGTCTGACACCAATTTGATAACTTTTGACTTAGAACATCCCACATGTAGGCTTCCATCACAAATTGCATTTCAGATCAAAGTGACTTGACACGGTAAGAACATATGTGAAATTGTTTCAAAATTTCCTGGCCTGGCATTAGAACTCACCCACAACTGGCAGATCACTAAGTAAACTTTCACAACTTCTAGAAATTCATGCTGAACGGAGATGCTTCCTCTGATCCATCAGCTACACCTACAACAAATATGGTAAAAAATTAGTAGTTTTACTTATCTTTTATCCATACAGGTATGACCACATCCTTTTGAATGATAGAAAGATGCATCGTTCCTCATTTTTAGCTATCTTTTTAGATATTAAATGCACATTTGAACTGGTTTCTGACTAAAACAGTTGGGTAGTGAAATGGTTTTTTATTACAGGACTTGGAGACTTTGACAGTTTGAACTATTTGATTCAGGTAGTTGGAGATAGACCTTGATTCATGGTGATTTATGATTTTGGCATTTTTCACAAGACTCAATATGAAGTACATTGTATTACCCCTTTCCTACTTGGCCATTCTACCAAATTGGATACCCTCAGTCACATGGTATTACTTCACCGTCCGTCGACACATAATCCTGCTTCAGATAGCCTACACATGGAGGGAACATCCGTAAGAGTGTGCACAACTAGCTCAACCCTTGTTTGCAATATGATTCTTTGCCTTGGCCTGACCCGTGCCCTTGAAGAATAGGTGTACGCCCATGCAACACTTGTTCCGTCCCATGTATTATAGCATTCTTTATTCTTTTTTCAACATGATAAAATGAAAAGGCATAAAAATCCAAAAATCCAAAAAGGTAAAGACTTGAATCACTTCATAGTATAATATTGAAGAAAATGGCAACAATCAGTCCTGGTCGCCCTTGAACACGGCACATAATTTGGTCTCCGCTGTTAGTACACCATCTACATTTGCCTTAGGAAACTGTACCAGTATTTTGAATAATTCTCCATCGATGGGTTATCCTTCCCGTCACCTATGGAGATTTCGTTAATGTATCTAGTATTGGCGGATTTCATTAAGGTCGGTTACTCAAAGTCCTGTGTTGCCAAGTGTCCATTCTGCATCGTGTTATGTGTTCAAGGGAACTTCAAACCGAGTCGGCCATTCCTCAAATATTCCTGAGCAATCACGTCGGCCTTCCTTGTGTCAGTATATAGTGTTGGATCTCGCAGTTCTGCCAAATTATATCAGACTATTGATCTTTGTTTCATATCAGTTGATGTGGGATGCATTAATGCCCTCCTTCAGATGGATCTATTCCTATCGACACCAAATCATCATCTAGGAAATGGATCTAGAAACCCAGGAGTACCTTGGATCTTGCAGTCATTAGTGGCAGGTTTCCTCGCAAATGACAGTGGGTATACATCAATGACCCCTGATTGTTTGATTCCACAAAACATCTATTCACACTCTCTAGTTTGTACTCAGTACCTTAGAGTCCATCATCATTATCGGTGGGTCTCTTCGCATCTGTTAACGGTATACATCAATGATCGGTAATCAAATGGTGTTTTATTATGCTTGACATCAGCGCATTTATTTGCATGATATAAACTCGTACTATCATCGATTTGTATTGAAGACCTTGGGAAAAACAGTTGTATCACTCATCGATGCACTGCCCAAGCTGCGCAAGATTAAACTACCACGTCAGAAGTCCGATGAAGACCTTGTTCTCGCACTCACCAAAGAGCATGTTTACACTTCTGAAAAAATTACTTTTGACATGGATCCACTATGTATTGTTCGTGTCCATTCTTTTTTACTGTTGAGCATGTGTATGCCCACCTTAGGAAGATATTATATATATTTGAGAAATTGTTATGTTTGACTTGCAGGTGTGATCCTAAATACTACGTCAGTGAACTATCCTTGCCTCATCCTTGCTTTGATCGATAAAGAGTATCAGTATAAAAATAATGAAATGTATTTCGGCCCTTAGCTCTGATTCAGACCTCACACATTATGGGGTGTCTATTAACAATCAAATTAACACCCTTAACCAGGTGAGGGTGGAAGCATACTTTAACCATTCGCCCGCAACATGAAGACAAAAACAAGTACTAGAGAGAACAATCCTCTCTGATCTGATCACTACTTCCATAAATGGAAAGATTGAATAAAGAATGAAGGAGCTTAATATAAACAAAGTTCAGTGATTGAACTACTCACCAAAAGCTCAAATCAAAGCTCTAACAGTCAGATAGTGAGAAGAAATGCACAAAAATGCATTAAAAGGTACTTAGATATGCCAAGTTGTGAAAAAAACCTAATAAACTATGGAAAGTGGGTTTTTTAAGAGAATATAATCAAAAGTGATTATCCCACATGGAAAAGAGTAACTTGAAAATCCCATTTCCCAATGCTATAAAAGAAAGGCATCTAGGGCATGGTAAAGGGAGGCAAAGAGGAGCAAAGGCATGCTAGAGAGATTCTGAAGAAAGGAGAGCTCATCTCCATCAAAGTCAAGGGTGGAGAAAGGATAGTTCATGGCAATGGAGAGAGGATGCACACCGAGATCCATGGTAAATATGTATCTTCTTCCCTGTTTTAATATGAAATGATTCAAGTTTTTTCCCATTCAAGGGTTTGAATTTTGCTTATTATGCTTGAGTTGAATCCTCAAATGGCTTTAGATCTTAATGAATGTTTAATAGTTGAATGTATACCTTAAGAAATTTGTATTAATCATTTCATTTCTGACATAGAAACTCACCAATTCTTAGTAAGATAGCATATTTAGAGTAGACACGTCCCTACCCTATTTGCTATTATCAAATTCCTAAAGGAGTTTTGAACAAATTGAGGAAAATGCTATTTAGATTTTTATGGAAAGGAAACTCTGATTTGGGGATTCAATGGACTACTTGGACATCTATTGCAAAACCAAAAGAGGAGGGAGGATGGGGATTGAAGGAGCTCCACTATTTTGGAAAAGCATTGGCAGCTAAATCTACCTGGCAGTTCATCTCTAAGGAAGGTAAATGGTAGTCAATACTTAAAACAAAATATTTGAACAACAATACTATTATGGAATGGATTAGATACCTTAACAAGAACTGTAGAGCAAGTTCAATGTTTCGAAAAGCTATTGTTGTAGTTTTTCCAGTTATCGACGATATTTTGGCATGGGAAGTTGGAAATGGTAGCAAATTTATGCTGGGAAAGGATAAATTATTGGGAATTGTGAACCAAAGGAATCTTCCAGATGGAATGATCAAGCATCTCAATGACAGGGGATATTATACTTTGCAGGATGTTGCAGGAAAAGGTAGTATTTATAGTTTTGTTCGGGACTGGAAATCATCAGTAGACTTGGAGATTATGAAGAGGTGAATTGTTATGTGGAACAGATGGATAACTGACCTGATTAAGGGGTTTATTCTTCTAAGTGATTCTCCAGACTCTTTGGTTTGGACTGGAAATGAGGAGGGAGGTAAGTATGATGTTCATCTTGCTCCTCATAAGTTCGAAATTTCTTTCGAAATTTCAAGCTCCTCATAAGTTCGAAATTTCTTTGGAAATTTCAAGCTCCTCATAAGAGTAGGATTTTTATGTGGCTGATTCTAAGAGGGAAGGTTCTGACCTAGGACAATCTGAGAAAATGAAGCTACTTCGGACCTAGATGGTGTAGTCTCTACAGGTGTGAAGAAAAGTCCATCGCACACTTATTTCTAAAGTGTCATTTTTCTCAATAAGTTTGGAAAAGATTAGGTGAAATCCTACATCTGGAACAGTTGTGGGAAGTTGATACTATAGAGATTAATTATAAGTCCTGGTTCAAGAATTCCAATCTGAAATCTATAAGATGCATCCCATATCTTGTTTTGTGGAGTATTTGGAAGGTAATAAATTCTTCTATCTTTGAGAATAAGCTTTATCCTACGTTCTATGTAATATCATAGGTGCTTGCAACATACAGTTCTTTTATTGATAAGAAAGGTAAGGTTAAAGACATAATTATGAAGGAGGTCAATACTAAACAGGAGGAAACTTTAGGCTTCTTTCATGGAGCTTGTGCAGATCCAGAAAGACACTGTGGTTTGGGAGTGTTGATGTATATGTAACTTGGGAATGTATTTCATATATGTATATTGTATCCCTACAGAGAGGTTATTATTCCTCTGTACGGAAGTGTCGTCATTTGTATTTACAAGTGTCGCAAGTGTCGTAACTTATACAAGATGGGTTATTAAACCACCAAGTGTGGGGTCGGCCCTAATTTGGGTTACCATGGGTTATTAGACTCTCCTAGAGAATTCAGCCCTGTTAGGTTATTAGGAAAGTCGAGTTGTGTATAAATAGAGTGAGGGTGTCACTCTATTTGATCATTCACTTATTCATCTATCTCTCTCATTAAGTGATGCACACTAGTGGAGGAGGAGAAGCTGCTAAGGAGACTATCTCTTGTACTTGGGTTTTGTATCATTGCTCTTTCTATCTCTAAGGAATTTGCAGGGTTTTTCACCTTCTTGGTTTTCCCCGAGGAAACACTATGTATATTGTCTCTTGTGCTTGTCTCTTATGATTGATATGTTGTGCTTGTTATTCTTTCAAATAAGATCCTAGATCATATTGAATTAATGCTCAAAATCTAACATGGTATCAGAGCTAACCTGAGAAGAAGACACTGTGCAGCTGCGGAAGCCAGGACTTCTTGATTTTTGGGTTTCTCTCCACACATCTTCAAAGACAGGAGGCTAGATTAACTCTCCTAGCAAGGGCGCATCTTTCTGTCGAAACAGAATTCAATTCTGAGCATTTTCAATTTTGACCTAATCTCTGTTGCAGGAAATTAGGGTTTCGGAGAAAGTTGGAATTTTTGGAATCTAAGTCCATGGTTGGATGCTCCTCAGAAAAATTGAACTTCTAAGCCTTGGATCGAACTTTTTGGTTGGGCAGAAGTGTGGGCTTTATTAAACCCTAGTTCGGGACCCTGTCTAGTAGATCCGGAAGTTCCAAAGTCAATTTTGAGGGGTCAAAGTTTGCAGATTTCAAAATCATAGTATACCAGCTTGACCAGCTTAGCAAGGAGCATCTTTCTATCCTTTCAGAAGTTTGAATTTTTAAGGTTTCTCTGACAAACCCTAATCCAGCTCCAGATCCAGTTTTCAATAAATCAAGTGGTAAGACCTAAATCTTTTCTATTTTCATTTGAGTTTCTCATTAAGATGTCTCACCACACCAATCTTGAGGATAAGCTTGAAGGGGCTGATAACTTTCGAGCATGGAAGTATAGGATTGGGTTAATCCTAGAAGAGAATGAGTTGGACACTTACATAAGTGAAGAGATCCCTATCCCAGAGGGAGAAGAGGCTAAGGCCTTACACAAGAGGAACTTGGTCAAGGCTAAAGACCAAGAGGATTGTTGATTCTATCAAAGACCATCTCATACCACATGTGTCATCCCTAAAGACACCTAAGGAGATGTTTGATTCCTTGACCAAGCTATTTGAAGGGAAGAACATAAATCAGAAGATGACCCTAAGGAATCAATTGAAGAATAAAGATAGGTCCCATAAGAAGAAGAACACCAAAAGAAAACATCATGCTCACACTGCAGAGGATGATGAACCTCCCAGGAAAAGGGCTAAAGAAGAAAGTGAAGATTCTTCAAGTGATGAAGAGTATGTCTTAATTTCTGCTCTCACTGGTACCATTTCTCATGGAAGCAATGACTGGCTTATAGATAGTGGGGCTTCCAAACATATGACATGATTCAAGGAATCCCTTGTAGACCTATATGAACATGAGTCATCTCACAAGGTGAAACTTGGGGATGACTACCAATACCCCATAAAAGGAAGTGGTGAAGCTTCCTACAAGCTAGACTCTGGAAAGTCTATAAAGATGAAGGATGTACTATATGTTCAAGGTCTCAAGAAAAACCTTCTCTCCATATTTGCATTGGATGCAAAAGGTATGAGGGTTGCATTTATAGATGGCCAAGTCCTAATGTGGCCAAAGGGAAAAACTATAGATGATGCAGTAGTGATTGGAGAACAAGAGGGAGGACTATACAAGTTGAAGGGCCAGCCAGAACAATCCTTGGTTCATGACTCAGTAGAACCAAGTGAACTTTGGCATAGAAGGCTTGCACATGTGCACTATAGAGCACTACCTATTGCAAGCAAATCAGTTGAAGGTCTTCCTGAAATCCAGACAAAGCATGAAGGAATTTGCAAAGGTTGTCCAAAGGGAAAGAACAGAAAGAAGACATTTCCAAGTAGTGAAAGCAAAGCAAAAGGAATATTGGAAATCATCCACTCTGATGTATGCGGTCCAATGTCTTCCAGCTCTCTGAGTGGGTATGTATATTATGTTTCCTTCATTGATGATTTCTCTAGGAAGACTTGGGTTTACTTCTTGGAGAATAAAGATGAAGTGTTTGATAAGTTCAAGGAATTCAAAGCCTTGATGGAAAATCAAACTGATAAGAAGATCAAGATCTTTAGATCCGACAATGGCGGAGAATTTACTTCAAGAGACTTCAAGAAGTTATGTAGTGATTCATGGATTGAGAGGGAGTTGACTACTCCTTACAATCCACAACAAAATGGGGTTGTAGAAAGGAAGAATAGAACTATCATGGAAGTAGCTAGGGCAATGCTTCATGACCAAGACCTTCCTATGCACCTATGGGCAAAAGCAGCAAGGGTAGTTGTATATGTGCAAAACAGAACACCTCATAAGATACTTAACAACAAAACTCCAGAAGAAGTGTTCAATGGGAAGAAGCCAGAAGTTAGCCATCTCAGAATATTTGGCTGTCCAGTGTACACTCACATTCTAAAGGAAAAGAGGACAAAGTTAGATCCTTCAGGAAAGAAGGGCATCTTTGTGGGTTATAGTGAAAGCTTGAAAGCTTAGAGAATCTACTTTCCAGGATTCAAGAAGATTGATATCAGCAGGGATGTAAATTTTGATGAGGACTCAGCATACATCAAATCGATGAAGACACCTGTTGAAGACAATGAAGAACCAAGAATATCCATAACACAAGACACCACCATGAATGAATTTATTCCAGAAGAAGATCGTGAAATAGAATATCCACAGAAACCTGTAGATCCACCCCGTGAGAAGAATTCTCACAAGAGGAAACCAGCATGGGCTAGAGAGATCATTCAAGATGCAGAAAGGTATGGTATTCCAGAAGAGGAACATAGAGAAATAAAAAGGACAAGATCACATGCCAGTTATGTTGCTTTGATCTGTGACATTATGAAGAAAGAACCCTCCAGTTATGAAGAAGCAACGGAAAAGAAAGAACGGAAGGATGCCATGGTCGAGGAATACCAGTTGATCATGAAGAATGATGTTTGGGATGTGGTCCCAAGACCATAAGGGAAGTTTGTGGTGACTTCCAAGCGGATCTATAAGATCAAGCATGCTGCAGATGGTAGCATAGAGAAATACAAGGTGAGGTTTGTAGTTCGTGGCTTCTCCTAGAAAGAGGGGATAGATTATGAAAAGACATTTGCACCTGTGTCCAGATACACTTCCATCAGAACAGTACTTGCTCTGGCTGCAGTGATGAAGTGGAAGATACACCAGATGGATGTCAAAATAGATTTCTTGAATGGTGTAGTCGAGGAGGAAGTGTATGTGGAGTAGCCACTCGGTTTTGAGACACATGACAGGAATTCATATGTGTGCAGATTGAAGAAAGCCTTGTATGGCTTGAAACAAGCTCCTCGAACTTGGTATGGTAGGATAGACAGCTTCCTATCCAATTTGGGCTTTACCAAGAGTAAAGTGGTTTCCAAACTTTACTACAAGGTTGAGGAAGGAAATCCAGTGATACTACTGTTGTATGTGGCTGACCTGTTTGTTACAGGTGAGGATAGATTGATTGCCAACACGAAGAGGAAGCTTGCTGTCGAGTTTGAGATGAAGGACTTGGGGATGATGCACTACTTTCTAGGCATGGAGGTGTGGCAGAGTGTAGATGGAATCGTCCTTGGACAAGGGAAGTATGCAGTAGAGATCCTGAAGCGGTTCGGGATGATGGACTGCAAGGCCATGGCCACACCTATGGCATCGAACCTGAAGCTTCTGTGTGATGCTTCATCTGAGCCGGTTGATGTCACGGTGTATCGCCAGATGATTGGGTCCTTGATGTACCTGACAAACACGAGACCAGATATTTGCTTTGCCGTGAACACATTGAGCTAGTTCCTGACGGATCCGAGAAGTGTTCACCTGGTTTTTGTAAAGCATATTCTAAGGTACTTGAAGGGTACAGTTGACTATGGTCTCAAGTATGATGTGAATCAAAAGTTTAACCTAGAGGGTTATGTTGATTCAGATTGGTAAGGCAGTGCCATTGATTAGAAGAGCACTTCGAGGTGCTACTTCAGTATGGGATCAGGTGTGATCTCTTGGTTTAGCAGGAAGCAGTCCTATGTGGCACTAAGTACAGGCGAAGCAGAGTATGTTGCAGCTTGTTCGGCTAGTTGTGAGGTAGTATGGCTTAGGAAGCTATTGTCTGAGTTATTTGATCACCTGTTGGATGCTACTGGTATCTTTTGTGACAACCAAAGTTGTGTAAAGCTGTTTGAGAACCCGGTGTTCCATGACAGGTCGAAGCACATTGAGATCAAATATCACTATATCAGGGATATGGTGCAGAGAGGAGCAATGAAGCTCTTGTATGTTGCGATGGACAAGCAGATAGTCGATGTGTTGACCAAGCCGCTGGACAGAGTGAAGTTTGAATACTTCAGAGAGAGGCTTGGTGTACTTCAGAGAGAGATTCCCTCTAAGGGGAAGTGATGAGTCCAGAGACACAAATGCATATGAGCCATTCTCACATAGTTGTGAGATGTAAGGGCTGAATGAAGCCTTTCTCGGATGGTCAGAGGAGAGTCCTTCCATGCCGGTGAGTGTAAGTGTTGTGTTATGTGCATCTGGGATGTGTTGTGCGGATTATGAGGTGATCTGAAGACGATGAGGTAACAGTATAGTACACATGTTTTGCAGAGGCATGTAATAAGTCCTGGGATGCTCTTGACAGGTTTTGCAGTGACATGTAATCAGTCCTGGGAGATCTTGACAGGTTTTGCAGAGGCATGTAATAAGTCCTGGGATGCTCTTGACAGGTTTTGCAGTGACATGTAATCAGTCCTGGGAGATCTTGATAGGTTTTGCAGAGGCATGTAATAAGTCCTGGGATTCTCTTGACAGGTTTTGCAGTGACATGTAATCAGTCCTAGGAGATCTTGACAGGTTTTTCAGAGGCATGTAATAATTCCTAGGACGCTCTTGACAGGTTTTGCAGTGACATGTAATCAGTCCTGGGAGATCTTGACAGGTTTTGTAAAGGCATGTAATAAGTCCTGGGATGCTCTTGACAGGTTTTGCACTACCATATAATCAGTCCTGGGAGATCTTGCAGGTTTTGCAAAAGCATATAATCAGTCCTGAGATGCTCTTGCAAGTTTTACAAAGGCTGTGTAATCAGTCCTGGGAGATCTTGCAAGTGTTGCAGAGGCAGTGTAATCAGTCCTGAGGTGTACTTGTTTGATGGCTTGCTCACAGGGATGATGAAGACCTACATGGAGGCTAGGCCTACAACCAGCATGAAAAAGGGTCGGCTCTGTAGAACTTCCTATGACAAGTAGATTGGAGATTGATTGAGATAGTAGTAGTGATGATGACGATGATCCAGAGAAGAAGACTTGTGCTAGAAGACCTGTGTCGAGAAATACCTTCCTAGTTAAGAGGGAGTGTTGATGTATATGTAACTTCAGAATGTATTTCATATATGTATATTGTATCCCTATAGAGAGTTTATTATTCCTCTGTACGGAAGTGTCGTCATTTGTATTTACAAGTGTCGCAAGTGTCGTAACTTATACAAGATGGGTTATTAGACCACCAAGTGTGGGGTCGGCCCTGAGTTGGGTTACCATGGGTTATTAGACTCTCCTAGAGAAGTCGGCCCTATTAGATTATTAGGCAAGTCGAGTTGTGTATAAATAGAGTGAGGGTGTCACTCTATTTAATCATTCACTTATTCATCTATCTCTCTCATTGAGTGATGCGCACTGGTGGAGGAGGAGAAGTTGCTAAGGAGACTATCTCTTGTACTTGGGTTTTGTATCATTGCTCTTTATATCTTTGAGGAAGTTGCGGGGTTTTTCACCTTCTTGGTTTTCCCCGAGGAAACACTGTGTCTATTGTTTCTTGTGCTTGTCTCTTATGATTGATATGTTGTGCTTGTTATTCTCTCAGATAAGATCCTAGATCATATTGAATTAATGCTCAAAATCTAACAGGGAGGAATTATCTACCTCTCACAGCAAGAGTCCATTGAATTCAAAGCTAATGGGGGGATAGGAACCAACAATAGAGTTGAAGTATTGGCTTTCAGAACTCTGTTACAGATAGCTAGAGAGGAATCAGTGAAGAATTTGAAGATATTTGGTGATTCATAATTCTGGATAAAAGTTTTGAGGAAGGAGAAAATAATTAGAAACCTGAATCTAATAGGAATTGGCCAAAATGTGGAATTGATAGCTAAAACCTTAAATTGTTTCAAGTGTAATCATGTTTATAGGACAGAACGAGTTTGTTGATGCCTTATCCAATGAAGGATTTCTTCTTCCTACAGGTGAATGTTTGGTGATTCAAAGAAAGGGAGAACAACAGGAAATTACAAGGAAAAATATGGACTTTCTGGTCTGATAACAAGTGTTAAATTTTTTGTGGATTTTGTTGAGAACTCAATTTTGGAAATTATGCTTATTGAAAGAAATTCTAAGCAGCGGTTGATTTGTAAAACAATGAAACTATGAAACTATGATGTAGAATGAATGAAAAGTTTGAAAAGTGTAGTATGTGTTGAGATATTGTAACTTCAAAGAATATTATATTTGTACTTTATTATTCTGGAGATGTTTCATTCCTCCTTGAAGATATTATTATCCGGAGATGTTTATTCCTCCGTCGGAATGTGGTAACTTGGGTTATTAGACTTCCCTAGTGGGGGTCGGCCCTGTATGTGTTATGTGGGTCAAAGGGTTATTAGACCCACCATGTGGGGGTAGGCCCAGTCAGTTATAATGGGGTATTTAACCTAATGGTTAAATACGATCCTACATGTACTTGTGTAAAATACATATCAGAGTAGTGTATAAATAGAGGAGGTGTGTTCCTCATTACACACACTCACTCACTTGAGAGTGGCACACTTGTGGAGGAAAGGTCTGTTATGGAGAAGGAGGAACTTATGCTCAGGGTTTGCATCTTTGTATATTGCTGGTCATCTATATTGAGGAAGCTTTGCTGGGTTTTCTACCCCATGAGGGTTTCCCAGGATAAATCTTTGTCTCTTGTGTTTATGTTATGCTTGTTGTTTCTTCAGTGATCCTGTATATGATATTATTGTGAAATGGAATGTAATGCTACTATTTTCTATCTTAGCATATTAAATCTTAACATGTTATCAGAGCTAACCTAAAGGAAGACAAGGTATGGCACTTACGACACTTGCTTTACTTACGACAATTTGAAGGTTAGGGGTTTTACATAGCAAAAACCAGCCATCGTGGCACTTTCGCTATAACTCCATTTTGGAGAAGGTTCAGGGTCCTGAAAAGTTTACAGGTCGAAGATAACATCCCCGGGTACCTTTGTTTTCCAAAGGTCATCCTCAGATTCATTGTACTTTGTAAGTTATGATCAGTACAAGTTAGGGTTTCTTCTGCCTCTTCCAGATCTCAGTCAAAATCAGGTGACCTTGGAAAAAAGGTCATAACTTGGGCTAGGGAGCTCTAAATGAAATTTCGTAAAATGTGACAGGTAGTACACAGATTGTACTATCTCAGGGAAACTTTTTCAGAGGCCGAAGGTGAACCAGTGACACGTGGCATGCCGTAACAAGTGCGCTCTCCCTGTTTTATCCCATAAACAGGGTCACGTTGCGACACTTGGCATAACTCTCTCGCAGAGAGTCCAATTGAGGTCAGACCTATTAGGATGGAAAGATAACAGGTTGAGCTATCTCAAGAAAAGTTTTCATAGGCCGAAGTTCAACAGTGACATGTGGCATGCCGTACAAGTTCGCTCTCCTGTTTTATCCCATAAACAGGTCTACGTTGCGACACTTGGCATAAATCTCTCTCAGAAAACCCAATTGAGGTCAGACCTTTCAGGATGGAAAGATGACAGGTCAGGCTACTGCAAAAAAAAAAGGTTTCAGACCCTGTGGAGCAAAAATTTCAGAGTTATAGCAGAAACAATCAGGTACATATTTCTGTCAAAACAAAATTATTTTTGGACCACCTTTATTCATGGCTTCCGGAATTTAGGGTTTCGAAGAAAGTTAGAATTCTTGGAATCAGAGTCCATGGCTGAATGCTACTCAGGAAAATTTAAATTTAGAGACCAAGATCGAATTTTTTTGGTTGGGTAGAAGACCGGGCTTGATTAAACCCTAGCTCGGGATCTTGATCGGAAAGATGGAAAATATTAGGGGCTTCAGCAAAAGTTGGAATTTTTGAAGTCTGTAACCACGGCTGGAAGATCCTCAGAAAAATAAGAGTTTAGGAGCCTTGGATCAAACCTTTTCATTGAGCAGAAGGGTGGGCTTCATCAAACCCTAGTTCGGGATCCTGTCCAGAAGATCCAGAAGTTTCAAAAGCAATTTTGAGGGGTCAAATTTTGGAGATTTCAAAAATTGAAGTATGCTAGTTTGATCAACCCAACAAGACACATCCTTCCATTCATTCGGAAGGTGTGAAAGTCAAAGATTGAATTTTTTAGGGTTTCTCCAGCAAACCCTAATCAAGCTCTAGATCAAGTTTCAAGGGGAGTTGAGGCTAAGGCCTTACATAAGAAGACTACAAGAAGTATCGACAGGTATGACTTAAGGAGGTTCAGGTATGTCTTGAAATCTGATTCTTGATTAAGTTCATAATGTGTTTTGTCTTCATGTTATTTATTAGTACAATCTTGATTAATGATAGGAATTGTTCTTATCATCCTAGTAACAGTATGAATTAACAGGTAGGGGATTGCATCGTCCCCAGACTGAGGTCCCCAGAATTGAGCCATAGACTGGGTCTCCGATAATGAAGTCCTGAATGAACAGGCAGGGGATTGCATACGTCCCCGGACTGATGGTTACCAGAATAGAGCCGTAGACTGGGTCTCCGATAATGAAGTCCTGAATGAACAGGCAGGGGATTGCATCGTCCCCCGGACTGAGGTCCCAGAATAGAGCCGTAGACTGGGTCTCCGATAATGAAGTCCTGAATTAACAGGTAGGGGATTGCATCGTCCCCGGACTAAGGTCCCAGAATTGAGCCGTAGACTGGGTCTCCGATAATGAAGTCCTGAATGAACAGGTAGGGGATTGCATCATCCCCGGACTAAGGTCCCAGAATAGAGCCGTAGACTGGGTCTCCGATAATGAAGTTCCTGAATGAACAGGCAGGAGATTGCATCATCCCCGGACTGAGGTCCCAGAATAGAGCCGTAGACTGGGTCTCCGATAATGAAGTCCCTGAATGAACAGGCAGGGGATTGCATCGTCCCCGGACTGAGGTCCCAGAATTGATCCGTAGACTGATGTCTCCGAGAGATTGAAGATAGGACTGCATCATCCCTGGACCTTGGTTCAAAATAGACATGATGGGAATTGCATCGTCCCAAGACATGAGGACTTGTCTTAAAAGTGATAAAGATTGATCATCCTGGAACTTGATCTGGATTGTATCATCCATGGACCTATGTCCTAAAGAGAGCGGGATTGATCATCCTGTAATATGATCATGTGTGTTGCAGGGTATGCTGCTATGTATTAGTGAGAATACATGCTTTTGATGATAGATGTATTAGTGAGAATACATGCTTTTGATGATAGATATATTAGTGAGAATACATGCTTTTGATGATAGATGTATTAGTGAGAATACATGCTATTGATGATAGATGTATTAGTGAGAATACATGCTTTTGATGATAGATGTATTAGTGAGAATACATGCTTTTGATGATAGAGAATACATGCATTTGATGATATATGTTTTAGTAAGAATACGTATTTTGATAGATGGAATGGTGAGAATACATACTTTTGATGATACTTGTATTGATGAGGATACTTGTATGTATATTTGTATTGGTGTGGATACTAATACTGATGATCCAGATGTTGTAGATTGAGTATGATCCAGATGCTGTAGATCGAGATGATCCAGATACTGTAGATCGTGATGATCCAGATGCCGTAGATCGAGATGATCCAGATGCTGTAGATCGAGATGATCCAGATGATGTAGATCGTGATGATCCAGATGCTGTAGATCGAGATGATCCTAATGCTGATGATCGTGTGATGACGATGCTGATGATCATGTGATGACGATGTTGGATGATCGTGTGATGACGATAACCGATGATCGTGTGATGACGATACCGATGATCGTGTGATGACGATGTTGATGATCGTGTGATGACGATGCTGACGATCGTGAGGATTCAGATGTTGATGTTGATGTTGCTGTAGCTGTTTGAGTGCTACAGAAGATAAAGACTCAGTAACTGAAGATGTTGATGTTCCAGTATTTGAAGATGTTCCAGTAACTGGTTGAGTTACTGATGATGTTTTGAGAAAGCTTCCAATGATTTATAGATGTATCATGCATGATGTTGATGACTCCTTGCTTGTGTAGATGTTGTTATAATATCCTTCTCGTTAAGGGGGAGTGTTGAGATATTGTAACTTCAAAGAATATTATATTTGTACTTTATTATTCTGGAGATGTTTCATTCCTCCTTGAAGATCTTATTATCTGGAGATGTTTATTCCTCCATCGGAATGTGGTAACTTGGGTTATTAGACTTCCCTAGTGGGGGTTGGCCCTGTATGTGTTATGTGGGTCAAAGGGTTATTAGACCCACCATGTGGGGGTCGTCCCAGTCAGTTATAATGGGGTATTTAACCTAATGGTTAAATACGAGCCTACATGTACTTGTGTAAAATACATATCAGAGTAGTGTATAAATAGAGGAGGTGTGTTCCTCATTACACACACTCACTCACTTGAGAGTGGCGCACTTGTGGAGGAAAGGTCTGCTATGGAGAAGGAGGAGCTTATGCTCAGGGTTTGCATCTTTGTATATTGCTGGTCATCTATATTGAGGAAGCTTTGCTGGGTTTTCTACCCCATGAGGGTTTCCCAGGATAAATCTTTGTCTCTTGTGTTTATGCTATGCTTGTTGTTTCTTCAGTGATCCTGTATATGCTATTATTGTGAAATGGAATGTAATGTTGCTATTTTCTATCTTAGCATATTAAATCTTAACAGTATGCACCTGAGGGATGTATTCTATATTTCAGCATGAATTAATAGAATTTGACTTTTTATATGGAAAAAAAAATGTAGCCACTACGTATCTAGTTTTTAAAATTCATAGTCATATTCACTTTCTTTTTCAAACTAATCATAGTGCTTACAATTGCAATTTTTCGTTAAGTAAACATGCATATGGAGTAAAAAGGTGTACAAGTCTTGATACTTCGACGAGAAAGAAGGTACAATACTTAAAATTCAAATTTAAAACTCATCATATAAATAAAGTGTGAGTATTATAAAGCCAAAGGTATAATAGTAAAATATTCAAGTTTAAATAAATTATAAATCCATGAAAGGTAAAGTCTTTTTCTATCAAAGATTTGTTTGAGTCATTGAGTCAAAATCAATAAATTTGAATGGTTTTAAGTGTCAATGGGGTGGAGTTGCAAGAAATCCCTTTAATGTAGTGAATTTGAAATTGCATTCATAAACAATTGTAAAGGGACTAGGTTAAAATTGAATAATTGTGTCTGGGAATTAGAATGAGCTTGAATTTTGAAGTCAATTAACACACATATTAAGCCTAGCTAACTCAAAACAGCCATGCAATTTCTTATTAGAATTATTAGAGTATATGCACATCTACCTAATACATATTTTATCCTAACTTTTATAGTCCATGTATGAGGGTGCACTTGATCTCATTTGGTCCAAGATATTCTCTCTTAGATGAGAATAATATTCTCCTAGACAAATGTGCACCTCTCCTTGACTCATGCTTCAGTTACACCAATGAAGTCCAGTTATGCATACCCAGCTTGGAATCATCACCAGGAGTGCTTATAATCTACCTTGAAATCATCACCAAGAGGGTGAATTCATGTGCATGAGACTAGAAGTAAGTATCCACATGTGCATGTCTTGTTAATTGATGATTACATGGCCAGTTAATTGAGACTAGGTGGCGGATTACTAGTGTGTCTGTTTTAGTGCATGCCCGAGTAAGCTCTAGAAGCTCAATTAAGGTGCATTATTTCACTATTTTGAGTATATCTCATGTAATTTTATTATTATTTCATGTGGAATAGAATTCCTTCAATTCTCTCTCCATTCTCTTTGGTCTCAATCTTGCAATTGTCAATTGTTTTTCTTCTTTGAAACTAGAATTTTTGTGCAATATATTCAACAATTTCACAAGAATTAGTTATTTTAACAACCAACAAGTGGAATATGAAAGATCCAAATGAATATTGAACATGGATATTGAAGATGAAAATGAAGTGTGCAAGAAGAAATGTGCACACTAATTGTTAGTTTTATAATTAGCTTCATTTTAATCTACTCAACATAAAAGTCAAAGAATTGTGCAATATAAAAATGAATGGTTCTTACTTAAAATGAAAGTTTCATGGTCAACCAAAAACATCGTATGCATTCTAAATAGGGCCCACTTACAAGTTGAATATTGTGTTGATGAATCCACTCAAAGATGATACTCTCTTACACCTTTGGGGGGATGTGAATTGATATTAGAATGAATGGATAGTGATAAACCAAAAACACTCAGTGAAATTAATGAGTTCATGAAGAGAAAACCAAAAGAAAAGTGGTGACTTCTTGCCTTTCTTGATAGGGGAAAAGATATTGATGATGAATGTCAGAATACAAGTTTTGAAGTCTACTTACCAGCCAAAAAGTAAGTAAATTTATAAAATTAACAAAGTTAGGAAAGATTTCATCAAGATTTATTAAAGAAATTCCAATCGCATGTTAAGCCATGGATCAATATCCATTAATATCAATGTGAATATGAATCGTCTAATCACTCCATGTCTAGAATATATCATGATCATTGGATTACATAAGTACAAATGAATATTAAAGAAACACACTTTACCTAAATACACTTTAGACCAAGTTGATATTAATTAAATCCTAAGTATCTAAATTTTAAGCAGTAGGGAGTCTGTGTATAGACCTGATCATGAGGCTGGTCCATGTCTGATTGTTTCACCATTTGCTTGTGTTAAATATGTTGTTAGTTTTGCATGTTGTAGATGCATTAAATCATATTTGGTTCCACTGTGTATGTTCATCACGCATGGCACACACCTTTAGATGGTTGTATTTCATCACTTGGGATGAGAATATGAGTTAGGAACCCCCTGTTGTGTTCATGGTCCCTCTTTGGGTCAGAGGAAGGGAAGGGCCATGACAGGGTAGTGTAAGAGATCCTTATAGGGAGGAAAAATGGCATTAATAAGGCTTGGGGCCACATTTTGGGTTGGAAGGAGGACAGGACCAGAGTTATCAGATGAGTCTGAAGATCATGCAATTGCATAGATATCACCGAGAGCTTTCCAATGGTAGCGGATTTTCCCAAAATGGACTAAGGATGAGGAAGTTATGGGCCTAAGAAGTTGTGTAGTTGGGCTCCCGACTTTCTGAATCCGCATTGCGGATTGCGGATTGCAGAAGTCGGAAGGGTGGTTTTATCCATAGTTGTGAGTTGGAGTTCCGACTTCAAAGTCTCGTAAGGCGGATTAAGAATTGTGGAAGTCAAAAAGGTGATATTCCCAGATTATGCAAATTGGCGTTCCAACTTCCGAGTTCCGCATTGCGGATTACGGAATTCGGAGAAGAGATTTCTTCGGAACAGAGAATTGGAGTTTTGGCTTTTGAATCCCACATTGCGGATTGCAGAAGTCGGAGGCATGTTTCGTCGAAGTTGGAATTTGTGGTTCCAACTTCCGAATCCTGCAAGGCAGATTGTGGATTGCGGAAGTCGGAGGGATGTTTCTACGAAACTGTGAAATTGTGGTTCTGCTGTTCCGAATTCCGCATTACAGCTTGCGGATTGAGGATTGAAGATTGCGGACTAAGGATGGTTTTTTGTAGAAGTTATGGAAATTTGAAGAAAAAAAATTGGCAGGGGTTTCTAAGGTTGTCTCCCATCTCCTCTAAAGGGCACCGAGGTGGTCGGGGACGTGACAACAACTATTGTGGTAAATGCTTGGTTTTTAGCCTTACACCATGGTCTAGGCCATAGGGTCCACACATGTTTAGATTGGCATTGAAATGTTGAAAACATCCAACTCGTAGGCTAAAGACCCTCTTATGTGGGAACGTGTGATGTTTTAGGGCCTTATGCATGGTTTATGAACCCTAGAGGAAATTATTATAGTCTGAGTCACTTGTATTCTTCCCTTAACCATGGCCCAATACATGAGACTCGTCCTTTCTATGAAAACCTTTGAAATGATTCACATATTCCACTTATAGGTTGAATATTAGTGTTGTAGGTCACATGAGGCAGTTTGGGGTGGGGGCATGCATGGACCATGAACCCTAGAAGCAATTACTAGGGCCTAAGTGCCTGATTTTTTGCCCCAAACCATCCCTTACACCCTAATACCCATCACTATTGCTATTCAAACCTTGACATTGTGACACATCCCATCCATAGATCATATATTCTATTGATAGGGATCATGTGGTGGTTTGGAGATATTTGCATGACCTATGATTTCTATAAGCAAATTTGAGGGCATAAGTGCCTAGTTTGTTATCCAAAAACAAAGGCCTGGGCTATAAGAGTGGTCCTTGTTTTTTCAAAGCTCAAAATGGTGCACACATCCCACTCACATTTTATGGATTCTAATCAAATAAACATCTTTAAAATAACATCAAGCATGTCTAGATTAATTCTACATTTATTATGTTAATCAGCAGTGTAAGTGTTTGTGAGATGTTGTGCACCATTTGTACATGCTTCATATTCTTAGTTGCTTTGATTGTCTATCATGATTTATATTCATAATAGAAACATTTCTATACTTTAGGAAATGACTGTAAATGAGATTACAAATCCTATCCTTAACTCATATATGAAATTATTCTTATTAAAGATACAAACTCATTGGATTAAGACCTGCCTATAGAAAAATATTTTTACAATAAACATACGGCTCTGCATAAATGAAATTATCTCTATATGCAATCCAGATTTAATAGTGAAACTAGATTAATTAAACGTCTATGAAAACAATCTACCAATAAATATTTTAAGCTGTACAAAACTAGAACAGTTGATTAATTGCAATTTGAATTTAAACCAACACCAAAAGATGCATGCAATTGTAAATATTGAAAACTAACTACTAATATGTAAAAACCATCCTTCCAAAGTAGTCCATGTATCCATGGAATGGGAATTTTCAATAGTAACTGCAATATCAGCATTCTAATTAAATCTCTTAGTTATTAACATAAAAACTCATTTGCTCATAAGACTAAATTGAAAACATGAATTATATACAGATTATTAAAATATGTTTTACTATTGTGGTCTTTCGATTGATTAATAGATGTTTTCACGGAGTTGAAGATGGAGGTTCACAAATATAGGGTTATGTATATAAGGTTTAGAAGTATGTCTCATCGTATCTAGGGGGGGGCATGATGGAGTATGTTCTCCATCTTGTTGACTATTCAGAAGACTCTTCGTTTGAGTTGTATATCTTTGTCTCTTCCTCTGGATTTCATCCCATCACTAAACCCATGGAAAAGGTGGTAGCAAAGGGTCTCTTTGAAAAATATGGTATACCCCTGGCGTAGGATCCTACAGATATTAATGGATGACATGGAGCTAGTTTACAAACCTTCTCTTCGGTGGACATGTCGGGGAATTATACCGATTTCATTAATGCTCCTCATTCTTCACCTGCGGGGGGGTGCTCTTCAACGAGAACTTGGAAATGGTAATCTAGAATCGAAAGGGGTTGAGGTTGGTATAAGGTTTGGATCTAATGCACCTATGGAGCTGAAGGGAAATATGAGTTCACCATATGGGGAGACCCAAAAGAATAAGAAACGAAGGGTGATTAAGTCAAGTGGGGGTGGGGTTATTTCTATAGTTGTGAGTGATGATATCTAAGTCAATGAAATTGGGATCCTAGCAAGGAAAAATTTAGTTGGTAAATTTATGGGTCGTAGTGTCTACATGGATCATTTCAATGAATGGCTTCAGTCATAGTGGGCGCCATTGATAGGCTATATGTTTATTTTTCATCTTTTAGCCAAAGGTTGGATAAGATTCATCTTTATGTCTAATAAGGATGCCTTTGCTATATTCAAAGGGAGTTCAATTCTTGATTTGTCTTACCTATCAATTAAATTGTGGCATATTTCTTTCAATGCAAAGGAAAAATTCATGACTTCCACCACTTTGTGGGTTAAGATGCCAAACCTGCTGATGTAGATGTGGTATGAGTGCTCCCTTATGGCTATTGATGATAACTTTAGTAAGTTCATTCTTTCATATGACAATTAAAAATCTAGTGTCGCTAGATCTATTGCTCATATTTTGGTTGAATTGGATGTCAGTCAAGGACTTTACAAGTCAATGGAGTTGGTGGCTGGTGAGAATATTCCCAGTCAACTACAAAATTATGTATATTTGTCCTTTCACTATGTATGGTGCCATCAACATGGGCATGCCCTCAAGGAGTGTGAGAAATATTTTCGAAAGAGGCATTGGCTTAACCAAAGAGGAAACCCTCATGTTTGTGGAGGTTTAGAGGATTTCAATGAGAAGACGACCTCCTATATGTAGTCAGGCGAAGAGATGATCGGAGGGTCTACTAGGAGGTTGGTCGATTCGAGGAAGCAACTCGAAGGGTCCTGTGAGGGTAGCAAGGACCTAGGGATAAACAATATTTCCATCCATATAGTCCTTAGTGTTGGAATCTAATCTGTTAGGGTTAGGTGGAGATGAAGAGACATCTTGAAAGTCCAAGAGTCACATCTATTGTGTTTTTTTTCAATGTGGTTCACAACCCCGGAGAGGAGTTGTTATGTCCACAGGAAGAATTCACAGAGGGCCCACCCAAAGGGGCCTCACCCCGTCGGATCTAATTACGAATCCTAAACTGGTAGGGACATCAAGTGAGGCCCTTATATATCAATGCATAGCCACCCGAGGATTTGACCCCGAGACCTTCTACTTACAACTCACAGCTCTCAACCACTTGAGCTAACCCATCAGTAATATAATAATGCACTTTCATGCCTAATTCTTCTTTTCTTTGTGTTGCATCTGATTATTTTACCTTCAGGGTATCCAAGAAAGGTATCAGAGCCCTAATGTTTGTTGGGAATTTTTGTCAGACTTACTATTTCAAGTATGCATTCTTACATTTCCAGCTATGTCCTCTTATGTCTCTTGTAAATTCAATTCTAAGAGCGTTGTTGGGTGAATTTTGTTGTGCTTGGGAATTTTTGTAAAACTAGCTACTTCTAATCTGTAGACCTGCCAACATTGTCATTTGCCTCTCTGCCAAATCTATCAATCTCTGTTTACAACAGTATGCTAATCCTCTACATTTATGCTCTACGTATTGTTACCTCTAGGCATGTCGACTGTCCTTAACCTTTTCATATTCATGTTGGACATTACCACCATTGATTATATCTACATGCAACTACTGTGTGTGGTCTATGTATATTGTATTTACCTCCATTAGATTCCAATAGTATTCCATTGCGCCTCTCATGTTGTAACTCTACTACGTATCGTGGTATTTACCAGCATTATCATCTCTAGTATGTGGATTTCAATCAATGTGTGAAAGTTACCTTCACCAAACCATTTGTGTGGGATACCTCATTTCCCTCCATATCTATGCGAGCATGTTGAAGACATCTCGTGCATACTCTCTCTTCTAAGAGGAAACCCCAACTTCTTGGGTGAGATAAGCTACAGTGGAGGGATATTACAAGTTGCTTGTGCGTTGAAGACTATGGGTTCTACAGTTCCAAGCAATTGGTGTCCAATTCCTCATGCATGTGCAGGTATTTATTCTTACCTGAGATAGCATGGCCACTCTACAATGCTCTCTCCACTAGATCGTGACCATTCTACATTATGTGAGCTACTCCTCTTGCTGCACGATTGAATCTGAGCACAATTAAATCTGTGAGAGCACAATATTGGCTTGAATCCATCATAGAGTTGTTGCATTGGAGTATGTTGTAAGAATGTATTACATTGACCTCTCCTTGAATTGAGTACTTGAGCTGCATATCACATTGAATGCATTGAATGTAGTATGCGTTGAGGACGGTGTACTGTGAGCTGTGAACAAGGACTTTGTATTGCATTCGAGACTATGTATTGTGAGCGCGTGGAGACCTGTGTGGTGATTTCTCTCTTGGTAGAAGATTGTGTGGAGTAACCTTCATTAACTAAGGTGGTGAACAAACTCTCCTCCAACTACAGTTATGACAGCAACCCTAATTTATGTGAAGGTTGTGTGGAGTGAACATATACATGGAGTAACATGTGCAATATAGCTTTCAGTGTGTTGAAGAGTTATGTGTGCTGACAATGTGCCACGGGTATTTCTACTTGTGGTTTATTGCCTTGTCTTGGGCTCGAATCTTCACCCTTTACATATGAAAAGGATATGAAGCCATGATTTATGGTGAAGAATACAACTTTGGAGACGAACATGCCAATTTCATATGATGTGGTTAATAATTTGAAGGGTATATATTAATGCTTTAGTGAAGTAATTGGGCTTGCTTATGGTAGCAAAGGAGATCTGGCATGAATCTTATGTGAAAATATTGTAGACTTATACCTTGAATTATTTATTTTCAAAGATTGTGGTGCAACTTGTACTACAATATTCCTGCAAAGATTGTATTGTTTTGTAAAAGGTGGCAGAGATGTAGACCTACAGCTTCTTTGTTCTCCCAAACACTTTTAAATTGCAGGTTAACTACATTACTAGTTTCAAAGATGCATTCATTGGTTTCTATAGTAGGAGAAATGCTCACTAGAAAAGACAAATACCCAGAATGGCTATAGGAGGATTTGCCACTTGTCACTTGAGGTTTGATAATGGTGTGAAGGTTAAAGATTATTGTTGTGCAGACTATTGCATAGATTGTCTTACTGTAGCTAGTTATTATATTGCAAAGATTGTTGAAAACCCTGTTGTAAGCTTGTTATATATTCCATAGCTACTTGTATTGCATTGTTTTGTCAAGACTTCACTGAATTGTATTGTAGTGGAGCTTGCAGAGACCATTACAAAGTATTACAGAAATTGTTATTGTAGAGATCATGAGAAAATAAAATGTATTGTTGGTAACATTGGCACCATAGCTAAGCATCATTAAAGAAATCAGATAATTCAAGTATAGATAGAAGTTGAAGAGGCGTGATATCATCCTATCTTAACCATAGAGGTAAATAATTCTTTTATGAAGACAAATCTAGCTTCACATTCCACTTTGTAACCTGCAATTGTTTCCTATGAGTTGTTTGTAATCAGGTGCATTCTCGATTGTATGTATCACCCTTTCATTTTCTGAGTTGGAGTTTTGGTTTCCGAGTCTATTTGTAAAAAGTTGGTGTTGCAGAAGTCTTATGTCGACAACACTGTCATGGTCGATAAGAATTCTCTCACTCATATTTGAACTTGTGTACAAGATTCATGAGAGACACTTGAGTTTGTACAGCTTGAGTTGCAAATCCTACAAGAAAAATATATTATGAACTTGTCTTGATCAGAACAATATTCCTTGTGATTCTTTTCAATAGCCTGCACATAATGACGCCACTTGTCAGAACCCGATATTTTTGAAAAATTTAAAATTTTTATTATAACAATAAATGTTAATAAATTTCATTCCTGGTCCTGTTTCTTTTAATTTAACTAATCGTGATTTTTGTTTTAAAGGTTCTGTTATAATACTAATACGAGTTTTTAATTTTTGTTATTTGATCGTTTTCGTTTTTAACTTCAAAGGGAGAGCTAGCCATAGCTGGCTGGCTTACTTAGCTTACGAGCTAATGCATAATTTGTCTTTTGTTCACAGGTACACCGGTGAAGTATGGATCACTGTAATTTAAATTTTTGTAAGCATCAAACTCCTTTCCCTGTACTGTAAAAGAACTCAAGGTAGATCTAATTTCTATTACTGGTTGTCGTGTAAGACTGTAAAGTTCTTTTCATGAAATTCATGCTTGAAATAAGATTGATAGTCTGCCTCGACATGATATCTCATATTCTGGATAGTATCATCAGGTTTTGCAATGAATTACAATGTTTCCGTCATAACCATTGCGTTATGATCATGACTCTATGTAAATGCTGTAAACTATCACTGGAACAAATTGTTTGTATTATGTTCATCGTATACATGACGTGACATTAGCATTATGTAACATACTGTCAACTATTAACTGTGATTACGACTGTGATCGCTGGTTATTAGTATGAGCTGGAAATGCGATACCTCTAGCGATGTTCCAATATGTTTATCTATAAATTATGATCCATTATCTACTTAGTATTTTTGTTTAACTTATGTCGAAATCTCTGTTCGTTGTTTTAAATCTACGTTCATAGTATGGACCTGTAGATGGGTTTATATTCATACATCATAATAATAAAGATTGTTATTCTCATTGTTGATTGTTTAACAATAGTATTGGGAGAGTTATGATAAATAAGACTTATATAACCAAGGTGAGTCCAATCATATAGTCAAAGGTAATACTTCAATGTTTTAATGTTGTGGTGTTCTCTTTTTAAGATTGACTACATCATTGTTCAATTGATTGTAGGGAATATATAATGTGCCCTTGACATTATCGATGGCTTGGTTTCAAAATATTTGCCATACAATGATTGTGTATCAATCATAGTGTCCTTCCATTCGTTGAACAAGACTTATTTCCATGCAATGATTTAAAATCGATGAACCATAAATCGAGCTGCAGCTGAACTATATGAAGTCGACCCATGTGAAGTTGATAAATTTAATGGCTACATGGTTGGCTCTCCTCCTTGCGTTTGATAATATATAAGCCAGTATTGAAACCCTTCCTGGTCATTTTCTCTGCCTTCGGGCTCGGGTTGTAAGAGAGAAACCCTCCCTGGTCTGAACTCGTCAGTTGGGCGCTGTAAAATGCAATTTGCTTAAGGTTCTGGTCACGTTGTTTTAAATCTCTGGTAGTTTAAAAGTCTGTGGCTCTGCTGTTGGCGTCTGCTACAGTTTATTGGCATCTTATATCGTTTGCTGTCACAGTGTTTAGGTCGCAAGCTACCTACAGACTTACACTGTTGCTAGTCTGAGTTAGAGGCAGGTTTTTCTCCGTTGTTTTAACCATGAGGTGTTCGTATAATGGTTTTTAAGTCGTGCTCCCCGACTGGTTCATTCATATCTTAGGGTTTGTTCAATACATGACTTTCACGGCTATCAAAGAGAGGAACTGGGAGTTTTCTTTGCTCATCCTCCTGACGAATGTGATGGGGTTTTGCTACCTGGCTCAACTCGTGGCTACCAGGTTGTCCACAGGGTTGCTTTCTCCTAAGGCTCAGGTAAGAATTAACAATGGTTTCACATAATTCAATATGAATAATATTGTTTGTAATTAAAATAAATGTTAACAATGCTTGTTAATTATAATGTGCAGGTCTTTAACCTTGCCTGAAGGTGTACGAGGCTTCCTTTCCAGCGCTGGATCCTCCGGGTAAGCCTGGTTATTCCATGGCTGTCTCTCCCTTTGTTGGTTTTGTTGTGCTAGGTTTATGTCTGGAAGGACCTCCTTTGTAACTGGGTTGTTGTCGTTTTTAGTGTTATGGATGCTGTCACATGTATGAAACTGTTTGCTTATAGTTGATAGGGTTTGTTATTCCGACATGTCTACGAAGAACAATCCACGGCTCAGTCTATTATGAGGCCCTGGGGGTTGTTATTGTTATTGTATTTTCAATGTGCAGGGTTTTACCCAACGCTGTATAAGCTAATAGATACTGTAACTGTTGAGCCTGTCATGTGGCCGTGTATCATTCTGCGTTTTTATTAAATGAACAAAGTGTTTAAAAATAGGGATTGTTTTGAGTTCTCAGATACTTGCAGAGGATGATAACTCGGTTGTAGAAATGATAATATATGTGTTCTCTGCGTTTCTTTGATTTTTGGGTATTAATGATAATGATGGGGTTCGCGATTCCTTACTGTAATAGATGAAGAAATATGAGAAGTATTAAATTCTGTTGTGGCCGGAAATGCATTGTAATTTTTTTTATTTTGGGTTTTTATACAGTGACGAATGTCTCCCTTTCAATAGTTAATAATAGGGTTTGTAAAAGCCAACAATGGCTGAGTTCGTTGATGACTTCTCTGCATGTTAAGATGTTTGACTTATTGATAGGAAAACCCTACGACAGTGCTGTGTAATACATGTAAAAATAAGCTCGATAACGAATAGTAATCTATGCTTGTGATTTGGATAATGAAGTCTCTATGTAGTAAGACTCGGCTTCGAGCCAGTCAATAAGTTTGTCTTGTTTAAAATAACTCTGTCAACTCTGTTGTGACAACATGGCTATAAATACTATAGTATTAAGTTTAAAAATCTTAATTGTAAATTGGATTTCGTGCTATTAACAGTTTTACTCCTGCGCCTTCCTGGTATCATTCGTAACTTTTGAAGAAAAAGGCTTATGTCAGTTATACTGTAGATTAACTATATGTTTGGGGTGTGTGTGTCGGAATATTTATGTGAAAGTTTTTTTTTGTATAAATAAGGACTGTAACTGTGAATAAAATGTATGCCTGAACTATGTATGGGATCTCCTGTAGGTTCGAACTGTTATATAAGGCATTTCTTTTCTTTTGTTTTCAATCTGTCGAAACAATGTGGTCTGGCTACGGCCGTGATAGAATTGTTGTCCACTCTCAAGGAGAAATACTTATAATGAATTTAACCTCATTACAGTAAATAACTACGAGGGTTTGTATTTGTTAAGGCAATCATAGTTAGGTTCGATAGCTATCTATGTAAATATGAGTTCTAGGTTTGAAAGTAAAGTTGATGTTAAGACAGGTATCTGTCGAAACTGTGCATTCCTATGCAGATTTCTTCGAACATAATTTTGTACTAAATACTGTAATATAACTAAAAGATTTAGACTAATACTACACCTACTGTTTGGTTTGAGCTCGAAATGAGCAGTAACATAATCTGGTAATAATGGATAACAGTCAATTATGTTCTAAGTATAGATAAATTTACTGATATAAGTTTTGTTCTCCTTTAGCTCGATACAGAGAATAACCTGTAATCTAGTTGACTGAAATATGAAGCAGATATAAACTGGTATAATGCTCTAATAGAATTTATATCTGTAAATTTCTCTATGGGAATATTTCACAGTAATTTTAAGACATATGAATTCTGCAAATTCTATCAAAAGATAATACAGAGAGACTACTTTACTGAAATAAATACTATTCAACACACAGATGAGATAGTCCATTCTACATTTAAATTAATTAAATAAACAGCAGGAAGAGTGGCAGAACCTGTATCTATGGTAGACAATAACAGCAATGGGAGGCTGTTCCTCCCTACCAATTCCTGGAGAGTGCCCAGACAGCACTTCTCAGGACCCCCGAGCTTGCTCTGGTCTAACTAGCTGGAACTAGGTACAGCCAACAATTCCCTCAGCCAAAGCAGCTATACTGGAACCAAGTTACTGCAACTTCCTGACTCAAAACACTTCCTTACTGTTTTCCCACTTCCTCAATGGGACTCCTGAATAGCATTCACCTGAATGTATTCTCCCTCTAGAACAATGTTGAACCCCCAGCTCAGTTCATTGAGTAGTATTTAAAAGATTGCCTAGGTCTTAGTTGGGTTAACTGTCATTAATGAGCCACCTGCTCAGATTCCACTTTCTTGGGGAATCATGACCCCAGAATATAGGGAAGTTGCCACCTGCAACTCAGGAAGTGTTTGAGGATGCTGCCACTTGTCTTTTGTCTTTCCACCTAGTTCCATCCACCAGTTAGACCAGTAACCTCTTTTAACAGCTCTCCCATGCTGTTGTCTCCATAATTTATTTATTAATAATAATTATTCAGAATTTACATTCCATTTCTGGAGACTCTGCTGAGTTATCCATTCTTACTTAGCATTAAATTTAACATAATGTCTCAGGAATATTAATAAAATAATTACATTATTTTTGCAAAATTGGGGTATGTGACACCACTTCAGAAGCACATAATAAAATCAGTGGCTCCACTTCAGAATCAAATGAACATGAAGTTATTCATATAGTGGTTTCGCATGCACTTCTCAATCCCATCATCAGACCATGGGAAGAGATCACCCACAACAAGCACAGAACCAGTATTGGATACAACAAGGAAGTGGCATTTCACATTCCTAATTTATCCAAGCCAATCCAGTTTTAGAGTGTTGGGTTCTTAAAAGAAATTTCATCTTCATCTACTCCAGTTCAAAGTTCGAAATGCCAACATTATGATTGATTTGGCCATATGAAATATCAATGTTTTGATCTTGACTCTTGTAAGCATTGTGGAAAACATACCCACTCTTCAGACATATGCTTCATTTTGAAGAAACTTGCAAGAGAGAATATTCACTATGGGTGGATCGCTTCTTGTCAATGGTCATCAACAACCAAGAAGATATATATGTCATACAGAAGAATTCATTCTCGAGTAATGACACATCTTGATGTTGAGACGTTCTCTTATTCTCACCTTGTTCCTGATAGGGGAATGACCGACGATCATAAACAAGCGAGCGATAATAAGCGAGCTTGAACCAAAGTCAGATCCACATTCCATTGAGCTCCATTTGGTTTGTGGTCAACCTAAAACCACCCATTCATCATAATACTTCAACCTTTTGTTGCTTCTGCTAGACATAAGTATGTGGTGGTACTTAAAACACCATTTCCACAAGGAACCGTTGAGCCCTAGAGCCAAGTTCCAGAGAAAACCACTAAGCGAGAACCTAAGTTAGAGCCAAGTTTTAGAGAACTGTTAAGCCAAAATTGGAGTTATTTCCAAGTTCCCAAGTTTGTGGTCATCCTAAAACCACCCATTTAGAAGAAGACTTTAGCTTATGTTATCCTTTGATTTAGAGAGCACTTTCAGCCATTTGTAGCTCCATATTTTAGCTCTCTTCTTGGACTCCTATACACACCTTTTCAGATTAAGGTGGGGACTGTTGGAACCTAATCCATTAGGGTTAGGTGGAGATGAAGAGTCATATCGAAGACCAAGAGACTCCTTGGAATACGAATCCAAGAGTCACATCTATTGTATTAATATGTATTCTATGTTAATAGAATAATGTGATTTCATGCCTAATTCTTCTTGTCTTTGTGTTGCATTTAATTATTTGCCCTTCGGGGTATCCAACATTTGAGGCTCACTACTATGAAGATACTTCTGCTAATAATCCTACAGTTTCGGGCGTCTTTGATTTCACACCTGCATAACTTCGAGCAATTGATCTCTTATGGCAATGAAGTGCTCCACCCTTGGGTAAGTCTTTGCCATTAACTTCCACTCTCATTGACAAGGGTGATGGTGATGGAATAAGGATAGGGGATGACCCTAATTTCAAAAGCCTTGAAGTGATTAGGTCAATGAAAGAACATGCTAATGGTTGTTATGGTTTGGGGTTGGATCTGGTTGAAGGCATGAATTACTCATTGAATGTCTTTGGATTGAGACTCTTTAGAGGGGGGGGACTACATTATGTGGTTGGGTTATCTCTTGGGCCGTCCTCTAGTAGAAATTCGAGGGGTGAGATCATTACCATTTCAGAACTCACTCCTCCTCCCAAGTTCCTTTGGTTTTTTGGGATCTAGGGTTGGATGTGCAAAAGGAGCCCGGAGGGTCTAAGGATTGGAGGAAATCTGCTCTTAAATATTCCTAATAAAGACCAATGAAAGACGTCCATCAATGGAAACAAAGATTAATATCAGGGGTTCTTAGAGTAGAGAAAACGGTTTCTAGGGTTTCATCATGAAAATTATATCTCTCAATATCAGAGGCTTGGTGGGGTAGGGCAAAAAATTGTCCCTCAAAAGGATGATTGGTCTAGATAATCCAGAAGTTCTATTTATCTAGGATTCCAGAGGGAAAGAGGATTCTCTGATTAGGGACCTAGAAAATCTATTAGTAGGTTGGGGTTTTATGGCCTTATATGCAAAGGGATTCTCTAGTGGTATCATTATTGCTTGGTGTTTGAATATATCTTTAATCAACTCATTTGTTATGTTTTTAGGTTTATGCACTGGGGTTTTTTGTAGAATTATTAAATTAGCTTTTAATTTGTTTAAATGTATATGGATTGTATGATGGAAAAGAGGATTTATGGTCGAAGTTACTTTCTTCTCAGAGGATTAGGGCTAAAAATTTTGATAATCGGTGGCAATTTGAATCTCACCTTAGACAAAGGGGAGGTATGGGGCTCCTCTGCTCATCATGATAGGTCGATTGATTTCTTCTTTCATTAGTTTGAGTCAATTGGATGGGTTAGCATTGTGCCTTTAGAGATGAAGCCTACCTAGACTAACAACAAAACAAGGGAGGTTGTTGTTTCCAAGTGTTTGGATTGGTTTTAGACACACCATGCTTTGTTGGATAATTTCTCTAGTTATTGGTCATGGGAGGATACTTCAAGAGGTTTGAATCACTTACCTATTTATTTAGAGTTGGGCCTTGGAAAAGAGAAGCCTAAGAATCCCTTCAAATATAACCCTTGTTGGTCTGTAGAGATGGAGTATTAGGATTTGGTGAAATCTACCTAGAATAATTTTGGCATTCACTCTCGAGACTCAACTTGTATTCAATTTGAAAATTTTCTAAGATTGGTCAAAGAGAAGACATCCCCATGGGATGGTGACAGATCAAGGGCCAGAGACAAAAATTTTAAAGAGGTGGAGTAGAGTCTTGATCTCTTATATCAAGAACATTTCGATGGATTATATAGTACTGAAACAATGTCTAGGATCAAGACTCTAGAACTTCAAAAAAGTAAATTACCTTTGGATAAGGAGAAATATTGGAGAATTGAGAGTCGGGCTGTTTGGTTGGGTTTTTGGAACTAGAATTGATGCATGGTGATCGGTTCGGACCGCGCTGCAATATCAAAGCACACAACAAAGCAATACACAAAAGCAAGCACACAACAATGGCCAAGAATTATGACTTTGTATTAAAATGAAATCAGTTATACATGAATATTTACAAGTAGAGTCGATACTCTATTCTTAGTTGGATTGACTGAACATGCGTCATTCCTTTCCTCTGAGGGACTCCTATATGTGTTTCTAGCAAAGGCCCCCCCCTTTGTTTTCCCGAAAAAATGGTATTTATCCGCTTTCCCTATGAGAACCCATGCAAATATTCTTCTAGAAGTCGCTCTTTGCTTTCGGGCTCGGTCAAACTTCATTAATATTCCCATCTACCTCTCCTATGTTCCTTCCTCCATCCGACACTCTGCAACAACCACCATAACTACGCATTAACTTCTCCAACTACCTTCGTAGTTACTCCCCTATGTTTGGGCTTTGTCAGTCGTCGATTGACTCAAATTCGTACCATGACTCTGTGATTATCTTTAAGTCTGTATCCACTTCAGTCGCTTCCTCTTCGACTTCCCCTATCATCAACCCATTGGTCAGCATCACGACCCATTTCTTGTTGGTTCCTCTTCGGTTGCTTTCTTGGGACCATCGGCTATTTCCCGGGAAGCCCCAGTCATCTCACCTCAACTGTCCTTATTGGGATAGATGCCCCTGCATCATTCTCCCTGGGTTGAAAAGAAATACACCCCAATTCTTCAATTCCTCATGCTTTTCTTCTAAAATCCATGTCGCTTCTTCTAGGCTTCGCTTCTTCCAATGAACTAGGTACTTTGTCTTCTTATGTCGTTGGTTCCTTCCTATTTCCCTTTCGTCGAGTATATTTGACTTCTTCCCTTGAATATACTAGCATTTGTTCTTTCCAGACGATGTTTGACTCAACTCCACTTGTCGAACTATCCTCATACCTGTACAAGTCGAAGATATTAAATGTCAGCGAAATGTTCATTCCTTCTGGTAGCTCCAGTACATAGGCATTATTAGAAATTTTCTTTAAGATCCTACACGGACCTATCTTCTTCAATTTCAACTTGTTATATGTTCCTTTAGGGAACCTCTCCTTTCACAAATGAACATACACTAAATCTCCTTCTTCAAACGAATGCATTTGTTTCTTCCGGTCGGCCCTCAACTTGTATGCAACATTGGTTTTCTTGAGCTACTTCTTTAACTTATCGTGCACTTCTTTCATGTGCTTTGCAAATGATTCAACATCTACAGTTCTTTTCGATCCCATCGGTAGCTCTGTCAAGTCGGATACTCCATGCGGGATTCTCCCTTGCACTATCTGGAATGGACTCATTCCAATCGACCTGTTCACCGAGTTGTTGTACACGAATTCCCCCTGCGTCAACACATTCTCCCACTGCTTCAGTCGGTTAGCGGTCAAACATATTAGGAGATTTCCCAAACTCTTATTAACAACTTCAATCTACCCATCGGTCTGTGAATGGTATGCAGAACTGAACTGCTTTTTGGTATTCAACTTCTTCCACAAGGTTCACTATAAATGACCCATAAACTTGGCATCTCGATTTGACGATATGCTCTTCGAAAATCCATGCAATATCAAAACCTCCTTAAAGAATAGAACAACAATTCATATGGCATCACTCGTCCTTCTGCAAGGGATAAAATGTGTCATTTTTGAAAACCTATCAACTACCACAAAAATGGAGTCATTACCCAGCTGCATCCTTGGAAATCCTAGCACAAAGTCCATACTAATATGTTCCCATGGAACAGTCAGCACTAGCAAAGGTGCATATAGTCCCGTATTATGACTTCTCCCTTTGGCATGCTGACATGTCCGACACTGTCGAACCCAGTTCTTCATGTCTGTTGTCATGTACAGAAATATTTCTCTTCGACCAATGCTCTGGTCTTACCGATGCCAAAGTGTCTTTCCAATCCCCCACTATGCATCTCCCGTATTAGATTCTCCCTTACTGATCCTCTAGGAATGCATAGTTGATGCCCTTTGAAAAGGTATCCTTCTTGGATAAAATAGTCCAAGTATGGAGTTCAGATGACACTCCATGGTTCCTTCGATGCCTTCCACACTTCAACAAAATCCTCATCAGCTTCATACTCCATGTTCATCAACTCTAACCCTGTGGTTTGAACAGTTGTTGTGTTCAGTAATGCAACTCATCAGCTTAATGCGTCGGCCACCTTATTCAACTTTCCTTAATTATGTCACAACACAAAGGTGTAGCTCTGTAGGTAGTCCACCCACTTCATATGCCTTTGGTTCAGCTTCATCTGAGTGTTCAAATATCTCAAGTCCTAGTGGTTGGTATATAAAACAAATTCCTTCGGCAAAAAATAGTGCCTCCATTTCTTCAATGCCTAGATGATGGCGTAAAAATCCTGGTCGTATACTGAGTACTTCTGCTTGGCGTCGTCCAACTTTTCACTAAAAAAGGAAATTGGTCGGCCTTCTTGGCTCAACACTACTCCAATTGCTACTCCACTTGCATTGCAATCAACTTGGAATACTTTGTTGAAGTCGGGGAGAGCTAAAATTGGTCTCTCCGTCACCTTATGCTTCAACTTCTCAAATGCTCGTCGGGTGGCTTTCGTCCACCTGAACTCACCCTTCTTCATGCACACTGTCAGTGGTGCACATATCTGACTAAAATATCTGATGAAATTCCAGTAAAAACTAGCAAGTCCATGGAAACTCCTTACCTCGGTGGCATTCGTCGGCTCCGACCACTCTAAGATAGCCTTGACCTTTTCATCGTCCATCTTCAAACCTTGGCTTAAGATTATGAATCCCAAGTATGCCAACTCCTCTTTCATGAAGGAGTATTTCTGCAGATTCACCAACATATTTCTTCACTCATCCTCTGCAGGACTTGTCGAATATGCGACAAGTGCTCTTTCTTCGTCTTATTAAAAATAAGGATGTCATCGAGGTAGACTACAACAAACTTCCCCAAAAATGGTTTTAAAAATTCATTCATCAATCGCATGAACATACTGGGCGCATTGGTCAGCCCAAATGGCATAACCAACAATTCATATAGTCCTTCCTTCATTGTGAAGGTTGTCTTCCATTCATCACCTTCTCGGATCCTTATTTGGTGATATCCACTTTTCAGGTCGATCTTGATGAAGTACTTAGCTCCACTCAAGCAGTCAAGTAAATTGTCCATTCTTGGCAATGGAAACCTATACTTGATCATAATTTTGTTGATGGCTCGAGATTCGGTGCACATTATTCATTCTCCTCCCTTCTTTGGTTCTAGTACTGTACATAGACTCAAACTCTCTCGAATCAGGCCCTGTCCAACAATTCCTGAACCTGTTGTTTTAGCTCGGCACTCTCCATCGGTGTCATCCAGTGCGGTTCCTTATTCAGAAAAATTGAACCTAGGATCAAGTCGATTTGGTGTGATATGCTTCTTGTCGACGGCAACCCAATTGGCATCTCATCGACCATAATGCCCTTAAAATACGACAACACCTTCTTGACTTCTGTTGGAATCTCTTTCGTTGCTCCCTCCACATTTAGACCCTTGGGAATGGAAACGAAGCAATACTAATGCCTCTCTTAATCCTTCAAAAAAAATTTGGTTGAGCACATCAGCACTCTTTTCTCCCAATAGATGTTCTCTAGTCCCTGGCTATTCTATTCCTTGACCAATGGAGTCATCTGAAATCTCTTGCCATCATTTTCGACCGTAACCACATTTTTGTGGCCATAATAAATCATATTGCGGTTGTATTTCCATGATCATCCTAACAATAGGTGGCATGTGTCCATCGGGATCACATCGCATAACACGGTGTCCTGTAGCCCTACGATCTTGAAGTTGATCAGACATTGTCGTGTAGCCATAACATGGTGACCCTTTTGCAACCACGACACTTTATATGCATTTGGGTGCGGTTGACACTTCAATCCCAACTTGTCGATCACCTCCGTCGAGACCAAATTCTTTGTGGTGCCTCCATCGACGATGGTCATACAACATATGTCCCGAATCTTCACCTTTGTCCAAAAAATGGACCTTCTCTATGTCGGTTCCGCCTCCTCACACCGTACCGACTGCAATGACGTTCTTTGGGTCGTCAATTTTCAACCTCCTTTCGATGCATCTTTGTCGAAACTTCCCCTTCCAGTCAGACCAACTTCATCATCCTTGCTTCTACCCCTTATGTCTGATCGACTGGTATTGTGCAAATTTTTTGGGCATTCATATGCCTTATGTCCCAATTCTCGACACTTGTAGCAAACTATTTTCTTAGGTCGGTTTGCACATCTTCCTCCCCAGGTTCCTCTTCGACCAAAAGCACCACAACCTCTCGGATTGTCACCATCATGTCGGTGTTCTAATACAATGTCTTTGATTGTTCCTTCATCTCTTCTTTCTTCACGGCCCTTGATCCTCTTCGACCCATTGGTCATTCCTGTGGTGGCGGTATACTTATGGCTTCAAGCAGTCGGCTTTCCTTGTCTCGTTGAATTTTTTCACGACAACTTCTCCTCTGCCTTCAGAGCGAGATGATAGGCTTCTCCGACCGTTCTGAACCCCGAAAGGCTCAACTCATCCTTAATTGCGTACTTTGGTCCATTCACATACCTGGTGACCGCCTCTTCACCCTCATCGATCTGTCCTGACTTGATCGAAAACCAATAGAATTCCTCAATGAATTCTTGCACAGCCAGTTCCTTCTGCCTCAGGTTCTGCAAATTTATGAACAAAGAGATCATGTAGTCGGTGGGAAGGAACTTATCCTTTAACTTGGAAACCATCTTGTCCCAAGTATTCGCCCTTTCCTTTCATTTCCCTTCCTTACTCGGTTAGCCTGTACATTGTCCACCATAATGAGGCATGACCCTTTTGGGGTCCTCTATCTGCTCCATATCAAAATATTTTTCCATTTCTCTTATCCAATCTATTAACTCTTCAGGGTTTAGGTTCCCTAAGTAGGTATAGACCTCCATCTTTGATATACCCTTCGTCTCAGACAATACCATAAACAACTTGTCCCCTGGGTCTTATTCTCTTTCATCCTAAGGAGTTTGTTCTTCTTCTTCAACCTCTTCATCACTATGAATGAAGGTGTCAATACACAGTCCTCTCTTATGGGCCTATTTTACTGCAGCCAACTCGCTCTTCAGAATCCTCGTGGTCTGAATGCATCCTTCGAACATTTCTTAGTCAATCATGAGCCCTGCACCTCCGCGCATCCTTCATCCTCTACCACGGACGTTTATGCCCCTCTAATCCATCACTACTCTCCAAGCAACTAAACCTCCACTATCCCTCCTGATCGCAACCAAGGTTCCACGTGCTCTGCAACTCTACCCAACCGTAGCTGGAGTTTCTCTCCTTGTCCAATCGCAACTAGACTCACCACGTAGAATTACGAATCCTGCTCTAATACCAACTGATGCAGGATAATCGGTTCGGACCGCGCCGCAATATCAAAGCACACAGCGAAGCAATACACAAAAGCAAGCACACAACAATGGCCAAGAATTATGGCTTTATATTAAAATGAAATCAGTTATACATGAAGATTTACAAGCAGAGTCGATACTATGTTCTTAGTCAGATTGACTGAACACGTGTCATTCCTTTCTTCTGAGGGACTCCTATATGTGCTACAAGCAAAGGAGCCCCCCTCTGTTTTCCCGAAAAAATGGTATTTATCCGCTCTTCCCTCTGAGAACCCATGCAAATATTCTTCTAGAAGTCTCTCTTTGCTTCCGGGCTTGGTCAAACTTCATTAATATTCCCATCGGCCTCTCCTCTATTCCTTCCTCCATCCGACACTCTGCAACAACCACCATAATTGCACATTAACTTCTCCAACTACCTTCGTAGTTACTCCCCTGTGTTCGGCCTCTGTCGGTCGTCGATTGACTCAACTTCTTACCCTGACTCTCTAATTATATTTCAGTCGGTATCCACTTCAGTTGCTACCTATTTGACTTCCCCTATCATCGACCCGTTGGTCGGCATCATGATCCATTTCTTGTCGGCTCCTCTTTGGTTGCTTTCCTGGGACCATCGATTGTTTCTCTGGTAGCCCCATTCGGCTCACCTCGACTGTCCTTGTTAGGATAGATGCCCCCGCATCAAGAATACAAATTTATTTTCATAAATTTGCAAAATTTAGAAAAATTCAAAACATTATCTGGTAGTATCTTTATAGGGATGGCAATATGGTTAGGGGGTTTCAAGGGTTGGTAGACCATGGTGTACGACATTTTAATGATATATTTAGAGATTCAATCGAGGTTCACATTGGAGATATTCTCAAAGTTGTTTCATATTTTATTCAAATGGTTGAAGCTAAGGATAATGAAGGTCTTTGCAAGGCAGACTCTTTGGAGGAACTACTTGTAGTCTTAAATTCATTCCAAAAGGACAAGAGCCATGGCCCCAATGGGTGGATTGTGAAATTATTTTGGATTTCTTTGAGATCCTTAGCGAGGATCTTCTCAAGGCTATTGAAGAGGTAATATTATCTGGTAAGGTTTTGGGTAGCTTTAATTCCACATTCACAGCTTTAATTCCCAAATAGGATTGTCCAGATAATTTCAATGGCTTTAGGCCCATCCCTATTTGTAATAGTGTGTATAAAATCATGTCAAAAATCATCACCTTGAGACCTAATCCCCTCTTGTCTAGATTCATCTCTTTAGAGAAGTCTGGTTTTTTTAAGGGGAGGTTGATTCATGAAGTTATATGATCTTCTCAAGAGGACCTTCACTCCATCAAAAGTTCCCATTCCCTTTCCATTGTCATTAAGCTCTACCAGTTAAAGGCCTATGATAGGGTATCCTCATTGTACTTAAGATTTTTTTATTCATCGATCTCTCCCTTTGTTGAAGTGGATTATGGGTTGTGTGACCTCTACTTAATTTTATGTTCTGATAAATGGGTCTACATCGTTGTTTTTTAATCCCTCCCGAGGGCTTATACAGGGATTCCCTTTGTCCCCTTATCTATTTTTATTGGTGACTAAAGTCCTCAATGGGGCAATCAATGAATTTAAGAGAGTTAGATTACTCTAGGGGATCCATGTGATAAGAGGGGAATCTCTCACCCACCTCCTTTTTGTTGATGATGCTTTACTATTTTGTTTTGGAAACATAGTGGAAGATTGACATTTAAAAAATATCCTAGATTTATATGGTTCTTCTACCAGGATGGTAATAAACATGAATAAATTTGTTATGTACTCTTCTGGCTTGGATCATTTATTGATGGAAAGTTTGGGAGGGATCTTCCCCTTTCTGCATCGAGGGTTGGATGAAGACGTTTTTAAATACCTTGGTTTTACTATAAAACCTAACAATTATGGTAAATAGGACTAGAGGTGGTTGTTGTATAGAATTGAACAAAGGATTGATTCTGGGTGCAATAGATGGCTATCTAGAGGTGGTAGGCTAGTCTTGATTAAATTTATACTAGAAGCAATCCCTATTTTTTCACATACTTTAGCTCACATCCCAAAGGGGGTTCTGGAAAGGTAGAAGTAAGTTTTTGGGCTCTCGCTTGGCTAGATGCAAACTAATTGCAACCCCTAAGAAGCAAGGGGGATGGGGACTTAAAGATATTTATTTCTTTGGGCAGTCACTTGTCGAAAAGTCTCTTTGGTAGCCGATATCTAAAGATAGTATGTGGAGAAGGATAATATTATAAAATTACATTGCTCCAAACACCTTGCTTGATTGGATTATAATGGAAAGGAAGAGTGTGCACAATGCTTCTAATCAATGGAATTGATGCCATTGTGGGATGTGGGTAGACTATTTTCCTCCTAGATGCACTTGTTAATTATCTTTAGGATATGGGCATATGCACTCTCAACAAGATTGATCAACCCTAGGATACTACCTTCTAGTCTCAAGGGTGGCTTTCTTCTCAGGATTTAGGAATGGAAGCTCATTTGGGGAAATCCTAGGAGATTTCTTTGTATCAGTTAAGAAAAGATCGTATTAACCTGAATGATGCTCCATATGAACTTTGTTGGAAAATGAAAAAAGAAGGTGGAATATACACAACAAAATTAGGTTATTTGCCTTTACAAGCCTCTACCATTGATGAGGCTACTTGGTGGTGGTCAAAGCTATGAAAGGTGAGAGTGCCTTCAAAATGTACTTTGTTCACGAGGTTGCTTTTGAAGAATAGAGTTTGACTTGAGAATTTCTCCAAAGAAGAAACTAATCGGGTCCTAGTTGGTGTTCTTTGTTCAAATGTCATGATGAGACTACTCACCTTTTCATGGACTACTCTTTTTTTATGCATGTATGGAAAGAGGTGGAATATCAACTAGTCCTCTCAAATCTGTGGTTGAGTGGGTCTATGGATGACAATTTTAAGGAATGGTTCACTAGAAGAGATCTCAAAAATTTCAGGGCTCTCCCATATTTGTCTATTTGGTGGATTTGGCTCGCTAGGAATGATTGTATGTTTGAAGATAAACAAATTTCCTCTTTTCAAGTCTCAACTCGAATTATAACTTTGCTCTCTAATTTTCATACCTCTAACAGTGCAAAAATACCAAGGGCTATGGGCAATCTTCTTATTGAAAAGTCATTTTCTTGGAGTTTTTTATGGGGCTTTCCAATGCCCAAGTCAGGTATAGGCTTTGGAATATGTGCTCCATCTTCCAGATTCTCACTACTGTATAGCCAGGGTAAAACTGGGAAATGGGACAAACAATGTTGATGAGTTTAAGGTTGCCCTTTATCTCATGAAATATGCTTTCATTAAAGGTATCCAAACACTTCATGTTTTTGGGGATCGCTATCAAATGGATGAAGGAAAAACTCCAAATACACAGTACAGGTCTTCACTCCTTAACTTTACAAGAACTTTTTAGACAGTTTCATGAGATAATGTTTTCCCATGTTTGTAGGGATCTTAATGTGCAAGCTAATTCTCTCTCCAAAGAGTGGCATTATATGACAATAAATCATATCACTGAAGATGAAATTTAGGGAGGGTCCTTAGTTTCATCTAGGATGGTCAATATGTATGAGTTTGAAGCATCTATGGGTAGGCTATTTATGTACTTATGTCAGTATTTTGAATTGCTTCTACTTTCCTTCTTTAGACATCCACTATTTCCAGTGAGCTTTCTTTTTTGCTCATGGTAATTTTCTGGGAAGTATTTTCGATGTTGAAAGGTTCTCTATTTCGAGGTTTTTTTTTTGTATATCTCTCTCGGAATACGCCTCTGTAGACCCAACTTTGGGAACTGTGTTTTCTAGCATCATGAGAATTATTGTAAACATCACAATAATATTGCTAATATCGCAATGCTCTTATCTTGGTGGTATTATTGCCATGAAAAAATGTGATTTTGTCAATTGTTTTTAAATATCGTGATATATCAACAAAATATTAACAAAAAATCATAAAATGTTAGCTAAGTCAGGAGATTTTTGGAATTTTTTGCTCAGTTGGAAGAGGGAAAGTGGGTGATTGAAAACAAAGGGTCTCTTCATTGTTACATCTGCCCATAAAAGGGCCAAAGGGAAGGGGTCACTTTAGACGTTTACAAATTTGAAAAAACTTGGATATTTTTATATTTTATTAAGTTTGTTGATATTTTATGATATTTTCCCCAATGTTGCTGATAAGTTTCTTTCTAAACCCTTGGCGATATATTCACCAACATGATGTTTGTAATATTCATTAACATGATGTTTGTAAAATCGGCATGTATATGCATACGTATATATACACATATAAGTACATGTATATGTGTACACACACACACACATGCGTGCACACACACACACACAACCACACCAAGTGTTTTTTTCTAGCAAAACCTTGTATTCTTCAAGGCATAAGGCCAAGTCAACAATAGGGCTCAAAACCTTGTATATATTCACTATTTTAATAGAGCACAAAAATTAATAAAAAGAATGTTCTTGAGAATCAAATATTCCTACGTTGTTTTAAAGAAAAGTTCTAGAATCTAATTAAGACAAAAAAAGATGTTGGAATATAGCCAAGAAAGGAGGCAAATTTGCATCAACTCTCTCTCTCTCTCTCTCTCTCTCTCTCTGTACTGTGTTTTCATGCTGAGCTACAGAACCCCACCTTGTAGCAAGGAGGATAAGAGTTTCATGGATCTAAGAAAAATTCAAATGGTTTGATTGTTTGGGGGAAGTGGCTGGAAAAAATCAAAATGAGTGGACGTTGCACTATTATGGAAATATGTATCATGATGACAACGTAAAGAAAGTACAACAAGTTTAATATGAGGTGATTTATGCGATACAAAAATGCCCTTTTGGTGGTATGAAGTAATGGAAAGTACGTGTGTAGCAACTAAGGTTTCCCTTGGAACACATGGAACTATAGAAAATCTGTAGCACATAAATTTGTAGGGAAACCTATAGCATGAAGATCCATAGTGAATGGATTTGTGGCAACTTCTAACTTGATACATTATTCAAAAAAATAAATACAAAGCACATTATCATTTATCTAAGGTTCAATCGGAAAATCTAATGAAACTTGAAATTCATAATGAAAGTTACCTCAAGCTCAATTTCTTGGATTTAATTATTAAAAAGGTGGCAACAAGATAAAAAGGATAAGGAAAGAGAATGATATATAAGAAAAAAGGGTGATTAAAGGATGGTAAAAATAGAGCCCCATATTCCACTAGAATCTTCCTTCTACAAATAATTTAGGGCAGTATGGAGATGTGTGCATGGCCTTGGAGACCTAAAAGAATTTGATAGAGCCTAAGTGCCTACTTTTCACCCCCAAACCATGGCCTTGTCCCCCATCCCTTTTATGCCAAACTTTTAAATGGTTCCCATATCCTACTCATAGGCCAAAGACTTGCTCTATATAGCGTATATGGTGGTAGGGATTCACATACATGGACCATGAACCTTATCAAAAAGTGTTGGGATCTAAATGTATGATTAGTGTCCCCAAAAAATGGCCGAATTCCCAAGATACATTCACATTATTCCACGCCTCAAAACGGTGTGCCCCACATCCCACATACAGGTTAAATTTTTAATTTGTATGGCTTATGTGATAGTATGGAACTTGATTCCTCGAAGCAATTAGTGGAGTTTGATTCATTGGTTGTATACCCTAAACCATGGCTCAGGCCTTAAGATCCATACTTATAATTCCAAACCTCAAGATAGTGCCCATATCCTAGGCACTAAACTAAGAGGTAAAAACGAAGCAACAATTGGCAAAAAATAGGTGTTAATTATAACATAATTAGCATCAACTTGCAAAAGGGGCACTACACTCAATGCTAAAAAGGGAGAACCAAAATGAGCTCAAGTCAAAGTTAATTATTGCCAACTTCAGCACTTAGTTGTGTAAATGTTGTAAAAATGCCACAAATGGTGATAACCCTTGAAATAACACCCTTTTTTTAAGAAAATGAAGAAAAATACAATAAAAATGTAAGTGGAAGCAAAATAGGAAGCTAAAAGAGGAGCTAACCATGGGGATTTAATATAGTGTCATGAGGGAATTTCATGACCAAAAAGAGAAAAAACACCTCAATGTTCATGGCATAGATGTAATCATGTCCAAGGAGGATATTGTAATCCTCCGAACTAATCATGATAGCAACATCAAACAAGACAGTCTTACCACCTAACTCAATGGGGAGATTATGTAAGATCCTAGAGGTGGGACAAGGTATACCATCAAAATGTCATAACTCGATGGTTGATTGAACAAGAGTAGGAGATCCTATATGTTTCCAAGTAGAGTGGTAACTAGTAAGAAAGGTGGCCCCCATATTCACTACATATCGATGAACCAATAAGTTCTCAATGACAACCCATATTTGAAACCAGATGGAGGATGAGAGACATGCTTTCAAATGTTGATCTCAATCAAAGGTGATGCCCAATTATAGATGGGGCAAGCTCCCCCACTTTCTTTAAAAGGAGAAGGTCTAGTGAGCATCATATTACTAGAGGTGGAAGGGGTGCTCCTCATTCTAGTTGATTAGGTCACAATAGTTAAGAAAATATGATTGTGAGGTGGGTTACCCATCTAAGGGGCAATGACTAAGGTTGATGCTTAATAGGTATCTATTGAACCATGCATTGGGAAAGGGTTTTGCAACACCAAGGGTTGAGAAACATAAGAAGGTGTAGGCTAAGTACTAGCTTGTCCTTGAGAAGCATTAGCAAAATCACATTTAGATGCTTCTTTACACTGTTGATGGGATTTTGGTAAAACATGACAATGATTACTATAATATCAACAAAACACATAGGGATGGTTAGTTTGTAATTGAGAATTAATTCCTTGCTTGGGAATATTGTTGGAAACATGATTGGGATTAGATTTCTTCCACATTAATAAGTTGATTCGGTGGGTTTCCCTCAACCCCTTGATTTAGGGTGTGCATTTTATTATTGCCATTATTATTCTTATTGTTATTATTTGGTTGCACATTTTGAGGATTGGGTGCATTATGTTGGGCATAGACCACTACAAGAAGGGTCATGAACATGAGGTTATGTAGGAGACATTGAATATGAAGTACTAGCTCCTACATGGGATGATGACATCAACTAATTATATGAATTATAGGGAATATGGCGTTGGCCATGCAAATGTGGGCCAAATGTAAGGTGCTTGACACCACAATGGTTATTGTACATACTATTACTAATGACACTTAATTGTATGGACTAGAAGTAGATGCAACTGAACCTATTACCCCATCTACAATGTGGGTTGCCCGTATTTCATCTCAATGGGTGGAATTAGAACGAGGGGCATCGCGAAGGATAGAGTATAAGTAGTTGGATTGGGCATAGACAAGGTCATATTATTGGGCCTTCATGGTGTCGTATTCCTTAGATTGAAGCATTGTTGATGCAACATCCTTAGCTATCATTCTTTGTGTTATTCATGGTTATGATTGATAAAATAGAGTGGTCATGTTCTAATGGCCTGAAATAAGTATCTCAACTCCCTCATCATATACAATGGGTAAATGGAAAAAGGTTAGAAATCTTATTGTTGTGGACACAAAGCTAAAATGTGACAATGTGGGTTGTTCGATATACAATTTCATAGCAATGACGGCGACGTGCGTCAAACAAGTGTAACTATATCGAATCGTCGATGATGTTGTCGAAAGAGCACCATAAGTGAAAGGACATAATGTGGTTACATGGTTCTTGTCCAAACTATCCTTCAAATTTTGGGATATCCAAAGAGAGTTTGGTGGGCATGGATGACGATGCAAGAGCATGTTAAAAATGATCATTGATAAGCCTCATCATATATGGGATATTTAGACTAGCAATAAACGAAAAGTTAGGTGTCTGAATCGCATTAGTGTTCGCATTAGCATTGTATACGGTATTAGAATTGGTATTGGGATTAGCATTGCTTTTAAACATGTTGGCATCTAGAACTATTGCTGGGGTAGGCACTCCAAGGGTGGATGAGGGCAAACTCAACTCAAAGAGCTTGAATCAAATGAACTCGAAGGATAACTAAGAGGTGATCAAGGTTGGTTTTGCTTGATTCTCACATGTTGTGTAAGAGAATAACATGTCCAAGGATCCCAACAAGAGGATGACATCCCCAAAGTCCATGACAACAACTAAGATAGATTAGTGGTGAAATATGGACCAAGTGCTCAATATTTTCCCACGAAAGTAATATCAACTAAATATTAGTGGAGAGAAAAATCAATAACTCAACTCAATCAGGTATTGAATTTGAATTAAGTGTAAGGTGGGTGCAATGTGTTCCAATAAAGTAAAGAGCTAAAGTAATAAAATTTCACCTTGGGAAAGAAAAAGATTCACCAACCCTAAAGATGATCCTACTCAAGGAGTGTATGAATAAAAAATACTCTTCCAATTTTTCCCCAACAAGTGGCAGGGAAGTGTTGGAAATATGGAATGTGGTTGTCATTGATGTCAAAAGGAGTTCAGCGATGGCAAAGGAATAACCAGGGACATGATGGCAGAGTGAACTCAGTGAAAGTCAAAGGAAAGACAAAGGCAGTGATGACATGGCATGGATGATGATATGATGACATGGCATGGCATAGATGATGATGTGGCATGAAGATGAAGTCATTGTTTCATTATGACATCACTCTGGAGAAATATGGCAAAATGGTGAAAATCAGGAAATTGACTAAGTATGGAATAATTAGTCAAAATTTGTCCAAGTAGCCTTAAGAGAATGCCCGCCATAATTCATGGTTTAGGAAAAATGCTTGCACCATCATACCATCCTATAGATTGTTGGTTTGGATATACAACCATGGTCTCAGTTTGACTTCATCACCTATGAGGAGAAAGTTCTAGGTCTGCCAAAACAGGGTTTTGCATCAGGGCAAGTAAAAATGGCTAAGTAGCCTCAAGAAAATGCCCACCATAAATTATGGGCTAAAGTAAATGCCCGCAACACATGGGGGTCTTGTAGAGTGTTGGTTTGTCTACCTAAACATGGTCTTAGTTCTCCTTGAGCAAGTCCAAAGAAAAATTTATGGATCTACCAAAATGGCGTTTCAGAATAAACTTGGAGGAAATTCCTGAAAATGACTAAGTGTTGGAAAACTAGCTCAGGTAGCCTTGGGAAAATGCCCGCCACAAATTATGTGTTGAAGAATATGACCGCACCAAATGGGGATCTTATAGCTTGGTATTTGGCCTACCTGACCATGTCTTCAGATTGTCTTGAAAGTGCCTGACGAAGAAGTTATGGACCTGCCAAATAAATGTTTTATGAAACTTGGACCTAGTTTAAGAGAGCAAAAATTGGTCTAAGTGTTGAATTAAAAAGTTGAGAAGCCATTTTGAAATGCCCGCCAGAAACTCTGTGTGTGTCAATAAGATATAAAAGTGGCATGGATCTATTCTTGGTTGAAATGGCTATCTAGCCATGTTCTTAGTTCTTCTTATGGTGACCAAATAAGGAAAATATCAACCTACCAAAACAAGAAAAAAATGTATTAGTTTTGTATATTAAAAGTTAAAAAAAAATGGCTAAGTATTAAAAAGGGAGGCGAAGTGTTGTATGCCCACAGTAAGAGAGCCCACAAGGGGGCTGGAAGGTACTCGCAAGGGCTTGTGGTATGGAAGAATAAGGCATAAGCCCGCAAGGGCTTAATATTCCAGTCGTGGATGCTAAGGTAAAACCCTCAGGGGTTTGAGAAGCCTGCAGGAAGAGAGGTGAAGCCCATAAAGGATTTAGGGTGCCTGCAGGTGCTTAGACCAAGCCCATATAAGCTTGAGGAATCCCAAAGAGAGCATGCAAGCATGAGGAAGATGATGCCCACGCTATGGGAGAGCCAGCAAAGGGAAATGGATCCTGCTGGCATGAATACAAGGTGAAGCCCGCGTTTTGGGAGAAGATGGAGCTCGCACATGGTAAGCTCGCGTGAGGAAGTCAACAAAGAGCCTAAGGCTATCTTGCAAATAAAGATAATGCCTGCGTTTGGATGTAGAGATGCTTGCATGGAGGAAAATTCCACGGGAAAAGATGAAGTTAAGGAAGCCCGCAACATGAATGGATGGAGAAGATTGCTGGGTAAAACGTGAAGGCCAACCCGCAGATGAACACGCCCAACAGCAAGAGATGATGAATCCAGCAAGCTCATAGCCAGAGATCATGAAGCCAGCAAAGCCTGAAAGAAAGGAAATCCTGCAGACAGAGATATAATTTAATTAACTAATTAATTAGAATAATAAGAAACATAATTCTCAATTAAATGTTAAAAACCACAGAGATTCGAAGAGGTGTCAGGAAACAGAAAAGAAGGTTAATTAATTAATAAACGGAATTAAATTATAGATCCACAACAGAAACCTGAAAGGGCACGAGAATGAAAGGTCATGAACCATGTTTTGGAAAGGTGTGTTTGTCCAGAATGAAGAGGTGCAAACGTTGAAAGAGCATGATGTTTTGGAGAGGTGTGTTTGTGAGATGTGGCTTTCCAGTTTGAAGAGGTACGAGTTGAGATGATATTAAGACTTGAAGAGGCATGGATGAAGTATTTAAATGAAGATTCAAATTGACAGAGAAGTGTGTCTTGCTGAAAAAACTTGTTGTAGCAACCAGAGAAGTCCAAGACTAAATTGAAAGTTCCAGAATTGAAGAAAATAAACAACTTTAGGTTGGAAGGGTGGAGCTAGGGCAGGTTGGTACCTGCGGGGGAGTATGTGCTTCCTTTTCAAGTTGTAATTGACTAAATAGGGGTGTGGGTGCATCCTGATCAGTTGGTGTTGATCTAAAGAGGAAGAAAATATCTTCCTTCTATTGTATATTGTAAAACAAATTTTGCAGTTAATAGAAAAGTGTCGGTGGTTTACCTTATTGGGTTCCACGATAAATCATTGAGTTCAAATTTGTTTTTACATTTGCTAAAGTGAAAGGAATTTTATTTAAATTGTGTCATTGATTCACCCCCCCTCTCAGTGACAGGACCTGATCCATCAATTGGTATCAGAGCCGGATCGTTCACCACAATTTAACCACTGGAAGGAAGATCCTATTAAAACCACTATGGATCAGCAGATGAAGATGTCAATAAGAGTCCCCATATTTGATGGTGAAGACTTTGTTTTCTGAAAGATTAGAATGAAAAGCTATCTGATGTCCATTGGACTGGAAGTTTGGGCATTAGTTGAAGAAGGATATGATGTTCCAAAAGTCACTCCCACAAAAGCAAAAGACAGGAAGAAATATTGGTAACATGAAAAATCCTTAAATACATTACAAGCTGGAGTGAGTAAAAAGGTCCTTGCAAAAGTACTAACCTGTAAAAGTGCAAAATAGCTTTGGGACAAACTGGAAACTATATATGCATGAGACTCCAAAGTAAAAATGGCAAAACTTCAATCTCTCAAAGTACAGTATGAAGGTTTAAAAATGAAGGATGAAGAAAATATTTCAGAGTACTTTGAAAGAATTGACAATCTTGTTAATGCAATCAAAGGTTTAGGAGAAAAAATACCAAACGATGAGTTAGTGGAAAAGGTACTGAGAACACTTCCTATGGCATATAATCCCAAAGTATCCACTCTTGAAGACCGAGAGAAGCTATAAGAACTTACCATGGATGAATTGTATGGAATCCTCACAGGTATTGATAATCTCCCAAAAGGAGAAGCAACTTTCCAAGTGATCAGGAAAACAAAAGATCAGAAGCAAAAACCTCAGACCAACCATAATGAAGAATCTGATGTAGAAGAAGCCAATTTTATTAAAAAACTTCAGAAAGGATCAGGGAAGTACAAAGGCAAGCTGTCATGTCCCAAATTTGGTATTGGGTCACAATGGCCTAATCACATTGGCCCTATTCATTAGAGTTTGTCAAATTGATGCTAAAGGTCAAATAATTGCCAAGGAGGAAAATTACTAGTTTCCTAGGTTTGGGGTGGAAGCTTTGGGATTTGGAATAATGGGGATAATAAATGATGTTTGAACATTAGAATGGAATAAATATTTAATAAATGAGTTAAATAAATATATACAAGTGAAAATCAAAGTGGCATTTCATCATGAAGACACATGGAGGAAGTGGGACCCACATATGGCTAGATTCCCCACTACACTTGGCATCATTCTCTCACCAATTCGAATTCAAGGTGAATGGTAACATACTTGGGGGAGTCCAAAAGGTATTATTCATGGCATGAATCATCCAAGGTCTAAATATAGAGGAAGATTAACTCCCATGGAAGAGGAAGAGGCAATTTGGAGCTAGTGAGACACTTGGGCTAGATTCCCTAGCTCTATGACAACAATGATGAAGATGCTATGACACCTATGACACAAATCAGACCTGAAGGCTGACATATGACATATATGACATGTCAGGGCTAAAAATAGACTCCAAGAGGGCGCTCAAGGGTGTTAGGGCAGCTAAGATGCTTCCACATGTGATTTGGTGGAAGTGGGAGACTAGGAATTGTTGTACAAGTGGCGTTCTTTGGAATCTCTTCCCAACTTGAGTTGGCATGAGTCTCTTGGAAGGAATTCGACCCATGGAGGACATTAGAACTTTATAAATGTCAATAACAAAGAATGAAACCAGCTTTTGATCATTTGTAGAATTTGCAATTGCATTTGTGAAGAGGGAGAGCTAGTGGATGACTAGTTTCTTGCCTTAGCCAATTTCGAGGGTGAAAGATTCCCATCCAAGTTGGTAATTGGAAAGGCCATTCAGACCTTTCATTTGGAGCTTTAATGGAGTATTTATTTGCAGGTGTAATCTACAGGGCAGCTCATGGTTTCTTCTATTGCAGCTCACTCCTTCAACCATTTCCAGTTTTGATGGCATATTCTTGATCCTTGAGGGAGGGCGTTTTTGGTGAACTATTGTACTCTTTGGGGAAGCTTTTAATGCCCCATTTCTTTTCTAATATGAATAAAATACTCTGTTCTTCATCTCCAAGAAGTTTCAGGTCGAAATTCCAATTAGAAATGTATAAATCTCATTTTTAATGGAAGAACAATGCCATTTCCCCACTACCTTGTTGTGAGCCAATGTATTGATGATTATTTCGAATGAATGGATGATTCTATGATATATTTGTGATCATTATACTTCCATGGATGTCTTCTACAAGTTTCATGTACTGTACTTGAGCATTTGAAGCATTTTTACTCAGTTTAGTTGTATTGGGAGGTGAAATAGTGCCATTTCCCCAAGGGTCGAATTGGGGATTTTTGCAGTTGAATGGGAGAGGGTGAGAACAGTTGTAATAAACCATTAATGGTGCATATAAGACCTTAATAACATACTTAACACATTACATACCTCTGTTCATAAATTTGAGTGGGTTTGGAGGCATTTGGGAAGCCATTTTCAGTACTTACCTCAGGGGGATTTGAACCCCAAATTACTAGTAAAATTGCATACTTGGTCCAGAATCTTAAGAGAGTTTGCAGAGGTCTTTTGGTGGCCATATGTTATCCCTGAACATCATATTCAATTCTTAATATCATTCATAAACCTTCCTTGAATATTTGAAGGCATTTGGAGTCAATTTGAGACCTAGAGACCAATACTAGTCAAAGGGAAATCACTAGTAAAGTTACCTACATTGACCAGAATTGAAAGAGTATTTGCATAAGTGTTTTAAAGGTACAAAGGCATCCCTGAAACACATATTTATGTTCTAATATCATTCATATACCTTCTCAGAAGATTTGGGATCATTTGGGGCAAATTTGGGACCTAGAGATCGAAACTAGTCCAAGGTCGAACCAAGGAAAAAAGTGGAAAATTGCAATTTTAATAAAATTCCTAACAAGGGACATTACACAAGCTGCCCTTCCAATATTTTAATTGTGGAAAATTGGGCACTTTCAAGCCAAGTGTCCTTATCCCAAGGAAGACTCTGAAGATGAAGATGACAAAAATAAACAATACAAGAAAAAGGGAAAATTCCACTATAAGAAAAATTACAAAGAAAAAAGGAATTTCTACTCAAAAGAAGAAGACAGCAGTTCATCTGAAGTTAGTGACAGTGATGATGAGGTCCTTTTTCTAGGTATTTAAGAGTCTAATGAGATAGAAAAAATTGAGCATAAAGAAGAGTCGAAGATGAAGCAAAGGTTAATATGGGAGAAGAACTACTCAGTGCTTTGGATGAATTAAGAAGATACAAAAAGAAATACAGACAGTTGAAAAGTTTTGTATTTAAACAAAAGAAGGAACATGAACAGAAAGAAAAAGAGATAGAGAAAATCATGAGCAACCTAAAACACCAAATCCTAGATACAAATAGGATAGAAGAAAGGCTGGAAGAGTCTCTTAAAGAGAAACAACTAATCTGCGAAAGAATGGAGTCAAAATTAATTCACTTAAGAAAAGAGCTTGATGAAAAATGTATCCAAACAAGATATGAAAATAGCTCTAAAGTCTTAGATAAGATTATAACCACACAAAGGGATCCAAGTAACAAAAATGGAATAGGTTATTCTCAAGAAGAAAATCTAGGTAGTTCAAAATCTTATGCGGCTACTCTTCTTAGTACATTCAAGAAAAAGGAAGATAAGACAAGCAATGATCAGAATTCCAGAAGATTATTTCCACCCATCAAGAAGGAAGCCAAGACAACTCCAAAAAAGGTTTATCAAAACAGGCATCCTCACATTTTCTTTGGCTATTGTTTTATATGCTCTAACTTCGGACACAAAACTATGAATTGTAGAGCATATGGAAGAAAAAAATTTAACCTCAAGGACAACCAAACAGTTGGTCAAGTTAAGAGCAGAAATTATAATTCCTTTGCACCTCTACAAGAAAGGAACTTAGAAAACTTCAACTGTCATAACTATGGACATAAAGCAAGTAATTGCAGATTGATGAAAATCTCAAAAAGATCAAAAGACATTAGAGAGCAGAAGAAGCTTTGGAAAAAAAGAACTTTAAAAGAAGAATGTCTGACTACCTTGAAAACACAAGATAAAGGAGATCTCTGGTGTGTTTATAATGATTGTTCAAAACACATGACAGGATATGAGGACAAGTTTTTGAAAAACCAGAAGGTACCTCATGGAAAAAGTTGGAGAAGAAAGGAAGACTCCAAAGATGCAGAAGAAACCAAGATTTCAAACATCAAAGAAGTTTCCCAAGATGATGAGGAGTTTAATAGTGTTGTAGATAAGATTGACATTCATTATGATGGAAATAAAGATGATGAAGATGAAATTAGCGATAGTGGTGGAACTGAAGATGGATGTTTTTTCTAAAAAACCCACATAACCTGGAAGAGAACCCTAAGAAGAGGATTAGAAGGGATCATGTACTCAGGGGGAGAGTGTTCGAAAAGATTGTTGTCATTGATGACAATGTTAGTAATGGTTATGATATCACCCTTGAAATCATAAAAGAAGAATGAAGATCAAACTTGTTGAAGCAGAGTTTTGGCAAAGGATGAAGTTATGTTTGGATGCAGATTTTGTATCATGACTTGATGCAAATACATAAATAATGAAGAAGCGAAAAACATTGAGAAGTTCATCTCCATAATCTTGAAATTTTAAAAATTTTAGAAGATGACGTAGAATAGAAATCATATCTACTAATGTCTCATTGCTTGGTTAATAAAATCCATGTTTCTGTTTTCAAAACAATTGGTATCAACTACCACAATTGATTTTAATCTCAGTTTTGAAGAAGGAATGTGTGGGAAGAAGAGAAGCACTGTGATAGGGGGAGTCCATAAACTCATCATCCAAGTTATCATTCAAAGATCAAGCTACAAAGAGGTAAGAAGAAGTATATTGGCAGAAGCAAGTGTCAAAGAGGAGAAAAATTGCAAATTCTATGTCAAAGTGGTTACAACAAAGGGCATGAGAGGTTATCCTTTGTCATTGTTGTCAAAGGGGGAGAATATTTAGGTGTTTCCATCAATTCCAAAGGGGGAGATTGTTGGCAATATGGAAAGTGGTTTTCATTGATGTCAAAAGGAGTTCAGTGATGACAAAGGAATAACCAGGGACATGATGTCAGAGTGAACTCAGTGAGAGTCAAAGGAAAGACAAAGGCAGTGATGACATGGCATGGCATAGATGATGATGTGGCATGAAGATGAAGTCATTTTTGCATTATGACATCACTCTGGAGAAATATGGCAAAATGGTGAAAATTAGGAAATTGACTAAGTATGGAATAATTAGTCAAAATTGGTCCAAGTAGGCTTAAGAGAATGCTCGCCATAATTCATGGTTTAGGAAAAATGCCCGCACCATCATACCATCCTATAGCTTGTTGGTTTGGCTACCCAACCATGGTCTCAGTTTGACTTCATCACCTCTGAGGGGAAAGTTCTAGGTCTGCCAAAACAGGGTTTTGCATCAGAGCAAGTAAAAATGGTTAAGTAGCCTCACGAAAATGCCCGCCATAAATTATGGGCTAAAGTAAATTCCCGTATCACATGGGGGTCTTGTAGAGTGTTGGTTTGTATACCTAAACATGGTCTTATTTCTCCTTGAGCATATCTGAAGAAAAAGTTATGGATCTGCCAAAATGGCGTTTCAAAATAAACTTGGAGGAAATTCCTGAAAATGACTGTGTTGGAAAACTGGCTTAGGTAGCCTTGGGAAAATGCCCGCCACAAATTGTGTGTTGAAGAAAATGCTCGCACCATATGGGGGTCTTATAGCTTGGTATTTGGCCTACCTGAACATGTCTTCAGATTGTCTTGAAAGTGCCTAAGGGAGAAGTTATGGACCTGCCAAATCAGTGTTTTATGAAAATTGGACCTAGTTTAAGAGAGCAAAAATTGGTCGAAGTGTTGAATTAAAAAGTTGAGAAGCCATTTTGAAATGCCCACCAGAAACTCTGTGTGTGTCAGTAAGATATAAAAGTGGCATGGATCTGTTCTTGGTTGAAATGGATATCTAGCCATGTTCTTAGTTCTTCTTATGGTGACCAGATAAGGAAAATATCAACCTACCAAAACAAGAAAAAAATATATTAGTTTTGTATATTAAAAGTTTAAAAAAAATGGATAAGTATTAAAAAGGGAGGCTAAGTGTTGTATGCCTGCAGTAGGGGCTAAGAGAGCCCACAAGGGGGCTGGAAGGTGCCCGCAAGGGCTTGTGGTATGGAAGAATAAGGCATAAGCCCGCAAGGGCTTAATATGCCAGCCGTGGGTGCGAAGGTAAAACTCTCAGGGGTTTGAGAAGCCCGCATGAAGAGAGGTGAAGCCCACAAAGGCTTTAGGGTGTCTACACATGCTTAGACCAAGCCCATAGAATCTTGAGGAAGCCCAAAGAGAGCACACAGGCATGAGGAAGATGATGCCTGCGCTATGGGAGAGCCAGCAAAGGGAATTGGAGCCCGTTGGCATGGATACAAGGTGAAGCCCGTGTTTTGGGAGAAGATGGAGCTCGCAGATGGTAAGCTCGCGTGAGGAAGTTAGCAAAGAGCCCAAGGCTAGCTCACAAAGAAAGATCATGCCCGCATTTGGATGTAGAGATGCTTGCATGGAGGAAAAGCCTGTGGCCAAAGATGAAGTTGAGGAAGCCCACAGCGTGAGTGGATGGAGAAGATTGTTGGGTAAAACGTGAAGGCCAGCTCGCAGATGAACACAGCCAGCAACCAGAGATGATGAATCCAGCAAGCTCATAGCCAGAGATCATGAATCCAACAAAGCTTGAAAGAAAGGAAATCCCACAGACAGAGATATAATTTAATTAACTAATTAATTAGCATAGTAAGAAACATAATTCTCAATTAAATGTTAAAAACCACAGAGATTTGAAGAGGTGTGAGGAGACAGAAAAGAAGGTTAATTAATTAATTAATAAACAGAATTAAATTATAGATCCATAACAGAGACCTGAAAGGGTGTTAGAATGAAAGGTCATGAACCTTGTTTTGGAAAGGTGTGTTTGTCCAGAATGAAGAGGTGCAAACGTTTAAAGAGCATGATGTTTTGGAGAGGTGTGTTTGTGAGATGTGGCTTTCCAGTTTGAAGAGGTACGAGTTGAGATGATATGAAGACTTGAAGAGGCATGGATGAAGTATTTAAATGAAGATTCAAATTGACAGAGAAGTGTGTCTTGGTGAAAAAACATGTTGTAGCAACCAGAGAAGTCCAAGACTAAATTGAAAGTTCCAGAATTGAAGAAAATAAACAACTTTAGGGTGGAAGGGTGGAGCTAGGGCAGGTTGGTGCCTACGGGGGAGTAGGTGCTTCCTTGTCAAGTTGTAATTGACTAAATAGGGGTGTGGGCACATCCTGATCAGTTGGTTCTTATCTAAAGAGGAATAAAATATCTTCCTTCTATTGTATATTGTAAAACAAATTTTGCAGTTAATAGAAAAGTGTTGGTGGTTTACCTTATTGGGTTCCATGATAAATCATTGAGTTAAAATTTGTTTTTACATTTGCTAAAGTGAAATAAATTTTATTTAAATTGTGTCACTGATTCACCCCCCCCCCCTCTCAGTGACAGGACCTGATCCATCAGGAAGGTCTACTATGGAGAAAGAGTAAAGAGTATAACAGTTTTGCTACCATAGATTTACATCTATCAAGAATGTGTATCTAGTTGAGTGCCTGCACACATCTAACACATGGATAAAAAATGCAATAATGCTTAAAGTGACACTTCATAGAAAACAACATGCTTCAAGGGCTTTCCAAACACTCAAATTGATGGGAAATGAGGTCCACCAATAACATGATTAAAGGTATAAAAGAGACATTTATAGTGAAGAATAATGGAAGCAACTCCAATTGACCAACAACTATCTGTCTTAGGTGCCCTACCTCCTGCAATATCCACTTAGGTGGGAACCTAAAGAAAAACCACTAAGCTACCTCTTCACGAATATGTGCAACAATTCACCTCACCTTAAAGTTGAAATCAAAATGTTAGGGCCCAGGGAATCTTTAGTATGAAAGAGCTAGGAGTCTGAATCAAACCTTCGGTCCCAACCTCGACATTATCCATTCCAAAGAGCATGCCTACTGTTGAACATGTTTTGAACCATATCTGATATACATGATTTTAAAGCACCATAAAGGACAACAAATATGTCTCAAATGTATAAGGTCATGGAAAATTATTTGGATAAACTAGCTAAAATGTTATTTTGGTCCTAAAATGAGGAATTTCAATTATTTTGATTAAGATGTTACTTTTAAGGTTGAACTTGGTGTCATGAACCAATTATTTTATTTAGAATTTATGTGTGTTGGTGGTGTGTACAACAAATAAAAATATTGCTCTTCTCTCAAGAGCTTTTGGACATTGAAGAAATTATGGATTTCTTCTATAGGGACGGACACATATCCTCCTTATCTCCTGAAGAAACCAGTATCATCACTTCTCTGGAAGAAAAGAAATCCTCTATCTTACTCAAGGAGGAAGAAGACTAGAGATTGAAAACCGAGCCATCTGGCTGGCACATGGAGACAACAACACTAAGTTTTTTCACAAGTTTGCCAGTTTCTGCAAGAACCTCAACACCATCTGGGATTTAAAATATTCAGAAAGGCAGTGGGTCTTTTCGCAGTCACTCCTGGAAAAAGCGGCAAAGGAACATTTCTCGATTGCTTTTAAAGACCCTGGTTCTTCAGACATCTCCACTCAGCTAGAGTTAATTAAACATATGCCCACTTTCTTTTCTGCTAAAGAAGGTAGGAACATTGGTTCCCCAGTATCCTTGTTCGAACTGGAGGGCACTCTCAAGAAACTGACCAAAGAAAAAAGTCTCGGACCATACGGATGGCCGGTGGAATTCTACATCTCCTTTTTCCATTTAGTGGGAAATGAACTGTTGGAGCTGGTGGAGTTCTCTTGATCGGAAGGCTATATTTCATAGGAATTTGAATCAACTTTTATATCTATTATTCTAAAATCAGATAAGCCTGAGTCATTCCTAGACTTTCAGCCTATCTCACTCTATAATCTGGCCTACATGGAAATTTCCAAAATCATTGTCAACAGGATCCGTCCTCAGCTGGCCAAATTCATTTCGGAGGAGCAATTTAGATTTCTCCCAAGCAGACAAATTTCGAACGCTATCGGTATCACCCAGGAATGCTTACATTCCATCCATACCAAAAGTCTTAGTGCCTTGTTTCTAAAGATGGACCTCATCAAGGCCTTTGATAAAGTTAATTTGAGTTTCCTTCATCTGATCATCCTTCGGATTGGTTTTCCCTGGAGGTATGTAATTGGATTATGGCTTGCGTCACTTCTTCAAATTTTGTTGTCCTGGTTAATGGATCGCCTTCGACATTTTTAAGAGCTCTAGGGGTTTGAGGCAGGGTTCCCCCCTATATCCTATCCTATTCTTGTTGATAACTAAGGGTTTAAGCTGGATGATCTCAGTGGCCTGCCATGCAGGTCATTTCACAGGTATAGATTTCTCCTCGTCTCTTCATATAACACATCTCCTCTTTGTGGAGGATGCAATTTTCTTTAGTAAAGCTTATATGGCCGAATGGATCTTCTTGCACAACATCATCTCTTATTTATTTTCCTCCCCGAGAATGGAGGTTAGCCTTGATAAATCGGTCATCTACAAGCAGGGAAAGTCTTAGCAGCTCAACTCTCAATTCTATATACTCTTTCCCTATAAGATTGATGATCTGGCCTTGGGCTTGAAGTATCTAGGATTTCTCCTCAAGCCAAATCGTTATTTTATCGCTAACTAGGATTGGCTTATCAAGAGACTAGACAAAACAATCAATAATTGGTCCTTCAGGTTTCTCTCAATGGGGGGGAGATTGACCCTGGTTCGGTCCATTTTAACAGCCATTATTGGTCTATTGGTTCTCCCTGGCACTTCCCCCCCTGTCAGTGTTGGGCACTCTCAAGAAAAAAAAATTACTTCCTATGGTTGGGTTATGAGTCTTCCCACAAGCCTCGTTTGGTTCATTGGGCCCATATGGCTCGACCTAAATCCTTAGGTGGATGGGACATTAAGAATGTTTTCTAGTTTAACAAGTCTATTTGTTTAAAATCTTATTGGAGAGCCCTCTTCAAAAAGGGCCTATGGCACTCTGTCATTTCGGTGAAATATCTCAAAGGGGAATCGATACACACTTGGATTAGGAAGGCCTCCAGGCCATCTAGGGGGACATCATATTTCTGGAAAGGCTTCCTCAATATCTTTCCTTGGATCAATGCTCGCATTGCTTGGAGGGTTTGCGATGGCACAAAAGTGCATATAAGCATGGATCCATTTATTAGATGCGACAAGAAGTTTACGCTCAACCAATAGATTCTACATAAACTAGCAGCCTCAGACATCTACACTCTAGACCAAATCAAGAATCCATTGGGCTTTAGAGGAGGAGGTAGCTATTGGCTCCTTGCCGACGAGCTCGGTCTTCGTGAATAGGAGGTTGTTGATTGGTTTAATTATATTGACACTCTCAACGCAACATGCATTCGACTCTCATCTTCGGTGGGAAAGTTGGTCCGGGATTGGAACAAGTCCAATGGGATCATCACAGCTAAGGCAACTTATGAGGTTATTGCTATAGACCATACCATTCCATCCTCTAATTGGTGGTATGTCAAACTTTTGAAATGGAACATTTCGACTAAACTAAAATGATTTTTTTGGCTAGTCTTGGAGAATTGCATTTTATCCTAGGAGATTCTGCTTAAACAGGGTTGGAATGGCCCAAATGTATGCTCTTTGTGTAGAAAGGATGAGGAGAGTGTGGATCACCTTTTTTGCCACTGCACTTTCAGCCTTTAGGTGTGGTGTTATGGGACCTCCTCATTTCACATTCCCTGTGTGTGGGAAGCTGACACTCTAACCCTTGGTTTCGAGCAGTGGTATCATGGAGTTAAATTGCACAAGCTCTTGCCTATATTCAGTTGTTGGCAAATTTGGATCACGTGGAACAAAGTCATTTCTGAAGATGTGCCACCTTCGATCCACCTTTGTGAACGTTATTGTAAGAGTTTCTATCAAGCCTATCTTGGTTGTTCCAAAGATCAAAGTCCTCTTGGCACCAACCTTCTCGATTGGGATGGCTTCGAGATTCTTTGATGGGGCGGTTCAAAATGGGATGGGGGGTTGTCGTGTCACCATCAAAATCAACAAGGATCACTTCTTCAATCTTACAATGGCGTGTGGACAGGCAACCAACACAAAAGTCGAGCTTCTAGCACTGCGGTGTCTTCTTTTCTTCTCAAACAACACCGGCTTAGTTGAACTACAAGTTTTCGACGATTCTTCAGTCATCGTCAATTGGGCCTCAGGACTAAGTAATCTTCAGATCCTCTCTTTGGATCCTTGGTGTACTAGAATCAAATATCTTCTAGTTGGGCTTGTGAAATTCCATATTCAACACATTCATCGAGAATTTAATGATGAAGCTGATAATCTCTCCAAGCGTGCTCTCACAGGGAAGGAAGGATGGCTCACATATGAGGAATGTATTGATGGAATGGTGGCTCACGATGGATTCATTAATTTTTTTTCCTTGAGCTTAGACTCTCTTGGATGTTCTATTTTTTTACTGTTAACATTACCCCCTTTTGAATTCCTTTTCACTATTTTCCACTCTCATAGTTGGCGGATCTCTTGATGTGGAGGGGACCGGTTTGGTTCCCCTTGTTGTCCATTCGAATTGACACAGTGTCTCTCATTTTTGTGTAAAGACAAATAATATCAATTTATGTTACCGATGCAGCAGTGCACATCTCGGCCTTGGAGATTACCTACTTAGCTTTGTATATATTTTCTTTGATTCCAATGGAATACCAGGAAAATGATACTTTTTCCTTTGAAATAAAAAATAAAAAGATTGCTTAGAGGAACTTTAAAGTAAAGCTAGGAATAAAAGTGCAAGAATAGAAAGTGCTTTGTGAAATACTAAAGATATATATATTTTTCTTGAAAACAAGCAAAATAACTTGTTTCATATATACAATTTTAAAATATCTAGCAAAATTAGCTCTAAATGAAACCTACGTACTAGGGAGTGATCTTGAATGAAATGCAAAGGAAAATAGAAACCTACGTACTAGCTAGAGTGATCTTGAATGAAATGCAAAGGAAAATAAAGCAATGGTGATCAATACTAAGAATTCAAATTATTCTTTGCTTAATCAAATTACTTTCCTAACTAATTTCAAGAACCAAGAATCAAATGAGGGATTTAAATGATGGAAAACATAAAGGAAATAAAATGCAAACCCTGAAATTTGCAAAGAAAATCAATAAAGTTGAAAGATAAAAGTTTTTATTCTTTAACTAATACTAATATGATTATAAACAAATAAAATAGAGAAATAAACCCAAAACCAATTATGAAAGAGTAGCTGAAACTAAAATAATCTAAGCTTTCCAAACATAACCCTAAAGGGAGCAGGTACTAAGAGCATTGTGCAAGAGGAAAAGCCACCAAACATGTGTAATTTGAGAGCAAACAAAAAAGGGGAACCATGCAGACAAATCAGGCAAATCCCATAAATAGGTTGAAAGTGAAAAATCTAGAAATTGAAATGAACCTTTGAAAATTGGCAAAAAGTTTGCGTCGTCGCAATTAATCCTATGAAAAATGTGGTTGTATAGTTTACAGAATCAAGAAGCAAAACCATGTTGTGAATAGAAAATTAAGAAGCCTAAAAAATGCTTGCAATTGAGGCTGAAAGAAAGGTTTTCTAGGTCACCTAACACTAATGGATACAACAAGCATAAGAACAATAAATATGCAAGGGAGGCTAAACTACCATAGAAACCCTAATGGGGCACACACACAACCAAGAATGAAATAAGGGTTTCATCTCTAATATGGTCACCAATATGATAGTGGTGTTTTAATCCATTATGTGCCAAAGGCACCTACTCTATGGTTGTGGTTATCAAGTAGTAAATAAAATGGAAGTAAACTAAAAATATCTACAAAATAAATCATTCCTTAATCCATCCCATGCAAAAGAAAGAAGATCAACTAGCAACATGCATCCCATAATTCCTAGAGCATAAGTTATAACAAATAATGTGAAATATTTTATTAGTGATAAAAAACAAAAACTCACAATACAACACCTTCAAATAGTCGAAGAAGTAAACAGGATCCAAGCTGCCTCAAGGAAGAGTATTTAGCCTCCTTGTTTGCTCCACTCCAAGCTTTTGGTGGTAGAAAGTGTATTCCTAAATGGTGGATAGAACTAAGCTTAGGGTGTTTTTTCTCTCTCTAGAGAGATTCTAGTCGCATAACTTTGCAATGGGTGAGTGGTGTGGATGAAATGAGTGGCCTCAATGGTTTTATTTATTGGTGAAATAATGGGCCTTTTTAAAGTTAGCTTCAATGTAAACAATCCCATTATATTGATGAAGTAATGGAATAAGGATAATTGTTGAAGACTGGATTAAACACTATTTTTGAAAATAATATTTATAAGGTCCATTTTAGGCCACTACATTTTTGGGAGGCGCACATTCATTAATGATACATGAAAATAATGATATTTTTCTTTTGGGTCCATAATGCACTTCTTTGTGGTAGTTTTGGGTGGATTTTCAACCCTATGACTATGCAATTTTTGGTGGATTTTCTACACTATGTCTGGTAGTTTTTCGTCAACTTTTTGCACTATAATAATGCAATTTTTTTAAAAAAAATTATGCTTTATGAACATTTTGGTCAATTCATTGTTTGACTTGGCTCAAAATGACAAAACCAAGGTCACATGATGATGGAGATGATGGAAATGAGTGCTAAAGCTAAAAAGTGACGTATTATGTTGAAAATAGTCATGGTAAACTAGTTGATCATAATTAGGTTGATAACACAATTTTTTAGAGTATGAAATAATTATGTGAGCCACTGTCTTAGAGATTTCAAATTTAAATGGTAGCATATGCAAAGTTCCTAGGTGGAATTGTGATGCTGGAAACTAAGGTTTGTTGTTTGATTTAAGTTTGGCAGAAGTATTTGAATCAAGTGGATTTCTTGAATGATCCATTTAAGGGGGTCTTTGTTTGGGCTTCTCCTTGTGCTAGGGATTCTCTAGGCTTGTTGAATGACGGAGTCTTGTTTGCTAGCCAAGTGGGGTTGGATTTGGTGGCTGCAATAACTTTATTTGTGGAACCAAATGTGGATAAGGATGCATATGCATGTATGAGGTCAAACTCTATTAATAGTCCTGATGACATTTTGATTGTGAAGTACACCCCATCAACATTGTGATTGGTGGATGGCGATATAAGATATTTCATGTCTACATGTAAGGCATGTGGTTTTTATGAGGCTAGAATGCCTGCTAGCTCCCAAGAGATTGAAAAAATATTTATGTTCATCAGTCTTCTATGAATCTAGAGTCACCGTCGTCTATTTTTACATGAACCCCACTTCTAGGCTACACAAAATTTCTTAGTAGGTGGATGGTTGGGGTTTTGGTCTTAGTTTTGTTAGCAAAGCATTGGATCTGTAAGATATAAGTGGTGGCAGGGTAGGGATTTTTAGTGGTCATCCTTGGCTGGAGGATCCGAGCAAGGGTAAGGCACCTTTGGATGCACATGTCTCTGTAGGGGTTTGTAGTGGCGAAGGTGATAAAAAAAGAGTTGAAAGAAGTGTATCAAGCATCAAAATTCTCCAGTAAATATGATTTTGGATGAAGAGATTAAAATGGACAAGGTGGCTTCTGTGTTTGAGTAGTGGGAAGATTTTGTGGTTAAAAAATGGGGGATAAGTCTTTGAGGGAGTGGTTAGCATCTAGTTGGATGTAGATTTTTGGATATATGTCGGCTTACTACCTTCTTTATAGAGGATGGATTGAATTTATTTTGCATTTTCCCCTATATGTGGTGAAGATTTTAGATATTCGTTAGAGGTGGGATTCTTCACCACTACCCCTTAAACGTCAGACCCCTTTCTTTCATGCCAAGCATGAGAAGGTTGAGAAGATGCCAATATGGGTCAAAATGCTCAGTTTGTTGATCGATTTCTATTCTTTTGATGTCTTCAAGGAAATTGGGAACACATTAGGTCAATTTTTTGATGCATAAATGTCTTTTTGCGAGACAAGTATGATGTATATTACTCTCATATCGGTGTGCGTGGACTTGAAGGAACGTCTTGGACTATAAAAGAATCCCTTTTAGGTGTTTCACATGTCATCCTTATGGGCATTTGGTAGTGGATTGCAACTTGCCATTCAAAATGAAGATTTGGGTGAAGAAAGCAATGGAGAAGGATGGAGTTGTGCAAAGGAAATGCAAGAAGTCAATAGATATCCTTGATAGGATTAAAAGTAATAATGAAGTTCCTCTTAGTGTGAGGAGTCATTGTGAGGTTTGTGAGGTTGAAGAAATTGTGAGGGATGCTAGGATTGCAAAGGTTTGTTCCTCTAGATGTTTCTCATCTCACTCCAATCATTAAAGGACATGCTAATTGCTCTGGAAATATTCGCTCACCACCCCACTCCTCTTTTGTGGGGAAAAAAAGGATGATACCTAAGAATTTGATCCCTTTAAATTTCTTTCATTCTCTCGATAATAGGTTGTTTATTGGTTCATGGGGAACATATGATGGGAGGACTCCTTGTGATTGGGATAATGGTATTTATGTTGATGGTTAGTCAAGGATAAGAGGTTTGGCCAAGTCTCTTGTTGAAAATGTGATTGTATTAAGTGGGAAGGAAAGTGAGGGGAAGTCTAGACAATGTGTTGTTGTTTGTGATAACTATGGGAAAGAGGGTTCTATTAGATCTTTTGAGAATGGGATGGGGGCTTCCTCTCGTTATAATTTGAGGCCAAGGAAGGAGGGTATCTATGGGCTTATTGGAGGGGTTGTAGGTGGTTTGGGTTTTTCTCATGGGAAGGTTTTAAAAAGGGGCAGTGACTATATGGGTAGAAAATATTTTATCTCCATGTTGGAGGAAAATGTTGCTTATGAGGTGGTGGAAGGGAAACAACTCTCAATCAATGGGGTTCTTAGACCATTGAACACCCCTTCTAAAGGTGATCCATGGCAATTTTATCCTTTATCCTTTAATTTTAGAGGGTTGATTAGTACAACCAAAAAACAAGCATTGAAGAGGATTATGGAGACTCATAAACTTGAGGTGATTATGTTGTAGGACATCATGTGTGAGGGTGGGAAAATAATTGGAGATCTAGAAAGATTGCTTGGAGGTTGAGAGTTTTATTGACGCTAGGGGTAGATCCAGAGGTCTAATTTCTTATTGGAGGAGTAGGTCTTTTTATTGCACTAATTGTTGGTATGTTACAGTAGGTTTGACCACATATATTTTCTCCAAGGAGATAGGAAGAGAGCTAATTGTGCTCAATGTACATGGGTCTTATGCAAAATATTGGGTTTATAAGAAAAAGTTTTGGCTTGGAATGGGTTTGACATGTAAATATTGTTTTAAGGGGTATCTAAATTTCTCCATGGGAAGTTCACAAGTTTGGGGTCTTGGTGCCCATTCAGATATGGTTGCCAATTATTTTTTAAGAAGATTGGAAGAGGTGGGGCTCTTAGATATTAAGCCCATAAAGTTGAAGCCTACTTGGTCTAATAAAAGGGTTGTTTCCTTTCAAGCAAATTGAGTTAGATAACGACTTGAAGAACTTAGGTTTCACTTAGAGCATATAATCATTTCAATGTGTTGCTCACTTTTCTTAAAGTTAAGAGAGACCACTCTTTTGAGATTTCCTCATGGGCTTTTGAGTGAGCTTGGTCTTGTATATTTGTATCTCTTCGTTCTTCATATCTCTCCAACTTCTTCTCAAGCTAAGTCTCATTTTACTTAAGAGTCACTTTAAGCACTTCCTTTCTCCTTTGTATATATTCTTCCTCGAGTCCATTGGACCAACTTTGGCCACCCATGGACATTTAAATTTATGTTTATTAGTGATATACACAATGGTTGTGGTTGGACTTGTAATAGTTATCATTTGGACTTCATGTTGTATTATTGAAATAACCTGATATGGTGCTAAATAGCCTCGAAACTAATCCCAAGAATAAAAACATCGATAAAATCAAGATACTCTACAATCGAGTGCGGGAGATGGTTACTTTGCATCTTATAACACTTTCGTCAACATAAAAAACCACTTATATATGCATATAAAATATACACACGTCTAGCTTCAACATGTAGCTTAGCCGATCTTCTAGGCGTCCTCTAGTCCTCAGAGTTTGGGAGGCCACGATTTCAAACCCACCCGTAGCTACTGCTTGTATCCTGAGTGCCACTGAGGGTTGTGTGGACTAATTTCAGGCCCATTGCGATGAGTCTAGGGTTGGATAAAGGGTGTAAAGGCAATAGCCCCAAGTGGTCACGGATAGGTGATTTATCACTATGCAGAAGACGAGACCAAATTGATTGGGGAAATTGAACTTTTACTAAGAAAAAAAATACAAATCTCTCATTTTTAATCTTTCTCTCTGTTATAAAGGCAAAATTTAAAAGAATCTACACATTAAACACAAGTACAACTAAGTACTATTCGTCACTTGTAACTAGAATCATGTGGGCAAATATATACATACACTACTAAAATGTAAATTCATGACAGGTTTCGTGGGTTTTTCAATGAAGATTGGTTAAGTGATCTTGAAATCCTTTGAAACCCTAGACGAAGTTATTCATGGCGTTTTTGACTCGATTCCTCTCTGCCAAGTCACATCTGCATTGCACCGGAATTATCCCCGTGTTTAAAGAAATTCCTCTCCATTCATCTGTTAAAATCAGGTGCCGCTATTTCACTCCGTTCTAATCTCGCGTTCTTAATTTATTCTCTGATTTTCATGTTACTAGATATTTCCCTGTTAACACCTGTATTCTCAATTCAATAACTATTATTTTTATTTACTCTACCGTGTAAGTTCATTTTGGCCTCATAAGATGACAAAACACATGGGCTGCTCTTGGGCAAAAAAATTTAAATTCAGCAATCAGCAAATTTTTGAGAGGAAAGCTAATTTTTTTCATGAACAAATTTCAGTAAAACTTCCAAAATTCAGATGGAGTAGATACAGATAATATTCCTTTTTTTGAACATATTCTGATAATCAATACATCTCTCACTCGATAAACTGAATGCTTAGTCTACATTTTACTCCCGTAAAATATTCATTCCTTAACGTTTTCCCTGCGTTCTGTAACGAGGGCTTAAAATTATCTGAACTTTGTATAGAGTGTTACGAAAATGCTTGAGCCAGGTAGATCACCAAATGCCGAAACCCTACATAGGGTTATTCACAATGATGCAATATAATATTATGAAAATACTTCAGACTGTTACAACGGGATTCAGCTCTCTTATATAGAGTTTGAGAGGTAATATTTGTCCAAAACCCTAAGAGCTTATGACAACGGAAAACCCTAAAGTCACGTAGGTGACTTTATTACTCATGTATGCCTTGTATTCTAACACCCTCTCTTAAGTCTTACAGCAATGAAACAAAACTCACTGCATGCAGAACACAGTCTGACTCATTTACTGAAAGTTAAAACAAGGGAATCAAACATTTTTCAGATGCCTCTTCTTTGAATACAGTGCTTGAACCAGTAAGGTTCTTACAAGCTACTCCCTATTCCTCCAAAAGTTATAGTCTCCCAGCTGTAATCGAAGTTCCCAGTATCATTGGACATCATTGAACAGCAATCCCCTCATGCATGTCTCATAACCCCAATGAGATACAGTTTCTCCGATCCACAAGCCTCTTGGAGTATTGAACAATGGTCTATCCTCCATTGCATGACTCCTTGTCTTCAATGTGTAGGCCTCTTAAAATGCAAACAATGCTAGTTCTTCAACGGGGTCATTGCTATTGTCAATATCCCGTGGATCTTCAATGATGACTACATCTCCTTTGATAAATACAAAATCACGGGTTGGGTAACCCATCATCATAGATCTATGCCATTTAAAACCCTCTTCAGAGTTAAAACTTGCATTGGTACTATTTGTATTATTTGGGTTCTTCCATTTGCCGTTTATCAGATTATTAGCTTTTGTACCCTCAAAATCCAACCCATCACTAGTAGTCTTTTGCTATGGCAATATGTTTTCTACGAAATTCATATTCTCTTCTTCTTTTTCCACCTTTAAGCAGCTTATAACAATCAAAACAAACCAAATATATATCTTCAACAACCAAGGGATTTGAACCGTTCTATGCACATTGCTCAATCAAACACCATTGCCAACTCGGCTACAGATAACATTTAGCAAATCAAAGAAACAAAATATTCAAACCTTCACTAGTTGAACCACACTTCATTGTGTAGACGCGATCCAATAATACGAGCTTACTATCTTCCACACCTCACTTAGGTGCATGATCTACAAAGGTTTCTCTAGACAATGGTCTTCCACACACTTGAGCACATGAATTGTTGGTGCATTCAACAACACATTGTTTAGTCCATCAACCTTTTGTGGTTCAATCATGATTCTTCCTCAAAATTTTCATTGGAAAAACTAGCGTAGGTATCTGGGTGACGGGTCCTATGTCTAACTACAATTAAACAAAATTATACAACAACTTAGTTGCAAGTGGTAAACTCCATAACACCTTCACCGTTTGGTGCAACTCCCAGTACAAAAAAAACAATTGGATTGAATCAGTGGATCATGCAAACAAAAACGACAGCTACTCGATGCAACTGGCAACAACTCGATGCAAACAAAAATAGGTGGTTCTATCAACTGGTAGCTTATATGGTGGTTTCAACAATCTTGGTAGCGACTCTTCTCCACCACTACAATCATGTTTTTCAATTGTTCTGTCCTTTTATTTCCCCAGGGCATTGTTCAACACCAATTGACGAAAGGTTTTTCTTATTTTTCATGTGGTAGTTGATCTCTCCCTTGGTAGTTGAGATTACTTGATGACAGCAGGTAACGCTAATGCTTGGCAACTGATTTGATTATTGTTGATGTGAGGTTGCTTATGGTACTGTATGGGTATTTTTGCACCCAATTTTGCTTCAGTTGTGATGTCAGCATCTAGATGCCTTTGCCCCCAGGAGATGTCAATGGTGAAGAAGCGAAGAGATGATGCCATTTTACGTCATGATATGTTGCTATGCCACCCCAGAGGATTCATTATGGTTATGTTTTCTATTGATGATTGTACTTCCCCATGTCTCATGTTACACTTTAATGGCTTGTTTTAATGAGTATAGCTTGTAGTAGTAGTCATTGGCTAACGAGGATAAGTGATTGTTGTTTTGTTTACACACCAATAACTGACACAACTCTTGATTTTTACAAGGATTACACCTCTTCTTTGGCACCATATTTGACCTCTCCATCTAATTCATACCACTCCACCTTATGTTACCATCCCATTGGCTTAGGGATGATAGAGTGACTTTTGATCTCCCCCTCTGTGTCCCCTTCACCATAAATGCCTCCATGTATAGTCAGGAAGAACTACCATTGAGCAATGTTTCCCCTCAGATCTAAAACATGAAGACCATCCCTACACAATGCCTCAAAAAGGACATTTGAAGACAAGCTCTGAATCCAAGACTCCTTATACCAGAAGCTGGTGTAAAAGAAGAATCTCCTTATACCAGAAGCTGGTGTAAAAGAAAAATCTTTTCTAGATCCAAAGAAAATTAGGGATGACCAAGACAAATTGCAAAATCAAACAATCCAAAGAAAAAGAAGCAAGTCCTACTTGCATATGCCTTCAAATAAAATCAAGGCCAAGGTCCCCTCATCCAAGTTTACAAGAAGAAAAATTCCAAGACAAGTCCAAGAATACAATTCAAAGAAAATGAGTTAACAAAGCAAAAATAAAAGCAAAGAAAAAGGGGAGTTTGATTGCTAAGGTCAAAAGGGGGAATGCCTCATCACACAAAAAGGCACATCTATTGTCTGCACTAATAGTGAACACTGAAGATCATACAGGATCCATGTTTCCCACATCTCAAGTCATTTAGTCTACCCAAGCCAATTTACTTGACCAACCAGAGGACTATGTCCCCTCCATCCAAAGAATAAATAATCCTTGTAAGTCTTTTGATGTTGACATGGTTTTGATGTATCATGATCTATGGTAAGGCTATATGACAACTCATATAAACAGTTTGTTGTGTGTAACCTTGACTCTAGTACTTCAATTTGAAGCATTAAGAGATAGCAAAATCCTCCTTCCAGAGCTATTCGGAGGTCCAGAGCTTCATTGGTCAAGTTTGGAAGCTAATTTGACCCTTCAGTCCTTGGTTTATTGCTCAATTGGATTAATAAGCAATTAATTAAGCATTTCCTAAGGTTTAATTTAAAAATTTCCTAAGTCCATATTTAATTATTTGGATAAGATTATAAATGGAATTTGTAAAGGGATTTAAGCTATGGATTGGATTGGTATCTTCTTTAGAGGTCAATAGAACATCATCAAAGGCATTTCCTAAGGTTTAATTTAAAAAATTGCCTAAGTCCAGATTTTTATTATTTGGATCAGATTATAAATGACATTTGTAAAGGGATTTCAGCAATGGATTGGATTGGTATCACCTTCAGAGGTCAAGAGAACATCATCAAAGGCGTTTACCCCTCAAAATGCACAAGGATTTATCACTTTTGGATTAATTGGAAATAATTAACCAGTTTTCCAAAGTCTGATTTAAAAAATGCCCAACTCAAGTTGAGTTAATAATTCAGCTATTACAAAAAATCAGATATTGGAAATTTGGCATGGTGTGTCCTCCTAAAGTATGATTTGGACATCCCTTGGGCCAATTGGTGATCACTTAACTCATTTTTGGCCACTCCAATCAACAACTCAGCTTGAGGGGGGCGCAGTTAGCCAAGAGGGGTGATTTTCATGGCTGGAAACTTCACCAATTTGGCACTCCTTTCCACTTCAGCAATCCAGCATGTACAGGAGGCGTTTAATTAGTATCTAGATCAGTGTTACATATATCGTCTCGGGGAAAGTATCGGTGAGGGTCTGGAATATAACTTCTCGGTGGTATCGGCGGAAAATATCGGAAAATCTCAGAAAATGTTGGAAGACCTCAAAAAATACAAAAATACTCTTTTTTTTTCAAATTTTAAAACATATAAAGCAACAACAACATCAAATAGACACATTACTACATAAACATGATGATACAACAAATAAATAAGATGCATAAGATGTCAAGTGGTCATATATTGTTACTAAACTGAAAATTCTGAAATATGTTCCTAATAGGATGATACAAAAACTTTGCATTGGAAGAAAGCACAACTGACTTTATACAATCCCCTCCCGATTGGTTGTCTGCGAAGATTATAGTGCAGTCAGAGATAACAACATGAAAGAGGGATACAGGTTGCCCTGCTGCCAACTGAAATTACCAACTGTATGCTATAAGAAATACACAAGGAAGATGAGTTTCATGACTTCAATGAAACCCTTGCCATGAACGTAACTTTATTTTAGTGGAGATGACATGATGTAGACAAAGAGGGTGGAGAAAGGACTTTTTTTTTTAACAGAAACGGTTAATGATTTTGTATTAAAAGGTTTCCCTGGCGAACCAGGAACAGGGAGTAACAAGGTGAAAGAAGGCTGATGACCTCAAACAGTATTGTCAGCCTTCTTGATGATATCATGGGAGACAAATCCCATATGCTACTGGAGATATCCTGAGTAAAAGAGAAAACTTGCTTACAAGAATAAATCCTTACAAACTGGGAGCATAACAAGCTACAAAAACAGTACATTTAAGTGGACGAGGAGATAAAATGCCCTTTAAGGAAGGGGTCCAATCGCTTCTGGTATCCCAAAGAGATGTTCTTAGTCGCCTCTTTGTCCCTCCGCTCTTTGTTGGATTTCCGACCTCTAGTGAGAGGAGGAGAAGGAGCGGAAGAGTCTTCAGTATTCGAAGTGCCCTCAGTAGCAGTGGAGGGAACTAGAGAAGCCAAACCTGCATGAACAGAAGTCTCCTTCTCGAGATTCCGAGCCTCTCTAATGGAGCCTTGGGGAATCGATCCAGGAGACGAGGCGGTCAAAGGAGGATTGTCTTTTTCCATATGATCTAAAGAAGCTGGAATAGTCTCAAACTGTCTGGGTCTGCCTGTGCTTCAAGATCTTTAACTTCGGCTTCTTCCAAAACTTGAAGAGGGTGGAGAAAGGACTTGATAGAATATTTCAATTCAATTTCAAATAATTTATATCATTGTAGAAATTTGCCATCAAATCTGGACTCACCTCTATAACTGGTCCATTTGGTGTTGGATGGCATAGTGTACATTGATCATGGTCATGGCTAGATAGGACAAGGATCTAGGACAGATATTGTAAATTCTGTCCATAATGAGTTCAAATATCCAAATATTAATGCATTGAAAATTTGAAATCCATGACCTCATTTACTCTGGAAATCATCTACTCTAACTTCATAAAAAGCCAACCTGCAGACTTAAAACACAATTCCGGGCGATTTTTTGGTAATTTCGGTCAGCAGTTCAAATTTTCCAATTTATCGCGATATGATCCCAATTTATTGTGATATATTCAATGTATCGCGACACATTGAAAATATCGGAAATCTCGCGATATTTAAGATACGATATATCGGATGGGGGTTTAACTATATATCACCGATATGTGCAACACTGATCTAGATGGCATTTGGACCCGATAATCAACATTTTTCTGAGCAATTAGCAAATCTGGAAATTAAGGGGGGCGTACTCTTTTGTTCACGAATCACAGCATGACCCAACACTCCACTTCAACAATTGGGCCTAGTGGGGCCTTCATCTTCAGCATATTTGTCATCCATCTCAGCAGTTTTGTGGTCCATAATTGAGACGAGCAAATTTGAGAGGGCCAACTCAGCCAGGTGGGGCATACCGGCTGAGCCGAGTCCATGGTTTTGTAAAACATCAAGTTGTATTTTGCAAGCCCATGGTATTTGCCCATGGTTTTGAGGCTTTCCTTGTCATATACAAGGAAGGGACCTCCCTCATTGTAAAGGGTTGAAGAGTTGAGAGCATTTTGATAATAGAATCTCTGTTCTACATTTGCTTATGTCTTGTTTCCTTTGATGGTGCATTGCCGAGTTCTTTTATTTCCCATGGTGAATGGATGTAGTCTTGGCTTCTATGCTTAGGTAATCTCTTGTTTTATTTGATGTTATTGCCAGAGTAAAAACATAATTCGGACCGCTGTAGCTTCCCAGTAGATTTGCATTGTAGATTGATGAATAGACTGCTATTAGCTTCTCTCATTTCATCTATTTTGTTGATCTTGCTTTAGCTTTTACATACTAACCTTGTTTGCATATTTGTAGTGGTAGTAGATTGCTTTCTTGCCTCTCTATCTTGCAGATTTGTCACAAGGAGGAGGTTGCACCTGTCATCTTAGCTGGTTGTGAGAAAGGGACTGCTTAGTGCTTCCTTTCCTCTTCTAGGATTGCAGATTTGAAATCAAGGAAATAAAAACTCCATTGCCCATCTACCACAAGGCACTCGGTCTTATGGTATAATATCTTTCTTCTTCCCTCATTTTACATTTTTTTCTTGAGTATTTTCCTAAGCATTGCAACTATTAGTAAGTTGGAAATTTCATAGGATTTCATTTGCTTCAAATTACTTATCAAAGCCAAAATTTAACACAATACTTTGCTGGTTGTGCAACTTAGCTTGCTGGTTTATTGTATTTGGCTGTGCAACTTAGCTTGCTGATTATACTAACATTCTGGTACAAAAATTCCTTATTTACAACAAGTTTTATTCCTTATTTAATTGCTGTAACTTGTAGCAGCTTCTGTCTTTGAATAGGTTGCAATTTATTTCATTGATTTGCAAGTTATAGGCAGGAAAACAAGCTCTTTCCTTATTGCTGTTCATGCTTTTCAAATTCTGCATTTTTATTACAATTATAGAAAATTCAAAATAGTGAATATGTTTGAGAATTTTGTAAAGTTTGTGCTCATTTAGGCAGATTTACATCATTTACTTGCTGAGCTAAACTTTATATTCTCAAATCTGAAATTTTCTTATGTGTTAATGCTCCTTAATATTAGCATTGGGTAGTTCCTAGATCTAACATCTCTCTTTTGCTTAAATCTGGAATTACATGCTCTTGCTAGCACCTACACACACAACACATCCTAAGCATAACACTTTTGGACAAATATTTTAGACTTCTATTTCATGGTTAATATTGCATTTTCATTTTGTTCAAAGTGAATGGTTGAATGTTGATGTATTTGCTTTCATGATATGATAACTTTGATTCAACGAACAATATATGGCATATGAGACACAATATTGAGACCTTTGAGATTGGGGTAGAAGATTTGTTTCGATGTCTATACAAATCACCAAGGATCTATCGTTAAGCGAGTAAAATTGCAGTTGGGGACCAATACAGGTTCTGAATACAATAGGTACTTAAGTGTAGGTTGTGTCCTACCTAGACTAGGGGGGTAGTGTTGGACACTGTTGTAACTCCCGTCGGTAGCCCATGCGAGTAGTATCGGATTAGACATAACTTGAAGATGGACTTGGACTCCACGTACCTTGTGTATATCGAAGACTCCCTTAGGGCACCTGAAACCAACCTATCAATCGTTTTGTCATTGTAGTGCACCGAACACAACATTGGGAAGATTACTGAGTCTTCACATACCTTGGGTAGTCGGGTGGTGTGGCCAGGGGGCACGGTGGAATCCTCCTTGGTTAGTGCTTTAAAAGATTGGGCCAAGCATCATTGTTAGACCCCATCAGTAGATCGAAGAGTTACAGTGGCTTGACAGTCCTAATTGTCCTAAGCCTAAGTCAGTAGGATACACCTTGTCAATAAATCTCATATACATTTTGCTTTATTATTTATACATGTCATGATTTTTCAAATGTTCCTTGTAACTCTCTCTCACACACACACACCATACCTTTTTGAGTTATATTGAACCTCCCCTCTCTAGGGAACATGCATCTAGCATCTCAAATCTAAATAAATCCTTAGGTTAGTATTCACCCATAGTGTGCCTACATTTAAAACCTTTTGTAATTTCTAGAGGCATACTACCTTCCATAAATCAATCAAGTAAGTACTTGTGAAAGCTGGACAATCTCTAGCAAGTATCCAAGAAAGCTTGGTTGGAGACACTTCTCGTGGTTAGTGTAGGTTTACTTAGTGAGTGTAGGAGACCTAAAGAGAGAGGAGTCTATCCGAGTAACACTTATGGGTAGTTTCTTAAGGTTTTGCCGAGTTAGCAACCGATTAATCCTTGCAATCTTAAAGTTGCTAGGTTGTGCAACAATAGGCACTTCAACTCCATTCTTGGTTAGGTTGGAAATCTAACCTCCCTAATGCCATGTGATGAGAATGCTTGAGCAAGTTAGATCACTAAATGCTAAAACCCTAAATGGGGTTAGTCACAATAATACAATATTATATTAAAAAAATACTTAAGACTATTACAATGGGATTCGCCTCTCTTATATATAGTTCGAGAGGTGATATTTATCCAAAACCTTAAAAGCTAATAATAACCCAAAACCCCAAAGTCAATGAGGTGGCTTTATCACACATATGAGCCTTATATTCTAACAAAGAGGACATGACTTACAATGGATTCCACACGAAAAATTCCTAGATAAATTTTCAATTATCTATGTCATACATTTACACTAAAAGATAGTTCTAGAAGTTTTGGAATAGTTTCTAGGACTTTAAAATATCCTATCCTCTTGTTTCCTCTCTCCCATTGGTCGCAAGGTCTGGTTTGTGGCAGTAGACAAGTCCCAACATACGATGATCCTTATGTCAATGGGGGTATTCACAGAACTAGTGGCCCTCCTAATAACATAGTAGTTGATTGGTTGTGGGTTGTGTTACGCCTTAGATTCTCTGCAGCACACCCTACTAGATGTGCCAAAGATGTAAAAGGCCTTTGGATTCTTTTTTCCATTGTAAAAGGCCAAGGTGGGGTTTTTTATGTAAAAGTGTTGGTCTAGGGCTTCTTTTTGTAAAATGTTGGTCTAGCAGGGCTCAAGACCTATGGTTATGTTCATGGTAGGTCCTCTTGGTCGTCATTTCAAGGAATGTTGGTCTTGTGGCACAACTGACTACCTCTTGATGAGTAGAACTCGTCATCATGTCGAGCATTTATGCCTTGGGTGGATATTTGGTGCACCATGGGATGAATCCATTAGGACACATGGCTTATGGGCTCCTAGCCACACTTATGGTTTTATGCATTGTAGAGGTGATTTCGCTTGTAAGGCTTGTCACACCCGCTCTAGCATACCTCATTGAGATCCCCTTGTGCCTTATTTTGTTATGTTAGTCCTCCCTCTTAGTCATCTTGGTCATAAGGAGCAAATTGTCCACCATGAAGGCAAGCTTCTAGAGTCCATACCAACCTAAGAATGAGGGCGTTGAGGGCAAACGACACATGTTGGGGTTAGATGGGCATGCCGTCCTCATTCCAAGCTCAACTTTTCATCATGTTGAATCTTTCCATAATTTTTTATCATTATTTTTTTTGAGGGTTAGTCCTCGGATTGTGGGTGAGAAACCCTAAAATATCATTAGAAGTCATTTTAAAGACAAATTAGGTCTTTCGGCCTAGAGGAGGGTTAAGTTAGCGTTCTTTCCTTGTAAATAAGGTGCCCTCCTCTCATTTGTAACCAAGATCATGGGATCAAGCATGACTGAAATTTTATTTCTTCTTGTGTACATGAGCAAATAAATGGTGCACATCTCCTTTCTTGGCAATCGCCACCTCCTTTCTTGGCAATTTCTAGGGTTTTCAAGGATCAAAGTTGATGTTTGAGGTTTTCTTTACTATCTTTCAAGGCTATTCTAAGGTGAAAGGATCTTGAGACATTTTCTCCTCTCATTTTTTATCAATTGTGGTAAGGTCTTAAATCTCTTGTCTTGCACTGTTGGAGTCATCCAAGGTAGGAGTAATTTAGGGTTTTATGCATCAGTCTTGTTAGTGAGATATCCTGCTTGAAGGGTCTCTCTTGTTTAGGCCTTGGCATCTTTCTTTTCCCTAACTAGGTTAAAGGCTAACACAACCTTGGGTTTCATAGCCTTTCCCTAGTTCTTTCAAATATTGAATTGCCAATTCTTAGGATAAACGTTAACCTCAATATCTCGGTGCCTGGAAGGAAGAAGACCTAGGTCTAATTCCCTCACCTTCACCAAATCTTTTTTACAAAATTTCTTGTATTATATTATTGGAAAAATACAAAAAATTCAAAAATTGAAAAACCCTAAAAATTAAATATCTTTGAAAAATCCCAAAAATATTTATTTTTGTACTTGCTTATCATTGATTTACTTAATTTTGGAATATTCACCGCTTTGTAATTTTTTGAGTTGTGCAAAAATCCATAAAAAGTGAAAATATTCCATAAAAGGTTGTTTTGCAACTCAAATAAGCCCTAAAATAGGGTGATGTCAGCCCTAGGGAGGGTGACATCATATTCTAGGGGCTGCTACAACCTTGTTGCAGTTTGGTTCAAGTGTTTTGCAGGTCCATTTTTTGACAAACTACTAAGCCCTAATGATTGGAAAGGGTCCCTACATCTTCAAGTTTTGGTGGTTGACCTAGGGGGGTTTTGAACTGCCAAACCAAGCTATTCACCGTCATACTAGGGCTGACATCATATTCTAGGGGCTGCTACAACCTTGTTGCAGTTTGGTTCAAGTGTTTTGCAGGTCCATTTTTTGACAAAATACTAAGCCCTAATGATTTGAAAGGGTCCCTACATCTTCAAGTTTTGGTGGCTGACCTAGGGGGTTTTTGAACTGCCAAACCAAGCTATTCACCGTCATATGCAGGCTGCTACAGATCTGAAGGTATAAACAGTCCCAAATTGGAGCATCTAGCTATCAAATCAAGTGTGCCTTGGGGGGGATAGAGTTCTCATTGGTTGGTGAGTAGCGAGAGGTTCTTTTTGTGACTTTTTCATAGGTTAATTTCAAGATTTTACATAAATTAAGGTGCTGGCTTTTTACTGCAGAAAATTTATTCATCTTGCTAATCAAATAGTGCCAAGCTTTATTGCTCCTAAGCCTTCCCAAACCTAGAGTATTTATGGAATATCTTGTTGAGTCCATTAAGGCACTAGTATGTTGAGTCCATTAAGGCACTAGTATACTGACATAATAGGAAGGTCTTTCTAGAGATAACATTGTTCTTGTTGCATACTGTTGTCTCCTAAAAAGGCTCACTGTCCAAAAGCTAGTTTTGCGTGTGGGGCCCACCCCGGGCCAAATTTTACAAATCAACCAAATGACATATTTGAGTGCAGGCAATGGATTAAACAGGTTTATGGGGGCTCATCAATCATCAACGAGCTATCAAAATTTAGTTCTGACATTTAGAAGCATGAAAAATGGTTTTGGCCCATGGGGCCCACCTTGGGTGAAATTGAGTTTTCAGGTTGAGAGAATAATTCAGGTACAGTGTGTTACTGCTGAAAAATAGCACGAGAGAAGCTAGACCCCAATGTCACCTCATCCTAGCTTCTTGAATGCTTTAGGTCAATTCTTGAGCCCAAGGAGGAGTCCCTAGAACTTGGTGAACAATATTTGTGATTCCCTAGACAATACACTAACATGTTTCTCAAGAAACTTCTCGACATAGATAAGTGCCTTATGGAGTCAAAACAATGAAGCATGATAATCACTGAGAGAGAGGAAGGAGTTAAAGAGCTTTATCATGGATCCCAAGAAATATAACATCAAATTGCTATTGCTGCTATAAGATTGTAGCAGTAAATACTAAATATATCTCATAAAACTTGATAAAATCAGTCAAAACGATATCAACCTTACCATGTGAAGTGTACCTTACATAGTAGGGTAAGAGGCATGAGCAGTAGGGTGAATAAGAGGCTTCAAAACAGTTTTGAAAATAGAATATCAGATCTGATATAAGCTTTATAACAACCCTCAAATAGAGTGTGGTCCCGCTTACACCCCTAAGACTAAGTAAACTTCCTAAGTTTCTAAGCAAGTTGAGGGTAATGAAGTGAATGTAATGTAATGGAAATGGAAAATTATGTGAAATGTTAGGGAAAGGGGTTCGCGAATTAGCTATCACGAGAGGGTGTTGTTATCACGCAACTTGTAGTTGCCCCTTTGAGATGAATCCTATTCAGGATGGTAGAGGAGCTAGGCAACTAAAGAGGTGATCTTAGGGGATCCTGACCCCGGAATGGATTGGTTGTCATGCTAGTCAGGATTCTCTTCACTTTATGCCACTTGAAGCAGAGTAGCAAAGGGGGAGATCGTGATCTAACCTAGAAGGAAAGACCTAAAGCACACCAAATCAAACTATGGCTATAGAGTATGTAAGGTATCTAGTTGATGAAACCCTAGAGCAATAGAGATAGCCACCTATGATGAAAGCTTATGGATTGTGAGGCTTTAAGGAATGAAGAGACAATCCATATAAATGATTTTAGTGGCTAAAGAATAAGGCACAAGATCTAGGATGATGGTGCTAGGTGAAAATGACTAAGTCACTACCCTTGGGGGATTTGAATGGGAAAAATTAGGAATACCCAGTACAATGATTTAGATGATAATTAGAGCTTCCTAACACCTGAGATTACTTGCTTGAAGGAAGATATGACAATGTCTAAGCTCACAAGCAAAAATAAAAAGTCACAGAACAAGAAAAATGATCAAAACCCTAGGAGGGCGAATTGCCAAATGACTAGTGCCTGAGCTATAGGGCAGATGGAGTCCCATAAGATGACACCTCAAGGGGGCTAGTGAGGTCCAAGGGTAAGGAAGAATACTCAGAAAGGATTTGCCAAAATTCCAAGAAGTGTGACCCAGAGAATTTTTATAAATTTAGAGTGAGGGTTTAATGTTTATTTTGCTAAGAGTGACCCTTGGATGGAAAATAAAATAGAGAAAAAGATGTGAAACACTTGCTTGGTCATGGTAGATAACTGCCGAAATGATGAAGATTGCCCTTGCAAGATCAAATGAGAGATTTGATGAAGCCCTCGTCTAAGTGAAAATACCTAATGACTTAGTGCACCCCTCCTTCCTGCCAAGCAAAGCAACAAGCAATTAGAATAGCAAGAAAGATGAGTAAATGCAAATGTGAAGCAAAAGATAAAGAATGATTAATCACAAAGATAGAACCACTCCCTGTTCAACCAAGATTTGAGAGAGAGAGAGAGTCTCCTCCACTAGTGCGCCCTTCCTCTCCTCCTGCAAATAAAATATGGATCTAAACCATGTGAGAGATATTCACCAAGATATTTCAATGCAAGCAAAAGACAATTTCAATCATCATCACAAACATTCATCCACGAGAGCACAAGTATCTGGATCACAAAATATTTCTCTCTATTAGAAGTTCCAGTGCCAAAAGTCCCAATCAATACAATGAGGGGATCACCTCTCTTAAATAGGAGAAGAGTGGTGTCCACAATCTAACCAACTTTCATCCAACGGTTGAGATTATAACATCAATCAACGATGGAGATCTATTTTTACATTGATACATGGATCACATTCTCAAAGGGGGGCGCACCTTTGCCTCTAACGCCCAAGCTAGGAGAGATACACCATAATAATGAAATATATCATGTGGTACATGATGTGGGGGTCACCTTAGGGGCTCAATTCACCCTAAGTGACACATTACAATACAAAATCATAAGATATAACATGGTGGTACAACTGTTGGAATCGATTCAATACTGAGAGGGGGGGTGAATCAGTATTAGCGCAGTTATCAACAATTTTTACCTTCTTAAACATATTAGCCTTTACTTAATTCTTATCTTCCGTTATGCATCAATTAATAAAGATCCACACATATGTGCACACACAAGATTTTTACGTGGAAACCCAAATGGGAGAAAACCACAGAATGCTTCTTTATAATGAGAAAGAATACATTCGAGGAAGCACCAACTTCCTGCGTTTTCCAGCACCAACTAGAAGGAGGCACCAACCCCCTAGTTTTACAGGCTCCAACCTAAAGGAAGCTACAACTCCCTGTCTCCTTGTTGTTTTACAAGCACCAACTTGAAGGAAGCTCCAACTCCCTGTTTCCTTGCCTTGTCTGACCACCTTGATTTCCAATATATGTTGCTGTTGTGTTGAACTTCAACTCCACGCACACTTCTGCTTTTTTGATTATAATTCTGCTGTGTGCTACCTTCATATGCAGTCTATACTCTATCACTGAGCTGCATACTTCACTTGACTTCTCATTCCTCTCAAATCACACTTCTACTGATGACTTATTTCATGTTCTGTGTGCTCATTGATACTGCAGTCGACGTCACTAATTATCTCTGTGTTCTGCTAATTGCGTGATTGCAATGACCAACTGATACTGTGCTTTCAATTGATAGTTTGCTGTTCTGAAATAAAGCACTAGTAACAGATAGAACTACGCACTTACTGATGGGTCCATTCTGTTTAAGTGCTATAGTTTCTTAGACAATCTGACGTCCTGTGCATCAAATGTTTCGTTTTACGCACTTGTCTCAGATCATCTGCTTCATGATGCGCACGTTGGATCCTACCGCTGTTCTGTAGTCGCGCATCAGATGGTCTACTCAACTTCGCACACTTTCAGTTCTATTCATATGCATTAGCAAGATATATGCGCATTATCTGATAAACTTCGGTTCTATCTCTACGGTTTCGTCTTTACAACATTTGTGACTAACGGTGTGCTGACTATAATGCTGTCCTTCGAAACATCAAGCACTTGCAGATACTTCAATATTTCTTCCTTTCAATACTTCGTCACAGATCTATAGCATCTTTCTGCGCACCATCAAACCTTCGTTTTGCTGCATGTGCGCATTCGGCTCCTCGCTATGTAACGTCCCCAGTTTGACCCCATGGCATTAAAATTGTAAATGACGTAATATTGTTATGAAATCATGGTGAGGAACTCAAGGCAAAGGCCTCGCCATTGATTTATTGATGCATATGGTTCGCGTGCTAGCCAGGCACATTGAAATTTCAAACATCATGTAAATATGCATTTTAATAAAATACCCACAACTAGCTATGCAATGCAACAAGAGATGGGGGCATGATTTTACAAGGAATTGGGAGGGAAAACATTCAAACCCTTGGAGCCAGTCAAGTCAAGCCAAGTATCAATGAGAGAACACATTAAACCCTCAACTACCCATGTTGACTTTTGTACCCAATCATTGATTTCTCCCAAGAGTTGGTTGAGGTAGTTAATGCCTTGGGGAATGGGAGGTATGGCTGTCCAAATTCGAGTATGGGCAAGCCACCTTGCATGGGAAATTGCGTTTTGCTTCTTGGGCAAGAAAAGAGCCATGAATTGCTCCCCAAGCCATTATCCATCAACCAGTCTTCCTCCCTCACGAGTTTGGAGCCACCTAGGCGTTTTCCTCCATGGTTTTTCTGTGTTTTCTTTCATTCTCAGCTGGGAGAAGGGCGTTTTTGTGTTGTACACCAGTGGGGAAGAACGGAAATCGAATTGGGGTTCCATAGAGACTGTTATGGCTGTTAAATGCTTAGATGGTTGGGGAGAAATCGTTTTTCCTCCCTGTGAATGTTTTTCCCATCCCATAATTCGTTTTTGGTTGGAAACGATTTGGGGAAAGCCCAAACCCATGGCCATCCTGTTGGTAAATCCATTGCTTTGGCTTGAGCTTGAGTGTAAGCCTCCAGGGTTCAAATGTAGCCTGATAAACCCAGCTGTGGACTGGCTTGGCTCAGATGAAATGATTAATTGGCTATGAAAGAGTGAATGTTCCATTTTCCTTGTAAGAATCATGCCCAGCTCAGGGGTGGTCTTCGGACGGACTGAGTATATGCTGTCGAAGAGCCTACAGTTGGGTGGAACGTTGTAGCGACATAGCTAGTCATTTGGGATAATTGCACAACGAAGATAAGTGTTTTCTGTCTATGTATTTACTTCTGCACTGTTATAATTTGATGGCTGATTTAATATGTTGAATGCATACAAAAGATGTGTGTGGATGAAGTTTTAATTCTGCTGTGCATATTGATTTAATTTGCATCTGCACACCTCTGAATTTATGTGTATGAATAAGATGAATGGGCTGAATTTTTATGAAAAGCCCCAGGAATCGACATCACGTTCTCTCCCTTGCTGGGTCTGATGGGAGGGTATGTGACACGCTAGATCATACTGTTTTGTCCTCGAGCCCTTTGCTGCCCCGAATATCAAACTTCAACAAACACTTGAAGCTCTTATGCTCTCGCCATCAAGCTTACTTCCTTTCTCCAACTTGCATCTCTATTTATACATGTCCTACACGGATTGTATGTTCACAAGTTGGTCGTGGCATCCCTTCTTCCATACTTCACGGATTGTGCATATGCCACGTGTCATCTTCTACGCTGTTGATGTGTCATCTGTTAGGTGTCAAGCGCCTTCATGGTCCACAACATAGTGGGATTCTACACCTTGGTGGTATACCTCAATGTTACAAAAACCGAACCGGTGGTCGAACCGGTCGACCCTGTGAACCGGAACTGGACCGGAACCGGACCAAAACCGGAAAAAAAAACCGGACCATAAAACCGATCCACCAAAAATACATAAAATATTCAAATTTTGAAAAATTATATATATATTCATGTGCATCCATGTGAATTCAAACCATTATACACAAATTTGCAAAAAGGGCTCCTGTATGTATTTTGCTAGGTGCCATACTGATCATATTTCACTTGAATCTTATGTCTAACATGATGAGGAAACTGTTGTTATTTCAAGGCTGTTATAACAGACTGTCACCTTGGAATATGTCCACAAAATTTTCTTTGAACTACACAGTTAGCTCAGAGTTGTTGTTAGGGCTACTCAACGCCTCTTTACCGCTGTAGGTAACTAATATTAGGTGTATTTTATTTATGATGATATAACCAGGACTGCTGTAGGTACTTAGCATACTCTTTCAACGATGCTACACTTCCCAGGAATGTCAAGAATGATTCTTAACTCAAAATACTCAAGTGAATAGTGTGAGAAATATAGTGGTTAGGGTTGCTTTTATAGCTTTCTTAGGGGTTTAGGGTTATCTAGAACTTTCCCCACTCAACCAACATTTAAAAAAAAAAAAAATTTAAAAAATGGCCTCCTAAGTATCATTGTATAGTTTTGTTCTGAACTGGTCAAAACCAGAACCGGAACCGGAACCGGAAAACCGGCCGGAACCGGGAAAACCGGCCGGAACCGGTCGGTTCCGTACGGAACCCATCATTTCCGGTTTGAGACACCGGTTTGAAATGGTGAGGCCTCTGAATTGGTCAAACCGACCGGTTTTGCCAGAACCGGTCCGTTTTTTGTAACATTGGTATACCTCCGTGCCCTTGATGTACCATTGCCTTGAGGTATGTGCACATCCTTAATCTTCATCTTGATGAGTCTATAACCTTTGCTGTACCATCCCTTGTGGGTATTGCACCCTTGTGGTATTGATGCTTCGGGGAATTTGCGCATACTCCAACTTCTACTTGGTGGGATCATGACCCTTGCCCTGTCATCTCTTGTGGAACTTGCGCACCTATTGTACTGTCGGCGGTGGAATTTGCTCATAGACTTGCTTCAACTACTGTACCTTTCTAGGAACATGTGCACGTTCCACTAATTGAAAGCATCTTCTAATTTGCTAGGCTTGTGTGCTTTTAGGATTGCCCAACCATTTGTTGGTTCTTATTGCATGCGCACTTCCGACCATCAACCAAGCAATCTTAGACTTGCTTGTGCACTCGTACCATTTGTTCAACCAACTCCTTGGCTGCTTGTGCACCTTTACCACTGTCCAACCAATCCCTTGGCTGCTTGTGCACCTTTACCACTGTCCAACCAATCCCTTGGCTGCTTGTGCACCTGTACCACTATCCAACCAACTCCTTGATTGTTACCATGAGAGAGTATGACTTGGTGGACTTGATTTCTGTGCAAGGACCACATGCAGAAGGATACATTACTTGTGTTCTTCTTTGAATTGGATTTGCACGATGTATCTTCCTTATGTTCTTCAAATTCATCATGCATGATGCATCCTTGGACATGCTTCTTCAGACTAAATGCACTTCTGGATATACTTCATTAAACTAGCATCCATGTCTGTCACCTTCACCATCTTGCGCATATACTTATGGTATTCATGTTCTTCTTTATCTTGTGCATATACTTCTTCAAAGTGGTTTTCATCTACTTCTTTACACTGTTGTAGGAATGATGTATCCACTTTGACATCAGGTGATATCAATGACTCATACTGAATCAGTTGACATCCTCTTTGACATTAGTTGACATCAATGACAACCAAAGTTCAACAATATGCAAAGGTGGAGTGCGCCCCTCATGGAGGACGTCCTCCCTAGGCAAGCCAAATAATAAGTGCTGATCCAATCACTGAGATAAACACATGAAGAATGATCCATAGAGCCTCTGGATATCGTATCAAGTCATCCCCTGCCATTTCCTAGTCATACAATAGCCAAATCGATTTCCTTGGAGTAGCCATGGTCACTATTTATTGAATTACAATGATGATTTTATTGTTGTAGAATAAATATGTCATTATTTCCATTCCCCTTGCCCAGATCAACAAACTGAGTATGCCAATGGAATCAGAGACCTCAAATCCGCTAATAATGACTACTAGAACCTCATGAATCCATTTGAATATGCATCTGGAAGCCAACACCATGTCCGGTAATAAAAATATGGCCATAATAATAATAATAAACCATAGAAATCTGTAAAATGGCCAATAATGGTCAAACTGAAGCAAGGAATGGTGTACTGGGTACATTTAGGTGACAAATAAGCAATCGCGAACCACTGTAGTCATATCTGCCTCGGGACATGTGTTGACCAAGTCAAACTAGGTTTGACCAGGTAAAAAATAACCAAACTGATGACTGAGACAAAAACTGATCCATCCTGTATGCACAAGGGGTTAAAGATGCTCTCTTATTCATATTATTAGCCAACTAAAACATTAGTAACATGACAATGGTGATAAATCATTCAATCAACCAAGATAATATAACTCGTGTTAGAGTAGAATACTTGATCTTTCATGAAGCCCTTTAGATATGCTCACTTACAAACTTAGCCAGGTTGTTATGATGGGTGAGGTGAATAGAGCAAGGCTAGGATAAGGGGAGTTGGCTCTTGACTTCAACATAGTGATCTCTCGGAGAAAAAGGGACAAGAGGGGATCCATAGTGACATGTATAAGATAGATAACTATAGGGAAATGAGGTGTCTCACAAATGGAATAAGCTGATTCAGAAGTGTCCCTTCAACTCTAACAAGTGTCCCATGGCTCACATCCAAGCCTGATTTAGGTTATGTGGGGATCTTTTCTAGAACCATTGTGCTAGGTGCACAATCAACCGTAATTCTGAGGTTCTATGGGACTCTTAGAATTAGCAATCCCTTACTCCATCCCACATCCATACCCTTGTGTTCCGTGGGGAATAATCATTACATAATAAACATGGCCAACAGTCATTTAGATTTTCAATTGTTCCTCGTCTGCTAGGCCTTTTTGCATTTCATTTCATGTCCCTTTGGATTGTACATGTGCTTAAATGCACAATTAACTGTAGCTTTCATCCAGGGCACTTTGCATTTCAATTCATTAAGCTTTCTTGCATTTCTTTGGATATGGCAAATTATACTAATGCATGTAATGATGATAGGATGACTTGCTTAAAGTCTAGTTGACACTACTTGGGCAACTAGCTAGTCTTAGCTCATGTCACAACACCAGCGGGTACTCCTGGCCCATAAGTGAAGCATGGGGTCAACTGGCGGGAATCATTCACAATCAAGACCAAACATTGGGGGTAACTGACCAGAGAGGTCAAGGCTTCAGAATACCAACTCACCTAGGCTCAAGAGCCAACATCGACGGGTTCTTTCGGCCCAAAAGGGTCAAGGCTTTGGCAAGTTCCGTTGCACAACTTAGAGCCAAGACACAAAACAACATGGAGTCTATCAAATATAGAGTTCAAAGTGGGGGAAAGCTCCTTAATCTCACAAGTCAAAGTCTCAAGTCAGGGATCAAATCAAAGGATAGAAGATACTGGATGGACGGTGATAGTGAAAAGGTGATGCCATCCATAGCATGGGCAAGGCTAAGTCTGCATAAGGTAGGCAGTACTAGTGAGCATATAAAAAGGTCTTAACATTTAGGATCATGCATTTACTCTTAGTAACAAGTTCATGAAAACATCCAATAATATACAATCACCAATGTCAGTCACCATGTTAAGTTAAAGCTAATAAGATGAGCAAGACAAACAAATAATAACACCCATATACATAATGTATACCTGCTCAACCATATACTTGTCTCTGCATGAAGATCAACTCTGACTGCTCATGGGGCAAGGAAAAGAAATCAGCCTCCTGCTCTGCTCTGCCAAGTGAACAATGACCAAACCAAGTACATCTCAATGGGTCATGCAAGGCTAAGTCTTGACATGGGATATTGCTGCTGCTTGATAGGATCTGAAAATGCTCAACCACCAATGATCTCTGGATGAAAAATACTCAACACATGCAGGACCGACACTGATTGGAAGCAAAAAAATGGTTCTCTGCATCATGGTAGCTCCAACTACTATAGATGTGATAACACGCATCTAAGTTCAAATTCTTGCTTTTAGTTTTCAAGAGCTAGGGGTTAATGATTTTCTCTTCCACATATGTGTGCTTTTGGAAATTATCCTTTCCTTGTGCCATGCTTTGTGATATTTTTTTTTTTAAACTTTAGTCCTTTCCTTTGATTTAGCTTTAATAAGTTGGGACATAGGATCATGGCTTTTTGCAAGGGGGCATAGCTCACATTCATCATTTAATTTCATTTCCCTTAGAGTACTTTGACTCCTTTGACTTTAATTTAGGTACCATGCATAGGAATAATATGTAGAAACCTTAGAACATGACATATACTTAGTTAATTGCGAAAGGGGGACATGATGGAAATGGGTGAAATGGCTATTGAAATGGCATGATTTGAAAAATGGCTAGGTAAAAGCAGTAAATGACATGAAATGAGGGTCATGCTTGCTTAAATCCCTAGGGGCACACCTAATCCCATAAGGTCATACACTTAATCTAATGAGGAAAGAAGAATTATAACCATACCATGATGCTCCCTATTACTAATCGGGGCATGATTTGGTAAGCATATGGGAGAAGAGGCTAGACCCAATGTTACCTCGGTCTGTCTCCTCTCTGGGAATTATTCACCCGGGGAGAGCCCCTTAAGGATACCTGTCTACAACTTCTACACAAAACAAATACCTTTTTACGACTTGGTAATCAGGGTCAGTGCCTTGGTATGGAGTTAAACAGTAATGATTTATAAGCAGCAAAACTTCCGGTGTAAAGTACAGATGTCCAATTGCAATCTAGATCATTGTAGGTTAGTTTTGTGCACCAAATGTGAATACTGACATTTGATTCACAACTCAAGGTCTGAAAGAGAGGTCTTTGGTTTGTTACTAGCATATACTTAGCATTTCAAAAGTCAATCAGATATTTAACACAAATTTTCAACTGTAAGTTATGGTCTGAAGATAAAACACATAGATAAAACAATCACTAAATATATGTCACAGTAGGTGTGATCTTGTAAACAATGTTTCACAACTCAGTAGATACTTCAGCCTTGGAGATAGTTACAATATAAATAAGGGCAAATCTATATACTAGTCAAATCTATAGTTTAAAGCCTGCTGCACCAGTCAAACTGTAATGTAAAATCTGCTATAAATCTGTTAAACAGTCTGCAGTCTAGAACAACTCAGAGCCGAGACACAAAAAACATGGAGTCTACCAAATACAGAGGTCAAAGTGGGGGATGGCTCCTGTGTCTCACAAGTCAAAGTCTCAAGTCAGGGATCAAATCAAAGGATGGAAGATACTGGATGGACGGAGACAGTGAAAAGGTGATGCCATGCATAGCAAGGACAAGGCTAAGTCTGCATAAGGTAGGCAGTACTAGTGAGCATATAAAATGATCTTTACATTCAGGATCATGCATTTACTGTTAGTAACAAGTTCATGAAAACATCCAATAATATACAATCACCAATATCAGTCACCATGTTAAGTTAAAGCTAATAAGATGAGCAAGACAGACAAATAATAACACCCAAGTACATAATTTATACCTGCTCAGCCATATACCTGTCTCTGCATGAAGATCAACTCTGACTGCTCATGGGGAAAGGAAAAGAAATCAACCTCCTGCTCTGCTCTGCCAAGTGAACCATGACTAAACCAAGTTCATCTCAATGGGTCATGCAAGGCTAAGTCCTGACATTGGATACTGCTGTTGCTGGATAGGATCTGAAAATGCTCAACCACCAATGATCTCTGGATGAAAAATACTCAACACATGCGAGACCGACACTGACTGGAAGCAAAAAAATGGTCCTCTACATCATGGTAGCTCCAGCTACTATATATGTGATAATAGGTGTCTAAGTTCAAATTCTTCCTTTTAGTTTTCAAGAGCTAGGGGTTAATGATTTTCTCTTCCACATATGTTTGCCTCTGGAAGTTATCCTTTCCTTGTGCCATGCTTTGTGATCCTTTTTTTTTGAACTTTAGTCCATTTCGTTTGATATAGCTTTAATAAGCTGGTACATAGGATCGTGGCTTTTTGCAAGGGGGCATAGCTCACATTCATCATTTAATTTTATTTCCTTTAGAGTACTTTGACTCCTTTGACTTTAATTTAGGTACCATACATAGGAATAATATGTAGAAACCTTAGAAAATGACATATAATTAGTTAATTGCGAAAGGGGGACATGATGGAAATGGGTGAAATGGCTAATGAAATGGCATGATATGAAAAATGGCTAGGTAAAATGCTGTAAATGACATGAAATGAGGGTCATGCTTGCTTAAATCCCTAGGGGCACACCTAATCCCACAAGGTCATACACTTAATCTAATGAGGAAAGAAGAATTATAACCACACCATGATGCTCCCTGTTACCAATCGAACTAGCAGGGCACAATTTGGTAAGCATATGGGAGAAGAGGCTAGACTCTATGTCACCTCGGTCCGTCTCCTCTTTGGGAATTATTCACCCGGGGGAGAGCCCCTTAAGGATACCTGTCTACAACTTGTACACAAAACAAATACCTTTCTACAACTTGGTAATCAGAATCAGTGCCTTGGTATGGAGTTAAACAGTAATGATTTATAAGAAGCAGGTATCCAATTCCGCAGTAAAACTTCCGGTGTAAAGTACAGATGTCCAATTGCAATATAGATCACTGTAGGTTAGTTTTGTGCACCAAATGTGAATACTGGCATTTGATTCACAACTCAAGGTCTGAAAGAGAGGTCTTTGGTTTGTTACCAGCATATACTTAGCATTTCAAAAGTCAATCAGATATTTAACACAAATTTTCAACTGTAAGTTATGGTCTGAAGATAAAACACATAGATAAAACAATCACTAAATATATGTCAGTAGATATCATCCTGTAAACAATGTTTCACAACTCAGTAGATACTTCAGCCTTGGATATAGTTACAATATAAATAAGGGCAAATCTATATACTAGTCAAATCTGTAGTATAAAGCCTGCTGCACCAGTCAAACTGTAATGTAAAATCTGCTGTAAATTTGTTAAACAGTCTGCAGTCTAGCACAATAAACACCAGCCCTAAAAAGGGCTCTAAAGACCTTAGAAAATTTATGTCTAGAGATGAGGACACTACACACTCGGGGCGAATTCACTTTACCAATCAGATTTGTGAAAATTGGTCTGCTACAAATTCGTTAGACAGTCAACTGTGACTGTGTTTTTACAGAATGTGGCAGATTTGTTTTTTTTTAGCATCACACTCCTTCCAAAGCCTCAAACCAAGATGCCCTTGAAGATTTGTGGGCAAATCAACTAGGGTGCAGCTGTTCTAGGGATTAGATTTTTCAACTTGCCAATATTTCTCGAATTTTGATTTTTTTTTAAAAGTTTTTTAAGGTTTTCTTTCTTTTACGGCTTTTTTTGACATAAAATTGCAGCTAAACTATAGTAAAAATGCAGCTGAATTATGATACAATAAATGCTGAAATTATTAGTAAAAAGATGACACTCCCTATTCTACTGAAACAATATTTTGATGTATGAGCAATTATAGAGTAACACTTTTGACCTTCTAATGTTATGTCCACACATAAGAAAGCATTTTACCATAAGTCACATAGAGAGGATATTTCTTAACATTGGTACCAACAGGATGTCCCCATTTGTCTCTGTCAACTGTCAAGGTAGGTTGAGTAATCTGAAAGCATCTCTGAGCTAGCTGAAAGTATCTTTGTCGAGTGTCCATGGGCGAACCATAGATCTCATCTGTGGAACTACTGGATGTGATGGAAGATCACATAGGAAATGATGATCAAGTCACCCCATACATGTCAGGGGGCAACAGTCTTGAAAGAAAGTCAGGCTCTGTCATGTGATCTTAGGATATCTGGCATATGGGTACTCTAATAGGAAACTCCAAAGTGCTGGTTGCATCGGTTACGACATGTAACATGACCAATCTCTGGAGTATGTTTTCAACAAACTATGCTCGTTATCCCTCAAATCAATAAATCAAGATATTTTAAACATAAACATGGCCAAATAGCAATTGGTGAATGCAATCCTTAGTAGTCAATCGATATAAGATTAATAACCCATTTGTTAACTCATCTGCGTCAAGAGAGGGTAATGCCAAGTACTTCACATAACTCCCGGTATAGAAATTTACCCCAAGGTTGAATGTATAACAAGTGCTTATTACTAGCTCTAATGTATTGGACACTACACAATTAGCTGTTTCAACTTTGAATTAGGAATAGTTCAGAACTATGCTTGCCATTGAATGTTAAGTGCAGAGAAAAATGCTGGGTTCAATGTTGCATGCAATAAAATTTTGATTTAGTGCTGAACTGAAGGAAAATGTATACTAACAGAATGTTCAATAGGTGCAAATGTATTTTTGCAAGCACATAACTTTCGTGACTGCAATAATTGAAATCCTATTGTTTATAGTTTGTGATAATTTGGTTTTTTAAGATGTGGTTGAAAATCTGAAATTGATTGCTTCAGTCTTCAAATCCCAACTTTGATGCATGGATGTAATTTGGACCATCATATGAATGCTTGTAGGTGTTAATTTTTTCATCTGCTAAATGAAAACCAAGCATATAAATGTAGAAGGTAATTGTAGTTACATTGACAATACATTACTTGGTTAGAGCAATAAGAATATTTTCCACTAAAAATTTCAAGCCTTGAATGACCTTGGAAATCTAGATTTGAAGGAAGCTTTTACATGGACAGTGAAATTCTACATACCTTGCATTAAATTTGAATGCATCCTAAATTCTGCAAAAGAAAAATAATGAAATAATATCAAACTTGTATGGATTAATTGAGTTTGGACACTCCTGGAATTGGTAGTGAGTATTCAAGTTAAAAGTGGGAAAGCAGATTTTGCTGTTTGCAGGTTTATACTGAAATCATTAAGAGTCATGGCTAATGCTTTCTCAAAGAAGACTTCTCAAGAAGTGGATAGATTGACTTTGGAGTGGACAGGGAATTCTTGCAGCAACCAGCATGTGGAGCCGGCAATAATGTTACAGGCTACTCAGCTTTGGACCAAGAAATTACAACTTGTAGACATGTTTATATATCTTCTCTTCGGCAACATGAAAGCCATGAGTTCCCGGAGGCTGTGGAACACTTCCCTTTCTGTCAGGCTTCATCTTGCTTTACCCGTTCACTGTTTCAAAGCATTAGATTCATGAGCAATGGCTTGGTGAAATTGGGTACAAGTGATGGTATTGCAAGGTTTGATGTAGGTGTACAGAATGACAATCGAAAGCCAGAGAAAAAAAGAGCAATGAGCAAGAAGAAGAAAAAGAAGTTGAAAAAAGCAAAGAGAAGTGAGCTCAGCTTCTTTCGATTGAAGACGAGAAAGAAGCTGAATTCTGCAAATCCTGAAGTCAGAATTAAATACAAACTCGAAAAGGTAACTTTTACCTTGAAATTTACCTTTGAAATGATTGGTTGGAACAACACCATTATTATATTCTGATAATTGGCAAAGGTTGTTTTTCTTGTCGTGGTTGTCCACTTCAAAATATCCTTCAAAGGACTTATTAAAAGAATTTGCTTTTTTCTTCTTTTTTGGAATTTGTAAAGTCAAATTTCCTTGTTTTTAAGTCCAGAAATGATTTCCGATTAGGTGATTAAATTCTTAAGGCCTCATATGATGATAAAATCTTTTATACATGTAATTACTAATTAGTAATTCACATCATTTGATATATTGTCATATTTTGTTTCTCTATATCCACCAAAGTATCAAGTCTGGCCACCAGGGTTGTCAAGGGTACAAAATATAATATATTTAATCCATATTCTTGATCTGGCAGTGAAAGGAAATTCGGGCAATTGAGACATTTGCATCATTCACTTGGACACATGTAGGTGAGTTAAAAAGGTAAAAATAATGGCAGAATTTGCCATTGTGACCTTGGATGATTTTGAGTCTCTAGAATATGCATTAGAGGGAGAGTCAACTTCAATGTTTTTTGGGTTATTCCAGCAGGATGAAAAAATATAGAGAAGGAAACACTCAAAGGGGGTATTGGCTGGAGAGCACAGCACTGCTGCACCTTAACAAATTAAAAAAAGGAAAAAGGTTTGCGAAGGTATGAAAGATAGCAAAGATTTATTGGCTTTTTTTAGAGTTTGAGAATTCTTGCGTTAAGGGAGAAGATAAAATGAATCTACATTATGATCAAAGAACTCTAGTTGTTAGCAGACTATAATTCCGATCAAAGAACCCAAATATGTGATCAACTTGTAGCCACTGGGGAGAAAGTGGCTGACACAGAACTTGTCAATGTGGCATTGAATGGTTTCACCAAGCCATGGGAACCATTTGTAAAAGGGATCTGCGCTCGGGAGAAACTTCCCAATTGGGAGAGGCTTTGGGATGATTGCATCCAGGAAGAGACTCGGGAGGAGTCTAGAGCTAGCAAGCAAGGAGGTAGTGATGAGAAATTGGCCCTAGTCAGTAAGAGAAGAAAGGGCAAAGGAAAAGTTTCCAACAAAAAGGGTAAATACTGAGGGGGCAACCTCAGAGCTGGGGAAGAAGAAGGACTTGAGTAAGATCAAGTGCTTCATGTGCCACAAGAATGGGCACTATGCATCTCATTGTTCAGAGAAGAAGAAAGGAAAAGGAAAAACGCAGTAGGTAGCAACATCTGCAGAAACGCAGTTGAGTGAGTTTGCTGTGAAGTTCAAGAGTGACTTCTCACTAGTTCCCTGCCTTTCCACTAGCATAGTTTCTAGGAGTGCATGGTATGTGGACAGTGGTGCATCTCGTCATATGACGAAAGCACGGGAGCTATTTAGCAGTTTGACGAAGATGGACTTAGGGATCCATGTGGAGCTTGGTGTTGATGCCAAGTATGTAGTAAGAGAAGAGGGAGTAATTTCGTTCTAGCTTGAGTAAGGAGTTTCGTTTGATGCCTAGGATGTGCTATATGTACCAAGATTGAAGAAGAACTTGCTCTCAATCTCAGTTATGGAGTACAAGGGTTTTGCTGTTATCTTTCAGAAAGGGCAAGTACTCATACGTCTAGAGGGAGCTAACCCTGACACAACAGTGAGGATTGGGGTTAGAGAGGGCAACTTATACAGGTTGCAGGGAAAGTCTGTTTAGGTCTTGGTACATGACAGTGACAACTTGTGTGAGATATGGCATAGGAGGATGGGACACCCGCATTACAAGGCATTGCCGATTTTGAGGGAGATTGTCACTAGTCTTCCATATTTCAATGTTGAGTAGCAGGGCATGTGCAGAGGGTATGCACTTGGCAAGAATGTTAAGGCTTCTTTTCCAAGTTGTGAGAGTAGGTCCAAGGGGATTTTGGATCTTATTCATTCAGATGTATACAGAACAATGTCTCTAGTGTCTATGCGGGGAGCATCATACTATGTGACATTCATTGATGACTTTTCCAGGAAAACCTAGATCTTCTTTATGAAGGCCAAGGATGAGGTTTTTGGTCGATTATGGGAGTTCAAGGCCAAGGTGGAGAACCTGATAGGTAAGAAGATCAAGATCTTGAGGACATATAATGGGGAAGAGTACACCTCAAAGGCTCAAATGACTTCAAGTATTTTTGCAAGGAGGCAGGGATTAAGAGGGAGAAGATGGTCCCGTACAACCCATAGTAGAAAGGGGTTGCAGAGAGAAAGAACCGATCCATCATCAATACTACAAAGGCTATGATTCATGATCAGGGTCTGCCTATGTTTCTTTGGGCAAAAGCATGTAATACAACACTGTATTTGCAAAACAACAGTCCTCACGGGATATTGGAGGACAAGACTCTTGAGTAGGCATTCACAGGAGTGAAACCAAATATTGATCATCTTAGGATCTTTGGTTGTCCAGTTTACATCCATGTGCCTGTGGAGAAGAGGACGGAGCTTGATCCTTCAGGAGAGAAGGGTATATTTGTGGGGTACAACAAGACCTCAAAGGCTTATAGGATCTTCATGCCAGTGCAACAGAAGACATCAGTGAGCCGAGATGTTAAGTTCGGGGAGAAATTGGCATTAAGGAAGTCTCATGAGTTACCACCAGTTGTAGAGGATGAGGAGCAGGTGGCTCCGAAGGGAGAACAAAGTCCATAGACTTTTAGTTCAAGGAGTCAACCTTGAGGTGAGGAGTTAACTCCTTTCAACTCCGTCAGGAGATCCAGATGGTTTGAGCAAACATTGAGGGATGCTTGGGAGCATGTTGAGGCTTGCAAGAGACCATTTAGGGAGAGTAGGCCTCCGAGGAAGTTTCCAAACTATATGGCATTGATGAGTAGCATCATATAGATTTTGAGCCTTCCAATTTTGAGGAAGTAGTCGACCAACAAGTTTGGAGGGATGCCGTGGTGTACACCCCCATCATGAAGAATAATGTTTGTGACGTTGTGCCTAGATTGGAGGGGAAGTTTATAGTGACTTCTAGGTGGCTCTTCAAAATCAAGCATAGTGCATATGGTAGGATCGAGAAGTTCATGGTCAGGTTTGTGGTGAGAGAGTTCTCTTAGAGAGAGGGAGTGGGCTACAAGGATACATTTGCTCATGCTGCTAAATATGCTTCCATTCGAGCTGTATATCTATTGTCTTAGTCATGGGGTGGAGAATTCACCGAATGGACATGAAGACAACCTTCCTCAATGGGATCATTGAGGAGGAAGCTATGTTGCAGAAAACTCCTAGAATGCCCACATACTAATATTGGAAACTTGCGAAAACTTGGAAACTTCTCGGAAGCTTCTAGGAAACCTACAAGGGCCCATGGCGACTTTAGGGTCATAGGAAATCTAAAAACCCTAGTTTATGGAAAATGAAAACAAATTAACCTTGAAATTGTTTCTAAACCTACCTCCAAATTAACCTATAATTTTTATTTTATTGTGAGATAATGTGTTATTAAAAAAAACTATATATATAAATATATATACCACGTTTCCCTCGACGTACCAATTTTGGGAGGGTCATGTTTCCAAGCGTTCCCATTTTCGAAACTTGTACACGTTTCCACGTTTCGTGCAACTTAGGGAGGAAGTATATATAGAGAAACCTCAGGGCTTCGAGGTTGGGAAGGAGTCTCATGTGTGCAGGCTTAAGAAAGCCTTGTATGGACTCAAACAGACACCTAGAGCGTGGTATTCCGAGATTGACAGATACTTGCAGAGCATGGGCTTCACCAACAGTGAGGATGATCCTAACTTGTACTCCATGCTTGTTGGATCTGAGCCACTCATCTTGGTGCTGTACATAGATGATTTGTTTCTTACAGGTATAGAGGGGCTTATAGCAGGGTGCAAGGCAGAGTTAGCTTCAAAGTTTGAGATGCAGGATATTGGCTTGATGCATTATTTCTTTGGGTTAGAGGTATGATAGAGACTGGGTGAAATATTCCTTGGTCAAGGGAAGTACACAGTGGAGATCTTGAAGAGATTCAGGATGGAGGATAGTAGACTGATTGCTACACCTATGGTTACCAACCTAAAGAAGGTTGCCACTTCAAATTCAGAGATGGTGGATCCCAAGTTATATAGACAGTTGATAGGATCCTTTATGTATTTGGTCAACACCAGGTTAGATATATGTATTGTTGTGAACATCTTTAGGCAGTTCATGGTGGAGCTGAGGCACGTGCATTGGCTAGTAGCGAAGCATGTGCTTAGGTATTTGAGAGGCACAATGGAGTATGGATTGAGATATCTTGGAGGTGTTGGAGTGAGACTGCAAGGAGATATCCAGCTTGAGCTCATCAGTGATTTCTTGGTTCAGTAGGAAACAAACTTTCGTAGCACTCAGCTTAGTAGAGGCAGAGTACATGGCAGCGAGCATGGCTAGTTATGAAGCTATTTGGCTTCGCAAATTGCTGACATGACTATTTGATCAGGAGTTGGAGCCTAAGGTTATTCACTGTGATAATCAAAGTTGTATCAAACTCTTTGACAATCCAGTATTCCATGACAAGCCCAAACATATTGAGATCATATATCACTTCATCAAAGACAAGCTCCAGAAGGGAGCAATCAAGCTCTAGTACATTTCCACATATGAGCAGGTTGTGGACATTTTGACCAAACCCTTGGTGAAAGGGAAGTTTGTCTTCTTCAAAGATAAACTAGGAGTGGTGGAGAATACCTTCCTCACTAAGGGGGAGTGTTGTAGTTTGTAGCTCAGACAAGTATTTCCACATGGGTTTGTGTCTAACTTGTGGAAATTGTTATTAATACCTCTCAAAACTTTGGAAATTCACTTTATTAAGTGAATGCCATTTTAGAATTAATTGAGGTCATTTTAATAAAATGCCTAAGTTTTTGGCATTAGTGATTTAAATTAATTAAGTGAATCTTAGCCATTGATCTCAAGTGAGGAGGAGATCTAATCTCAGCCATTGATCACCTAGGAGGTTAGGGTTTTGGTTCATCTCAAGATTATAAAAGGAAGCCAAGTTGAGAGGAGAAGACACACAAGAAAACACAAGCAGTGAGTATGAGACTCATTCCAGAGAGTGAAGGACTTTCATTTTCCAGATTGGGCAAGGAGAAAGAGTCAACAATTTAGAGAATCCTTTGGAGGCTGTACCAATTAGGCAGACGCCTTAGTTTTGCAAAAGGAGGGATGCACAACTTAGTCGTATAGCAATAGGTTGCAGCTGTGCAATGATCTACAAGAGGATTCATGGCCCGTACAGGCATATGGATTGTACATCCGACTGTATAGGGCCATACAGTGCAACCATGCAGGATGAACGACAGGCCGTACAAGTGCAACAAAAAAACAATAAAAGATCAGGGGTTTTCTGGGGCAGATTTGTAGAAGGAATAATTTCTCAGAGAGGGCAGTTTTGCTAGTTTTGTTGCTCTGTTTCAAAAATCAGTCAACTCGTACTCAGACTTAGCTGAGTCAACTCATACTCAGACTCAGTCAATTTCATCGAGTTGACCCTCCAGCGAGTCGACTCAGCCTTCAAATTGGATTGGGTGATCGGTTTGGTACCGAACCAATCGAGTTTGTGTCCAGTCGGTTCGGTATCGACTCGGTCGAGTCTTGTCTTGAACTGACTGAGTTTACTATAAAAAAATCCGCTTTGTTTAGTTACTTAGTAGTATTGGGTAATACTAAATTGTAATATTAAATTCTTGAAGTAAAAGGATAGAAAATCAAAGATAAGGAGAATGTTACTTAAAATTTTCTATCCTTTTACTTAAAATTTTAACATTACCATTAATTGTTTCAGGATGTTTGAGAGTGGTTCCAACTTCATCGGACTTCATATGCGAAAAGTAGAATTTTAAATACCATTCATAATTCAATAGACATAATAGTTTTCAGGATTGCAAAGTTTCCACCAAATTCTATCATGTACAAGGTTATGGACCCCTTTGTATACCTTGATGTTGGTGGTGTTGATTGTTGAACTCCTCTTTAATAACTTACATCTCTCACCTAATGTATTGTCCATGCACCTTGGGATTTGTGCCATAGAAAAGCGATCCATAGAATAGGTATGCATCATCTTCAGATAACTTCTCCCACGTGTGAAAGCAAGCTAATGAAGGAGGATGCTCAAGAAATTAGTCTTCAAAGAATTAAATTAATCATCACATGGTTAAATCAACCTCAACATGTGTGCACTAAGGCTAATAATTTCATCAAACCATAGTCCAACCTCCAATTAGCCACCAACTAAGTAAATCATCATGAACATGTGTGCCAATGAAGGGGGGACCTCCAATTAGTATTAGTCACCAGCTAAGTAAATCATCATGAACATGTGTGCCAATGAAGAGGACACTCCATCACGTGTTGTACCAAGTATATAAGTTCTTCCTAGTGATACCCCAACATAATGACAAATAATAAGCTCTTCCTAGGTTTGAGCCTAGGGTGCACCACCAAAGGACTAATTATATGATTACATTTCTGATTTTATCAAACCTTAGGAAAAATGCTTGATCGTACATAATATATGTAGTACCCCACTTTTTTAACTCAAACTTTGAAATATTATATCACAAGGTGTAATATCCATATCCAGATATTCTCATGTTGTGATTGTGTTAGAATCACAATAAGACTATTCAAGTGAATAGTCAAACAATAGAAAATAACTCCATTTGGAAAGAATAAATAATATTGAATATATATTGATGAGATATGATTACATTACAATTTGATGGACCATTTAAATATGGTCTTATGTTCCTTTTCAATGGAAAGGTACGTCTCTATCCATTCGATTAATTACATATCAATTTTATTTAATATTTGTTTAATTACTTTTCTTTTATTATTTAATTATTTGTTTATTGATATGTTTATATATTATTTCATTTGTTACATGGTCTTCCTCTTCATAATGCTTTGTCCTCAAAGCATTAGTGATGAAGGTCGCATTTTTCTTTGTATATATCTTATAAAATTCATTTATAATTTTAATATACCAAGTAAAACCATGTGTGGTTTCATAAAAATATGTGTGGTTTCATAAAACCATGTATGGTTTTATGAATGCTACTCTTTAACTTTCTTTTTTACTCTTTTTTCTTTTTCTTTATCTTGTGGATAATTCTTTTTTCCCACTTCTTCTTTGTAATCTTTTTTTTCTTACTTGTTCTTCTCTTCTCGGAAATAATTACTTATTTTATATTTTTTTTATTTCCCTTCTCGTATTCTTGGATACCTTGATTTACTGTTGTCTTTGAATTTTGGAACGGAATATTTTTTTTTTATTAACTTGATTTGCTTCAACGTTCTGACTAAATCTTCTTTGGGCCAAAAGCCTACTTTTGGACAAGGTCCTAGATTTTTGGGAAACCCAAAAATGATGGCCAAAAGCCAATGTGGATCAAAGATCCTTAATCAGAGAAGCTCTGAGAATGGTTTGTGGCCAAAGGCCAGAATCAAGCCCAAGAAGGGGCTCTGATACCAATGCAATATCCGTATCCGGATATTCTCATATTGTGATTGTGTCGGAATCACAATAAGACTTTTCAAGTGAATAGTCAACCAATAGAAAATAACTCCATTTGGAAAGAATAAATAATATTGAATATATATTGATGAGATATGATTACATTACAATTTGATGGACCATTTAAATATGTTCTTATGTTCCTTTTCAATGGAAAGGTATGTCTCTATCCATTCGATTAATTACATATCAATTTTATTTAATATTTGTTTAATTACTTTTATTTTATTATTTGTTTATTGATATGTTCATATATTATTTTATTTGTTACACAAGGGTATTGGCATCATTCGTTACACATCCCCACTAGGCAATGTCTAGCAAATGTTACAACACCAAGTCATATCACGTAGGGAAATACCATCAAGGCAAAGTGTACTTCAACACATCAACACCAAAGAAGGTGTCATAAAAGAAGTGTTAACTTCATCTAGCATCAATTATGTCTCCATCACGCATTCAACCAAGGGGATCATGTAAAACACCACATCCCAGTGACCATCAACATGGCCATCCACCATATAGAAAATTAGAACTCCACCAAAGTTTTTCATTAACTATCCATCATGAAGAAAAGAAGAATCTGCATAAAGATGTAGATCTCCCAAGTCCATCAAGAAACTCCACGAGTACCATGCTTCAAATCATACCTTGTGATGAAATTCACAAGAGTTACCCATATGCAATTTGCAGGGTAACAAGAAGTTTTCTCTTGTATAGATCTTAAATGGAGGAGCAATTCCGAATAGGGAAAACCTGCATATGTGTGTGTGGGATGCATGTAATATCAGTTCAGTGAAAATTGTGTTCTTGATTATTGTGTTGCCAAAATCATTTTCTGCAAAAGTTTTTATGTATCTCTGTGTTCTGTCTCTTGGATTCCTATGTTTATGTACACTGTTTTGTGTCTAATATGTTTAATAATCTATGTATGTTTTCTAGTAGCCAAAGTGAATTCATTGAAATTTCCAAACCCTAGGTGGTTGATTTTCTTATGTCCTCAAATCAAACAAATCAAACTGAGTTTATTTAGTTGTAGGAAATTAATTCTGAACATAGCATCGGTCACACAATAGTTGGAAAAGCAAATAGCGGAAGTACAAATGAAATACACACATAAATAAACGTTTTATCCTTCAAATCAGCTTCTTATTCCATAGATTAAAGTTTATAAGGTGACCTCTGCACCTTGCTAAACCAATCGCTGTACGGTCAACAAAAACCACCTCCAATTGAGATGTATGACCTGCATAAGATGGGAAAAGTTACAGTAGTAAGGACTGCTCTTTTCCTAGCTGTTTTGGATAGCAGATTATTCATCCTCTCTCCTCAATAGTTGAAACTCATTCGAGCAATCACAAAAGAAAGTGTATGACCTACTTTGAAGCTAAGTTGCACGAAACGTGTACAAGTTTCAGAAATGGAAATGCTTGGAAACATGACCCCCCCAAAATGGGTATGTTGGGGGAAACACGATATATATATTTATATATATAGTTTTTTTTGAGTAACACATTATTTCACAATAAAATTAGAATGAGAGTTTAATTTGTAGGTAGGTTTAGATACGATTTCGAGGTAAATTTGTTTTCATTTTCCATAAACTAGGGTATTTTTTGATTTCCTATGGGTCCCAAGCCGCTCATGGACTCGTGGAGGTTCCCAGAAGTTTCCGAGTTTCTGCGAGTTTCTGATACTGATATGTGGGCATTTTAGGAGTTTTGTGCAACATAGCTTTGAAGGTGTATGGCATGCATATGAAGGAAAATAGCAACTGTAGCAGCGTATGTCTTGTACTGCCTGCGATAGGGCTTGTCACTGCTGTTGGTTGATCCTCTCTTGCCTCCCTAATGCGATTTGGTTCTTCTTCTATTTACTTGCTTTGCTCAACAGGTGCGACCTCTCTATCTTGTATGTCTTTTATGCTTTGCCAAAACCCTAATCTCCTTAACCTTGACCTCCATCTATCTCAATCTTGAGATTACAACTGAGATATCTAGTCCAAGTCATTATTGTATTAAATATGTAAATTTTTAATAGTTCAAACATGATGGTTTTTGGTTTCAATAAATTGTTTATCACAGTTTAATGTTCATACATAAATGTTTTTCATAAACTGAAATTTATAACCAGAAACACTTTGAACTTTTACTTACACAGTGGAAACAAGAAAACCGTATAATGACACAAATATTTTTGGGCAATGCCCCTGAAAAAACCCCTAAGGGAAAACCAGTAGAGAGATGAAATTTTATTAGGGTTTTTGAGAAAATTCCTGGAAATTACAGCAAGAGAAAAAGAAAACAAGAGCACCTCGTTTTGCATGCCAAACTCAGAAATTTAACAGCAGAACTGTATGGCCACCAACTCGATTTCTGTGCTGTACAGCCATCAATAAATGCACTGTACGGCCTGCCTTGAAATCTGTGTCAAACTGCTGTATGGCTTCCTGCAATAAATGCTGTACGGATGCATCAATTTCTGTGCACTGTACCAGCAATAAATGTTGTATGGTCTGCCTCGATTTCTGTGCCGAATTGCTGCCTCAAAATTTCTTGCCAAATCTCCTCACACGTGTGGCTGACCTGCTGCATTAAATGCTGTTCTCACTCTTTGGGATTCATGCCCTCTTTCTTCTTGGGAATCATGCCCTTTCTTTGCTGCAATATTTCTCTCCTTTTTTTTATTCTCCTTGTGCTCTCTCTCTCTCCTCATTAATTGAATAATGAATGACGTCTTTCCTCTAGATCTCCTTTTTGTCTCTTCATTAAATGAAACTACCCTAACTTCCTAGATCTAATGGTCAAGATTAAGTCTTAGACCAATAAGATCTATGGTTGTGATATAATTGATCATTATCACAACTTAAGTCACTTTATTCATTTAATAAAGCAAAAAGTCACTTTAACTTTATAAATATAAAGTTAATGTCTAGAGACCGCTTTATGTCCTCCACATGCTAAGACACCAAGCCTATGTAGAAGACCTTCCAAGCTATAAACTCAACAAAATACACTTTATTAGACTCCTAAGACTAAGTTGACTTCTAAACATTAGGTTTTCACTTTTCCTGAGTGAACTACAAAATATAATTATTACCCACTCTTCCTAAGTGGCCACTTTACAAAATGTCTCAAACCACCTCCTTACACATTTAGACTGAAGCCTATGCAAGAAATTCTTGTCCGAGCTACATTTTTCCAGTGTTCATGGGGACGCGTCCCGCAAGGTCAGGGACCCGTTTCTGCGTTTCCCCGCGTCTCGGGGACGGGGAAACTCCATGCAAAACGTTTCGGGATGTTTCGCTTTGGGCGAAACTCCATGCGAAACGTTTCGGTCTGTGGCGAAACTCGTTTCTCCATGATGAAACTTGGGGGGGATTTCTTGGCGTCCCACACGAAACTCCGGCGAACTTTCTGGGTGTCCCGCACGAAACTCCGAACCTCCAACGAGCCTTCTAGGTGTCTGGATAATCATATATAATCATGATGAATCATGTAATGTGTTTTCATTATTAATTTACCATATTCTAAATTACATTGCATGATTGCATAATGATGAATGTAGTATTTAGTAATTTACTAATTTACATGGGATGAATTGTTATTGTTGGGATTTACATTTTTCATATTTTTTATATTTTTAGAATTTTTATGACCACAGCGTCCCCCTGTCCCCCCCGAATTTTCCTAAAATTTGGGGGTGGTCTCCCAGCTCCCACGTCCCGCCGTCCTGAAACCTTGGGGGAAGATTGCATTTTTCAACACTTCCTCTTAGCAAGGAAGGAATTTTGCACCAATCCAAGTTTGTCTCTGGATGCTTCAAACTTCCCTTTCACTAAGTGCTTTGTCAAAATATTAGTCCCTTTTTGATTTGTTGGAACAGAATGGAGCTTTGCTAGTCCCTTCTGAATCTTGTCTTGTTTGAAGTGACATTTGATATCTATGTGTTTGGACCTATCATGGAATACTGGATTCTCAAAGTTTGATAAGACTTCGATTATCAAAGTATATTGTCATGGGATCCAACTCTTGATCAAACAACTTTGCAAGCAACTTGTGAAGCCAAATGGACTCAGAACTAGCAGTATTGGCTACCATGTATTCTGCTTTTGTTGAACTTAGTGCCACATAACTCTACTTCTTGCTTAGCCAAGATATCATACCTGATCCAAGGCTAATGCAACACCTTAACGTGCTTTTCGCGTTTGCTGCGTTGCCTATCCAATTTGAGTTTGTATACCCCTACAACCTCACTTCACCATCTCCAAGATATCTTAGACCATACTCCACTGTGCCCCTCAAGTATTTGAGCACATGCTTTGCTGCTACCCAATGCTCCTGCCTTGGTTCCACCATAAGCTGCTTTGCTGCTTTAAGGTGTTCATTGCAAAACATATTTGAGTCTAGTGTTGACCAAATACATTAAGGAACCTATCAGTTGCTTGTACAATGTAGGGCCCATCAACTTTAAATATGAAGTTGTGAGCTTCTCCAGATTATTAATCATGGATGTGGCCATAGGTTTGGAGTCCTCCACTCGAAACCTCTTCAAGATCTCGATTGCATACTTACCCTGCCCAAGGGATATCTCTCTTAGTCTTTTCCAAACCTCCAAACCCAACAAGTAATGCATCATGCCAATGCCCTTCGTTTCAAATTTAGCTTCCATATTTGCTTTGCACCCTTCAATGAGCTTCTCTGCACCTATAAGAAAGAAGTCATCTACACACAACACTAAAATAAGGATATCAATCCTAGCAAATATATAATATAAATTAGGATTTGCCTCAATTTTGGTGAAGCCCACAATCTTCAAATATCCATATATCTTGGAATACCATGCTTTCAGTGCCTGCTTGAGTAGATACAAGGCTTTCATAAGCCTACAAACATGGGATTCCTTTCCAATTACCTCAAAGCCTTGAGGCTGCTCTATGTACACTTTTCCTCAATTATCCCATCGATGAAAGCTATCCTCACATACATCTTGTTACTGCACAAAATAGCAATTGAAATTAAAGCTCAGAAGAACAATGCTACCCTATGAGCAACTAAGAGGGAGGCCATTGTCACTCCACCAATCCTCTTCTATAGTTTAGGTTGGCTCTTCTCCAACACAAGGGAGCTTTCCTAAGATAGGATTAGTAAAACTATGTCAAGGAGGTTCAAGGTGATATGAAGGGATAGCTTAGCGAAACATGGTTGTACCAATTTTTTTTATAAAAGTGATGGAAGAATGAAGAGATTAGTGCCTATACTAACAAGGGAAAATGGAGTCAAGAGGACAATCCAATGTTAAATTTCATACATTCATAGCATAAAACATAAATGCATTACCAAGATCACTAGAAGTAAGACAAAGCACAAAACAACAACACAGAGTTTACCCTGGGAAACCCAAATGGGAGAAAACCCAGCAACCTTCGCAGAGAGATGATAATTCTGAGATCAGAGTACAAATGAAGAAAAAAGAAAGAATGTGAAAGTGTCTTTCATAAGTAGATGCCCCAATAAACCCTTCTTCTTCAAGTGATGCGAAAATCTCCTCCTCCAAGTGATGCGCACTTCACAAGTGTGAGAATGATCTAATGAGGTGCACAAGCCTCTTATTTATACATGTGCGAAACTGGAAATTCCCTTATGGGGCCGGCTTCACCTGGGGGCAATAAATAATTTAATTTTAATCTTTTTATTTGTTTCTTTTGCACCCCAAGGCTTACATTGATTCTTTCATGTGTTTACATAATTGATTACATAAGGTTCTTCTCCCTTAGGAGGTATAAACAAGTACAATGAAAGTACAATAAAATATAATGAATAATATCTTCCGAAGTTGTACAAAATTTAACACTCCCTCTCAACGAGGAAGGTATTCTTCGGTCTTCATTTGCATCACGATCATCTGGGTTTCATCTTGTACATCCATTCTGTCTCCATCATCTTTCTGCATACTGAAGGTTGTCCACACAGTCTCTGTGCATCATCATCACCAGTCCTTCGGTGAGTCCAGGAGAATTACTCAATCCTAGATCCAGGAAAATCTCTCAATCTTGGATATCTGAGATTATCAGCTGTACCATCTCTACCATACAATTTGCTACTTGTCTGTCTCATCTGCCAATGGGGTCCTCCCATACCTGGCTGAGATCTCAGACGAGCAAAAGGGCACGACCATCTATTGACTGTCCTACTCTTCTACATATGGGATTTCTCCCATATCTGGCTGAGTATCTGGACTGTAGAGGCACCTGTGCAACCACACGGCCAACTGCTGACTGTCCTACTCATCTACCTATGGGATTTCTCCCATATCTGGCTGAGTAACTGGACTGCAGAGGCACCAGTGTGAACTCGACCAACTGTTGACTGTCCTACTCATCTGCCTATGAGATTTCTCCCATATCTGGCTGAGTAACTGGACTGCAGAAGGTACTTGGGTGAGCCTGGCCAACTGCTGACTGTCCTACGCATCTGCCTATGGGATTTCTCCCATATCTGGTTGAGTAACTGGAGTGCAGAGGCACTTGGGCAAAGTAGGGCAAGCATCTCAATGTCATCTCTCCCTCTCAAGGAGGGATACGTTCTCTTCGACTACAAGTCTTCCGCGAAAGTATTCGAACTTCACCCTGGGAAGAGCCTTGGTGAGAACATCTGCAGTCTGGTCATCTGTCGGCACGTACTGTAACTCGACCGCACCTTTCTGCACCATATCACGAATGAAGTGATATCGAATCTCGATATGCTTTGAACTGTCGTGAAATACAGGATTCACTGACATCTGCACACAGCTCTGGTTATCATAGTGAATCACAGTCTGCTCTAGAATCTGGCCAAACAATCCTGCCAGGAGTTTACGAAGCCAAACTGCTTCTTGAGCTGTTGAGCTAGCAACCATGTACTCGGCCTCTGCAGTACTGAGTGCTACCGAGTTTTGCTTCCTGCTGCACCAGGAAATAACTCCAAAACCCAAACTGAAGCAACATCTAGAAGTACTCTTCCGATTTACAACACATTCGGCCCAATCTGAATCTGTAAACCCCTGCAATATCAGGGCACCATCTGAAGCATATTTCAATCCATATCCCACAGTGCCACGTAAGTATTTGAGCATGTGTTTTGCAGCAATCCAGTGAATCTGCCTCGATTCGCACATGAACTGACTGAGGGCATTCATAGCAAAACATATGTCTGGTCTGGTGTTGGTAAGATATATCAATGACCCAATCAACTAGCGATAAATGGTGGTATCAAACAAATCAGACTCTGAAGTAGAATCTCTCAACTTCTTCCAATTTGCATCCATCGGAGTAGCCATGGACTTGCAGTCCAACATTCCCAATCTCTTCAATATATCGATGGTGTATTTTCCTTGTCCTAGGAAGATCTCTTTCTGCCTCTGCCATACTTCTAATCCCAAGAAGTAATGCATCAAACCAAGATCTTTCATTTCAAACTCAGAGGCGAGATTCTTCTGACACCATACAATGAGTTTCTCATTTCCAGTGAGAAACAGGTCATCGACATATAGGACCAAAATCAGTGGCTCATCATCTACAACCTTGTAGTAAAGGTTGGGGTCTGCATCACTCTTGGAAAATCCCAAGCTCACGAGGAATCCATCTATTCGTCCATACTAAGCACAGGGTGCTTGCTTGAGGCCATGCAATGCCTTTTTTTTTTCTTCAGTCTGCATACATGAGACTCCTTTCCTTGGACAATAAACCCATCTGGTTGTTCGATGTAAACTTCTTCCTCAATAACACCATTGAGAAAGGCTGTCTTCACATCCATCTGATGCAACTTCCAACCCATAGCTGAAGCAATTTCGATAATGGATCTGATGGAAGTATATCGAGCCACAGGAGCAAATGTATCATCATAATCGACTCCCTCTTTCTGAGAGAATCTTCTAGCAACAAATCTGGCCTTGTATTTCCCATACGCTCCATGCTAAGTCTGTTGTGCCCATCTAGGTCTTTTCCGACCTACTGCAACATTTATGGGGATATCAACTGGATCAATGGAATCGATAGGTTCATCCTTTTTTGCTAACTCCCTCTTGAACTAGAGGGGGAGATGATCTCATCTTCTTTGGTTCTATCATTTCATCATCGATCTCCATGTCTGATCCTTTGCCTTTCCTGACAGCTAATTCTTCTTCAAAGGTCACATCCCTACTGACTTCAATCTGTCTGGATCCTGGGATGTAGATTTTGTAAGTCTTTGAAGACTCACTGTATCCCACAAAGGTTCCCTTCTTGCCTGAAGGTTCCAACTTGGGCACATGTATAAAGACTGGACAGCCAAATATCTGAAGGTGGCTTACTTCTGGTTTCACTTCCGTGAAAGCTTCCTCCGATGTCATCCTTCTAGGCTGAGAGTCATATTCTAGGAAGCTTCTTGCTGAACATCAACGAGATTCATATGTCCATCGGAACAAGTCTTCTCTTGTAGGCCAAATCACATGGTCTTTTCCCTACAAGTCAAATCCCGACTGATGATCAATGACATTTTATAATCAAATGAGAGAACAAATAGTTTACACAGGCATCTTAGCTAATACTTTATGACAACAATCATGAGCATGTCTACCAAACATATCTAGGAACTATCTAGATGTCTGCTATCTCCTCTAGAACATGCCGTCAAGAGTGTGCACTACCCTAAGCATGTAGAAAGGAGATATCATCTAGACTAGCTTCATGAGTGTTGTGTAGCTCATATGCATAATATAACAATGTAAACTATATCAACTGCTCAATATAATAGATCTGCATATAAAAAGCATATAAGACAAAAACAAATCTATGTAAGTGTTATCACACAAACTCTAGTTGTTTGGTAGTAGGTGTCCCAACATGGATGGTAGAGGTGAACAGCTAGGAAGGTGTAACCGGCAATAGCCAGGTCCTCTGTTCGGGGAACAAAAGTCACATCGGACAAGGCTACTGTCACTTTAGACAAGGCACATAGCCAAGTCAGGGGGGAGACCTCGCTCAACCAGGTGGTGGTCGAGGGACAAAAGTACACCCAAATCTAAAAGATGGAAAGACGAACAGGCAAGAGATGAGTGTAAGTAGGTCCTAAGTCTAGTTTCAGCCACCGGTTGGGCACACGGATGAAATAAACACTTAAATGAAACGTGACCAACAATTGAAAAGATGAATCGAGTAGATTAGATTAAAGATGAGATGGCTGAAAATAGTCTAAGGATATGAATTGAGTTGGAAGTGAGGTAGTGAAGTAAACTGCCTAGGAAAGGGGTTAGATAGTGGACAAATGTACCTAGGGCAGAGAATAATTAGCATAAATAATCACTTCCAACAATCGGTACTTGATTTTCTAAGGTAAAACGACGTTCTGAACCCAAATCAGAAGTACCCAAAACCCCAAAATGACCCCAAATCAGCAAAAGAGAAAAACGCCCCCAGGTGGGCATTTTTGCCAAGTAGACCAGTGCCTAAACTATGGGTTAATGGAGTCGGAATTGTTTCAAACTTGAGATATAGGCTATTAGGCTCAAATAACAAGCGGGTTTGCAATAAAAACAAAGTTCTAATGGTGGGAAATTAAGTTATTAATTTTTAGGGTTTTTTTTAATGGTTGCAGCTTAACATCAACAATGAAAGAGAGATTATGAGAAATGAGAAGAGATTCAGTACCCGGATAATGAAGATGAAGGTATCCCCGTGCTGAAGACAAACCCCGAAGATCAAGTGTTGAGCTAGAGTGCGTTTTCCCCCTTTGCGTTTTGGAGCAGCCAGTGAGCCAATGCGTTTTTGTACTTGCCACAGAGAGATAAAATCAGTATCTATAGCAAATAACAAAAATAGACCAGCAAATGAGTGACAAATGATGAGTAAAGCAAATAGCAACAAATGCAAATTCACTTCCCTGTTGAAATCCCGAAGAGAAACGCTAGCAAGGAGCTGCTGGCTCAAGTGTTGCGTTTTCCTCTAGTGGCCAGCGTCACCTGCAGATCAAAATGCTCAAGGAGAGATGGGTACACCGCAAATAACTCAACAATGCATTAGAAATATGATCTCAATCAACACAAGAAAGATTTCACTCCATATCACAAGTAACTCAGTCGAAGTGTCTCTCAAAAATCTCTATATCAAGTCTCAACAATGCCAAGAGGGTCTACAATGGAGTGAATGGCTTCTCTTATAGAGAAAGGTCATTCTCAAAACAAGTTTCCCCCCCAAAATGGAGGGCTAGGATCACTCCCCCATCAAACAAATCGAATGGTGGAGAGCTCTCCTAGTGGGGGCGTGAATTGCCCAAAGATAGCGCACAAGTGGAGGAGAGGGGCCCATTGTGGGGCCATACAATAGAAGGAACAACGTTGGGTGGTGTCTATATGGGGTTTTATCCCCCCAACACAATACACATGGTCCCACATACACCAAAACCATGAAATCGAATTTCCCTAAGTGGAGAAAAACGCCCCCCATGGGCAATTCGTCCACCTAGATGAGTAGGGCAAGAGAGGGCCCCACAATACATAATACCATGCCAAAACATTACCAATTTACCTTAGGAATCATCCTTATATTTGCCAGCCATTGATTTTCACCCTTTGCTATAGTTGCCTTTGTCAATTTTTGATATTCCATGTATTTTATTGTTGGTTTATATTGTTGAAGATGTAATTTGGGTTTTTGACCCATCTAAAGTGCTCGGATTGCCGAACCGTCTGCTGCAATGTGATCGTGGACCCCAAAAATAGTAGGAATGACCACTTGAACGACCCCGATCCATCACTTAGGCATTATTTGCCCAAAATCCATGATTTTTAATTAAAACAGGTCATTAATGACCAATAATAATTAAAAATCTCACAAACGCCTCGATCTTTTTGCATTCTGTCACTTGGAAGCTCATATGGGTCCCCTGTAGATAATAATTGACCAAAATCGAAATTCCGGTCGCAACATTTTTTTGGGCCCATTTTTGGCATGGTCAACCTAGTTTGACCAAGTCAAATCTAGTCAACAATGGTGCTAGCTGAATACCTATATGCAATCATGAAGCGAAAGGCTTCCTTATACAAGTTAGTACATTACTAAACAATATGACAATAATATGGTGATAAAAAACTGCATTAAATCTCGAGAAAAATACAAGGCCCCAGGTGAGGTGGGCCCACCACATCCAAAAGACTCAACTACTATGCACAACCTATAGACTTGGCCACCTAGCTGACTTTGGGTGATGTGGAATACATGGCGAAGGATAAGGGATGACAAGGATAAAGATCATGTCACCTTTTGGACAACTCGGGAAAGCGGGGTCCACCGAGATAAGTATACCATGACAAAACATGGGGAAGGGCGGTGCCTCACAAATGGGTATAGTGCAGGGAAACCGCCATTGGTCATCTAACAAGTATCTCACAACTCACATCCGTTCCCGAAGACTCTGTGAGGTTCTTTTCTAGAGCCGCCAAACTGGGTGTCCGACAAACCGTAACTTGAGACTCTAGGGGACAATCTTGAGCTTGCCCCTTGCTCCCTCTCACCTCCTTGCCCTGCAGGACTAGGTGAGGAAATAACCACTACAAATGCTGACATGTATGGCTGACCTGTGTCCATGTTTGTTTACAAACACATTGCATGGATTTTACAATGAGTTTCATACTTAGCCCTTTTTTGGCTAGATTTACATTTACAAAAAGCCTTTTTGGCTTGCTTTACATTTCTTCATTTCTTCAATTTACATAAGGCACTTTTGGGCTACATACATATCTCAATAGATATAATCATGGTGCTCATACTGCAAAGTAATGGGGGTGAGCAATACATGCTTCGATGACCAATGGGGAACACCCGGTGAGGCTTCACAATCCTAACTGCATTGCAACATCAGGGGCAACCGACAGGAGCAAATCCCAGGTTTGAGAGTGCATCTCACACACTAAAGAGCCGAGGCACAATAGACAGGGAATCATGGCATACTCAGAGATCAGTGGGGAAAGGGATCCTCAAGGTCACAGATCGGAATCCAAGTCGGGAAATAGTATCATGTATAAGTCGGATGGATGGAGACAGTGAAGGTGGATCCAAAGTTAGCTGCCTAGGGGGACTAAATGGCCAAGTCTATACCAAAGGTAGGGGTGTAACCCGGTGTGCATATAATAGGAGCCTACTAGGAAGGGGTGGACTGACATCACCAAGGGCCCAATCACATATCATAAAAAATAGCTAGATCACCAAATCAATCATCATATGTAGAGTTAGTGTACTATCATGTATAAACAAGTCTAAGCAACAATCATGAGCAATATACATCAAATGCAATACCTGCCGCACCATATACCTGCTGCTGAGGCTGTCTCTGAACTGGATCTCTGTTGAATCCGGGCACAAATAGTAAACCAACAATACTCTGTGATAGTCTCAATCAAAACAAGACTAGGCAATTGTCTCAATGGGCTCATATCAAAGCCTGGCATGGAAGGGTGACCCTGTGGTAAATGCTAAGTGTGGTAAATGCTACGTGACATGTCTGTACCACTGTACAACCATCTGTCCCCTCCGATATATCTGCTCGGGGCAATCTAAACAAAACTGTGTGACTCCTCTGAAGGCATCAGATCTCTGATCTGGAAAAAAAAGTACTGTGCGGTCCTCGGCCGCACAGTCTGCAGTATGGTAGCTCCAGCTAACATAGATGTGATAACAGTAAGCAAGAAAACAAAACACTTATCTCTTATTGTTTTGGTGTGTGGGCCCCCACTGCCTTCTTGTGGGAACCATAAGAGATATATGTTCTTGCATTCTGGATCTTCTAGAAGAGGAACTCCGAACGATCATCATCCCTTTGCTTCTTGCGATGATGATCCTCTTCTACATTAGCAGTTGAGGCTTCATGCTTCCTTTTACTTGAACTTCGACAGCTATTTGCGTAGTGTCCATATTTTCTGCACCTATAGCATTGAACTTGAGATATGTCCTTCTCCTTTTGATCTGGGCGAGGACTTGGTCTCCTATCTTGGTGCTTGTGTTTATGGAACTTCCTACCTTTTCCCTGACCCTTCGTGGCATGAGAAACAAAAGCTTGGTTCTCCTCAGGTTGAGTGCCATGGCCATGGAGTCTTTGACGTGCTGCAATCCTGGTCTCTTCCTGAGTGCAATTTGCCCAAAGCTTATCAAACTTTGGTAGTTTGGATCTACCACTTATGCTTTGTATAGAGGACTCCCATGATGGTGGAAGACCATTTAAAGTGTGGAGGACAAGCTCCTTATCGCCAATAGGATCTCCACTGGTGCTGAGCTTGTCTTTGAGTTCTGTGATCCTCATAAAGTATGAGGCAATGGATTTTGACTTTGCTATCTTCATATTTGAGAGCTGGTTTCTCAAAGTCATGGATATATTTAGACTAGTGTGTTCAAACAGCTTCATAATGGTCTTGAACATTTTCCTAGCACTCTTCTTTCCTGAGATTTGAGGAACCAAATGGTCTCTCATTGAATCCACAAGAATCCTTCTTGCTTTAGCATCATTCTTCCTCCAACGGGATTTATCCTCTTCGGCTTCTGGTTCAGGGACCTTCTCATTTACATATAGCAAGAGATCATTTTCTTCTAGGAGTAGAACCCTAGACTTCCAGGAGATAAAGTTAGAGGCTTCTGCTAAACGATCTTCAACTTTCATCCCAATCATCTTATATGCATATCTGGTTCAGAAACCCTAGCAGGAGCTAGGTCAAAAATGAAAGTTAATAATTTGAAAAACTGAACCCACAGATAAATTCGCCTTGCCAAGGAGAGTTGAATAGAGGGTGGGCTGGTCCAAATCTGTGGAGAGAAATGAGTTAAAACTAAAACCCTAATTCTGCTGTAGCCACAGAGTTAGGTCAAAAATTGAAAGTTCTCGGAATTGAATTCCGTCTTCACCAATAGATTTGTCTTGCCAAAAAAAACGAAATTCCTATGGCTCTTTTTCTTCAAAATGGTGGGTGAAGACTTCACAAGATGAAACCCTAATTCTGGCAGGGTTCTGACAATGCTTCGGCAATGGCTTCTTCTAGAACGGCTCTGATACCATGTTAAATTTCATAATTTCATAGCATAAAACATAAATGCATTACCAAGATCACTAGAAGTAAGACAAAGCACAAAACAACAACACAGAGTTTACCTTGGGAAACCCAAATGGGAGAAAACCCAGCAACCTTCGCAGAGAGATGATAATTTTGAGATCAGAGTACACATGAAGAAAAGAGAAAGAATGTGAAAGTGTCTTTCACAAGTAGATGCCCCAATAAACCCTTCTTCTTCAAGTGATGCGAAAATCTCCTCCTCCAAGTGATGCGCAGTTCACAAGTGTGAGAATGATCTAATGAGGTGCACAAGCCTCTTATTTATACATGTGCGAAACTGGAAATTCCCTTATGGGGCCGACTTCACCTGGGGGCAATAAATAATTTAATTTTAATCTTTTTATTTGTTTCTTTTGCACCCCAAGGCTTACATTGATTCTTTCATGTGTTTACATAATTGATTACATAAGGTTCTTCTCCCTTAGGAGGTATAAACAAGTACAATGAAAGTACAATAAAATATAATGAATAATATCTTCCGAAGTTGTACAAAATCCAACATTCAAGAGGGAAAGTTCATGAATGGTTAAGACAAGTGACACTAAAGCATGCCACAAGAAGCCCTAACATGCTAAAAAATGATTGTAGAAAATAGACTAGGAGGGCCCAAAAGGTGCCACATCAAACATTGCTACATCAAAACGGGGTGTGACCTACACAATGAAGTATTACGAACAACAATGCTAGAAGATGATAGCAGCAATTTAATATAATCATGCCAAGACATCAAAGGGAAATAAAGCGACTCCTCACATAAAACCCTTCAAATGTGGCAGATATACCCTTCTCAGATGGCCCAGAAAAACCAAGTTCTAGCAATTCTACACATCACCACCAACATTTAGAAATAGAAGCATAAGCCTTACATTAATAGGATAAAAACCCTTACACTTTACATATGCTCCGAGAAAAATATATCCCTTAAGCTCCAAGGAGGGTGAACTCCAAAATGCTACCATAACAAATAGTGGAGAGTGCAAACCCTTATATAGGTTATAGCTCAATCTCCATCTACAATAGACAAATAATATTCAAGGTAAAATCTTAGATCTAGCCTAGGAATACATAAACAACCAGTAGCCATTAACTAACTATGGCAGACAAGGTCAACAATACATAAAATAATGGTGGTCATGATGCCACATGTACAATTTCCAACAAGAAAGATCTCCAAAAGTTGGGACGTCTTCATCAAACCGATATGCCATACTCCAATGTCTAGCCTCCAAATGCCGCCAAATGTAGTGTTCCAATAACAACTCCTCAAAATAGAGAAATATATAGATGCCAAGCCCAAGAAAGGGCCCTCCCTCTAGGATAGGTGAAATATGCCAAGTGAACATCCTCGAGAGCTAGGGTGTTCTCCACCATGAGCATTTATTAATAGTTCTCTTTGGAAATTATCAAGTGCTCAAGCATTCAAGGGGCAGTGTTAATCTGATATGGGCCATATCAGATTAACATTACCGGATAACTGTTGTATTCATAATGTGTTACATGTGTCAAGTCTCAAGAAAATGTTAGGACAACATTAAGTAGCATGATCCAAGCTGCCTATTTTGGACGACGAAGGCCGAGTTATGTTGGAACCCGAAGGCATATTATCTATTAAGGAAAGAAAACTTCGTTCCAGGAGCATTAAAGAATATTCCATTTAGTGGAAGAACTTGCTAGAGGAAGATTCATCATGGGAAATCGAAAGTTTCATTCAACAACATCCTTCTTTACCCTTGCTTTGAGGGCAAAGCAATTCTTAAGGGGTGGGCAATGTAATAAACACACACACACACACACACACACACACACATATATATGAATAAAATAAATTAAGTAAAAGACAAACATAACTTAAAATAAAAATAAAAACGTAACCAATCAAATATTAGTTTATAAAAGTCATGTCTTCCACCGAAAAAGCATGGGAGGTCATATTTAAATGATTCCCGACTGTATTGTATGACATCAATTTCATTTTATAAAATATTATATGTTATCCGTTAAACTTTTTGTGCATAGTCCAATTTGTGTCTCACTCAAATTCGAGCCTGCAACAATAGAACTCCATGAAATAGCTCCATAGGTACCATGTTGCAAACCCCCTTCACTGTGATGAAAATCATAAGTGTAACCCTCAGATAGTATGAAGAGTAACACATATGATGTATAGTCCATCCCATAAATAAAACTAAAGATATAATTGCTCTAATGGAAGTGAACTTGGTGATTAGAGCAAAAGTATCCCCAATAGTCCACTCCTGCTTTCTGGGGGAACCCTCTTGCCACAAACCTCGCCTTGAACTTCTTGATGTTACCATCTGCAACATGCTTAATTTTGTAGAGCCACCTAGAACTCACTACTGACTTCCCCTCTGATCTTGGCACTATGTCCCACACATCATTCTTCCTGATGGAGGTGTACTCCACCATGGCATCCTGCCAAACTTGCTATTCTGTTGCCTCCCGGAAGTTGGAATGCTCTTAAATCTATGATGTTGCTCATTAATGTCATGTAGTTTGGAAACTTCTTTGGAGGTCTTCTCTCTTTGAACGTGTTCGTAGGAGCCTCTACATGCTTTTGAGCATCCCTCAATGTCTGAGTGAAACATCGAGGTCTCTTGACAGAACTAGAAGGGGCTAATGTCTCATTTTCTTCACTTGAAGGCTGTTGTCTTGAACAGGAAGTCATTGGTGATCGTTGTTAGAGATAGGTGTATCTCGGGATGTCCTTCATGTTTAGATGCCTAGCATGGAGGTACATTTTCAGTATAGGCATCAAGATAGGATAGAGGGTGAGATACACTCTACCAGGTGGCATGGGTCCAATGGTGGAGACATATAGAGGTTTCAATGACTTTTTCCTTAAGCATGCAAAAGTAGGATTTTTGCATGCACTCATATTAGGGTTTTGGAAACCCTAATAAGTCAGTGAGTTGATATAAGGAGGCAAGGGGTCAGAGAATGAAGAGAGGTAGAGTGAGGGCGACTTGGTGCATGCAGAGGGTGCATTCTTGAGAGGAGGGGTGCATCATCTGGAGGAGAGAGTGGGTGGATCTGAGAGAGATCAGAGGCCACTTGATCTGAGGCACTGAGAAGTTGTTTGATTGTGTGGTGAGTTCATCTGTGCAGAGGGAGCTCAGAGATTGAGCTAGGGCGCATTCCCTAAGGAGAGGGGGCGCACTTCTATAGAGTAGAGGTACACTTGTCAGTGAGGCCCCACTTCTTGGGGCCAAGAGGGCTGAGAGAAGTAGAGGATCCTTCATTAGTGATTGAGGAGGACCTATTTTGATCTCATCAGAGATTGACTGAGATCCAGAGAGGGGCGCACTTCCAGAGTTGAGAGGGCGCACTTCCACAATAGGGGCGTACTTCAGAGATTGAGGGTGCAACAATTCTTCAACAGTTAAGCAGAGACCGTGGGAGTACTTCTTCCAGAGATTGGTAGAAGTAGATGTCAGAGATTCAAACAATGTAGAGCAGAGGGCACATTCCTCAGAGCAACAGTTGCAGCTGCATGTAGATCTAGGGCTTGTCCCATCAGGTTTCTCTACTTGTATAATTTCGGATTGTACTATTCATATTTTGCTTTGGATCGAGATTGAAGAAATCCCACATTTGCTGTTTTTTCCCCATTTGGGTTTTCTAGGGTATATTGTGTTGTTCATAGATTCCATGTGCTTTAATCTATAAGTATATTGTATTGATGATACGTTCTCTGGGTTAGAGAAGTTGGGTTTTGTTATGCACGAGGCTTATTGAGAATTAAGCCCGAGTTGGGATCTGAGATTTCCAAAGTGAGAAGTGACCTCCGGAAAATCTACAATTCTGGCTCAACCTTTAGGGCTTCTTGCTACTCATACTTTGTCATAGGAATAGGTTCATGGGACTTCCTGGATGCAAAGTCCTCCTCAAACTTTACATCGCTACTTACTACTATCTTCCTCCGTTTTGGAATAATGACCTTGTAGGCATTGAAAGTCTCACTGTAACCTACAAATAAACCCTTTTTGCTAGAAGGCTCCAACTTGGTCCTCTTCTCTATCGATATATGGATATAAACTAGACATCCAAAGATGTGGAAATGACTTATCTTTGGATTCATACTAATGAATGCATCCTCTGGTGTCTTTTCCTCCATTATCTTGTGAGGACACTTGTTTTGGATATAGATTGCTATGTTGCATGCTTTTGTCCCAAGAACATAGGCAAGTATTGGTCATGAATCATGCCTTAGCAACCCCTATGATGGATCGAGTCTTCTACTCTGCAACCCCATTCTACTATGGGTTGTGTGCAACGATTAACTCCCTCTCAATTCTTGCCTCCTTGCAGAAACCCCCAAACTCCTTGGAGGTATACCGACCCCCATTATCCGATCTCAAGACCTTGCTCTTCTTCTCTGTCTGATTCTAGGTTAGAGCTTTAAACTCCTAAAGCTTACTAAATACCTCATCCTTGGTCTTTAAGAAGTAGATCCATGTCTTGTGAGAGACTTCATTAATATAGGAAACATAGTACATGCTACCTAAGATTGATGCTACCGACATTGGTCCACAGACACGAATGCATTAGGTCTAGAATCTCCTTAGACCCATGCTCACTGTTTGGGAAAGCAACCTTGCCATTCATGCCAAGTGTACAAACTTTACATACTTCTTGTTGCTTAATGCTGAACTCTAGAAGACCTATTACTATTTCTCTTAGAATAGGAAACATTTTATGATGTAGGTACCCAATCATCTTGTGCCACAACTTGCACAAGCTACCATTACTATGAAGTATGAACTAGTTCTTAAACAGGTTCACCCTGTAAACTATATAGATTGCCTTCCCTAACCCCTATCACTTGTGTTTCTTATGGGCTAGATTCCTTTGGTTTGATGAGGACATGCTGGTTCTTGAATTCTACTGCATAACCCTTATCTTCCATAATTGAAATTGAAAGAAAGTTATTCTCGAGACTTTCAACAAACAAAATATCATCAAATTCTAAAGAGTTACTTGGCTGGAGTTGAAAGGAAATGGTACCAACTCTTGCTACTAGGTACTTGGCATCATCACCAAGCTCTACTTCAACCCATGAGTTGTGGTCTTTTAGATTGGTAAAATACTACTAGGCTGATGTCATATATTGAGATGCCCCACTGCCCTCATACCAAGCATACCTTAGAACCATGTTGGTAACCATTGAGAAACCCATATAAAATTTGGTGGCAAAATTGTTCATCTAAGTTTCTACAGATGTAGCCACTTGCTTTTGTTGCTACTTTTATCCTTGTTTGGACACTGTGATGCATAATGCCCGTGCTTATGACAAATGAAGCACTTGACCTTACCCAAGTCCTTTTCAGGCTATGAGGTTGACTCCTCATCTTTTGCCTCGCCTTGATAAGTCTTTTACCTCTGCCATTCTTGGTTTGTCCAAATAGGGCTTGGTTATTGTCACCATCCTTCTTGACTTTGACTCCTTCCGAGTCTCTTCCTGTATACAATAGTCCCATAGTCTTTTAAAGGAAGGAAGATGCACACAAGCACAAATACCCTGAACAAATGTTTCCCATGAAGTTGAGAATCCATTCAATGCCATGTTCACTAGCTCTGAGTCTTCAATCTTCTCCCCAACTGTTGCAAGTTGATCACGAAACTACGTGACCATTAGGTAATTGGTAATTGTGTTTGATCTAGTCATGTCTATAGCTTTGAGTTTGTTCCATGATATCATCTTCTTGTTTGTGTTTTCACCTTGGTAAAGGGTAACTAAGGCATCAAACATCTGCCTTGCCATTTTCTTGTCGGATATGTGAGGAATCAAATGATCCTTTATAGCATCCAAGATCAATTGCTTGGCCTTCACTTCCTTCTTCTTGTGAGCTGCCAACCATTGCTGATTTGTAGGTGGAGTCACAATATATCTGATGATATCCCAGAGAATAAGAAAGTTACCTTCACTTTCTGGGCAAGAAATTTGAGGCACCTTCCAATCTGTTGTCAAATCTGAGGCTAGTTGATGCCATCTTTGAGATATAACACACAAAAACCTAGATCAGATAGGTAGGTAAGCACAACCTTTAAAACCCTCTAACTATTGGTCTTTGTTCCTGGCAGTCGATCTATTACTGTGAACACTGGAGAATCTCAATCAAACCTATCTTTGATACCATATGGAAGTTTCTAAACCTTAGGTGACTGATTTCCTTATGTTCTCAAATCAAACAATTCAAACTGAGTTTATTTAGATGCATGAGATCAATTTTTGAACATAGCATCAATCGCACAATAGCTGGAAAAGTAAATAGTGGAAGCATAAATGAAATACACACTTACACGTTTTCTCCTTCAAATCAGCTTCTCATTCCTTAGATCAAAGCTTATAAGGAGACCTCTATAGCTTGCTAAACCAACAATTGTATGATCAACCAAAACCACCTCAAACTGAGGTGTACAACCTACATACGAGGGGAAAATTACAGAAGTACAGACTGCTTTTTTCTTGGTTGTTTTGGACGGCAATCACTCTTCCTCCCGCCTCAATAGTTGAAACTCATTCAAGCAATCACAAAAAAAGACTTTGAATGTTAAATTTTCATTTATAGCAGTATAATTTTCATCTCTTTCAACTTATAAACAATATATGATTATTGAAATAACAACTATACACATAAACAATAGACACAATAATTTATCCTGGGAAAACCCAAACTCGGGAAAAACCCAGGTACCCTTTCTTACTCAGAGATTCAGTACAATAAAGATAAAAGTACAATAAGAATAGATGCCAAAGAAAACAACTCCAAATGTCTTTTGCGACCCAAAAAGTCGAACTTCCTTGCTTGAGCGAACTTGCTTGAGATGAATGACAAATGAGGAGAGCAACTCTCCTATTTATATGTTACCTTTTAGGTAATTTCCCAACTGGGCCGACTTAGCTGCTTTACTAGGCCGACTTGTCATTTTGGAATATAAAAATACATTTATTGTTTATTTTATTTTTGCAGGTCGGCTGGGCTAGTGAGGATCCCTCACGTAGCTACATCAACAACACTCCCTCTTAGCTAGAGAGGTATCATCATGCTGGAACACATCTAAGCATCATCTGGTCGTCATGACTGGAATTGTACATCTGGGCATCATTTGATCGTCATGCTTGGACTCGTACATCTCGCCATTATAAAAAAGGGTCAACACTGTCCATACAGGACATCCCACTGGGATCCAAGTATACTCTACACAAGAGTCCTCTCCACACAGGAGAATGTTCCTCATAGGAACAATAGTGCTCACTGGACTAAGCTCATCTCGGTCTACACAGGACCGCCTGTCCTAACTGGACTAAGCTCATCTTGGTCTACACAGGACCGCCTATCCTAACTGGACTGATCTCATCTCGGTCTACACAGGACCACCTGTCTTAATTGGACTGAGCTCATCTCAGTCTACATAGGATCGCCTGTCCTAACTGGACTGAGCTCATCTCGGTCTACATAGGACTGCCTGTCCTAACTGGACTGAGCTCTTCTCGGTCTACATGGACTGCCTATCCTACCTGGACTGAGCTCTTTGCGGTCTACTCAGATCACCTGTCCTAATTGGAGTGAGCTCTTCTCGGTCTACATGGACTGCCTGTCCTACCTGGACTGAGCTCTTCTCGGTCTACTCGGATCGCCTGCCCTAACTAGAGTGATCTCTTCTAGGTCTACATGGACCCCCTGTCATACCTGGACTGAGCTCTTCTCGGTCTACTCAGACTGCCTATCCTACCTGGACTAAGAGCACTCCCTCTCACTGACGGGAACATTCTCCAATACTCCAAGTCTTTCACGGAAGTATGCAAACTTCAGTCTGGAAAGAGGCTTGGTGAGAATGTCGACAATCTGATCATTAGTCGGAATATACTGAAGTTGAATTGCTCTTCTTTGTACCTTGTCTCTAATATAGTGGTACTTAATCTCCACATGCTTCGATCCATCATGAGAAATAGGATTCACTGAAAGCTTCACACAACTTTGATTATCACAGTGAATCACAGTAGGCTCAAGTGTCTAGACAATCCTGCAAAGAGCTTTCAAAGCCATACTGCTTCTCGTGCCGCAACACACTGTAATATACTCTCCCTCGGCTGTGCTCAATGCTATTGAGGTCTGCTTCTTGCTACACTAGGAAATCACTGCAGAACCCAAACTGAAGCAACACCCAGAGGTGCTTTTCCTGTCCACAACACTTCCTGCCCAATTGGAATCTGAGTATCCATGCAATTTCATATCACTACTAGAAGCATATCTCAGTCTATATCCCATAGTGCCACGTAAGTATCTTAGCACATGCTTTGCAGCAACCTAGTGTACTTGTCTCGGTTTTCACGTAAACTGACTGAGAGCACTCACTGCAAAACAAATATCTGGTCTAGTGTTAACTAGATACATCAATGAACCGATCAGCTGTCTATACATGGTGGGATCTATTAGATCTGACTCGGAATCTGAGTCACTCAACTTTTTCAGATTTGTCTCCATAGGTATGTTCATGGACTTGCAGTCCAACATACCAAATCTCCTCAAGATATCAATGGTATACTTTCCTTGGCTCAGGAAAATCTCATCCTGTCTTTGCCACACCTCTAAACCCAAGAAGTAATGCATTGGACCAAATTCCTTCATCTCAAACTCAGAGGCTAGCATCTTCTTGCACCACTTGGTAAGTTTCTCATTTCTTGTGAGAAACAAATCATCAACATACAACACTAGTATCAATGGTCTACCATCCTTGACCTTATAGTAAATGTTGGAATTTGCCTCACTCTTGGTGAATCCCAAGCTCACCAAGTATCCATCAATCCTGTCATACCATGCTCGTGGTGCTTGCTTGGGTCCTTACAGGGCCTTCTTTAGTCTGCACACATGGGATTCCTTCCCATGAATCTCGAAACCCTCTGGTTGCTCAATGTAGGCTTCTTCCTCAATCACTCCGTTGAGGAAGGTAGTTTTAACATCCATCTGATGTAACTTCCATCCCATAGTTGGAGCTAGAGCTATGATCGATCTGATGGTAGTGTATCGTGCAACTGGAGCAAATGTCTCGTCATAATCGAATCCCTCTTTCTGAGAGAATCCTCTAGCCACAAATCTCTCTTTGTGCTTCTAAATGTTCCCATCTGCTGCATGCTTAATCTTGTAGATCCACTTGGAAGTCGCCACTGACTTCCCTTCAAGTCTCGACACAACTTCCCACACGTCATTCTTCATGATGGATTGATATTCTTCCATCATGGCATCTTTCCAAACTTGCTGGCTGGCGGCGTCCTCGTAATTGAAAGGCTCATAATCAGTAATGTGGGACATTAGTGCTACATATCCTGAATATCTTCGAGGTTTCTTGCTCTCCCTGAATGTACCTGGGGGAGCTGCATGCTTCTTTGCATCCGCTAAAGTCTGTTGAGCCCAGACAGGCCTCTTCCGACCAATAGCAAAATCTCTAGGAACGTCTGTTGGCTCTACTGGATCAACAAGATCCATCGAATCTATAGGATGAATTGAATCTGTCGACTCCCTCTGAACTGCTGAAGAGGGAGGGGGTGATGATTCCATCTCATTTGGAGTTTCTTGCTCCTCACTGTCCATGGATGATCTTCTAGCCTTTTTGAAGGCAATCTCCTCTTCGAAGGAAACATCCTTGCTGACTTCAATCTATCTTTGTCCCGTGATGTAGATCTGGTATGCCTTCGATGAGCCATTCTACCCAACAAATGTACCCTTCTTTCCTAAGGGTTCTCGTTTTGTTCTCTTTTCTTTGGGTACATGAATGTATACTGAACAACCAAATATTCGCGAATGACCAGCTTCTGGCTTCACACCTGTGAAGGCCTCTTCTGGAGTCATATTCTTCAATATCTTGCGCAGGCCTCTATTCTGAACATATACTGCAGTGCTTGAGGCTTCTGCCCATAGAAACATCGGTAGATTTTGATCATGAATCATGGCCTTGACTACCTCAACTATAGATCTATTCTTTCTTTTTGCAACCCCATTTTGTTGAGGGATGTAAGGGACGGTATACTCCCTCTTGATTCTTGCTTCCTTATAGAAATCACTGAATTCTGAGGATGTGAACTCTCCTCCATTATCGGACCTTAGAACCTTTAAACTTTTCCCGGATAGGTTCTCAACCTAGGCCTTGAATTCCTTGAACTTCTTCAGAACTTCTTCAGATTACTTGGACTTCAAGAAGTAAATCCATGTCTTTCGGGAGTAGTCATCTATGAAGGTCACATAATACCAAAATCCTCCGAAGGATGCAATTGACGTAGCTTCACATAAGTCAGAGCGTACCAACTCTAATATTTCCTTGGACTTGGTGTCACTGTTAGGAAAATATCCCTTGGCATTCTTGCCAAGTGCACATCCTCTGCAAATGCCATCGTGTTCAACTTGGAGTTCGGGAAGACCTGTGACCATATTCCTTAGAGGAGGAAGAGCTCTTTAGTGCAGGTGAGTAAGTTTTCTATGCCATAGCTCACTCAAACTGATAGAGTCATGAACTAGAGCCCGTACTGGCTATATCGTCAATCTGTATAAGCTTTCCTCACGAACACCAATTATTCTTTCTGAATCAATAGTGGAATTCTTGTGCCATGCAAGAACCTTCCCATCCGAGAATGCAACTTTATAACCCTCGTCTTCTAGTGCAGAAATAGAGACAAGATTTTTTTTCATTCCTGGCACATAGAGTACTTCTCCCAAACGTAGAGAATCACCTGAATTTAATTGGAAGGAAGTGGCTCCAGTTCCTTTCATAGTATATATGGCATCGTCTCCAAGAACAACTCTTAGGTGTGATTCTCTCTCATCTAGATTTGAGAGAAATTACTTATAACTTGTCATATGTTTAGAAGCACCACTATCTAACAACCAAGTATAATTACTAGTAGGAACAATACCTAAGAGGGCTGAGATGAAGAAGAATTCTTCTGCATTCTTTGTTTTCTTTGGTTGAGTCTCTTCATCTACATCACCTGTGGAGGCATGTTCCTTCCTCTTCTTTGATGTGCATTGATTCTTGTAGTAGCCGAACGTTTTGCAATTGAAGCATTGGATCTTTGAAAGGTCGTTCTTCTTCCTTTAATCAGGGGCTGGACTTGATTTTTTGCCTTTGTCTTTTCTTCCAAAGTTGTTCTTTCCTCTTTTCTTGGTATGTGTAATAAGAGCTTGATCTTCTTCATGAGGGGCGTGTACTTTGCTTCCGGCCACAAGTTTGGTTTCTTCTTGTGTACAGTCCGCCCACAATCTTTCAAACTTTGGTAGCTTTGATCTTCCCATCACGCTTTGAATGAATGGTTCCCAAGATTGAGGGAGGCCATTCAAAGTCATCATGATTAATTCGCTATCTGCAATAATCTCATCAATAGTACCCAATTGATCCTTGATCTCTATAATCTTCATGAATCTATTATGATCCTCCTTGTCTTGGCATCATTCTTCTTTGAGTCTTCTCTGCTTCTTCGGGTTTTGATACTCCATTCACAACAAAATTTAGTAAATCATTTTCTTCTAGAGCAATGAGCACTCTAGACTTCCATGAATGGAAATTTGAAGCTCCATCAAGCCTATCTTCAACCTTGATGTTTGTTATCTTGACTGAGAAGCAAAACTGTAGCCTGGATCAGAAACCCTAGCAGGAGCTAGGTCAAAAATAAACTTTGGATTCTTGGAAAATCACTTCCACAGATGAATTCGCCCTCCTAAGGCGAGTTGAATTAGCCTCCTTTTCTTCCTGATATGTGGTCAGAACAATGAGAACCAACAAACCCTAATTCTTGACCTCCTGTAGTAATTAGGTCAAAAAATTGAAAATCTTCAAAATGGAAATCTGCTTCCACAGGAAAGTTCGCCTTCCTAGGGCGACCTCAATGATGCTAAGGGCGAACCAAATTAGTGGTTGAGAACTGAAGAAACAACAAACCCTAGTTCCGACAATAGTCTGCTTCAGTGCTGCTTTGATACCATGTTAAATTTTCAATTATAGTAGTATAATTTTCATCTCTTTCAACTTATAAACAATATAGGATCATTGAAAGAACAACTATGCATATAAACAATAGACACAATAACTTATCCCGGGGAAACCCAAACTCGAGAAAAACCCAGCAACCCTTTCTTACTCAGAGATTCAATACAATAAATATAAAAGTACAATAAGAATTGATGCCAAAGAAAACAGCTCCAAATGTCTTCTGCTACCCAAAAAGTCAAACTTCCTTGGTTGAGCGAACTTGCTTGAGATGAGTGACAAATGAGGAGAGCAGCTCTCTTATTTATACATTACTTTTTAGGTAATTTCCCAACTGGGCCGTCTTAGCTGCTTTACTGGGCTGACTTGTCATTGTGGAATATAAAAATACATTTTTTGTTTATTTTATTTTTGCAGGTCGGCTGGGCTAGTTAGGATGCCTCACATAGCTACATCAACAACATTGAAGGGGTATAGTCTGCAAATGAAGGAAAACACTGGCTACATCATTGTACGGCATGTACAGCCTGCTGTATGGCTGTTGTATGGCCTGCTAATGCTGTTAGTGTTGGTTGATCCTGTCTTTCCTCCGAATGTGATCTGGCTCTTCTCTTGTTTACCTGATCTGCTCAACTGATGTGATCTCTCTATCTTGTCTATCTTTATGCTTTGCGAAAACCCTGATCTCCCTAAGCCTAACTGCCATCTGTCTCAATCTTGAGATGTACAGCTGAGATTAAATCTAGTTTAAGTCATTAATATATTAAATACACTATAGACTCCTAAGACTAAGTCAACTTCTAAACATTCGAATTTCACTTTTCCTAAGTGAATTACAAAATATAATTACTACCCACTTTTCCTCCGTGGTCACTTTACTAAGTTTCTCTAACCACTTCTTACATGTTCACATTGAAACCTGTGCAAAAGTTCCTGCCCAAGCTACATTTCTCAACAGAATTGACTTTGGTATTGTGTATATTAATGATCAAATTCTTACATTCTAATCATGACATGTAACTGTTTTATAACACTCATTATAATAGCAGTTACTTGTTTTTCTTTTCTCAAAAGTATGCATACTGTAATACCTTTTTTTTTAGGGGCAAAGTTCTAATATTATTCCAAGTTTACATGTCCATAGCCTTAGTAGTTACCTGTAAAGTTTTAAAGATTTCATTATTCTTGATTTCAGACTAAAAGGAAAGAAGCCTGGTTGATTGAGAAATTACTGAAGTATGAAATCGAAAAAGGTCCAGCTCGAACAAATGATCCTGAACCATTGACAGCTGAGGAGCGTTTTTACTTTAAACGAATTGGTCGAAAGCACAAAAACTATGTTCCTGTTGGAGTGCGTGGAATATTTGGAGGTGTTATCCTAAACATGCATTTGCACTGGAAAGCACATGAAACTGTGAAGGTTATTTGCAAACCTTGCAAGCCTGGTCAAGTTGATCGATATGCAGATGAGATAGGTAGATTGAGTGGAGGCATTGTGATTGACATAATGAAAGACAATACTATTATATTTTACCGGGGGAAGAATTATGTTCGACCAAAGATTATGTCTCCCGAAGACACACTATCAAAGAAGAAGGTGACTTTTTTTTGTTATTTTGGAAAAGTCAATCTTATTAGTTATATTACATTTGCAAACAATTGGATTAGATGGTATATTGCATTTGGGGTCACCGAGCTGGGCCCCTCTCCAACATAGGCAAGAAGAGCCAATATGTCAGCCTTTTTCTCACATGTTTCATTTTTAATCTGTTGCTTTAAAAGCAACTGAGCATGTGCATGCATGCATAGGCACTACTGCATTAGTACATATCTTCAATAGATGGTGGCTTGTGTCAGTCTTTTGTTTGATGCTGTCTTATGTTTAGATGCAACAACCAATATCAATTTTCCTTATATTATGCTTCATATTGGTGGTCTGCAAATTTAAATATTAGCTCTTTCATACCACATTCTTGCATTTTGGATTTGTAGAAGAGACTCTTTTTCTCTCACACACACTGTGGCTTGCTAAAGTTTCAATAAAATCAGCTTGGCTTCTTTTGTTTTTACATTGTAAAGCATTTATGCACTGAACTTTTAGTATTTATTCTGGTAGGGCAGAGGTATAGGAAGTAGCATATGTACATTGTAAATTATAGTGAAAGCTTTTTGTTGCTTCATGGATCATTCTTGATGTTGTGGATTATAAGTTGATTCATTCATTCTGTATTCTCAGCTGTACAAATACATAAATTCAAGAAGATGCTCTTACTATGAAGTTCAGTTATATTTATGGAATGATGTAGCATTCATTCCATAAATGAATCATGCATTCATTTCTCATTCCATAAATGATAAGTCATATGTATGCTAGGATAACTGTACAGAATTTGAGTTCCTTTACTATTGGATGTGTTGATTGTATCCTTAATAAAGTGGTAGTATCATTCCTTGTCAAAGCAGACATGTTTCCCCCTGTAAAGAACTATTATTATCCCCAAGTTGCTTGGGTTGTATGAGTCTTCCAATGTGCAGTGTAGCACTATTTATGGTTCTTGAAACCTCTTTGTTACCGCACAAACTAGCAGGGTTAGTGTCGAATAGACAAATATAGGGAAGATGTGACTGCTGTCACCTTATTCACACATCCAACTTCTTTGGAGTGTCGTAACCTCTAAGGGGAGAGCCCTTTAGTTGCTCTGCAAGACACTTAGGATATTAGACTATGTCTTCTAGACGATGATGTTAGTGACCAATGCCGTTAATCAATCAATTCTATGAATGAAGAAGACATAGTAGACAAATAAAATGCTTGTAGAGGTTAATATAAAGTGTATCAAATCAATGTATTCTTTCAAGTATTCAATTCAAGATATATGGAACTAGTAGCAAAGTCATTCAATAACACTCTAGCAAACAAGAGATCATTCACCAACCACCTATGAATAGAGACAGTAGTAGATATCAACAATGTAACCAATCACCATCCAATGATAAATAGGAGAATTGATACAATGATAGCAACAGTATTACAGTATGACACTCCTCTTTATGACAACACTTAGGAAACCAAGGAAAAGATGTGTATAAAATATGATTTATGCATTCAATGTAAACCACACCACTTCATCCCTTTATCACTACTCTCAGCAGTATATAACAGTGGATATAGGTATGCAAACAGAGTTGTTTCAGACTTCTAGGTAAGCAGATGATATATATTTCAGACCTTATTTTCACCTTTAATATGACAGCATTTGACCATCTTTGATTGAATTTATTTTTGTCTTTTTGTTGTAAATTGAAGGACTGTCAAGTATGACAGTCTGCAATATTTTGCAGACTTTGTGGCAGCAGGGTTAGAGGGTTACCTTAGGGCTGTTGCAGCCTTGTTTTGGACAACCCAAAGGAGGCTGAGCAAGGGGAGACTGCTTGGGAGCTAGGTCGAGCCTCTTGGGAGCAAGATCAAGGCCTGTTTGGGCTAGGCCGAGTCCTATTGGAGGTGACCGAAAAAAATGTAATAATCTTCAATGTGGTTCTTATTGTAAAAAATCTTCTTTTGATGCTGACTGTTTCTCTTCTTTTCCCCTTAAGGCTTCTTGTAGATTGGTTGTAGATTGGGTGGTTGGGAAGAATGATTGTTACCCTCCCCACCCAGGTTCAATCCTTGCTTGCTTCTTGGTAGCCTTAAGACTTCTTATGTACTTCTAGCTTTTATGTTATTTAATAAAGATAATTAAAGACTAAACTCAACCTAATTAAGGTATGAGTTATTATTTAATATCCAATAACCTTTCAATAAATAAATAAATAACCTAATTAAAGTGTGAGTTGGTTTCTTGATAAAACCAAGTGTTGGTTTTATAAAACCAAGGGTTGGTTTTATAAAACCCTATACTATGTGTGGTTTTATAAAACCTTATGTCGTTTTTTTTCTTCTTTCCTTTTTTTTATGGGATCTTCTTCCTTATTCTCTTTTTTTTTACTTCTTCCTTTTTTTTTTTTTTGACTTTCTTTTCTTCTTTTACTTGGTCAAAGACCACAATTTTAGGGAATCCCTAAGATAATGGTTAAAAACCACAATATGGCCAAAGGCCTGGATCATGAACGTAGCTTTGATACCAATGTAATAAACCTTATTCGGTTTACACTAGAATTTACCAAAAAAATAAGTCACCCATTGAAAATCCATACTGGATAAAAGATATTATTTGAATATATGAAAGATGATTTACATATAATCGGGCCATGAATATATATAGTCTTTTGAAAGACATCTTAGTGACCCTTGATAAAGAGTTGCGACTTTTTTTTTTGACTAGGGGAATCGACAACTGGAGTTGGGCTGGTACTTGCATGACACGGGGTCTAGGGATCCAATCTCGCCACCACTATACCCCTAAGTGCGTCCACAGAGCTTGAACCATGGCACATGGGTAAGTTTGGGTGGATTCGAACACGTAACCTTCCATTTACAACCAATTACAACTTCTCATCTTTACCACTTGAACTGCCCCCCACGGGCAAAGAGTTGCGACTTTTTAATGATTATTGTTATTTCTATTTATTATTGATTATTAATATTATATTATATATATTTCTATTTATTAGTGATTATTAATATTATATTGTTGTTTATTTATGTTCATAACATTGATGTTGGTAAGATCTCTTTATATTTTTGTTTGATGTTGCTCTTGGCATCTTGTTAGTGTTGTTTGAGGAGACCTTCATTTTGAAGGGGATCTCCACCGTGGGCCTTGGGATTCATTGTTTACCCTACTTAGGGTTTAGCTATTTCGACCTAGTATCAGGTTATTATCCTTTGCCCTAGTTGTAAATCTTGAATAGCCAAATTGAGTAGGGATATTGACCTTGATCTCCAATTGCCCTAGGGTTGAGGACGAAGGCCATAACCCCTTCTCTTCTCTTTTTTATCAAAATTCTGTTGTATATATATTGGAAAAATACCAAAAAAATTTAATATTGGAAAAACCCTAAAAAATAGAAAATTTCATGTCTCAAATTTGAAAACATATTTGCAATTTGGAACTTCTGTTAGGACAAAAAAGTGTGCCCTAGGCAATTTGATGGTGAATCTTCAAGATGGTTTTGATCTTATGGTTAAATTGTGAGATTCTCGGTGACCTGTGCTTGCTAGGGTTTTGTTTTGCAGATATGTTATTGCAAGTACAACATGTATATTCATCATTTCAACCAAGTTTGAAGGCGGTAAAAGCAAGTTTTTGGGCCTAGATTGACCCCTGGGGGGTTGTACCTTGTTGGGAAATGTGATAAGTGGGACCACCATCTATTCGGGGCTGTTCTAGGGCACATACCAGATCTGATTTTACATTTTCAGATCTGATTTAGTGTTTCTCTTCACCCTCCAAGGGCTTGCCCCTTGCCCTACATTACAAGGTACATATTATATGGTAAGTTGGCTTCATTGTGATTGATTTAGGGGCTTGCCCCTTGCCCTACATTACAAGGTACATATTATATGGTAAGTTGGCTTCATTGTGATTGATTTATATCAAGTTTTTTGAGGTATCTTAATTGTTGCAACCTTATAACTGTAATAGCATATTGAAATGATCTTTCTTGGGATACGTGACAAAGTGATATAATTCCTACCTCTCACTTAATGTTATTATTGCTTTCATATTTTGACCCAAAAGGCACTGATCTTCGCTGAGAGTTTTCTTGGGAAATGTGTTTGTGTGTTGTTTAAGCAATTGTAGACAACATTCACTGAAATCTAGGGACTCCCCCTTGGTCTTAGTAGTTGACCTAAAGTGTTTAAGGTGTTAGGCCGTGGTAACATTGGGCACTAGCTCCTCCCTTGCTTACCTCTCATTGCATCACGATCCATGACGTTGGTTAAGGGTGCTAATTTGGACGGTAACACTACCCATGCGTTTCTGTTCTCTTGTGTGGCTGCATCTCTTAAGTGATAAATCCCCTTTTCATGAAGTGAATCAACAAGGCATCTGACAGTCTGAAGATACCATTCACCTCTAGCCAGGGATCCTCTCCAATCCTTACCTTAGAACCATTCCCAATTTTCCAGACTTCTCAATTACCAATTACCAATTTTACCAATTACTTAATTACTAGTGCTTTCCATACTATTGAGGTTCCATGAACCTATTTTCTTTCCTGTCTAGACTTTAAACCACTTTTCCATAAAGAGTTTCTTTAAGTACCTTGCTTTCATAACTATTTCTCACAGGCCCTCTACAGAGACTAACCTCCCCAAACTTTTGGCCTCAAGTGCTAGACTTAAGTGATGAATATTTTTCTAGTCCCACCCTCTAGCTTCTTAATGGTATACCTTTTTTAGCCCTTTTGCCAGTCCAAAGAAAACTAAAACACTTTTTTTTGATTTAATTTAATATACATTTGGGGATTGTAGAAAATAGAAATAGTCATCTAATACATCGATGTGCTTTCCAAAACGGCCTTTACCAATACCAAGCTACACCGTCCCCATTTTTGGATTCTCCTGTTCTGCTGTTGGAGATGACTTCTGGGGCTTGTGTCAACCAGGTCAGAGGAGTGAGATTGTGTTACCGGTGAGTTTGGAGGGGTTGGAGGAGTTTTATGGGGCCCAACCTAGTGCATTCACCATTATTCATCCTTAGGATCACTTCCACACAGTTCATTCTTGGTTACATTGAATTTTGGTGATTCTCGTAAATTGGGAGGATTATTGTGCATAATTTAATTAAATTCACTAAGGGTGTCATCTTGATCATATTATTTGAGGGAACACCTTAATGTAATAGCTCGTTAGAACCGGGATGAAGAGCTTTAAATGATGGGAGGATAAAAATGGTGACTTTCAATGCCCAAAAAGGTGTAGAAACAAATAAAGCAATTTCGGGCGTTAAAAGTTAAAACGTGATATAATTAATAATATGAAGAATAACTTTAGAAAGTCACTGTATTAATTAAAAAGGAAGAAGGTGAAAGTGGCCAAAAAGGATCAAAATGAAGATAAAAGGGAAAGAGGTCACTCTCTCACTCATTCATAAATTTATTTTTGAAAGTGATTTTGGAGAGCTCTTGCGACGAAAATCCTAAGGGAACATTGGTTTCAGTGGTGAAACAAATCCACCCTAGTCGATTTTGGAGGAGAGATCACTCAGATCTTTCACTAACCTTCATTGTCATAGAAGGAAGAACAAGTTACCAGTTGATTGGAGAGGATTTATGGAGGTTTCAATCATTTGGGAAGGGCACAACAGTTAAAAGGAGAAATCTAGTGAGGGGGGCACTTACCAAGGAAGGTGTTGGGCATATCTTCATCTTCAAAGTTAACGTCGTCATCTACAACTGAAATGGAGGGAGGCTTCTCATTGTTTTGCCGAGTTTGTTTTAAAAGGAGAGACGTAATTGTGGACAGTCTTGGGGGTTTATCTAAGGAGGGTTCACTTAGCCATAGAGGTATTCTATTTTGCTGATATCTTAGCTAACTCGGAGTTCAATTTGTGGAGGGGCAACTTGTTACAGTGAGGCTAGGCGCACTCTTTGTGGGAAGCCATCTTCTGTGATTGTTTACACCAATTTTGTGCACATAAGGGAAGACGTTCCAGTTGGTGGGTGACCTGTAGTCCATAACAGTATCCACAATACCTGAAAAAGGGGAAAAATTGTGGCAATGTACAAGGGTAGATTCACTATTTAAAGAGTTGTAAGCACCAGTGAAGCACCACTTGCCCAAGACTTGCGAGTACTCGCGAGTAAGGACGAGTACTCGCACAAGACTCGACTTTGACTGGACATTTTTGTCATACTCAACATACTCGCCCTAAACTCGACATACTCGTCCAGAACTCACGCTGACTTGCTCGGACTTGGAAAAATAGCCCCCGTGGAAATGAAAGCAGACTTGAATTGTTTTTTTGATTTGTGTGATTATTGGGGCTCGAGGGTATGTTTTTGCCAAAATCGTTGTTGTTGCAATGCGTTTTGGGTTTTTAGGTGTTTTGGTTGTGGACTTTCCTCACAGTACACGTGCCAAGAAGTATTTCCTGTGTCTAATTTGTGAGGCCGATATGGAGAGGATCATGTTCATATTCCCTTCATTGGATTTTTAACATAACAATTGAGTCGTGGGGATGAGTTGTGCAGCTGTTGCGGACTCTCCAATGAACTCATGGCCTCTCAAAAATGTTGAAATCATGGAGTAGTTCGGTGGAGGTTTGAGCTGGGCATGAAATGGCACAAATGTTGGTTTACTGCCGAAGCGTTTTGGTGGAGATGCTAAATCGTGGAACGTATAGATGAGGCATGGGATTGATGATGGGGTTGACTCCTCTCCTATCTAGCTATGAGTTAGAGGGTTCGAATTTTTATCATTTGGTTGAATCGTTCTGCCATAACCATGTGTGGTAGTCACGGGTCTTTGCCATCATTCCTTTGGGCCGTTGAAGTTTTGGTTAGCACGACATTTTGGTGCTCTTTGAACTGGATTAGTCATTAGACGCTTATTTCCATTTTGGAGATTCACCTTTCAAAGGGGTTCGTTGCATGGAAGACCATTGTGTTTAAGGGGTTAATTTGTGGACATTGGTGGGTCTAATCACTTCTAAAAGGTGGTTAAGGATTAGAACAAGACGGACCCTTTGTATCTTGTTGACCTTGTACTATGGCATTGACCATCATTATTTTTAAATATTTAGTTAGGAGTTGTTAGAAGTTTATTGCAAAGTAGTGGAGGTTAGTTACTTTTCAGATGATGTTATGAATTATTGTATAGATTGTAGTTTTATAACTTATATGGATTGGAAATGCCATGAACCTCTTTTTTGTGCCCAAAATTTACCATATTTAAAGTTTTTTTCCTATTTGCTGAGTCTGTCCCGAGTCTTTCTCGAGTCGACAAGTCACATGTCAGCCGAGTCTTTGTAGAGTCCGAGTCGTGGAACATTGGTAAGCACATCTCTACTAACAGGTCAGAGACTCAGGCTGTTAAATATTTTAGCTTATCTTCCACATGGTCATTATGTTATAGCTGAACTGAGTTTATGTTATTTGCAATAATAATACTGCTATCAATTGTTTCTCTTTCCCCAGCATTAAATACAAGTGGGGACAATTTTCGGTTTGCATATTTTGTGCCAAATCTTGTGTTCATGGTAATTGTTTGACAAAAAACCCCAATCAATCATACACCAAAAAGTAACAACAGTGAAAACAAATTAATATCAGTTGTAAGAGGAGACATCCCAATGGTATTAGGGCAATTTGTGAACTATATGATGAAAGTTCGAACCTAGATATTCAACAACAGGCAACACCAAAACAGAACTAGCCTCAAATAAGCTACAAAACAGTTAAATCAGATTCTTAGCAGTGGTCTTCAAAGTGTTTGACAAAAGCCATAGACCAACAAACAAAGTAGTCAACAAAAAAATCAGCCTTTCTATATGGGGACATTACAGCGGTATTGGAGCTGTGCATCCTGCCAGCCTGAGGGGAAATCATTGAAGAAAAAAAAAGACATTTTCAGAGTGTTTCTGTTGAGTGACCAACACTATACCTTTCAATTTCAGCACTGGTGACTTGGAAAAGGTTTGCTTTCAGTGGCTTAACTAGGATGAAGACAAATCAGGAACTCTTGGCAGAATTGTTACAAGTTTCTCAAGGATATCAGAAGAATCTAACCACATTGCTAGAACACCCTGATGTTGAAATTATTCAAATAACTGAGAGGGGGGGTGAATCAGTTATTTCTAAGCTTAAACAATGTCCAATTTTTTCAACACTTTATTACTGTTCACAAATTTATAGTCATGATAATACAACAAATATAAAAACAGAAGTGATAATCATCAATCACCCACATGATAGAGACAGAGACAGATATTCATGAATAAACCCATAAAGGGAAAAAACCTCTTCTTCATAGGATGTCAAGCAAGCTCCAACTTCTTTACATCATCTTTCTTTGAGTACCTACTCAAATGAGGCTGCAACCTCTGTTTGCAAGCTCCGACTTGTAGAGAGCACCAACTCTTTGAGTTCTCCAGCTACAATTGGATGGAAGCACCCACTTCCATTTGCATAAGCTCCAACTTGCACATAGAGGACTACAAGTCCTCCCTAGCACCTCCCAACCACCCTTACATAAAAATTTCTACTTGTTGAATACATTACAATGATTCAGATATAGCATTTCTTACTCTATTCTTGCTCTATTTTGCTACAGCTCATTTTTTGCCTTAGTTGAGCCTCAGTTCTTCAACATTCAACTCTCTGTCCTTATCTGACCATTCTCGAAGTTCTGTACATTCTTTCTTCTGTATTGCTCTCTTATGTTAAGATTGTAGCTTCATGTTCTTTATTTCAGCCAACTTGCGCTCACGTGATTCTCTTCTCATCAATTATAAAGTCCTCATCGACTGGTTTATATAGACAAAGGAAATATATGCCTCAGTCTCTTCGAATTCCAGACCTACCAATTCAGTCTCTTCGAATTTCTTGTGTTCATAACTGTCAGGAGCTCAATCAACTTCTATTGTAACTGCATGGCCTTTATAGTCATATTCGAATCCTTTCTTAATATTATTATTTTTAATTACTGTAACTGTCTTTTTATTTTATCAGTGCATAGACCATATGAGACTTCTTAAAAAAAAATGCCCGCAAGGGGCTTTAGAAAAAAAAAGGCTCTTAATGATGCCCGCAGGGGCCTTACACTTAGCCCTCATATGCCCTCAAGGATGCCCGCAGCCTTCATATGCCCGTAGGGGCTCACCATATGCCCACAAGGATGCCCGCAGGGGCTCACCATATGCCCACAAGGATGCACGAAATGGGGAAACGGGGACGAAACGAGGAAACGTTGGAAATGTGACCCCCCCAAATTTTGGAAACAAGGAAACGCGATATATATATATATATATATATATATGAACAAGGACAAAATTATTATAAAACATTAACCATAAATTATTAATTACATTTAGCTGCAAGCAACATTGCTAAGTGATAAATGTTAAATGATACAAACAAAATTTAAATCATACATGTAACATCACATTTTACTCATGAACCCAAGTCTATATCATTTCATTCATGCAAGTCGTAATATCCAAAAACAACCTTTATAAATGAGGCTATATAATTTATATCCAAAATTAGCCTTTATGTATGAGGCTACAAGTACAATGTATCAAACTGTGAACAATGAGCATACTAACATAGAATAAAAGTAAAACATAATCTCATACTAATAGTCATCCTTATCTTCATAGTCTTTCTCAAAAATAGAACAAGAAGCACGCTCAACAGTAGAATGTAGAGAATGGAAGAAGTATTTCCAATTCCACTTCTAGGTTCCTCAACTTAGTGCAGCAAGAGAGATGTCCAAGTCAACAAATTTTGACTCGACATCCCAATCTGCACAAGGCCTATTGCTATATTTTGGGACCTGAGTGCTGAAGTCGCTTGTGTGAGGAGAGAATGAAGTGATGTTCTCTTTATAACTTTCTTCAACCTAATTAGAAGCATTTAGAATTAAATTTTATTTTAAAATTTAATGTATTAACCCTTAATTACTGAAATCCATGGGCGGAAAGAGACTTTACAAGCTAGTTTTTTAAGTGACGAGCTTTTATTTGGCAGGAAACACACCATACAAGAGAGGAAACGTGTTTCCGTCGGTACGAGCGCGTTTCCCATTTAGGAAATGTGTTTCATACGGACAGAAACGAGTTTCCGCCAAGTACCATACAGGTTTCTGAGTTTCAGCAAGTTTTCGAGGGTGAAACGGGTGCTAGACTCAAGTTTCCTGCAACTTAGCCGCAGGGGCTCACCATATGCCCGCAGGATGCCTGCAGGGGCTCACCATATGCCCACAAGGATGCCCACAACCTTCATATGCCCGCAGGGGCACACCATATGCTTGCAAGATGCCCGCCTTGTCTGCTTGCCAACCATCAATGACAATTGAATCATAATGCCAACAATCTCCCCCTTTGGCATTGATGGAAACCTTCATATTTCTGATGCTGCAAGTGTAATCATCAACTGCTTGTCATTGGCAACTACCTGAACTTCTCCCCCTTTGACATCAATGTCAAAGAAAAACACGATAATACAACTCCCCCTATCAAGTTAAACTCAAAGAAAACTGGGGCAATTAGATGGCAACGTTCTCAAAATTACGTTAGATATGCAAGAGACATAAACTCCCCCTGCCAAAGTGAACAGGTTAGTTGGAAGAAGATATGACACCCAACTTTTGTCGTACTCAAACTGGATTTTGGATAAGGGTTTAGTAAAAATATCAGCAATCTGTTTTTTAGAAGGAATGAAATGTAATTGGACAACTCTGTTTGTAATATGCTCTCTTAAGAAATGATACTTGATTGGAATGTGTTTAGTCTTGGAATGAAGGACAGGGTTCTTGGAGACACTAATGGCACTTGTGTTATCACAATGAAGAGGAATAGATTCAGCATAAGTTACCTTTAGATCTGCAAGAGTTTGAATCATCCATAGTACCTGTGTACAACATGTCGCAGCAACAATGTACTCAGCTTCTGTGGTAGACAAAGATATAGAGCCTGTTGCCGCCTGGTTCCACACCTGGGAAAACGCAGCAGAAGTCTTTAAGCTGCTGGTGTGGCCTTGGGGGCAAGTCAGAGTCAAGTGTTGTCACTTGAAAACTCAAGTCCTCCGTCTAGGCTTTCCTAGCGAAGCCAAGGGGGTTGGACCTTAAAAATGAAAATAAACTATGGTGTCTAATCTAGGAGTTAGAAATATTTTTGAAACCAACATAATGCAGCATACATTTATATAAAGCAAAACATCACATCAATACATCATTTGCAAATATTCATTATTATCATCTTCATTTACAACATTCATCGACAACTTGAAATGAAACAATATAAACCAGTGCCTTATAATGGAGTCAAAATAGATGCATGAGCTGAAAAAGAAATGTTGTGCAATTGTTCTTGGTTTATTTTAACTTTAATGTAGTAATAATTTTTTTATTAGGGCTGGTGGGTTCCGGATATACGCAAAGGTACAAGGAACATGTCCGGAATTCTGATGTGTGGTTTCTCACTCAGACTTAGTCTGAATCGGAGTCTCAAGGAGGTGTTTAGATGCTGGACCAACAAGGGCAAGCCTAACGGTTTCCAAGAGGTCACTATCCAGTTTTATCCTAAGTCCTTTGAAAAATTTCCCCACAACAAAAGAATATTCGCTTTTGTGCTGGATTTTCACAAGAAGGTTTGTTTATTGGGGTGGTGTTAGAACCTATTACTAATCATCTTCCCCTTTCTGATGCGTACCAACATGATCAGACTGAGTTGCAAGTTGGCCACAGAGCATACGGGAGAAGAACTTGGAAATTTTTAAGTTTTTTAGGAACCAAAATTTTATCTTTTAGAACCCCAAGAGTCTCTTTTTAGGCCAGTACTCGGGCAAGCCCTTACTCTGATACCCTACTTCGGGAAATCGAGGGGGTGTTTGAGTTTGTAAAAAAAAATGATAAAATCTAGATCCTGAGTGAACTTGTGGCCCGCTAGTGGAACGGACCAACAAGGTAAATTTTTACCCTAGTTAATTTTATTAAATGCCGAAAATAAAAGAAATAAAAAACTACTCTAAAAATCACACCACGAAAAGAGACGACACAGGCCACCCCTGGGGGGATGGGGTGTGGGCGCTGGCTTGCCCACTTGCTCTCGTTTAATATTCTTTTACAATGGACAGAGAAGTGCCCCAGTCTACTTAAAGTGACTTGGTGGCTTACAATTTTGAGGGAAAAATAACCGGTTTTACAAAAAATTTAGTTTTGGTCCTTCGGATTGTCTGGATCCTTGAAATTTCGGCAGCACCTCCTCCTACCTGTTCGTCTTTTGCTGCAAATCAGCAAGCAAATATTAGTATAAGATGCCCAAAAAACACTTTAAGAGTGTCTTTGGAACACCTCCTAAAAAACCCAAAAAATTCTAAGTGAAAATCTAAGTAAAAATGCAAAAAATTAACCAAGTAAGACAAGCAGTGAGGCTTGTTTACTTGGGATCTTTGCAAGCTTTATGAGCTGCAAATTTTTAGCTCTTTTAATCAGCTAAGTAAACCTTTTAAGTTCAGATCTAGCTTCCTACTCAAGCTTGTAAAAAAAATTCAATGAACTTGACTTTTTTGTATGAAACTAGAATAATAGATCTAGACAATAGAGGAGAACTTTTAAAATTGAGCTAAGTCTATTATTTTACGCAAATAAATCAGATCTACTTATGATCAGAAAATTGTAAAAGATCTAAGAAATATTTGCTATTTTTTAAGAAACCAAGTAACCAAAAGAGTTTAGAAAATTTTAATTGCTGAGAAGGAGAAGAGAAGCAGAATGGCCCTTGAAACCAGAAAACTTTGAAGGCTTGAAAGTGGGACACCGAGGGGAAGATCCACCAAAGCATACACAAATGAAGAAAATGAGAGCAAACAAGCTATTTTCTTCTTCAAACCTGTCAACCTGTAGCTAACAAAAACACTGACAAAGAAACCATCAAACTAGAAATGCATATGGTTGGAAATCAAAATAATATAAGCATAAACAAATGAACATATAAATTTTAAATCTCTAATCAAGATGACAAATAAAAGAACTAATTAAAACAAACAAGATTAATTAGTCTTTCCTACAAAATCGTTACCAATCCTTCAAGTAGGCTAGTAGATGGCTGAAAATTACTTGCACAGAAATTGCCTTAGCTACAAATCACCTTATGCCATGAGATCATGAACCACTCACAAAGCATCACACGTGGACCTCCAAAGTCTTCTTTATTCATAAGCAAAAGATAAAACAAGTACAACAATGGTCTGTTCCAACTCCAACTAGAGAAAAAGAGAGTGGGAAGCCATGTATATATAGCCAGAGATGGAGAAGAATGGGTGGAATGAGTGGCATAACTCATGGAGAAAATGGGGCTGCCAATATCAGCCCCAAATCAGCTAAAAATCAGCCATGTGACAGCCCATAAACATAGCTGCAAATTCCATGATTGAAGGGGCCCAATTTTGGGAAATGTGCCCCCCTCAAGTGGGGAAGTAATCCCCACTAATATAGCTGCCCGGAATCTTTTCAAAATTAGCTCTTACAACTTCCTAAAACATAGCTGAAATTTTTTTGACATCAAATTCCCCCCAAAAATGGAATTTGATTTTTATGATTTTTTTACTTTTTTGCATTTTTCTCTCCATTTTTCACTTTTTTTATTATTTTTTCTCCATAAGCGAAAAATAAACAACCCAATAACTATGGAAAGTGGGTTTTAGGGGTAAGGTGGGTGCTCTGAGTTAGAAAACGAGCACCCCCAAGGCAAAAAAGACCCCTAGATGACATTTTTATGCCATTTACAATATTTTTTAATGAAACCATTAAAAAATGGCTCATTTACGGAAAAAATACTTTTCGCCGAAAATTAAAAAACAACCTAGGGGGACTTAGCACATGTCCAAATGACTCAAAAATAATGTTTAGCATGTTCATATACATTGACCCATGGACTTTAATAATCCCTTAAGGCCCGTTAACCTCACCAAGCATTCTAGCTTTGGAGGAGCAGGAGAAAAACCCAAAAATTATGTTATGCACTAATGCAAGGCATAATTAGTAGATGAAAAAACTCCTTGGAATACCTGACTTAGTCAAAAAGTCCTAGGGAACCAAGTCCTTTACAAAACACCATGCTAGTACATTTATTACAAACCCCGTAGGGCCATGGACATGTGGTAAAAAATAATAAAAAAATGGCCCTCAAAAAGGCCTGATGGTCATCATATCATCGAAATTGAACATTGACATGTTCAACTTTGCCCGCTTACTTGATAGTCCATCTAAGTACAACTTAGCTGGCAACAGAGCCTTGCTTCTTACTTAGCCATGCTACTAGTGAATCACCTAAGAAGAATGCACCTCCACTTGTGCTCTTCCTCTCATCCAAATAGTGTTAGCATTTGATAGCTCAGTGGCACTCCTGCATCTGGTGCCTAGGTGCAGGGGTCAATAACGTGGAGTCTCATTAATATTCTTAAAGTGACTTTATTAATGAGTATTTATTAAAGTACCTTTTTGATGTGACTTTATGATTTAAAAGTGAGTTGCACTTTATTATGTTTCTAAGTGATGTTAAGTCATAAAGTGTACTTTTTAATTATTTAGGGTAATGTGACTTTTCAAAAAGAAATTTTTATGAAGTTCACTTAGGAGGTTTAAGTGAGTGAGAGATTAGATCCTAGCCATAGATCTCTTGGCCAAGATCTAATCTCGTCCATTGAAGTTGAAGAGTCATGAGAGTAACCCTAATAGGGTAAATAAAAGTGTATGAGACTTCATTTTTGGCACATCGAAGAGAGATTTTTTGGTGAGGGCACACTCCAAGAGAAGAGGAGGAGAAGAGGCATGATTTTCCATGCAAGAGAGAGAGAGTTCAGCTGAGGAGAAGAAGGGCACGCACTTCCAGGTGAGAGCTGTTGAGTGGTGCATGCATTTCCTGAAGTGATTGCTGTTGTTGATGAAGACAAAGCAAAAGAGGAGAGGCGCAGTTCCCAGGAGAAGAAAGTGAGCACGCTTTCCTAGACTGTGACATAGCATTTAATGCTGTCTGTACGTCATTCCCAGGGTGCTGTACTGCTGAGTTTACACAGAAATCGAGGGGTTGTACAACTGTGAGTTGGCACACAAATCAAGATACCTTTAATGCTGTTGGTTTAGTATTAATGTGCACAGACTTTGTGGCTGAACTTGTACACAGATTTCAAGGTAGCAATCAGGGTAGGGAGGTCGTACTGCTAACTGTACAGTGTATGTGCTGTTAGCAGAGTGTGGGTTTGGCACATTTTTCAAGTGTTGGTACAGTTCTGTATACTGAAGTTTCTCCTGTGATTGTATCATTGATTTCTCAGCATAATATAAACTCTCTTGCATGCTGGTTTTCCCCAGGGGTTGGGGGTTTTTTCCAGGGTCAACATTTGACCAAAAATACTGTGTTCATGAGTAGTTACAGTGATCTGATATTTAATTTCTGTGCATGAACTTTTATGACAGTCTGCTGGTTATTAAGTTTTTCCGTTGCTAAATGTACTTTACAGACAGTATATTAGCCTACAGTCAAGTTAATTTAATGTTTGATAAATGTGCATGACTTGTGTTTACTGTTGAGGTCAATATCAGTGGTTTGTAAAGTGTTTGACATCAGATTATAGTTGGCTGTTAAGTGGGTAGAGAAATTAACTGCTAAGGGGATGTGGGATACTTTAAAAAGTTTGCATGAGAACAAGAATGAAAATCGTAAAATGGCTCTAAAAGATAAACTTCATGGCACTAAGATGGCGAGAGGTGAGAATGTAGCCTCTTACCTCACTAGACTCAGACAGATAAAAGATGAATTGAGTGCAGTTGGTGAGATGATTCCTGATCCCGAGCTAGTGCGGATAGCCCTAAAGGGCTTCACTAAGGAGTGGGATGTGTTCGTGAAGTGTGTAGTTGGCAGAGAGAACTTTCCCTCTTGAGAAAGACTATGGGATGACTTTACTTAGGAGGAGATTCGAGAAGGATCTCAAGGGAAGATTGAGTAGGTTGTTGATGATGAGAATGTGGCCCTTTCAACTAAGGGCAGAAAGAAAAAAGGTGGCTTGAGCAGTGGAGCCAAAGACTTGAGCAAAGTAAAATGCTTTGCTTGCCAGAGTTATGGTCACTATGCTGGGCAGTGTCCCAACAAGAAGAAGAACAAGAAGAAAGAAGAGCCTGAGGCGGCCTCTCCAGCTGAAGTAGGAGATTTTGCGACAGAATTCGAGAGGGAATTCTCGCTCGTCTCAATTCTTTCAGACAGAAGTGTAGCATAGAGTTTGGATACTGGAGCATGGTACATAGATAGTGGGGCAGCACGCCATATGACGGGGATACGAGCAGTGTTCCGAGAGTTGACATATATTGACAGAGTTATACTGATTGAGGATGGGTATGCCGGCATTGAGCTGCTGGGAATCGACCCCCCCCTCGAATCGATCCCAAATCGCGCTCCGGACGGAATCGATGAGGGATCGATTTTGGAAGCGCGATTCCTCATTGATTCCGTCCGGAATCGATTTGGCAATTCGCGAATTGAGGAAAAAAAACGATCCATGCCTTTCTGTAATTCGACTGGGAATCGTCGCTCCTAGGTCGATTTCGGGTCGATGCCGAATCGAATCCGAATTGAACCCGACCAAAAAAAATCGATTACTAAATTGATTCCGAGAGCGATTCTGCGGACGGGCGGATTTTTGAAATTTTTTTAGGGTTTTTTTTGCTGGGATAGGTCACTTTGGGCCAATAAAAGGTGAATGAGTCCATTTGGACTCATTTTATTACTCATTTGCTTGACTGGGAAGAGTTTGAGCTTGGAGTGAGTTTGCTAGTTATTTGAGAGCTTTGAGCATTGAGTGGGAGATTGAAGGGGAGATTGAAGGGGAGAGCTTGCAAGGGAGATTGAAGCTTCCATAGAGACATTCAACCACCATTGAAGAGCTAAAAGGTAGGCTCTATAAATTCATCTTTGTTTGTTTTTTCAATTTTTTTTTTCACTATGTTAAAAAATAGAAAACTTGCAATGTTCTCTTCTCCTACTCTTTCCAATATCTTCTTCTCCATCATTCTATTGCATGGAACAAGTGACTCTCATCTTGAATCAAGAAACATGATGGGTATGTGGTTTTGGTTTTTCATTCCACTTCTTCTCATTATGATGGTGTTGGGAAGTAGATGTGGTGGTGGTAGTGATGAGGGGGAAGAGGTAGAGAGTGATGCATACCAAGGAGAAGAGGAGGAAGGGGAAGAGGGTGATGATGATGAGGATGAGGGTGAGGGTGATGTGGGGCAAAAACAAAAAGACACAACACCTTTGTGGAAGTATGTGACAAGGCAAGGGGGAGGGAGAGGGGGTGGAACCACAAAGTTTGGATGCCCCCATTGTGGGAAAACATACACAGGTTCATATACCCGGGTGAGAAAGCATTTGTGTGGGGTTATGCCATGCGATATAGGTAAGTCTCATGGAGTCAAAACTTGTGACAAAGTGGGAGCTAAAGAGAGAAGCAAATACAAGATGGAAGAAGAGGCCGCTCAAAACAAGTCCAAGAGATCAAGGGTTGATTCTGAATCCCCACAGAGAATGTTTGGTGGTGGAGCTGCTGCTGGATCATCATCGGCTCGATCGAGAGCCTCATCTCCCCATGGAGTCTCGCCTATACGAAGAACATTATCCGATTTCCTTGACCAAGGTTGTAGAGATGATGTGGATTCAAAAGTTTATAGGTTTCTCTATGCATGTGGTGTGCCATTCAATGTTCTTCGCTCACCCTATTGGCATGAAATGGTACAAGCCATCAATGGTGGCCCTCAAGGATACAAAAGCCCTGGGTATGACAAAGCTAGAACCGTGGGACTTGACAGGGAAAGAGCCAAAATCAATAGTGCTCTTGGAAAGTTCACAAATGATTGGTCCAACTATGGGGTATCCATTGTATCTTATGGGTGGACAAATGTTAAAGGCAAGCCGTTGATAAATATTCTTGGCGTTTCTGCTAGTGGTGCGGTCTTCCTTTCAGCCCATGACTACTCAGATCGCTACAAGACCGCTATTAATATTGCATAACCTTTACTTAAAACCATTCAGGAGATTGGGCCATACAATGTCATTCAAGTCATCACTGATAATGCTGCCAATCGTAAGGCAGCAGGAGCAATCATTATGGATAAGTATCCCAACATATTTTGGTCAGGGTGTTTGGTTCACACATTGAACCTTTTGATGCGTGATATTGTTAAGATGAAGGACAATAATTACCGATGGATTGGTGCCTTGTACAAGAGAGGTAAGAAAATGATCAAATTTATTACCAATAATAGCATGGCCCACCACATTTTTCGCAATCACTCTAAGTTGGAGCTATTGAAGATTGCAAAGACTAGATTTGCTAGCTACTACCTCACCTTCAAGAGGATTTTCAAGGTAAGAGAGGCATTGGCTAGTATGGTATCAAGTGATCCATGGCAGGAATTGAAAGACAGAGTTGCAAGTGCATCAGATAGAAGTGACTTTCAGGAGGTGGAGGACACCGTTCTTGAAGGTCATTTTTGGTCACAAGTTAGGTATGTTCTGTAGTTCACCAAGCCAGTTTATAACATGATTCGTTTTGCAGATACAGATCAACCGGTGATTGGGGAGGTATATGAACAGATGGATAGCATGCTTGGTCAAATCAAAGACATTGTTGAGCAAAGAGATGCAGTCTTGTATGACCATATTCATAAACTTGTGGTCAAAAGATGGGATAATCTAAATGTTCCACTCCATGCCTTTGCATATGTCCTCACCCCAAAATACTATTCTCCAATTTGGTTGGCCCAACCTGCACCTGGGGGTGGAGTCAGGAAAAAACCCCACACAGATCCAGAGGTTGCTGCTGGGTATATGCTTGCATTAGAGAAGTTGGTCCCTGATGAGGAAGAGTGTGCTCAAATACGGAGTGAATTGAGCATATACATAAGTGAGCATGGATGCTTTGGTTCCCTGTTTGCAACCAAAGATTGAGATAGATTGAATTCTATCCATTGGTGGAACATGCTTGGCTCTGGAGCCACATATTTGCATAAATTGGTGCTGAGGGTGCTATCACAGGTTGTTAATAGCTCTTCTGCAGAGAGGTGTTGGAGCACCTACAACTTCATCCATAGTGTAAAGAGAAACAGTTTGAATGTAGATCGCGCAGAAAGCTTGGTTTATGTGCACTACAACTTGAGGTTGTCGTCCCATTATTGTGAGGCGGCCAAGAATGATAGAACATTTTTGACTTGGGACAACAATCCAGAGGAGGATAATGTGGAGGATGGAGCCATAGCATTAGAGTGCTTGGAGGCTGAACTATTGGGTGATCATGATGATCCAATTCAGACTACCCATACAGAGATGCCACCCCCAAGCAGACGCAGCTTTCTGGATGCAGGAGTTTTGCCTTTAGCTTCACAACGTCCAATTTCAGCCCGCGGGGGCCATTCATCTTCTACTCATGTTCCACGATCACTTCCACCAGCACCTATTCCACCTAGAACACGAGAAAAGAAATTGGAAGTTACTCGTGGCAAGCGGAAAGCTTAGTAGATTCCTAGTACTTTGTAGTTTGTATTTCATTTTCATGTTTATTTTGGCGGTTGGCCTATTTTGTAAACATTATGGCCTAGTTTGATGGCGAATATTATATGTTGAAATTTGAAGGTTGATGTTGTTGATGATTGATGATTGATGATTTGATGATGATCATTTAATGACAATGTTATAAGTTATAGCTCCTAGAATCTAGAAGACGAGATGATTAATGTTATATCAATGTGTACTAAATGGTTATATGAATATCTGGATTCTATGTTTTGATGTTTTCTATAGCTAATTTGGCATAATACATGTTTTTTTTAATTTATATGCATCAAAATATATTAAAATATATATTATATAAAAAACGCTCCCGAAACGGAAGCTTTAGAAAATTTCGCTTTTTGCTCCCGCTCCCGCTCCCCGCTTCGCTCCCTGCTCCCAACAGCGTTGTGTCGGCACCCATGCAGTAGAAGGAGTTGGAAAAGTCCTATTCCAATTTTAGTCTGGTGGTTATCTGGAGGTTGGTGAGAGATCAGACTCAGTGGCAGCAGTGGAGGATGACGGATATGCGGTTCTTCATGTGAGTGGGCGTGTTTATATATATCCGGTGAGTGGGGGCTTGGGTGCAGCGAGTCTGCTTGGCATCCGTGATGGTTGGATATACCGAGTTTTGGGGCATCCGGTGGATGGTGAGCTTGGTGAGAGATCAGACTCAGTGGCAGCAGCAGTGGCTGTTAGTGTGGAGGATTCATCCAACTCTGTGAGGAAACAGAGTTGGTATGATATGGTTCTTCAGGATGAGCAGGAGAGTGAGGAGAACTCTCAGTTCAGAGTTGTCAGACGGAGACCTTCAGCAGTTGATCCAGTGCAGGTATCTGAGAGGCACTCAGATTCAGAGGGAGCTTCAGTTATTTTGGAGGGAGAGATCCAGGTGGAGCTGATGATAGTAATACCTCCCTCGCTAAGAGGGAGTGTTAGCATTTGATAGCTCGGTGGCACTCCTGCATTTGGTGCCTAGGTGCAGGGGTCAATAATGTGGAGTCTCATTAATATTCTTAAAGTGACTTTATTAATGAGTATTTATTAAAGTACCTTTTCGATGTGACTTTATGATTTAAAAGTGAGTTGCACTTTATTATGTTTCTAAAGTGACGTTAAGTCATAAAGTGTACTTTTTAATTATTTAGGGTAATGTGACTTTTCAAAAAGAAATTTTTATAAAGTTCACTTAGGAGGTTTAAGTGAGTGAGAGATTAGATCCTAGCCATAGATCTCTTGGCCAAGATCTAATCTCGTCCATTGAAGTTGAAGAGTCATGAGAGTAACCCTAATACAGTAAATAAAAGTGTATGAAACTTCATTTTTGGCACATCCAAGAGAGATTTTTTGGTGAGGGCGCACTCCAAGAGAAGAGGAGAAGAGGCACGATTTTCCATGCAAGAGAGAGAGAGTTCAGCTGAGGAGAAGAAGGGCATGCACTTCCAGGTGAGAGCTGTTGAGTGGTGCATGCATTTCCTGAAGTGATTGCTGTTGTTGATGAAGACAGAGCAAAAGAGGAGAGGCGCAGTTCCCAGGAGAAGAAAGTGAGCACGCTTTCCCAGACTGTGACATAGCATTTAATGCTATCTGTACTTCATTCCCAGCGGGCCGTACTGCTGAGTTTACATAGAAATCGAGGGGTTGTACAACTGTGAGTTGGCACACAAATCAAGGTACCTTTAATGCTGTTGGTTTAGTATTAATGTGCACAGACTTTGTGGCTGAACTTGTACACAGATTTCAAGGTAGCAATCAAGGTAGGGAGGTCGTACTGCTGACTGTACAGTGTATGTGCTGTTAGCAGAGTGTGGGTTTGGCATGTTTTTCAAGTGCTGGTACAATTCTGTATATTGAAGTTTCTCCTGTGACTGTATCATTGATTTCTCAGCATAATATAAACTCTCTTGCATGCTGGTTTTTCCCAGGGGTTGGGGGTTTTTTCCAGGGTCAACATTTGACCAAAAATACTGTGTTCATGAGTAGTTACAGTGATCTGATATTTAATTTCTGTGCATGAACTTTTATGATAGTCTGTTGGTTATTAAGTTTTTCCGCTGCTAAATGTACTTTACAGACAATATATTAGCCTACAGTCAAGTTAATTTAATGTTTGATAAATGTGCATGACTTGTGTTTACTGTTGAGGTCAATATCAGTGGTTTGTAAAGTGTTTGACATCAGATTACAGTTGGCTGTTAAGTGGGTAGATTCTGAGTTTTTTGTTTTCATTTTTCAACAAACAGTTTGCTCAGTCAGCATCTGAATATGATGTTAACTGAAAATTTTGATTTCTAGGATACCAGAGACCATAAGTCATTATGGTCTTCAAATATTTGAATATCCTCTTAACAGCTACCAAATGACCTTGCTTAGGAGCAGACTGAAATCTTCCTACTGTTGCCAACTATATTGTACAATAGTTGAACCTCCATTGAGCCGCCAGTGTTGGAACATCATCAGTGTTCACTTCCAGAGTATCAGGGGTTCAGATTGTGGTGACTAGCCAATTTTATTTTTTTCTGCTGAAATGACCATGCCCCCATGGGGTTTGTAATAAGTGTGCTAGTAGGGTTTTGAGTGACTCGGTTCCCCATGACTTGACTATCAACTAAGGCATTCCAGGGAGTTTTTTGCCCTTGGCAATTATGCTTTGCCTATAGCCGAGTAATAATCGACGAGGTTTTCTCCCGCTTTGTCCAAAGCTGGAATGCCCGATTTTGAAAGTCTGAGCCTTGGGGGGTTATTAGAGTCCAACTGATGTATATGAACCTACTAGACACCATGTATGTCTTAGATGGTCATTTCCTAGGTCCCTCATCCATTAAAAACAATGTCCGAATTTTTTTACCGGACGCGTTGGATGAGTTTTATTTTTTATTATTTTTATTATTATTTTTCCAAATATTTAATTGGAAAAATCAAATTTGTAATATGTCAGTCGTTTAGGGGTGGATTTCAGAGATTGGAGGCTTAATTCCTAAGCCAAAAATCATATTTGAACCCCAAACCCACTTAGCCTAAGTTTCGGAAAGTCATTCAGCCTATTAATTGATATTTTCTCAAAAAAGTCAATAAAAGAGAAATATTAATTAAAATAATAAAAAATGAATATTTTGGAGATAATCCAAATCTCTCCAAAATAATCCAAATTGAATAAACAAACAGGCTAAATGACATGGCACTGAGCATTCATGAAGATTCCAATCAACTCCAAGTGCATTTAGTTGAGTATACAGTCACCACTAGTCAATCTCTATCAAGAATTTTGCCCTCCTTCATGAAGATCATGATTTGGTGACTTGGCAGTCATTAAGTGGGTGGTTGAGTTTGCATTTATGGACAAGGTGGGCGCCTTCCTCAAATTATGGGCTCATCTCAAGTTTCAACTCCACCAAGCTCCAAGCTTGCTCATCAAAGCATTCATGCCTTCCCTCATGATGCTCACGCATGCCTTCTTTGGCTCACGACTTTGTGAGGTGGCTTATGCACATTGGGTTGCTGATACTTCCAAGAGAAGGATGGGGGGCGCCTTGCCAAGGTGGAGGCCACCTCCCCATCCACATCAACCACTAACTTGAGTTATGACTTGGATCTCAACTCCAAGCTTAGTTTTTGATTGGAGTTTGTCTCTCCATGTGGCAATTCGAATTTGGGCTTAGTGCTTCTAGTTTTTGTATAAGTAGAGAGGCCTTTGGCTGTCTTAGTGTGGTTAATTTGTGCAAGAAACCTCTGCCCGTTTACAGTGTAATATTTTTGCCTTTTGTGCAACATTGAATAAAGTTTGAGACTTTGGAGGTTAAATTGGTGCATGCATGGTTTATGGTGCCTTGTTGAGGTAATATTTTTCAAATTTTATGCATGCTTATTGATTGGAGATTGGATCTAGCTTAGAAGGCTTGTTTTCTCAAGCACATAGGGCAAGTATTTGTGGATCAATTTACTTGTTTATGATTGGTATTTAAATATTTTTTGAAGTAGCATGTTTTAGTTGGATTCAATACATGCTCTTTGGATTTATTTTTGTATTAACATACTAAGATCTTCCTCTTCTTTTTAAGTGTGTTATTAACAAGTTTCAGGTACATCTTGGAGTAAGGGATGAGCTAGTTTGCATCTCCCCCTCCTTCAAAGACTTCAAAGGTATCCTCATCCTTGAATGTTCAATGGATTTCACTTGATCTCTTCTTCATCCAACGATCGAAAAGAGGGCTTGGCATCTCCACCATCAAAGTTGAATCAAACTTCTTCTTGGCTACCACAAGTGGATCTCAAGCACAAGGTTTTTATCTCTGATTTCCACTTTTTTGTAAAAGATTTCAAGTTCGTCAAAATCTCTATTTTTAGCCTGTTTTTGTTTTGCTAAGGTAGATCTAGGCTTTCTAGCCCTATATCTGTTTTTTAAGTCTAGATGTATTTCTCAATGTTCCCCCAAGGTTCCGAGACGGCGGGACGTGGGTGCGGGGAGACGCACATTCGGGACATGTGGAGACCACCCCCAAATTTTAGAGAAATTCGAGGGGACGGCGGGATGTGAGAGTTATAAAAAATTTAAAAATATTAAAAATATGCAAAATAGAAATCCCAACAATAACAAACCATCCCATGCAAATTAGTGAATTACTAAACACTACATTCATCATTGTGCAATCATGCAATGTAAATGCAAAGTTCAAACAAATTACACGATTCATCATGATTATATTAATATATGAATCCATGATTAATATGAACATCATATTTCATGTTTGTCACTTTTGAGTCTTTGTCATTTGATATTTCAGTTTTGAGTCTTGCCGGAGTTTCGGGCAGGACGCCCACAAGTCTTGCCGAAGTTTCGGAGTTTCGGGTGGGACGCCCACAAGTCTCGCTGCCCACCGAAATGTTTCGCTGTGCATTTCGCCAAGTTTCGCCCAAAGCGAGACGTCCCGAAACGTTTTGCATGGAGTTTCGGAGTCCCCGGGACGCAAGAAACGCCGAAACGCGTCCCCGTGGAACACTGGTATTTCTCAAGTTTCTTTTAAAAAGATCTAGTCTCATCTTTCAAGCTTGTAAAACCATTTTTCTTTTTTGATTTTCCATTTTTTCCATTTTTTAGAGTGGCAAAATACTTCTAAGTTTGTGTCCAAAACCCTTGATTTTTTACCAAAGTCTTGCCTTGAAGAAGTACATTGGGATTTGTGCCCAATTGCCGCATTGTTTTGCGTGCCACTTCTCTCTTTCCACTGTCTTCTGTGTATTTTCAGCTAGCTGGAAATTTATAAGATAGTGCAAAAAAGGTCAATTTTTGCCCCTTTTTTGCCTTGGAAAACGTGCACAATTTTTTTGAAAAACGTGCAAATTTTCCACTTTTTAGATTGCTGATTTTTTTGAGTTTTATGTTATTTTTCAATTCTGGAAATTAACATAAAACAGTAAAAAAAGTTTCAAATTTTTTTCCCAAAAATTATTTTTTCAAATTTTTACCTTTTTCTCGAAAAATGTCCCATTTTTGGCATTTTTCAGCTTGCTGGTTTTGGCATTTTTCTGCTATTTTCCAGTTCTGGAAATTAGCCTAAAAATTTAAAAAAATTTCAAAATTTGTTTTTCTTCAAATTTTCATCATTTTCTCGAAAAGCGTGCCTTTTTCAGCGTGCTAGTTTTTGTTTTTTTTGTTTTTCTGATTTTTGGTAATTTTCTGCTATTTTCCAATTCTGGAAATTAGCCTAGAATATTAAAGAAAAAATCCTAAAAAATTTCAAGTTTTTTCATTGAAAAACGTGCATTTTTCACCCTTAAAAGTGAGCATTTCCCAACTTTTCCAAGGTCTGATTTTTGGCTTTATTTTTCTGTTTTGGGCCTTTCATTTATCTCATTTGGCATTTCTCATCACATCCATTTTCACTTTTTCCCAATCATAAGTCAAATTAGGTTTTTTCTAACAGTCTAATTAGTTGTTGTTAAGAGCAATGTTGAAAAAGTTGGACTCGGCAAAAAGTCGGCAAGGTTCCCTAAAACAATTTCTCGACATCGGCGAAAAAATCGGAAAAAGTCGGCAAACATTAAAAAATACAAAATACATTCATTTTTTTTCAGAATTTTAAACATATAAGGCAACAATAACATCAGATAAACACATTGGAACATAAATATGTAGGAAGCACTGATATATATCATCATCATGTAGTCATGTCAAATATAAAATGATACATCAAAGTCGATACTGAATCCCGAAAGTCTGAAAGTTTGAAACATCATAGTTGTCCAATCAAGGACTCAAAACTCAAAAGTAGATAACCAATACAAAATGACATCACATATATAAATGTATTTCACGAAAACTAGTAGCTATCTATCTAATATCAATGCCCTCTTCCCCTTTTACGGGAAAAGGTCATGGGTCGTTTGTCAGGCCTACCCCTAGCACTAGAAGTAGCAGCAGAAGACCCTGCCCCTGCATCTAACATTGGACGATGAGTGACGAATGGAGGACTAGATGTATCAATCGATGTAGGTGATGGTGGCGATGCTAGCACATCACCCTCCGTGGTGGCTTTAACCTCCTTCTCCTCCTCTGCCTCCTCCGCCTGCCCTTCCTCTCCCTCTAGCCATGTAGGTTCCTCCTCCATGATAGGAGTCTCAATCTCCACCCTCCAATCATACAAAATATCAATATTGTCTAAGGCGATGGCATCAACAGTTGGTGCTTTATCTATCTGTGTCATCCATAACCGGAGATTATAATGGACGTAGACCACATCATTGAGACGTGTGAACTCCAACCTGTAAGAGGAAAATAATTTTTTTGTATGAGTCTAGAGGTTCAAGTTTAAAAAATTAATGAAATATAATTATAATATGTGAGGATGATAGATTCACAAATTATATTAAATGAAATTGATTTGTTAAAAATTTAAAGTCTAAGACTCAAACCTTCTGCGTCTCTTTGTGTGTACTTTTTCATACACACTCCAATTCCGCTCACATCCTGAAGCGGTACATGTTTGGCTAAGAATCTTGATGGCAAATTTCCGTAAATTTGGTGTCCTTACACCATAGGTTCGCCACCAAGTAGCTACAACAACTAAGGAAATAAATAAATCATAATTCAAAATTTCAAATTTCAACTTGCAAATAAAAGTTAAACACTTTAATAACTTACCTGGCATGAAATTGGTCCTGTCACGAATAGCATCAGCAAAGCTAAATACTCCAGTACCATCCTGATACACCTCTAACTCGCGATTGATTGCATTGCGAGTCTCATAATCAGGTACCATCCTCTGAATACAAGTGAAGAGCCCCTCCAACACCTCACCATCAAAATCAAATTTGCATTTTTAGGAAAATGCAGGGTTGAGGAAGAGTGCTGCTGCATGAATGGGTCTATGAAGCATCTCGGTCCATCGACTATCAATCAACTGCCATAACAACATGTGCCTATCGTGCCCCGGGGTACCCTTGTGCACATAATAATTCCGGATGGTCTCTTTGGCCCTATCCATGGCCTCATACAAATAGCCCATTGTGGGCTTATCACCATCAACAAGTCTCAGAATCCTTACCAATGGTTCACTCACCGAGCACACTTCCCCCACTCCTTCCCAGAAGGAGTCAGTGTACACCAACTTGGCAATGGTTCTCCCATCCTCTCTCCTGCTGTAAAAACAATCACGCCACTCATTAGAAACAAACATTTGCTTCAACTCAAATTGACATTGAAGCAAGGACTGAAGAGTAATGAAGGTGGTGGCAAAGCGCGTGATTGCAGGACGCTTCAACTCCCTGTGTTTGGTGTGCCTCCTCATGAGGCTGAGAACAAAAGTATGGCTGTAAATGAACTTGGGGATGCTCTTAGCTTGATCAATCACCACCTTGATAAAGGGAATTTTCCCCATATCCTCCAGCATCAAATCAATACAATGAGCAGCGCATGGAGTCCAAAACAAAGTGGGGTGCCTCTCCATAAGCATCCTGCCAGCAGCCACATAATTAGTTGCATTATCCGTAATAACTTGCACAACATTGTGCACCCCAATATCCTGTAGGAACCCATCTAACAACTCACATAAGAGCGCTGCATCTTTTACATATGCCGATGCATCGACTGATTTCACAAACAAGGTACCTCTAGGACAATGTACCAAAAAGTTGATAAGGGATCTACCCTTACCATCTGACATGACTGTGCATCCAGTGCTCTCCCATGACTGCTTGAGCTCCTCCAACCTAGCACCGATGTCCTTCTTTTCTGCTTGAAGGATTGGACCCCGCAACTCATCAAAGGTGGCACTTTTATACCCCGAGCCAAATGCTGCAATGGCATCACACATCGATTGCCAAAATGGATTGTTTTTTACGATGCTGAGAGGTATGTGACTCCAGTAAAGACACCTCCCCATCACCCTGTCCACTTCTACCTTGTCATTTTTCTTTATCATTGCCTTGATAGAAGGTTGTGATCCACCTCCTGTTCGTGGACCAAAATGGTATGAGGCCCCCGCCGTGGCTGTGGAACCCCTCCCACTACCTTGACTGAAAGTGGCAGATCCTGTTGCCCCCACACTTCTTGCTAGGCCAAAAGCTGCAATCTTAGCTCTGTTTGCGGCGATCTCATCCTTCTTTTTATTCTTTTCATGGATTGTGTCATGGGCAGATCTCATGATCTCTGGGGTCACTGCAGTACAAACGCCAACATCATGCCCAGGGAGTTTAGCTAGATGGTATTTCAACCTGTTAACCCCTCCTGACATGTGATGCCCACACAATTTGCAACTCAAATTTTGTCTGTTTCCATCATCCTTGGGCTCACCATATTGCCAAAACAGGTCCAATGGCTTTGGCATCTTGGAAAATGGAATGGCAGCCTCAAAATGCAAACCTAGGGCACAAAAATACAAAAACAAGAAATTAAACCCATTTGAAAAAATTGCAACAATTTGGCTTAATAAGTTAGACCTCTAAATTTATATTTTTGGCCATGAAAAATGATAACAAGAGGGTGGCTAAAGATCTAAGAAAGAAAACATGCTATTCCATTCTAAAACCCCCTTACATTTTGACTCTTTTTGATATTTATGGACACGGAAATCATTGGAAAAATGGCAAAAAAAAAAAAAAAAGAATAGAGGAAAGAATATAGGCAAGCAAACATGCAAAAAATCATAAAAAAAATACAAGAAAATGAATTACTACATACTTGTTTTACGAATTGGTTGATTGGCAAAGTTTTGACTCTTGAAGTTGAACCCTTTCTCCACAAAAATTCACAATGGTGAGCTTAGATCTTGTTTGGAGTCTTGGATGCCTCCAAAGTAGTTGATGGTGCCCTCTTGCCCTTCACACTCCTCCTCCAATTGCCAAATGAAACAAATGACCCCAAAAAAATCACTTTTGGTCTCTTTAAGCCGTGAGTGTGACGGACTGGGCGCTTTTTTCCATCGACTCGTGCGGTTTTCGAAAAAGTCGGCAATTTTTAGAAAAAGTCGAAAATCAGCGATTTTTTAAAAAATCGCGATTTTTGCGAGCCGATTTTTCAGCAGGGTCATCACCTCGCGACTTTTACAAAAAGTCGCGATTTTTCTGTGACTTTTTTAACTCTGGTTAAGAGCTCTTATCTACAGGTGAATGAAAGACAAACAAGCAAGAGAAGATCCAAAAGGCTAAAAGAACCAAAGCAAGCAAAACCTTTTTTGACAAATTCCAAAAAACCAAAAAAGCATTGTAACTCATAAATAAAAAGCAAATGGGGTTTTTAAGCCCCCACATCTAACTTCCCCCATTTGGGGAAGTTTGTAGTGTCTCTTTTCTTGGAGTGGTTTCATAGATTAGTTTTCCATTTTTGCACTTAGAATACTAATTGTCTAGCTTAGTTTCATTTTTGCAATAACTGTTAGTTGTTCATCATTTGTTTAAGTAGTTCTTTTTTGATATAAACTGTTTAAAGTAGAAATCTCTTGAATCTCACCAATAGTGGATCAAGACTGCTCTCTGTCGGAGAGTTGTTTTTGCTTTTGTTTTACTTACCCCCATGCTCTCCCGAGTACGGTCTTTGACTTAAAAGAGATTCTTGGATAGATTAGACTCTACTTTCAGTACTTTAATTCCGTGCATCATAAGAATCTTGAACCTCTGTCATAAGACAGGTCAAGAGCACTCTCTGTCGGAGAGCTTTCTTGTGTTGTAATAAAATCATTCACAACTCACACTCCTTAATAAAATTTGAATTTACTCGTTTCTCCACGCCACGTATGCTATGGCCAACCTTGAAAGGGGTTGGAATACTCAGAAACGGTGTTGGTTGCCTAATCGCATAAGATTCAAACCATAATAAAATTTTCACCCCATAACCAACGAACCGACGTTGTTCGATAAGTACTCAAAAGTGGGGAACTCCTAGTGAGGGCGCCGGGCAACCCAACCGTGGACACAATTGCTGGTTAAGTTCCCTGAACACCTAGCTGTGATCCAGGCCAGTCCGTCATGTCCTTGAATGGGGCCACCTAGAGTACTTCTTTCGGTTAGATTTCCAAAACACCTAAAACAAGATTATTTAAAATTTACAATAAAATTTACCAAGAACAAATTGCAAAACATTTCACAAACACTGAACTCTTGTATCAAGCAACCCAAGCACTCAAGACTTTGACTCCATAAGGCACTGGTCCTTGACATCATTTTTATTTGCTTAATATCTATCTAGAGCACTTGTCATTTAAATTTTATATTATACTGTGAGTGTCTTGTACTTAAGTTCATCAATTGGTTGTGCATCTATATATCTTGCAATTGTATCTTTGATTATATAATTTGATATTGCAAATCTGTGATCATCATAAAACTCCTAAACAACACCCATCCGCATCACCTCACCTCAAAACATCTAAAAAACACAAGAGCCTTAGAAACTCTTTGTAGGGTCTATCCCCCTTGGCTTCGTTAGGAGTTTTCCTAAACGGAGGAGCTGGGATTCAGGTGACAGTACCTGGCTCATTGCTTGCCCCCAAGGCCACACCTTCCCCACTTGTAGTGAGGGAACAACTTTCGAAAGATTTCTGCTGTTGGTGTGCATCTCGGCGGACAACACCTACCATAACAACAACTTGCATTATATCAGGACGAGATGCTGTGATGTACAACATGCTGCTTATCATTGACCGATATGTTCTTTGATCAACATTTGGTGAGACATCATCCTTGCTGAGCTTGCATCCAACAACCATGGGTGTGCTGACAGGTGAAGAATCTTCCATATGAAATCTCTTCAACATCTCCTTCAAATGCTTCTCTTGGGAGAGAAATAAACCTTTAGAACTCTGAATGATTTGAAGACCAAGAAAGAATGACAATTCTCCTATCATTGACATCTCAAACTCAGATTGGATGGGATTAGCAAACCACTGAACAAAAGAATCATTAGTACATCCAAAAATAATGTCATCCACATAAACCAAAACAACTAATAAATCATCACCTTCAGATTTGATGTACAAATTACTGTCAACAGTACCTTTCTTGAACCCTTTGTCCTGTAGATACTTATCCAATCTATAATACTAGGCTCTTGGTGCTTGTTTCAATCCATATAGTGCCTTCTTCAGTTTGCAGACATAGTCAGGATTGTCTGTCAGTCGAAATCCTTCAGGTTGCTCCATATAGACTTCTTCTTCCAGATTTTCATTAAGAAAAGTTGATTTAACATCCATCTGATACACTTTGAAGTTCTTATGGCTGGCATAGGCAAGAAACATTTTGATGGCTTCTAATCTTGCCACTGGTGCAAAGGTTTCATCAAAATCCTGACCCTCAACTTGTGCATACCCTTTACAGACCAATCTAGCTTTATTCCTCACAAACTATCCTTGTTCATTCATCTTAATTTTAAACACCCATTTAGAACCTATTACATTCTTATCTGCAGGTCTAGGAACAAGTTCCCAAGTATTATTCTTCTCAATTTGATCAAGCTCTTCATTCATGGCTCTAATCCAATCTTCATCTTTACTGGCTTCATCAAAGTTCTTGGGTTCAATCATAGCTAGAAAAGCAATCTGAGATTGCTCTGAAGCTTTAATCAAACTCCTCCTTGTCTGAACTCCTTATTCTTGTCACCAATTATCTGATCTTCAGGATGGTTCTTTTGAATAATTCTGGAAGGAGGTTTTGTTTCTGATTGTTGTTTTGAATCTTCCTGAATGTTTGCATGCTCATCATCTGAATCTGAATTTTCTTTTTCTGATTCTTGGACCTGTTCTTCTTCAATTTCAACTGTATTCTCTGTATCTGGTTCAACACTGCTTATTTGATCATTTTTAACAGAGATTCCTTCATCAACTTTAATATCAATACAATCAACTAATTTATGCAGTATCTTATTATAGCATCTATATCCTTTGCTGTTTGTTGCATATCCCAAAAAGATACCTTCATAAGCTCGGTCATCATATTTGCCAAGATGTTCATCATTGCTTTTAATATAGCATTTACTTCCAAAGATTTTGAAATGCTTAATAGAAGCAGGTCTTCCAAACCACAGTTCATAAGGAGTCTTATCACTATTTGGTCTTAGGTGAGCTTTGTTAAGAATATGGACAGTTGTGTGAATTGCTTCTACCCAATTTGTTTGAGAAATATTTCTTTCATTCATCATTGATCTTGCCATTTGCTGCACTGATCTATTCTGTCTTTCCACTACTCCATTTTGTTGTGGAGTACCTGGAATGGTATATTCTCTTATTATTCCATGATCACAAAATTCTTTAAAGTCTCTTGAACTAAACTCTCCTCCTCTATCAGACCTTGTTGCCTTAAGTCTTTTTCCTGTCTGATTCTTAGTCAAAGCCTTGAAAACTTTGAACTTTTTAAATGCTTCAGATTTTTCTTTCAGAAAAGCCACCCATGTGAGTCTAGAGTAATCATCAATGACTAGCATAAAATATCTTTCTCTTCCTGTGCCTTCCTTTCTTGATGGTCCACACAAATCTATATGCACTAATTGAAGAGGTTTATCTGTTGATGTAAAACTTTTTGATTTAAACTGAGTGTGGGTAAGCTTTCCCATTTGACATGGTTTACAAACATAATCATATGGCTTTGATATCTTTGGAAGATCTTTTATTTCCCTATTGTTGCTAAGTTTGATTATGTGATCAAAATTCAAATGTTCAAGTCTCTTATGCCACAGCCAACTCTCATCATACTTGCTTAGATGACATTCTTCCTTTTCTTCATTCAAAACATAGACATTATTTTTTGTCCTTATGCCTTTTGCTATCAATTGTCTCGAGGGTATAGATTTTATCTTGCAATATTTAGAAGTGAAAACAACTTCACATCCTCTGTCACAGACCTGACTGACACTAAGAAGATTATGTTTTAGACCATCTATAAACAACATATCTTGGGCTTTCCCTTTGCCATTACTCAAACTTACCATTCCTTTTCCTTTGATTTTCCTAGGAGCATCGTTTCCAAAAGTTACATTTCCTGATTTACTTTCAAGACAAAAACTTACTTTTATCACCAGTCATGTGTTTGGAACATCCACTGTCAATATACTAGGAGTCTTTTTGCCTTTGAATAGAAAGCACTAAACCACACTTGTTACTTTCTTTCTTCTTCCAAACCTTGGCTTTTTCAACTGTATAATTCATTCTCGGATCTGTTTTGTAATTCTTCAGATGACAGTTTGAAGCCTTGTGTCCAAAATTATGACAAACATAACATTCTGGCTCATTGTTTAATAGATCAAAAGGATTGTTGACTGTCCAGTTCTATTTTGCAGCAGTTGATTACTTGGCAATCTCAATTGCATACTTCTAAAATTAATTGCACAATTTGTAGCTTTATGACCAAAATTAGAACAATAATAACAATAGCCATAGAAGAAATTTTGGTACCTTAATGTTGCCAGTCTTCTTGAATTTGATTGCTTCATCTTTTGTTGGCTTTGTTCTTGGGAAGATCTTGATTGGTATTTCTGATCTCAATTCTTGAACCTGGTGCTTAATTCATTACCTTTTGTTTGCAAAGCATGATCATATTCTGACTGTTTACTGATTTGAAATTTGATCAACTTGGTTGGTTCTTTGTTTTCTAACTGGCTGCTACTTGAACCTTCTTCATATCCTAGACCAGTTTTTATCAATGGAGATCTTTGCTTACTCAGAATGCTATTAAGTTCTCCTGAAGCTTTTATACTCGACAGATTTTGGTGATACAAAGCTTGAAATTTTTCCAATTCTTTTCTAGCTTTCACTACTTCTTCTTCCAATGCTTCACATCTCATTTTCTTCTCTGCTAGTTGTTGTTTTAGAATATCCTCTATTTTCTTTGCTTCTTCTAATTCTGCTTTTAACAAAGCAAAATCTTCACTTGGTTCTTTACCACTCTTTTCATACTACATCAACAATTGTTTTTGTTTCCTCTTCTTCAGTCTGAGTCTGTCAATCTCTTTCAAGGCGCTGATTAGTTCACCTTCAATATCAACTACTGCTTCTTCATCAATCATGTCACTTCTTGTATATTCATCATCAAAGTCTTCTAAGGCCATAAGCATAAGATCATTCACTTTATCTTCACAGGATGAATCACTATCTATCTCTTCTGAAGAATCAACATCATTTACACACAAGCTTTTCTTTTTATATTTATCCTCTTTATTGTATTTGTTGAATGTGTGCTTCTCTTCATCATCAGAAGTCTGCCCCTTTTTCTTGTGGGGACATTTAGATGCAAAATGGCCTACCTTACCACAATTGAAACATTTAAAGGGCAGCTTGCCTTTATATTTCCCTGATCCTTTCTTCAACCTCCTTACAAATTTTGCCTCTATCACATCCATTTCAGAATCATTGTTCTTATCTGCTTTAAAGGATGCTTCTCTAGTAACGGTTTATCTTTACTAATCCTCATTTCATAGGCAGTTAGAGTTCCTAGAAGTTGATCAATAGGCAGAGTTTTAAGATCATTTAATTCTTCAATTGTAGAAACTTTGGGATTAAATCTATCAGGCAGAGAGCTTAAAATTTTCTGAACTAAGGTTCTTCAATTGTTTCACCAAGACTTTTCATAGCATTCACAAGCTCTTCAGTTCTTAAGAAATATTTACTAACAGTCTCATCCTCATTCATCTTTAGATGTTCAAATTTCAATCTGTATGTCTGTAATTTGGCATCTTTTACTTTCTCATTTATTTCATAACTACTGATAAGTTTGTCCCACATCTCTTTTGCAGACTCAAAATGCATTACCTTAACAAACTCAACTTTTGCAAGACCACTAAGAATGGCATTTGTTGCCTTTGCATTAAAACTAAATTCCAACTTATCTTCTTTGGAAGCTAGCACAATAGGTTTTACATATCCAGTATCTACTACATCCCAAACATCAACACCTAAGGACATTAAATAAGTTCTCATTCTAACCTTCCAGAAGGGAAAATTTGTTCCATCAGACAGAGGAGCCTTATTGGTTGAACTTTCATGACTTGCCATGTTTAAGTTTACAGATCTACTTTTAGATAAAAGGAACCCGCTCTGATACCAATTGCTGAAATAATTCATTTAATTGAAAGGGGGGGTGAATCAGTTATTTCTAAGCTTAAACAATGTCCAGTTTTTTCAACACTTTATTACTGTTCAAAAATTTATAGTCATGATAATACAACAAATATAAAAACAAAAGTGATAATCATCAATCACACACATGATAGAGACAGAGACGGATATTCATGAGGAAACCCATAAAGGAAAAAAACCTCTTCTTCTTAGGATTTTCAAGCAAGCTCCAACTTCTTTACATCAGCTTTCTTTGAGCATCTACTCAAATGAGGCTGCGACCTTTGTTTACAAGCTCCTACTTGTAGAGAGCACCAACTCTTTGAGTTCTCCAGTTACAACTGGATGGAAGCACCCACTTCCATTTGCACAAGCTCCAACTTGCACACAAAGGACTACAAGTCCTCCCTAGCACCTCCCTAGCACCTTCTACTTGTTGAATACATTACAATGATTCAGATATAGCATTGCTTACCCACTCTATTCTTGCTCTGTTTTGCTACAGATCATTTTCTGCCTTAGTTGAGCCTCAGTTCTTCAACATTCAACTCTCTATCCTTATCTGACCATTCTCGAAGTTCTGTACATTCTTTTCTTCTGTATTGCTCTCTTATGTTAAGATTGTAGCTTCATCTTCTTTATTTCAGCCAACCTACGCTCATGTGATTCTCTTCTCATCAATTATAAAGTCCTCATCGATTGGTTTATATAGACAAAGGAAGTATATGCCTCAGTCTCTTCGAATTCTAGACCTGTCAACTCAGTCTCTTCGAATTTCTTGTCTTCATAACTGTCGGGAGCTCAATCAACTTCTATTGTAACTGCATGGCCTTTATTTTTCTTCTTCAGGACCAAGATGGGGGTGTTATTTGCATTTTTCGAGGGATGGTTATGGCCAGACCCCTTGATTTTGTCTTTAGGAGTGCTATGGCTTAATGGCATTGTTGATTGCTTCATTTTAGGGCTTGTAGCCCTGAGGTTGGTGTCCAGGGCTACCAGGGCCAGGTCACTACGTCACATGACCCCCCTGCTTGATTTTCACACCGGTGATAGTGTTCCACCTAGAGGCACTTGCTTCTTCTTCTGATCACCCCAGGCATCCCTCTTGGCGTCCTTTCAGTACAACGCCCTCTCTCTGGGAGCCTGCACCATGATGACGCCACCCTAGCTGCCCATGCCTTCAAGCTTGATTGAGGGGGGACGTTGAGGGTTTTTCAACATGTTTGGGGTTAAATGGGGCATGATGTTCCCCCCTTCTCACTCCATCCTTCAGAGTGGAGCCATTTGTTCAGTTTTAGCTATTTCCATCACATTTTGGTAATTATGGGGGAAAATACCCCAAGTTACCCCTACTTTAGATTATTTTATGTTATATTTTTACATTGACATTTTAGTGGCTTGTTGGCTTGGATATTTGTAAAAAGTGAGGATGTGAGGCTATAAATAAGCCTTCCTCACTCATTTGTAAATCACAAGACATGGGATAAAATTATTATGCTATTCTTTTCTCTTTCTATTGGGGCTAAGTGAGGCACACTTCTTGAAGATGGCTTGTTTCTCTCTTGCAAATTGAATGTGGATGATTCTAGGGCTTGCATGCTTCTACAATTTGATGCTTGAATGGTTTGATAGAGCTCTTGCACATTGGATGACCTAGATCCTTGAGGTTTGTTCGTTGTTTGTCTAAAATTGGTAAGTCGTTCTCTACTTCTAGTTGAATGGTGCTGATTTTGGTGCATTCTTCTAACCTAGCTAGGGTTTCTTGCTAAGTTTTGTCATCTTGTAGGTTGGAAGACCTCCATTGTTGGAGTCTTCCATAGCATTTGGCCTTAGACTTCCATTTTTGCTTGACTTTGGTCCTTACAACAAATCCTAGTGGTTGTTGTAGGAGCCCTAATTTGCAAAAGTAGGGATGCTTTCTTCATAAGTGATGCTGAAACCTATCCCTTCTAAGCTGGGATAGAGACATAATCTTGTCCCTTGTGAACCTTCTTCTCTTATCATAAAACCCTAGCCAAGTTATTTAGGTTAATTAGGTCTCTTTTTATTTTATTTTTTTAGTATTTAGACCTATATAAAATCTGAAAACCCTAGAAAAACTCTAAGAAACTGATTTTCCCTAACCTTAGACGCTAGACCTATCCTCACCTTCCTCCTTAAGCCCTCGGCCCCCATCCTTAAGCCCTCGACCATCCTCTTTCAGCCGTCGACCTGCCTTCTTCAAGCCTTGGCCCTCCCTTTTTCAGCCCTTAAAGCCTTCCTCAGCCCTCGACCTCCTCCTTTCAGCCCTTGGCCTACCTCCTATCCTCCTTGGCAGCCTTCTCCAAGGCCTTATCAGCTTCCGCCTCCCTTCTTCCAGCCACTTCCCACCTCCATTACAGGTTTGCTAATACGACTACCTGTTCACTCCACTGTTGTCCTAAACCTGCCACAAAGAAAACATAAAAAAATACAAAAAGGTTTAGCAGAGGTCAGATCACACTTGTGAAAGGAACATCTAATTATTGCTTAGTAAAGGTTGATATAACAGGCTTGGATTACTACTGTATAATGGATAAATTGCATGCTACAGGATTGGTTGATTAGGTCTGATTCAAGAAAGTTAATTTGTTCAAGTGCTGCTTAAACACTATAGGACTGCCTTTAATTTAGACTGATTTATTCACTGTTCGGCACTGTTTGAAGATCCTAATTATTGTTTTGACATCATTAATGAATGACATTAAGTGGATGAATCTTTTTCATGATCAAAGTGTACTGCTTACTGTTGCTTAGATCACTATTAAACTGGTTGATTGGATCATTACTGATGAATTTACGCTGTTTACACTTTCTGCATTAAAAACAACAGTGCACATGCTTATGTTTGTTTCTTATATAGATGAATGCTTATCAGTTTAGCTCTTTATCCAAGGCACTGGTCATTAGTGTAATTGCATAGAGAGAGAGAGAGAGTGGCTTTGGTCATTAGTTGCTTGCAAATATACTAAAGGGCTCTCCCCTTGGGGGTCAAGAGTCTCCTAAGAAGTTAAAGGGTTGTGACTGAGGTGACATTGGGTCACAACTCCTTACATGTGCTTACTGGGCATTAGCCCTGCTAATTTGCCCAGTAACATAGTGATTGATATAGTGCTACATACAGGACATAGGATGATATAGGATGGTCCAATAGTATGCAATGGTATACAGTGGTACACAATAGTGTGCAGTGGTATGCAGAGTTGTAGTGGCCACAGTGGTATACAGTGGTATACAGTGGAGTTTAGAGGAGAGTCATACTCTCATTTTCTAGTGCGGATAGATTCTAGAGGAGAGCGATCCACCCTTTTGCAGCAGTGTGTGGACTCTGGAGACCGTATTCTCAACAACAGTAGTGCTTGTGATGATGGAGAGACTATTATCGAGCAACCGTGTTAGGACACTTTTTGATGCATGCTATGGCAGAGGTGTAATGTGGAGTCCAAGTGACTATTCATGGGCGCATGGGGATGAGTTACATGGAGTAGTATATTCCTCGAAGATTGATCTTCGATTGGAATATCACCAGATCAGGGTTAGTGAGCAGGATACTCACATGACTACTCTTAGGTATCATTATGAGTTCTTGGTCATGCCGGTGGGGTTGACCGACGCATCTACTACTTTCGAGTGTTGCATACAGTTGCAGAGGTTTCTGTTGCTGTCCTTTGATGCTCTCATTATATATAGTAGGAGATGGGAGGATCTCCTGAGACATTTGGATGAGACGTGGGGCATTATGAGCATGACAAAGAATTTTTGTTTAGGGCATGTGGTTAGTGCATAGGATGACAGACATAGATTGGTGGGGATGGCGTCACCTACTATAGAGGTAGCAAATTTCATTGTGCAATTTAGCACGAACTAGACAACTTAATAGGCACATGGTTGATTCATAGTACATTGTTTCCACCAGCTTGTTGCATACAAGAATCAGAGATGAGGCTCAGTTGGATTCCAATACTTATTAGTGGGGCATAGAGTAGTCAATAGGAATTGGAAGTGGTGAACTTCCAATTTGGCCATGGGATCCAGAGATTTATCTGGTTGGTAGATTACTTCACCTTTTGCTGGACAGGGTTGTGACAGTAATTGGTCTACTCCATTTTTGGTTCGTCATGAGGGGATTGTTGAGACTTGTTCGATATGGTGAGACAGGTTTCCCCTCTTGTCACCCAGGATTGAGTCTAGTTGTGGATTGGTAGACTCTGACTTCACTGAGATGCTTTGGTAGGATATGATTCATGATCGTGGGTTCAACCCTTACAGGTATTCTAGCTTGGGGTTCCGGGAGAGGAGGATACAGTATGGGCACGATGGTCAGACAATTATGATCAGAGTAGTGCAGCGTCAACATGGCAGTTCCTTTCTGAGATTAGCATGGGACCCTAGGATTACAGGGCTTGGCAGTTCAGCGACTGAGAGAGTTTGGTGGACCTTTACCGGGGATAATCACTTAGATTTTCCATTGGGCTTCAGTTTTGAGGAGAGCGTTTCACTTTTCAGTGATTCGCTGGGATTTAGTAGTATCTCACCTTGGTGGCAGTATTTTCAGCTGGAAGAGGCTGTGATTGGCTTATGGGGTCCAGGATTTTTTCTATGAGGATTGGGTTTTACTTGCAGGAGTTCACTGTTGGGGTGCATGCAATTGATTCCCTAGTAGAGTAGCTCTGTGAGGGGTTGACCGAGTTTTCGTAGTATTGAGTTGCTCTACTTATTGATAGTATTTCAGAGGCCTCTTATGTTAGTACCTTGCCGACCAGTGGGTTGAGTGGAGGATGCTTTACGTCTTTGAAGTTGGTTTGGGACCCTGGTATCATTTTCAGTTTCAGTTTTGTTTAGTTTGTGGAGTGTTAGGTTGTGATGGCATTGCTTGAGGACAAACAATCTCTAGGAAGGGAGGACTGTAATGCCCTTATTTTTGGATTCCCCTGTTTTGAAGTTGGAGATAATTTCCGGGCTTTTGTCAGCCAGGTCAGAGGAGTGAGATTGTGTTACCAGTGAGTTCAGAGGGTTTGGAGGAGTGTTATGGTGCCCAACCTAGTCCATTCACCATAATTCATTATCAATATCACTTCCGCATAGTTTGTTCTTGGTTCCATAGCATTCCGACAATTCCCGTAAATTGGGAGGATTATTGTGCATAATTTAATTAAATTCACTAAGGGTGTCATCTCGATCATATTATTTGAGGGAATACCTTAATGTAATAGCTCGTTGGAACCAGGATGAAGAGTTTTAAATGATGGGAGGATAAAAGGGTGACTTTGAATGCCCAAAAAGGTATAAAAACAAATAAAGCAATTTTTGGGTTTAAAAAGTGATTTACTTAATAATATGAAGAACAACTTTAGAAAGTCACTTTATTAATTAAAAATGGAAAAAAGTAAAAGCAGCCAAAAAGGGTCAAAATGAAGATAAAAGGGAAAGAAGTCACTCTCTCACTTATTCATAAGTTTATTTTCGAAAGTGATTTTTGAGAGCTCTTGGAGCTTGTTTGCTCTTGGGATGAAAACCCTAAGGGAACATTGGTTTCGATGGTGAAACAAATCCACCATAGCCTATTTTGGAGAAGAGATCATTAAGATCTTTCACTGAGCTTCATTGCCATAGAAGGAAGAACAAGTTACCAGCTGATTGGTGAGGATTTATGTAGTTTTCAGTCATTTGGTAAGGGTGCAGCAGTTAAAAGGAGAAATCTAGTGAGGGGCGCACTTACCAAGGAAGGTGTTCGGCATATCTTCATCTTCAAAGTTAACGCCGTCATCTACAGCTGAAATGGAGGGAGACTTCTCATTGTTTTGCTTAGTCTGGTTTAAAAGGTTTGGGGGTGTATCTAAGGAGGGCACACTCAGCCGTGGAGGTATTCTATTCTGCTGATATCTAAGCTAACTCAGAGTTCGATTTGTGGAGGGGCAGCATGTTACAGTGAGGCTGGGCGCACTCTTTCTGGGCAGCCATCTTCTGTGATTGTTTACACCACTTTTGTGCACATAAGGGAAGACGTTCCAGCTGGTGGGTGACCTGCAATCCATAACAGTGCCTACAACACCCAAAAAGGGGGAGAAATTGTGGCAATGTACAAGGGTAGATTCACTATTTAAAGAGCTGTAAGCACATCTCTACTAACAGGTCAAACTGTTAAATATTTTAGCTCATCTTCCACATGGTCACGGTGTTACGGCTGAACTGAGTTTATGTTATTTGCAATAATAATACTGCTGTTACAGTCTTAATACTGTTATTGTCAATTGTTTATCTTTCCCGAGCATTAAATACAAGTGGGGACAATTCTGGGTTTGCATGTTTTGTGCCAAATCTTGTGTTCATGGTAACTGTTTGAGAAAAAACCCCAATCAATCTTACACTAAAAAGTAACAGCAGTGAAAACAAATTAATATCAGCTGTAAGAGGAGACATCCCAATGGTATCAGGGCAATTTGTCAACTATTTGACAAAAGTTCCAATCTAGATATTCAACAGCAGTCAACACCAAAACTTGACCAGCCTCAAATCAGCCACAGAACAGTTAAATCAGATTTTTAGCAGTGGTCTTCAAAGTGTTTGACAAAAGCCATAAACCAACATACACAAGCAGTCAACAAAAATATCAGCCTCTCTAGTTGGGGACATTACACAGGCTTCCTCCACATGACAACCATCTGTTACACCATACTGAGATTCTGGCTTCCGCCTCATCATATAACTAAATCCAATTATCAAATAGATAACGATTTGGTTTTATATTGAAGCCAAGATATAAATATTTAACCCTTCGATCTCACTCACAAAAGATCATAAGAAACAGAATTTCAGCCTGCCTTCTTACATCATCAATTAGTTCATTTACCAATATAGTAGACTTGTTCATATTAATCACCATATATGTTGCTTTGCAATAAAGCTCAAGCATCTCCTTAATAGTTTCCCATTCTTTTGCTGATTCATGACCAAAGATCAATATATCATCTACAAAAAGCAAATGTGAGACAATGGCTGAGTTCGAGATCTTAATCCCCTTCAGGTCCTCTTTGCTTCTTGCTTCTTTTATTAACATACTTAAACCTTACCAATACTTGCACACAACAATCAAATACATTTGGCATGCCATTCTCCAATCTTGTAACCCCATGACTGCTGAATAACCAATGCTTATGTAAAGTTGTAAACAAGATGTTCCCTTGCAGTCTAGGTTAATTCCTGAGATGCAAGTGTACAAGAGCATAAGAGTACAGTGGATATGATATTTACGAATACATAATACTTACAAGTTACAACATTGATATAAGAACACATTTTGGAATAAAATAACATTAGCTGTATTACTAATGCCATGAATATTTACATAGGATAACTTGAGCACTACTCCAGTATCTCACGTAGAGCAATAAGAATGGTAAACATCAGGGATAATCTGTTGACATATATAGGAATAAACAGACTAGTTGGGGTGACAGTGTGACTAATTGGGAAGATTGTTGTTCACGACTGCCCAGATGTCAACCACATCATCATGACTCCCCAGCCGTCAACCACATCCAACCAGTTAGTTGGAACATCTTACTTAGTCTAATCCCTATTAATATAAACATGTGGTTCCAATCTATTAACATGGATCTACACCAACGGATCAGCCCAATAGTTATAGGCCTCCTAGTCCTGTCACAGCTAGGCGCCTCTCCCTTTCAGACTGGTGCTTTCCTAGTCCAAGAGGGGGGTGTCCTTGGAGGTCACACGCTGTAATATGATCTGCAAAGCTGTGTAAGAAAACAAGAGAAAAAAGCATGCTATAGCTCCCTTTTGACTGTCCTAAAACAGCTAAAGAGAGGGTTAGTTTAAATGTCGAATCGGGAGGCTGAGAACAACAAATTTAAGAGACTTAACTGGAAAAACCAATGCAATAGGTGAAGAAATTGCGTCTTTGCGTGATTAAAATGAAATCAAAACAAGAGCAAGGACGAAGCACCGAACAGTTACCAAAAGTTAACCATTAGCATCTCTAATGAGACAAAGAACTAGAATAAAGCATAATCGTATCTATGACACGTTACCAAGAGACTGTTTGCACCATAATGGTTGACGTGGAACAAATAGCCAATGATCTCCTTGCCAACAAATGAGGGTGGTGGTCAGAGAATGGCGGATGAAGAAAAGAAGAGAGTTCTGCTGCGGCCAATAGTGCTCCCAAATGAATGTCTCACATTCCCTTATTCCTATTGTGAATATAAACTATAAAGGCCTCCAAGCACTAATGCACCCTCTCCATGCATGCTGATCTAGCTCATGCAAGCAAGAGAGTGTGTCCTTCATTTAGAGTAAGTGAATTGTGCCCCTCCTTAACTGATAGGGTATGCATGCAAGTGGAGTGTGCCCTTCCTTATTAACTAAGAGATTATGCATGCGAGTGGAGTGCACCCTTCCTTAATTGAGAGAGTATGCATGCAAGTGGAGTGCTTCCCTCCTTAACTGATAGCTCATGCATGCAAGGGAGTGTGCCCTCCATCACTGAGAGTAACTAAAGTCCAGTGAAGTCTGCGCCTCCTTAATTGGTAGATTATGCATGCCAGAGAGTGCGCCGTCCTTAACTGAGAGAGTATGCATGCAAGTGGAGTGTGCCCTTCCTTAAATGAAAGAAGCTGCAAGACAAGTGCGTCCTTTTTCACTGGACTGTTTTGCATGCATGAAGCGTCCTTCTATTTAACTGAGACAAAACACAATCTCTTCTCCATGCATGTGCCTAGTTCATTGAAGGATCTCATCCTTAATTTGTGGTATTCATCCTTCATAATTGTGCCCTCACATGTGTGCTTTACCTCACACTAATTCTTTTGATTTGTTGATGCAGGTTTTGGAGGCTTGTCCTTGTTGACTTTTAAATATATTTCCAGATCTTGACAGTTATTTCACAATGATTTCAAGCATTCATTTCATACCACAGTTTCATTGAATAATTGCACACTGAAAATTTCAACTTAAATTGCAGCAGAAACAAAGGATCATAGAAACATAGCCATGCAGAAGAGACAAAGATTTTTATCCTGGGAAACCCAAAAGGGAGAAAACCCAACAAACATTTCTTAGAAGAAATCAGTCCAATTCAAGTACAATACCAATCATGAAGAGAAACCCTAGCACATGGAAAGGTGCGCCCTTCTTCACAAGAAACCCTAGCAAGGGTAGAGAATCTTCTAGAGACAATAAGAAATCCCAAAATTACTTTTGTGATCTTCACTAGCCCTCCTTGAAAAGTGCACACCAGTGTAGCAGAGTTGATGTTCGATGATAGAGTGAAAATGAAATGCTGGAGCACTTTATTTATATTCTTCAGTTCACTTGACTTTTTCACCAGTGGGGTTGACTTGCTATTTTGAACTTCATCTTTTATTTTATCTTTAGGGCCGGCTTGCTTTTTCTCTTCAATCTTTCCTTGGGACTTCTTCAATGCTATTTGGGACTTCTTCAATGGTTGACTTGATTTCTTGGTTATTTCTTCATCGTAGAAAAGTTGTCCTTGTTGATGTTCATCTTCTCACATGCACGTCTATTCACACATAGAGCTCTAATGTTGATTTGACTCCACTCTAAGAAGTCCCTGACACTTTTTAGAGCCTATGTCAAATTCAACACTAGATTAGACTTTGTATATTCCATAAGGGGATAAAATCCCCTACCAAATAAACAAGTCAACTCACTCTAATATAGAATAGATCACTCCATCATGGAGTAAGCAATGTGACCTCTAGCCTTATTCACTCTTAGTCAGCACACATGACTAATCAACTCTAAGCACCTCAAGCCTTGTTCACTCTTAGTCAACACACATGACTAATCAAGGCTATGCCAGGGCCATTCTCCACTAGCCATTGGTCAACACACATGACCCTTCTGGGAGAATGTTTGTAGAATGTTTGCTAGATGCTGCAACTTAGAGAAACATTAACAGTCCTACTGTCAAAGGTGCTTTTTAGGACAACATACTCTGTTTCTGACTAGGTGCTTTAATTTTTTTTGGTAGAGTAGCCTTTCTTAATACTCCAAAACTCATGCAAAACTCATGCATGCATGAGGCAAAACACCCCGGAAGGTCCGCATGCATCCACTGTTGGATTCATGCCACTGAGTAGAGTGCATCTCACCCTCTACTCCATCCTGATGCCTATACTGTTGATGTACCTCCATGCAAGGCATCTGAATCATGGAGGACATCCCGAGATACCACTATCTTTAACACTCCCTCTTATCGAGGGAAGTCCAACCACTGATGCTTGGATCCAACAAGCCCCCTGTTGCTTACACTGGCCCAACTCTCTTGCTTGTCAATGCTGCCCTCTGACCTGTAGTATCCTGATCTAACTCCATCAATGCAGCTCCAGAATAACGCCCCTGATCAACCACTGACTTTGTCACTGAACTTTGATTCAGACTCCCTCTGAATCTCTGCTGTAACCAATCACCCAATGCGGGTCTACTTCCTTGTAGGTGATCTCCCTCTGTCTCTGAGCTAACTCAATTCTCTCCTGAGCTAAGTCCATCTCAGTCATCTCATACCAACTTAGTCTTTGACTGATACCTGTATAAGCATCATGCTCATCCATCTGATCTGAGTCCAAAGACTCACTCCCCTGTGTCATCAACAACGTGAGCATCTTGCTCATCCATCGGATAACAAGAATCACTCCTCTGATCCTCATCATCATGGTGGGCATCTCGCTCACCCATCTGCTGAAAGGACTCACTCCTCTGAGCACCATCCCTGCTGTGAGCATTTTGCTCTCTGTCCCCCTCTGACTCTGAAGAGGATGCACTCAACCAACCTGATGTGCCAGATGTGGGCTGTCTTCGAACCAAGTACTCGTCATCGATCCTGTGACCCATCAAGACTGGATCAACTCCCTCTGGATAAGTGAATATCGGATCTCTCTGGAACACCACTGAATAACCGACAACATCCAATGCTACCACTGAGAGTATACTCCCTCTCAGTCTTGGAATGAACAGTACTCCTGATACCTCCATGAGTTCTCCAAAGTCAAGTAGACAACAAACTCTACGTACTCCTGTGACCAAGTGATCAATCCCCTGCACATCTCGAATCATCTGCATAGGTGTGTGCTCAAGAACGAGGAATGCATCTCGCATCCTGGTCATGTGACTGCACTTCTTGCAGTCAACCCTCCATCTCTCATCAACCTGGATCTCTGGCTGACTACTATCACGTCCTGACACAAATGAGGCAAGTGAAAACTCCCTCTCTAACCTAGAGGTAAACTCATCCACCTCCTCCGTTGCTGCCAACTGCTCATCCTTTGCCTGCTTATTCTTCTTCCTGAGCGGGCATTGTCCCGCATAGTGTCCATACTCATTGCAAGCAAATCACTTGATCTTGCTTATATCCTTCTTTTGTTTGAACCGTTGTTTCCCCTTTGCTGCAAGTGCCACATCCTCCTCCTCAGGAATGGCGGAAGCTGATCCCTGCATATAACCCCTCCGAATCTCTTCTTGGGTGAAATCGTCCCATAGACGATCCCACTTGGGAAGGTTCTCTCTGGCAATGATGGCTTGGACAAATACTGCCCATGGCATGGTCACGCCGTTCAGGGCTTGTCGAACCATCTCACTCCCCTTAAAATTCTCACCCACAGCTCCCAACTCATCTCTTACTTGAGTGACCTTGGTAAGATATATGGACATGCTCTCATCCTTTCCCATCTTTATGCTTCTTATTTTCTCTCTGAGTACCATCTTTCTGTTTGCGTTAGAACTCTGGTACAAATTGGTTAAGGCATCCCACATCTCATATACATTGTCTTTGGCTGAGACATGTGGAATAACATGGTCCTTCATGTTGGACACACCAAGCACACTGAGAAGGGGGGGGTGAACAGTGTGTGTAGCTTTTATTATCTTTTCAACTTTAACAATCATTGGCAGCTTTTTCAATATTATGCAGAGTACGTAATTATCACATTATCATTATATCATCATCAGCATTATTAACAACTATAGCTCATCATCACATATCATCATATCATCATCACATAGGAAGCATTGCAAAACACAGTACACCATATTTTTATGTGGAAACCCAAGTCCTCGGGGAAAAACCACGGAAGCCTTTATAATAATAATTTACTAGCAACAACTGGAAGGAGGCAACAACCCCCTTTGTTACAAAGACTTCAATTCTCCAGCTACAACTGGAAGGAGGCTACAACCCCTTGGTTTACAGGCTACAACTTGAAGGAAGCCTTAGCTCCCTAGATTTCCTTGCCCCGTCCTGCCACCCTGATATGAAGATAGTAACTGAAACTACTGAACCACAAACTTCACTGATCCTGCGGACCTGCTATCCAACACTTGTACCACACTACACAATCTGTACCACACTGCACAACCACTGTCACTGCTCATCAACTGACCACTGCTCATAAACTGTTCACTGCTCATCAACTGTCCACTGACCACTGCACCACAACTGTTCCACACTACTCATCAACTGACCAATCAATCTGTCTGCACCAATCAATCTGTTGTTCACATCATCCGACTCAGTCAATCTGAGTCTAACCGACTACACACCAAACCCTGAATCTACTGTTGATAACCTCTGCACTCTTATCACTGCCAAATCATCCCTGTATACCAACAAGTCATTTTACTGCCATACACTGCTCATGTGCATCCTTGTACACCTCGTCATACACAGTCACTGAACAAATAATCCTTCTCTGCTTCCACTGAACATAAGGCATGCATCGTCATGCATCATCATCATAGGTATGCATCATCGTCATAAAATGTGCATAATCATCATCTTAGCGTGCACCGTGTATGCATCATCAACATCAAGTATACATCATAATGCATAGGAGAGCATCATCACACTATGGTATGCATGTACATCATATTGTATAGGAGTGCATCAACTTCATAGAGTGTACATCATTATCACATGCATTATCATCATAAAGTGTATAATATCATAGCATAAAGGTATGCAACATCATCATCATATCCTCCATAATGACTTCAAATATATATACCAATATATAGGCTCACATACTAATATCAAAGATGAACTCTATCCATGAGAGACATGTGCCATTACAAGAGAAACCCAGAAGCATGAGCCATACCTTTTTGAAGATCATAAGGTCAAGAAACAATAGACAAACCAAAAGAAACTCTATATCATGTCATCACATAGCCCTCGTAACAAGCTTTCCAACGAGCCAAGAATTTTGTAATTCCGATTCCGTATGAGAAAGTTATGCCAATTTTAGTGAAGATACCCAAAAATTTCTCCTCCACAAAATTTCGCACTTTTCTCCAAGAGTTGCGAAATTCCAATTGATGAGAAAATGAAATGTTTGATATTCTATTTATATAGGTTGTGGAGGAAAGTTATTACCTCAAACAGTGCCGACATGCAATTCAAAATTACAAATAATTAAATTTTCTTTTGTTAGGTCGGCTCACCCAAAAAGGTGGGGTACACCAACTTCAAAAATTCATATCTCTTCAACCATAAGGAGTTAGAAGATGCTCCACATATCAATGGAAATGGCTTGACGAGGACTATCTCCTTATGATGGGTTTATTTGCAAATTCTTGGTCTAATACCCTTAAATTATTCAATGTGTCCACGACATCAAAGACCCCACACATGAGGGTGCCAAAGACCATACCACTAACTACAAGAGTTTCAAAGTCTTCTTCAACATATCAAGGCACGTCTGTGGGATCTACCTCCATCTACATCCCAATAGCCATATAACCACGAATAGGACCATACATCACCATGGTTCAAGACCCAAGGCACCACATGCAAGGGTTTCAAGGACTCTTTCAAGGATATCATATAATATTTAAACAAGATACTTTCCATGGACTTCAAGCCCATCACATAGGACTCCATCGCCAAGTGATGAGGGAATCATGACCAAGGATTCTATCATATCAAAGGCTCCAACAATCATGGGCTTACAAACCACCATATATATGGATTCCAAGACCCAAATCATTTCCAAATGCACCATCAATGATCATATAGTGTCCAAGGGTCATCATGCCGCCATTTATGTGGGTGCCAAACCTTCTCATGCATAATGACCATCTCCAAGGGTTCCATGACCCCAACAAGGGATACACAGGCATCAAGATCTTCATCAAGGGTTCCAAGTCTTCATCAAGTCATTAATGACCACATCATCACCTGTAAGGGGACAAGGACCATCAAGCCATCAAATGTGGGTCCAAGGACTTCTTCAGGGCTTCTTCATCAAGCAAGGGGCTTCATAGGCTTCTTCAACCACCTCAACCACACCAGGAGACCTACAAGGGTCAAGATCGATCATGACATCACCTGTGGGGTTGCTAGACCTTCTCCTAGGGTACCATGACCTCAATAAACACAAATGACCACTGAAAGGTTCATTTGGACTCTTGCAACTTCTTCAACACTTTTGTAGCGTACTGGGGCATAAGTTATGGTACTAGGGAAACAAAGAAACAATTGGGGAAACGCAAAACATCTTTGGGGTACTTAAACACTCTACAGGGTGTTCAGGGCTTGGACAAGATCAAAAGGTCTCCTTAGACACTGACAATTACTTAACCCTTAGGGGCTCCTCAAAGGGCACCAAGACATGTTGGCATCAATGACTATACACTGTTGGCATCAATGACAACTTAATCAACACTTGATTACATCAAGGAGGATCCTCTGGGCTCTTATATTCTTTTTCTCGTAAGCTGCTTTGGCAGTTGCATCTGATGGAACTGTGACTGCATTTGTGGTTGTACTCTCCACAACATCTCACAGTTTGCTCTCTTTCAACAAAAGTACAATCCGTGCCCGGTCACGCCATTCAGGGCTTGTCGAACCATCTCACTCCCCTTAAAATTCTCACCCACAGCTCCCAACTCATCTCTTACTTGAGTGACCTTGGTAAGATATATGGACATGCTCTCATCCTTTCCCATCTTTATGCTTCTTAGTTTCTCTGAGTACCATCTTTCTGTTTGCGTTAGAACTCTGGTACAAATTGGTTAAGGCATCCCACATCTCATATACATTGTCTTTGGCTGAGACATGTGGGATAACATGGTCCTTGATTACATCAAGGAGGATCCTATGGGATTTTATATTCTTTTTCTCGTAAGTTGCTTTGGCAGTTGCATCTGATGGAACTGTGACTGCATTTGTGGCTGTGCTCTCCACAACATCTCACAGTTTGCTCTCTTTCAACAAAAGCACAATCCGTGCCCTCCATGCACTGAAGTTAGAGGCCCCATGCAACCTGTCCTCTACTCTCAAACTAGTGGCCATAACCTATGAACTGAAACTACACAAAAATGATACAAGAACCTCTCTTGATCACAGATCTGGCCTCCCCTCACACAGATCTAATAGATCTATCTTAGATCTATCCACCTAGGTCACAGATTTAATAGATCTGACCTCTACAACAACAAATCTAGTCACCCTCTCCACAGATCAGACCTCCTACTGAGTTCACCACATAGATCTGGTGTACAGCTCATAGATCTAAGTGTGATTGTTCTCCCTGACCCTTACCAGGGCTTTGATACCATGTTAATTTTTCCAGAGATCACTACTCCCTCTGTATACCCTGAGAACTCAAGCGATTTGAGTCTCTATAAATAAAAAATGCAATAATGACTTAAGATACAAACACAACAGTTCTCTTAACACTTCAACAATAAACCCCAACAATCACACAACTCAAGATGTACCCTGGAAACCCCAAACGGGGAAAACCAGCTATCTGTGGGGCTTTCTTCTATCTCGAGCCCAGAGCAAAGTAAGCATAATACATGTTCATACAAGATATCTTAGAAGGAACAACCGAACTTGACAGGGTCAAAACCCTAGATCTGCATGCAACAAGTTGATGCATGCATAGAGGAAATGTGCCCTAACTGTCAACTGGATCTGGATCTGTCAGCAGGTAACTCTTTGTTGGTACTGTCTCTCTCACGTCACTGCTCTGATCTGCTGAGCCAAAGAAGAAGGACAACTGCTAGATCTGAAGAATGCGCCCCTCTCTCTGCATGGAAAAGTGCGCCCTCTCTCCATGTGTCAGAAGCTCGTACGGAATTAGATCTCAACAGATTTGAGTTCTGATCGTCACAGTCCTTCCTCAAACACTAAGGCAAGGATACTCCGAAAGTCTCAGCTGCTCAATCGGTCAATCAGATGCAGAACGAGCTTCTCTTTCCTCTGGAAGTGTGCCCCTCCTCCTCTGATAGTCGCCCTCCTCCAATCTCTGAAGAAAACACACTGATGAACTCTCTCTGTCCACAATAACTGGGAACCAAGTGCCTCTGATCAAGTGAGGTCTGATCCAACTCAAATCCCCTCACTCTCCCTCCTGCAGAAGCTCCTCTCTCTCTCTCCCCCACCCTCTACTGCATCCTGATGCCTATACTGCTGATGTACCTCCATGCAAGGCATTTGAATCATGGAGGACATCCCGAGATACCACTATCTCTAACATTAATTAGATATATCTTCATAACAAATATCTTCAAAAGTGGTTAAAATCACTTTACAACAAAATATTCAAATTCCTAAAAGACTTTGATCAAAACAACTCCAAATCGACCCCTTTTACTTGTGAGGAATATCAAAATGCATCTTTTAACTCTCGTCCCAAAGAAAAATTAAAGCCAATTTCAGTGATAGGTCCCATCACAAAGAATGTTTTCATGGAACATAAGATGGCTCCTTGATGATTCATCGGCCCAACTCACGATCTAGGGAAAACTTGACGCCACCAGTTAAGAGAGAGTATATCCACAATTTTTCAAGGTTTTAGCTCCACGATACAAGTGTAAAGCAGCTCAACAGGTCGCGGCCTACGTAGGCACATTGAAGCTAAACCTGGTCATGCCCTTCCACTGCCATCTTTGTTCGATCCTTTGCTATGGGGGAGTGCCCCCCGCCACCCCCCCCCCCCCTTTCCTGCTCCCGAAGCTCGCTCCTAGTTTTGGGAGCACGCTCTCGAGGCGCTCCCTACCTCTCCTATACTAAAAGCTCCTATTACTAGGTTGATCATTTGATGACAATTTCATGGTATCTCCCTTCTTTGCCAAGCTCCTATAAAAGCTGTTATGGTTGATCATTTGATGACAATGTTATACGTTATAACTACTAGATGATTGATGTTATATGGTTTAGTCCATGTTTTCTTTAGCTAATTCAACATCCTACATGTTTTTTAGATATAAATCCATCAAAATATATTAAAATATATACTATATAAGAAATGCTCCCAAAACAGGAGTTTTTGATAATTTCGCTTTTCGCTCCACTCCCGCTCCCTGCTCCTCGCTCTTGCTTCCCGCTCCCAACAGTGTAGGCCCGATCATTCACTGTGTAAGCTGCCCTCCAAGACTGAAACCCAGCTGGCGGCTCCCTGAATTATCTTCATTGAGGCTCCACGATCCAGTCTTCTATGCCATAAGCAAAAGGAACGGCCTCATGATTTGTCCCAAGCGCAGATGAGTGACGACTTGGTCATTCCATAGACATCCTCAAGTGAAGTTCGGATTTTTTAATGAACTCAACATTGGAAGCAGTCACAGCACTACTAGAAACAGCTACACCAATCATTTGGACGCTCCTGATAGTTCGAAAACAAGTGTATTGTGCTTCCACTGTTCCATCTTTGATCACATCTTCAAGGACACAAGTATCCTTGACAAACTGCATAATGCCACATTGCTTTGAAATGGGAATGACTGCATATGTTTGTAGAGACAGCTTCCTCTTAGCACAAGAAGAATCCCTAGACAAGATTGTATTCATGACATCAATATAACTGCTCAATCCTTTGGTCCAATCCCAAATCCTCTCTTCCCTTTACAACAAACTTATCGGATCCTCGCATTTTCAGAACCTTAGGTTGCTGTTTGGAACTGAACAAAATTAACTTATTTTTCATGAAACTGGGGTCTGGCTTCTTTACTGTCAAAATATGCCCAGATTTGTGATTTCAAGGGCTGTTTGCTGCTCACAGCCACATGTAGCCCAGGGACGAGGTTTTTCTGCTCTTCATTGCTGTTAATCATCTCCAAAACATGACCCAGGTTTTTCCGCTCTTCATTGCTGTTAATCATCTCCAAAACATGACCCAGAACTTAGATTTGTGCTCATTTATTGATATATGAAGGCAGAAACAGGGCCAAGACATGCCTAGAAGTATCCAAGACTGCCCAGAACTACTTCTCAGCCCACAAAACTTAACCCAGCTTGCCTCTTTTATACACAAGTCTGCCCAGATTCAACATTCAGCAATCCCAATTATTGGAAATGATGTTGTTTATTGCTCCACAACTGCATGGAAATGTGGAAAATCAAGGTTTTATCGCTGCACAGGTTGCCCAGATAATCTACTGTTCACTGCTGGTTTGTAGGGCCTGTTATCCTGTAGCTTCCACTAGGTCGACAGCACCCTATATGCTGATCACAAGACTCTGTCCAAAGACACATTGCAGGTCGCCAAGCTTCATAATGCTGGAGGGAACAAGAGCTGGAAATGACAATTCAGCTACAGGTGGGCTCTATGCTTCATAATGTGCTCTTACCTTGCTGTTTGAGGTATATAAATATGGCAGGATCAGGAAATGAATACTTGCCTTTAAACAGTGACCAGAACCAAACTTCAAAATAAGTCAACGTAAAAACAAGATGCCCAGGAATGCTTTCCATTGTACCCAGGTTATCATCAAGCTAGCACTGAAAACCTCATGACAACACAAGTGAACACCCATGCAATATGGGGGGTAACGGTCAGCAACTTAGTCACCATGTTTGCTGAATATAATCCTTGAAGGTCAACATTCAACGAATTTCATTGAAGTTCGGCATTAAATTTGTTTAGATTCGAAATTGGATTATTCATATAAGTTCAAAATTCGGTGATTAAATTCATTTAAATTTGGATGAAATTCAATTTAGAATTACATATTTCCCCAAACTTAATGCTGAATTTTATCACATCTTTTTTGCACATATGAATTTTTTAAAAATTCCATGGTTGTTGAACACAACACAAACCAGGTCAATTAGGTCAGCAAGTGTTCGCTTGTTGGCACTAGAATCAATTATGTGGCAGGTACATTCTTTGTTGCCAATGATGGCTAAGTTACCGGAAACGTCCCAGTAGCCTTGGTGAAATGCCGTTCCCCGTTTCAGATCCTGAAACGGAGGGGATACGGCCCTGAAACGTCATTGAAACGTATCAGAGTGGTATAGATACGTTTCAAGGGTTTTGGATACGTTTCAGCCTAGAGATGATACGTTTCAGGGGAATTATTAAACGTATCAGACAGAGAGGGCCACGTCTCTAACGGTTTTTTATTCCTGAAGTTGACTTTTTAATTGTTTCCCTGGTCTACATTGAAACCCTGAAGGACTCACGACCTCTCCATGGAAGCTATAAAGAATATTAAATGGTAATATTAAGAAAATGAAATAGAAGGAGAATGTCACTTTTACTTAAATTTTTAACATTACCATTAATTGTTTTAGGATGTTTGAGAGTGGTTCCAACCTCATCGGACTTCATATGCAAAAAGTAGAATTTTTAATCCCATTCAGAATTCAACAGACTTAACAGTTTTCAGGATTTCAGGATTGCAACGTTGCCATTGGATTCAATCAAGCACATCAACCCCTCTATGTACCTTGATGTTGGTGGTGTTGATTGTTGAACTCCTCTGTCTTAAATGGACTTCGACCCACTTCCATAGCCAGAGAATATGAACATTGGTGGACAAGTGCCTTCAAGCCCAGGGGAATCAAGCCAGGCTCAGGATCCCTATTTTCGGTATACTTTTGTTGAGGACATAGATGATGACTCTAACTCTGAGCACAAGGATTCAGATGATAATAGTTAAAATTTTTCATAGTATCATGTTACATGTATGATTAATGATATTTGATAGTAGTGTTAGGTGATGATGATGATGTACAATGATAATATTATGATGATTATGATGACAATGATAATATTTCTGATGATGGCGATATATATCTATGCCGTTTCCCCGCCGTATCGTATCTGGCTTTTTTGAAAATTTGTCGTATCCGTGTCTCCCCTCATATCCGTATCCATTTCCGTATCCGCTTCAGTGCAACTTAGAATGATGGTTTGCAAGTGACAACCAATAGGGACCTCTTCCTCTTGTACTAAGGCTTGCTGGAGCCTGGTTTGACATAAATGCTTCAATGATCTCTTTGATTTGAGTACTGTGTGCATTCTACTATCAGTTGAATCTTGAATACTTGGATTTTTAATATTTATTTCTATTGCTTTTCTTCCAACTTGCACTTTGCTTGTTGTCTAAGTATCCATTTTTGTTTGATGGTTCCTGTTATCACACAACTTGTAGTTGCCCCTAGTGGTATCCCATCCGGGATGGTAGAGGAGGCAGGCAACTAAAGAGGTGACCCAAGAGATGCCACGGTTCCCAATGCAAAGTGGGAGTCACGTCAACCGAGGCACTCTTCGATTTAGGTCAGGGTGTAACAAGACCTAGGGGGAGACCCTATAACCAATCACAGTTGATTGGATCCAAACAAAGGTTTCTAAAGGTAAGTAAATGAAGAGTTACGGAAACCAATGCAAGGCTAAGTGGACCTAAGGGTTGAGGTATGGTTGAAGGTGGTGTAAGAGATTGTTAGTGTTTCAACCTATGTATGGTTTAGGCCACATGATTTGGTATGTTGACTAGGTGTAGTACCATATGTTTACACAAGTGGGTCCTATTTTCTTGGGATGTGTGAAATGACTTTAAGTGGGCCCACAAGGTGAAGCTAGGTGTAATGTTGGTACTAGAGGTTAGATAATGACTAGATCTATAGATCTAAGTTGATTCTAGAAGTACCCATGTGCTAGATCTAGGTTTTGACACAAATCCCAAGGAGTGCGACTTGCTTTGAGGATGACTAGTGCCTTGTAAGATGGGCTAATGGGGTCAAGAAGTATGTCAAAGTGTAGATCGGGACACCTAGAAGCCAAGTCAAGTGGGCTAAATGAGATCTAATGGTTGGATTTTGCTAGATCTAGGTTTTCAAGAAATGACCCCAAGTGGACCACAATCCCTTGAAACAAGGAATGCTACCCCCAAGGCGGATCGTGACAAAAAGATAGTCTAGACCTAGGTTTCAAGGTATGGCCATTCCAAATCTCCAAAAATCCCAAATACCCACTTCCTCAAGGTGGACAAACTCACCTTCCCCAAGTAGTGCGACTTTGTTCAAGGAGGGTTAAAAGGTGGGTTTGGTGGACCAAATCAAGTCTAATGGCCACCAAACTATAGATCCAAGTAGCTAGTACCCCGATCTATGTATGTCCCAAAAATCAAGTCAATCCAAGGGCTAGATCTTAGTAGATCTGAGTTTTGAGGTGCCAAGAAATTCAAAAAGGGGGTTTTAACCCCTTAAAACATGGAAAGATGTCCACAAGGTAGAATTCACCAAAGTAAGGATCTGGGGATAGGTTATCAAGTGTCTAGATTTCAAATCAAGTGGGATCTCACCTACCCATGTGCTAGATCTAACCAAACAAGCCTCTTACTAGGAAGTGCGATTTGGGTTCAAGAGGGCTTTTTGCCTTGAAAAGTGGGTTAATTTTAAGCCAATCACCACCAAACTATAGATCCAACTAGGGGTGGATGCTATAGAGGTGGGTCTTCAATATCTCTTCAAAAGCAAGGCTAGATCTAAGTAGATCTAAGAAATACCAAAAACAAGGGTTTTATTAATTAGGGTTTTTATGATCTAGAAACTATGGATGATTCAAGGAAGAAGAAGATCATACCTCTTGGAACATACCTGGATGAAGAGATGAATGCTAGTTGAGACGAGGATTACTTTTCCAAAGATCAAATGGAGAATTGTTGAAGCCCTCTTGCCAAATCGATTTTTCCAAGCCACATGTGATTCCTTCTAACCTGTCAAGCCAAGGAGCAAAGCATCAATCAGTTTAACATGTTGAAGGTAGATACAATCAAGAGAGAGAGAGAAACATAGAATAGTTGACACAAAGGCAAAACTACTCCCTGTCAAACCAAAACGACTTCTTCCAAGTTTGAAGGGCAAGCCTCCCCACCAATTTGCCCTTGTCCAAAATCGTCCTCTTAACCTGTAAATAAGATATGGCAAATATGCAAGATAGCTACAATAGATCCTCCAGTGCAATGGACAAAAGCATTTACAATTGAAACAACCAACATCCACTCCAATCCAAGCATGTACTCCAAAAGATAGAAATTTTATTCCAAGAGCCAAGAGCCAAAAATCTCTAGATGAATTTTACAATGAGAGGCTCCCTCCTTAAATAGGATGGGGAGAGAGTACAATCCTAACCACTTTTTACATGAATGGCTAAGATTAAAAGATCTCAAGATCTAATCAATGGCTAACAATAAATCATAACAATACATCACATGGATCACCCAATATAATGATAACGCCCCCACTAAATGGTACAATAAGAGGGTGACGTCATCCACTAGAGAAACATAAGTACCAAAATCCACCTCATGGTGACTAGGACATGACAATATAAGCACATGGTGGGGCTAGGAGGTATCAATCCTTACTAGCTCATCCCCAAGGCACAATAAAATAATAAAATATGTCCAAGATAATATAAATGACCAAAACTGTCCTCATAATCCATGACAGTCAAGCAGTAAATGACCTCCTGTGATCAATGTGGGGATACCCACATGGTGAAAACTGACTGGAAGATAGTGATGCCACTCTGGAAGACCTCTGTGAAAACCAAATGCCAAAACCTTGCCTCAATTGCCCAAATCGATTTCCTCAGTGACCACTTTATCCCATTTTTTAACTGCCTCGGGAACTGTGAAAGTGCCAAAACTGCCTCCTAGGGTGCCAGCGCTGTCCATCTAAGCCCACCAGGCTCTCCAGAAGGGGGGGTAAATGGTAAAAACAAGTGGCTGGACCACCCCCTCCATCATCAGCGCCCTAGGTGAACTGGCCTCTCGGGGCCCCTGCTGCTGAGGCTGGGAAATCAGCCCCAAATGTGGTCAACAAGTGCAAAACTGCATCAATCACTGTCAGAAGTGCCCGGAACTGAAAGACAAGTGTCTCATTGGATCCAGAAGACCCAAATCCACTAGAAATGTGTACTCATACACCATGGGTTGCCCTAATGAGCCAGCTGTAGGGTCCACCATATATGGACAATGTATAATCTGCTGATCTGAAGTAGTAATAAAACCTGCTGAACTGGATCAATCATCATCTGCATCATATGTCCATCATATGATATCATCATCAAGCATGTGGGACCATCAATCATCATCAATAATTATCTATACATGGTCCACATCATCATAGATCCCAATAATATACAACCAAGGATAAATCACATAAGTAGACTAAGACATGCTCCTCTAATCATTTTCACAGCTAAGCTCAAAGTATAAATTCCATTCAGTGGCATTAATCAAGTTAACATATTCCGTTGTTATATAAAATTACTTGCACAATAGTTCAAATGACAAACTCACCCATTGGACATGGTCAAACTGCTAGTGAAGGATGAAGGCTAGGAACAAGGTTGGGCAAAGGGGTTGACCTGTCTAACTTAACTCAAAAATACTTTGGACTGGGAGAAGGGGGAAGCTACAAACTCTGTGTTGGACAAAATAACACGGGGGATGGCTGTGCCTCACAAATGGATAAGTTGTTTAGAGAGTGCTTATTCAACTTAGGCATCATGTCTACATCAAGTTGATCCAGGTTCATTAGGATCATTCAATTTTATTCCTTGGCCTTTTTGGCCTACATAACCCTTCGGATTTCAGATGTGCTGAGAAGCACAACTAGTTGCAGCTTGCATCCAGGGCATGTTTTTCAAATATATATAAGGTCAGCAATTGTTTAGATATAACTTTTAAGAGCCATTGCTTTTTGGACCTTTTTTATACTCTTCGAGGAGTATTTTTAGCAGTTCATCGCTCTTGCCCTTTTTTTTGTTTCCATGGGCGAATTTTTTGAGTTTCCATAGGTAGAACATGAGCTTTCAGTTTTAGCCAACAACATCTCAAGTGACTAGGGGGAGTTCGAGCCAATGCCAAACATCGGGACAACCGACCAGAATGATTTAGGTCTACAATCCAACTTACCAAAGGCAAGTTTTGTCACCAACTTAGAGCCGAGACATTGAATATACAGGGATACGGTCCAAACACAGAGGTAGAAAAATGGGGAAGTCCTCGGTATCAGAAAGTCAAATGAGACAAGTCAAGGTTTAAAGTCAAACAGGAAGGTCATGTATGGATGGAGTCAAGTGAATATGGAGCCTACACTAGCAGACAACTGGTGTTAGGAAAGACCACATCTATGTAAGGTGAAAAACCAGTGGGTTTTGTTAAATGACCTAAATGTGCAAGCAATTGTCCATTTTATGATTTACAGTTCATTTTAAACAGTTTGCCACATCAGGAATAATATACCAAGCACATGCTGTAATCATGACTAAATCAACAAGATAATAATCCACAGTCAGTGATAACATATCCATCGATCATACAACATCATCAAAATAATAATCATCATGCACCATCTGAAACACTGCTGCAATACACCTCTAAGCACTGAACTGAAACTGTATGGGATAAAGGGTCACATCGGTCATCAAATCTGAACTCTCAAGGCTCAGCCTTGACACAAGGTCAAACATACATCTGAATAATATACTGCTCTGATCATGAGTGATCCAAAATATATAGCCATGCTTTGGAATAATGGAAGCTCTAGAATGTGCAGATATTTGCTATACAAGAATAGTAGCCCTGCTACTATGGTGTGATAACAGTTCCCATGTCTTTTTCTTTTCCCCTCTATTACTCTAATTGATTAGTAGCAATTTATAACCTCTTTTCAATCTCCTCTTTTTGCATCTATTACTACATATGCCCCTAGTCCTTTTGGACGACCTCCTTTGACATCTAGCATTATTGGTAGTAAAACATCTAGTCAATAGAACTAGTAGCTTGTAGAGATGCTAACTCATTGAGAAATGATTTTATTTGTAGTGATATTTTACAAGCTCTTTTAATGTGCTACTTTGCTTCTCTTGATAGTTCATTATATGTAGGGGACCTTTATCCTAGCTTAATGTCTCTTTATTACTCAGGGATTAAGTTCCGTAGGTTTCTTGCACATCCTTGCCAATCTTGTCGGCCATATCATCCAACTATTTCCATAGAAGTCCACATTTTATAATGGCCTTTGTAAGGGAAATGATCTACAAGGTAATACCCTGCAGTTGATATCTTTTGGCCACACTTGCCTGAATTGTATCCCTAAAGCAGAAGAGCTTAGGTTCTAAGGGCCATTACTTGATCACTGAATCGTGGTCACAGTGCCTGGCATCCATCAAGAATTAGAGCCCTCCAGTGGTCATCCTGTACCTAAGTTGCCAGGAAACTTGGGTATGGGTACGGGGACGGGGATGGGTACGGATACGGGTTACTGTATATATATATATATATATATATATATATATATATATATATATATATAAAACATGTCTCATTCACATCATACATGCATATTTCAGATTTCTTCATAAATTATGAATCATGATTCATAATTCTAAATTCAATGATTCATTGAACAATGAACATTCAAATTGAAAATTTGAAACATAAAATTTGATAATTCATAGGCTCATCGTAGATATCAAGTGGAAGACTGGAAGTTACATAAAATTTGATAAATCATTGTACCAGGCAGCTGTAACAAACAATCAAACTCAGATATGAAGGTACACTTGAAATCTGATTTTAAACACCTGTTTGTACTGTTGTTACAAGCAATTGAAAGTTGAAAATATATTACTGGGTTGATGTCAGTGTATTTCTAAGTATTAAATACATATGTATATTTTTTATGTGCACATTTGGTGGTCAAATTATGTTCCATGAGTGCTTAACACAAAACCATAAAAACATTCCTTGTAAGTCCATGCAAAATCAGTCTACTAGATTTGGCCAATATTCAGTGGAATTTGAATAGTGTGGCAAAGTGCTTGACATAAGTCTTGAACCAGACTCCATACACAGTTAAATTTAGTTCAGTTTTGGTTGGGGGTCATTACATTTTCCTCTGTGGATTTGCATTTTTTGCTGAGTCAGTCGTACCCCCGGAGTACCCAAACATGGGGTATGGAGTACCCAACACAGGGTACACCATACCATTTAGCCTATAAGTACCCCTTTTCTTATAACGGTGTCTCGGGTAGGTGGAACCGGTATGGGGTACGGGAGGAAACTTACCTTATGTGTACCCAAGTACCCGGTACGGGGACGTGTACCCTACCCCCGGGTACGGGTACCCATGCTACATAGTCCTATACCCACTCCTGGACTACTAACTACAACAACCCTTGTACTTTTAGATATATATTTTTTTCCAAGGAAAAATTTGTGGGAAGACCTAAGGGATGCTTCCCCACATTTGTGGATGGCATCCCTAGTGAACCTGTTAGTGTAGACTAGTGCATCTCACCCAAGGGGATTCGAACTGAACACCTGGTTGGATGGAACTAGCTAAATGCCTAACAACATTGGCAGCACCTGGTTGAGCTAATCCCTTGGGCTACTTTTAAAATGTCTTAAAAAACTTGGAAATAGTTCCAATAGAGCTGCAATCATTGAATTTCCCTGAACTTGATTCCTTAACGCTCTTACACGTCTTAGCTTTAGATAAGTAAGGGCCTCCTCTTGCGACAAGTGTAGCTCCTGTTCACTAATTGATGGTTACATAGTATGTAGGCTTGAGTTGATAATTCTTAGAAATTTCCTGGCTTGCACTGTAGAGTTTGGAGGGTTTGCTCCAAAATCCATGATGGAGGGTTGGCTCCCATTAGTGTAGCTCCTGTTTCACTAATTGATGGTTACATAGTTTGTAAGCTTGAGTTGATAATTCTTAGAAATTACTTGGCTTGCACTGTAGAATTTGGGGGGTTGGCTCCAAAATCCATTCACAAAGGGCCATGGTGGTTGCGAAGTTTGCAGTACAACTGTGTTAGAACACCAAACGCATGTATTGGAAGAGAGGATAACTTTTAGATGAGAGTAGAAGCTGGATGAGAAATAGGACATCACAAACTGGTCCTTTATACAGCTATTGTAGATGTTGAAGGAGTTGGAGAGGCTAAAGGGGACCCGATGTACTTGACATGTTGATTTTGTGACTTTGTTTGTGATTTGAGTGTAGCTTCTTCTTATGTACATACATACATGCATATATGTCCTATTTTATTTGGGAGATTTCCCCTTTTCTTGCTTTCCTCCTCCAGTACTGCTACATCCTCCTCATTGCCCTCAAAGGTGTCTATCATTGGTGTATTTCCGAAATTATCATTTTCACCCTCTAAAAACTAGACTTCTTTTTTCTTTTTTTTAATTGTCAGCTTTTTCTTACAGGCATAAGTTTCTGAGCCTATTGCTCTCTTTCTAGAATCGACTTTGATTATTAGGCATTTAAAATTTCAATAGCAATCCATTTCATGATAGTGGGCAAAGAGTTCATTTCCTGATCATCACCTGCTGTAGGTTAATAACAAATGCTTGTAAACACAAGCTCACGTGGAACATAGAAAAGGCCTTTTCTACAATGCCCGACCATGTAGTCTTCATCTTATTTAATAGAAACTATGCTCAATTGTTCACTTTGGTCTCTCCAAGTCCAATGAAATATTGAAATTCCCATTTTGTCTGACATTAATTGCAGTAGTATCTCTAAGTCCTCAACAGGAGGATCTATGCAGAGGCCATAGGTTACTGGTTCAAATCCAGTTGAGTCCCTTGGGGTTACCAGCCGCTATTGTGGTTGGTCATTGGGCTGTTCTCCATTTGGATATTTTGGGGAAAGGGGGGGATCCCATAAGTTTTTTCTTGGATAAAAGCCCTTATCAGCAAAATTGTTTGTCAAGGGACCACAATCCCCGTGCTTAATTTACTCATGCAAATTCACATAATAATGTTCTCTAATGAATAGCTTCTTTGTTTTTTGGGACATTCCTATTATACACCACTTTTGTCATAGCCTTTGCCAAACAGTTGATGGAAATCCTTTAGTTAGAAAGAAGCAACAAGCACGCATATTATTTCCATACAGAGTTATATGTGATATGCCCTGGAACAAGAAGTTGGGGGATTGGCAATCCACAGTGATCATTAACTAGTGGATTGTTGGTTGGCATTGACTGAAAGACAAAAAGGTGAACACCTTTTGTTTATAGAATCTATAGAAACTGAACTATTATTTTTTTGTGTAATTAACTGTATCCACCACCCCAGTGTCTAGGATCCGCGGATCCGATACGTATCCTGATCGGATCCGCCTAGGATCCATCATGGAAACGTATCCCCTACAGAAGGAAATGTATCCTGGTCTTATGAAACAGATCCTGTGAAAAATCAAACATTTCCTGAAATTTTCAAACGGATCCTGAAACTTCCAGTGCTTGTATGACCCATTGATCCCCCCAAAAAATTGTTTTTTAATGAAAAACTTAAAAAACTCTGCAACTAATGGCTAAAAGTGTAAAACCCATTCCTGCTCAAGGTTTGATCTATCCTTATGTCAAGATCTGCTCTTGAACTCTGATATATCAATATCAAGTTCTGCTCTCAATGTTTTTATTTGATTTATCTTTATGGTCAAGGTGCTGTCAAGGGCTGATCTATCTTTACGTGCTATGTTGTTGCTCACTTCACCTACACTGTTATGTAGTCTTGCCATAGTCTTCAAAAAACCACTTTATTCCTTGTTGATAGGGACATGTGGATGTGGCTCACAAAAACACTATTATGACCTGCTTCAAGTTCATGCTGAAATGGTTTTTAAAATGATCAATATCAACCATGGTTACAACTCATCAAATTATCAGTTATGGTACATGAACTCTCTTTTTTGGCAATAACTTATAGTTCTACTCTTGAGTTTCATGAACAGTTTGATTCTTCACTCTATATTTTTATTTATTATATAAATATTTTTATATTTTTTGTACTTGCAGTTGCCATTTCCCCGCTGTATCTGGATCCTGGGTTTTAAAAAATCTGGCGAATCCGTATCCGTATCCGAATCTGTATCCGTATCCGAATCTGTATCCGTATCCTGGTAACTTAGGTAATTAGTCATATAGAATACATTTTAACATTTAAAGGTTTAGAAGCAGAGACAAGTTTTTTAGGGGTGTAGAAGTCAGGAGGTAGAGGGAATTAGTGTCCTGCTATACAAATTTGATAGTTCTTTTTAGCGGCTACTGTTCATGGAAGAGGGAACTAATGTCTATTGACAGGGAGTGAACAGTTCATTTTTTATATTTGAGTGCTTGCATTTGCAATCTCAAGTCAAGTGATCTTGTAGGAAAGTTACAGAGTCGTCTTGGCATCCCTTTTGGATCTGTTTTCCAGATATGCATTGTTTCAGATCCCAGTATTACTCACAAGGATGCTTGATACTGTCATCGTAATATTTTGAAAACAAACTCTTTTCTTCTTTGGACTGCTCTGCATCCAGTTATGCCATTTCAACATTTGTATATGCATGTGACAATATCTGCTGTATACTAACGCTGAAACGAAACATGTCTGATCTTGATGAAGTGCAGCTTATATTACGCTGAATTTTCAATAAGTTAACATCAAGTATACCATCAAAGGGATAGAGAGCTATTAATGTGTCTTCCTCTCTGTAAATGAACAAGGGTCATTATGTCAGCCTTATCTTCAATTTCTTAATAAAGAATGTATTTGTCAAAACAAAGAATAACAAGACAAATAGAATTGGACTGACAATTCTTAAACTTTTACGTGCCAATTGATGCTTGTTTTTGTTTTCTTCCTCAAGAAGTTAGTTAATGTTAGGTATGCTAGTTTCCTTGGTTGTTGCTAGTTGGGTTCAGTTCTCTTTTCTTTATGGGGATTAGATCATATTGGTTGCCTCGAAACTAATGTTGACCTGAGTTGTTTGCAGGCTTTGGAAAAGTATAAGTTTGAGCAGTCCCTTGAGGAAGCGAAGTACTTCATTTCTGTATTAGAGAAAGAACTTGAAGATTACCATAAGCATGTTGCCTTGTATGGCAAGCCAGGGGATGAGACTGCCAGCACCAAATCTTCTAAAAAAGGTTCTGATGCCAAACTGAATTTTGTTGATGATAATGGAGGTGATGGTGCATGCAGTTACGGAACAGTTGATTATGGAGATGAGAGAGTAACTACTGGAGGGTACAAATCTACCGTTGATTCTGATGGTTCTTTCTCAGATTCTGCACCAGAAACTGAAGAAGATAATTCAGAATTCTATGATGATGATACAGATTCTCAATCAGATGATATCGTGGATTCTATTTCAGAATCAGAAACTGAGGACAGGAACTTAAAGAACCTAACATCTGACTATGATTTTGATTCAGTTAGAGAAAGTATGCGTTCCATATTGGATGTTTCAAAAAGTGAAGAATGTTAACACTTGCAGATCAGCTACCAAAGAGAAAAAAATAGGTTTAGCTTTATTAGCATATGTATATCTGTGTAGATGGCGTGGCAGTTTGCAACTATCAGTAAAGATGACAAGCTATTGTTGCAAAGTCAAGAGCCAGAAGAGCTCAGAGTTGTATACTTTGATCCAGTTCTGGCTTCCCTAATATTGTTTAACCAATTGAGTCAATATTGTGCATGTGCAATTTTACATATTTTTCCCAAAAGTTAACTTCCTTCTGCATCTCTAGAGTCCTAGAAGATTTAGTGGGCGTCCTTTCAAGTAATACATATTTTGCCCAAGCATAAAGTCAAGTTCCTGCTGTGTGTCTAGAATTCTTAGAAGATTCATTGGATGTCCTTTTGTTATCCTTTTTTATTTTATTTTATTTTATGATCTGGATAGTATTGTGAGTGTTGTTCTTGTCACTTGCTTACTGAATGGCAGGAAATGCATATAATTTCATGGATTCAAAGGTGAATGTGGTATATTTGATACAGTTTTTAGAATCAAGGTTCCTTATGAAATAGAGTAGTGTTTAATGAGAGGAATTGTTTGTGGCAATATACATATATATATATATATATATATATATATAGTGAGATTTGTTCTGAATAGGTGTACTCGTTATTAGTGGTCAGAGTCCAGAACCTCAATAATTGCTATAAGACCTTGTTGTCTTTTGTCGCAGGTGTTATAAGATGGTAACCACTTATAAACTATTATTATATAAGCTTTGGGAATGGACACCCAATAACTACAGATGCTGTGTTGAAATGAGGGTAGTTTGTGGGTTTGATAATGTAAACGATTAATATGATGAACAATTTAGATGTGTTTAATACTAATGATTCATTGAAAGGGCTACTATCTGTAAAATTTCAAATCGTGGAAATTTTTGGTGGCGGGAAGCTGAGGGAGGATTCCGACCATAGTAGCATACAATGTAAAATGTCATATATACAAGCAATAAATTGACCTGTACATTTTTCTGTTCAGAAAAGAAAAAAACTATCATTGAATCTTAATTATAAGATATACAATTACCTGTATGTTGTTGCCTTGACTACATGTGGGTTGAAGCAATCTTGGTATATCATATAAATACACAATCCCTCCCTAGGGTTAATTCTGTATTAAGGAGAGATTCTGCCTAACTAGAGGGCCCACCTTAGCTGATATGTAAGTTAGAGCCTCGAAAACTTGATATCTCTGCTCTTTGTTTGAATGCTTTGTCAGAGATACTTTTTGTGGTTGAGGATTTGGCAATAGAACCTCAATCGAAGTAGGGTTAATGCACCCATTTTGTTTTGACTGTTCTGTTAAGGTTCGTTTCTTCTGTTTAGAACTTCCCCTCATGGCATCTCCTCCTTGAGGATTATCACCTTATTATATTCCTGTATCTCTGGTTTTTGTTCAACATAAAAACTATGTTGGGTTCTTTATTGACCCAATTTGTTGTTGTCTTTGTTTCTCTGAAACCTATCCTGGTTCACAGTTGGAGGTTTTGGTTGAATATTGTTGAAACACTGAAGTGTTCAATGTTGTATTTGTTTCTTCCACATTTTGCTTATATTTATTCACACTTTCTGCTCTGAATGCAATATTTTCAAAGTCTACCATCTGAGTCCATTTGTGACCTTCTATGTCTAAGATGATCTTATTGGCAACCTTTTGCTCAAATCTACTTCTGAAGATGGTAATTGTCTATAAATAAAATTTTATATAAGCTTTGGGAATGGACATCCAATAATTACAAATGGAGTGTTGAAGTGAGGGTAGTTTGTGGGTTTAATAATCTACATGATTAATATGATAAATGTGTTTAATACTGATGATCTGTTAAAAGGGCTAATATCTGTAAAATGTCAAATTATGGAAGCGTTTGGTTGTAGGGAGGTGAGCAAGCATTCCGAACATAGTAGCATACAATGTAAAATGTCACATATACTACTTTTAATATTATACATCATAATAAATTGAACAGTACAATTTTTTTGTTCAGAAAGGAAAAAACCTATCATTGGTTATTGAGATACAAAATTTCTTGTTGCCTTGACTATACCTCTGTGTAGAAGCAATCTTGGTATATACTTCCTGGGGTCGATTCTGTATTAAAGGGAGATTCTGAAAAGAAACCGTCTTACTACAGAGGGCCTACTATAGCTGATATGTAAGTCAGGGCCTTGAAACATGATTATCTCTGCTCTTTGTTTGAATGCTTTTTGTGTTTGTGGATTTGGCAATGGAACCTTGATTGAAGGAGGGTCAGTGCACTCCTTTTGTTTTGACTGTTTTGTTAGGGTTGGTTCTTTGTTTGAATGCTTTGTCAGAGCTACTTTTTGTGGTTGTCGATTTGGCTATGGAACCTTAATCGAAGGAGGTTTAATGCCCGCTTTTGTTTCGACTGTTCTGTTAAGGTTGGTTCTCCTGTTTAGAACTTCCCTTCAGGGCATCTCCTCCTTGAGGATTATCACCTTACTATATTCCTGTATATCTGGTTCTTGTTCAACATAATAACTATTTTGGGTTGACTATTGATCCATTTTGTCATTTTCTTCATTTGTCTTAAGGCTTTCTGAAACCTGTTGTGGGTCACAGTGGAGACTTTGACTATTGGCTGAAACTGAAGTGTTTGATATTGCATTTGTTTCTTCCACATGTTGCTTAGCCATCTTAGGTCAAGCATCTGAATGCAAATTTTCAAAGTCTAGCATTTGAGTCCATATTATTTGTCAACCCTTTGTTCAAATCTACTTCTGCACAAACCCACCCCCCTGGGTGCATGAACCAGGTGCTAGTTTGTGAACTCATCCCTTGGGTGCATGAACCAGGTGCTAGTTTGTGAACCGTGTACTTGGTTCAGGATTATTAGAGATAATGGTCATATTTAGAAGTTAAGACATATGTAGGACCTACATGTATGATAAAGTCTCATTAATGAAGTGATGAAATAATGAGTCATTTAAGGTAATAACTAATAGAGTAGTTAATGGTTAGGTATTGGGAGTTACATAACTTCTTTCTTCGACTATTTAATGAGACATTGCATAATCTAATAGATGAATCAATCCACATTTTCTTGTTCTCATGTGTATTCCTCTCTAGCCTTGTGTGTGTAAAATTCACATGGTATCAAAGCCAAGTTCAGGAGAAGCGAGGAAATGGGTGAAGGAGCCAAGGGACCACTATGATCAAAGGAGGCAACAAGGTACTACTCACATGTTGTATAGAGGAGAACTAAGGAACTTGATGCAGGGAGAGTTATATTTTTTAATAAAGGGGTTTGTGAATGTGGAGTAGTTAATGGTTAGGTATTGGGAGTTACATAACTTCTTTCTTCTACTATGTAACAAGACATTGCATCATCTAATGGATGTATCAATCTACATTTTCTTGTTCTTATGTGTGTATTCCTCTCTACCCTTGTGCGTGTAAAATTCACATGGTATCAAAGCCAAGTTGAGGAGAAGTGAGGAAGCGAGTGAAGGATCCTAGGGACTACTATTAAAGAAGACACCGAGGTACTGTTAAATTTTATAAATATAGCAGATCTGGAAATTCTTATGATTGATATTTAGATTAATATTGCAGAATACTGAAGGTACCAACTGTGAATATAAACCATAAATTTGATGATAACCAGTAAATGACAGAAGTAGATCACAAATCAGGCAACCACCTTGAACACAGGAAATTTACCCTGGGGAACCTTTTATAGGAGAAAACTCCAACAAACAAAATCTTCCTTAATATATATTGATGGCATGAAAATACAATGAGTAGATTACAATTTCATTTACATCGTAGATTAATGCCCTTGGGGCAACCACATACCAAGAAAAAACTTATGATATGCTAATATAAGCCCTTTAAGCCTGACATCAACCTTGATTTGACAATGTGAAGCCCCCCGTGAGCTCCGATCTTTTGGGAGAAGGACCAATCTTCCACTTGGAGGGAAGATCTATTGAAAGGAAGCCCCGATCTGCTAAGTAGAGGCCACGATTTGTTGTGGAGGGGGTTGTTGAGGCCCAATTTGCTTGATAGGGGTCACAACTTGTTAACGTGAGGCTTGTACATGCCTGATCTGCCCTAGAAGAGCTGATGCAGATCCTCTTTTGGCCCTTGGGCCCATCCTACGGACTATTACAGGCCTCTCGGCCTCTTCATAGAGGACAGTACAGACCTCATGACCTCCTGGAATAGCTCAACACTGATGCCCAATACTCTTGATGTCAATATGCCAGTATAAACCTTGATACAAGATTTTAAGAAGAGAGAGAGATCCAAACAAAATTGTTTTTTAATGGAAATGACATAACGTTCCTCTTTATAATTCTTCATCGTGAGAATACCATGGATAAATACCATGTGTCACAAATACCATTATTCCAATATCACTTATGTTCTAATTGATAATGAAAACAACTTAAATTATAAGCTCCACTTCTAATTTCTCATAAGACTTAGGTAAGTCTTCTTAGGTTATGGTTAGCCCCTCTTGGTCTATTAGGTTCACTTGTGCCAACTCAATGCTCATCAAATATATAAGGAAGATCTTGCGATGTTGTGATCATCTTGTCCTCATGGTCATATGTTAGAGATATTCCTACTAAGGGTGGCCAAGCCCTAGAGGAGTCCTTCTAACAAAATCACCTAAGAGAACATCACACAACATCTTTGCCTCGACACACAAGGCATTGCTTCAACACACGAAGCTACTTCGACACACGAAGCCTAGTCTTGACACACAAGACTGTATAACAGCATCTGCCTTGACACACAATGCATGCTTCGACACACGAAGCTCAGTCTTGATACATGAGACTCTTATCCAAGTTTCCCGAGACTAACTCAGGACAACCTTGACACACGAGGCTTTGCTTTGACACATGAAGCCTACTTGGAGAATGACTCACGATGCTGCAAACTTCAACACTCCATCTCAGCAAGGGAGGCATTCTCTGCCAAACCAAGCTTGTCTTGAAAGTATGCAAACTTTGTCAAGGATAGAGGCTTGGTCAACACATTTGCTATCTGCTCATTGGTCACAATATATCGAAGTTTTATGGCACCTCTTTGAACCATATTTCTGATGTAATGATATTTCATCTCAATGTGCTTTGATCTGTCATGGAATACCGGGTTCTTTGAAAGCTTTGTACAACTCTGGTTATCACAATGAATGACAATAGAATCAAGCATCTCACCAAACAACTCGGCTAGAAGCTTTCTTGACCAGATAGCTTCTCGGTTGGCATCACTCGCTGCTATATATTCTGCTTTTGCGGTACTCTGTGCTATGGATCCTTGTTTCCTGCTGGACTAGGAAATCATAGTAGAACCCACGTTAAAGCAATAACTTGAGGTACTCTTTCGGTCCACAAAGCAACCGACCTAGTCAGAGTCAACATAACCATGAAGCAACACTCCACCATTGGCAGTGTATCTGAGACCATAAGCAATAGTCCCACAAAGGTATCTAAGCACATGCTTGGATACAACCCAATGTCTGTGCCTCGATTCAAACATGAATTGGCTTAATGCACTCACTGCATAACATATATCCGGCTTGGTGTGAATCAAGTACATCAAGGATCCTATGAGATGTCGATACATAGTAGGATACACTAGATCTGAACTAGAATCTAACTCATGCAATTTCTTTAGATTCAATACCATGGGTGTAGACATGGACTTACAGTCCATCATCCCAAATCTGCGCAATACATCAATTGAGTATTTTCCTTGTGAGAGAAAAATTTCATCTGTTCTTTGCCAAACCTCTAGCCCAAGGAAATAGCGCATGAGACCTAGGTCTTTCCTCTCGAACTCAGAAGTGAGCTCCCTCTTGCACCAGGGTATCAATTGTTCCCCTCCTGTAATGAACAAATCATCAACATAAATTTCTAGGGTCAAAGGATGGTTCTCCACAATCATGAAATACAGGTTAGGATCAATAGTTGTCTTGGAGAAACCCAAGCTCTGAAGATAGCTATCAATTCTTGCATACCAAGCCCTATGTGCTTGCTTAAGCCCATACAAGGCCTTCTTTAATTTGCACACATGGGATTCCTTCCCATTAACCACAAGACCCTCTGGCTGCTCTATATAAACTCCTTTCTCAACTCTACCATTGAGGAAAGCAGTCTTCATGTCCATCTGGTGAAGCTTCCAACCAAGAATTGCAACAAGAGAGATAATAACTTCGATGGAGGTGTACCTAGAAATTGGTGCAAATGTCTCATCGTAATCTATTCCTTCCTTTTGCGAAGAACCCTGGGCCACAAATCTTGCTTTATGCTCTTCAATATTGCCATCACCTGCATGTTTAATCTTGTAAATACATTTGGAGGTTACCACATATTTCCCTTCGGATGTTGGGACCACTTCCCAAACATCATTTTTCATGATGGATTGATTTTCTTCCACCATGGCATCTTTCCGCACTTGCTGCTTAGCAGCTTCCTCATAGGTGGAAGGCTCTGCATCAGTGATGTGACTCATCTGTGCTACATATCCTGCAAATTTATGAGGTTTTCGGATTTCTCTAAAAGTGCCTGGTGGTGCAACATGTTTCTCTGCTTCCTGTAGAGTTTCTCGAAGCCAACTAGGCCTCCTCTTAGTAAGAGGTGCTTCTAGAGGTATTTCTAACTCAACTAATTCCAAAAGATCAATTGGATCTAAAGGCTCATCAGACTCCTCCCCTTGAACCTCTGGACGAGGAGAGTCAGGAACTAAATTCTTTGTAGAGGGATTCTCACGTTCCTCCATATTTGAATCAAATTGAACTTCTCTAGATCGAGAAAAGGCAACTTCCTCATGAAAAGTTACATCTCTGCTAACTTCAATATGCCTCTGACCTGGAACATAAAGCCTGTAAGCCTTGGAGGTTTCGTTGTATCCAACAAATATGCCTCTCTTCCCTGAAGGCTCCATCTTTGTTCTTTTCTCTTTCGGTACATGGATGTAATCTAGACAACCAAAGATCCTTAAGTGTCCAACTTCATGCTTTTCACAAGTAAAGGCTTCTTCTGGAGTCTTTCCCCCCAGTATAGCATGAGGACTTCTATTCTAAATATAAACTACAGTGTTGGTGGCTTCTGCCCATAGTGATGTGGGAAGACCTTGATCACACATCATGGCTTTTGCTGCCTCACAAATTGTTCAGTTTATTCTCTCAACAAATCCATTTCGCTGAGGGTTATATGGTATAGTTAACTGTCTTTTTATTCCCGCTTCTCCGTAGAATTCATCAAAGTGATGAGACTCAAATTTCCCTCCATTATCAGTTCTAAAGGCACAAATACGTTTCCCTGTTTGATTCTCAGTCAAAGCCTTGAACTTTTGAAACTTACTGAAGGTTTCATTCTTTGTTTTCAAAAAATATATCCAAGAATTTCGGGAGAAGTGATCTATAAAAATCACATAGTATATAAATCCACTTAAGGAAGGTGATGACATAGGACCACATATGTCGCAATGTATTCGATCTAAGATACCTTTAGATCTCTTGTTACTATGAGGAAATGATTTCTTTATGTTTTTACCATGGACACGACCTCTACAAATGCCATCATGTTCAAATTGAAAAACAAGCATACCTTTTACCATTTTCTGCAAACCAGGAAGTGCCCTATAATGAAGATGTCCAAAGCTTTGATGCCACAACTCATAGGGACTCACTGTATCATGAACCAAGGCTTTAATAGAATGTCCAGGAAGTTCATAGAGACCTCCCTCTCGAGATCGAATCACAAGTGATGAACTTATCTCTTGATTCTTGGACAACAAGAGAGCCTTGCCATCCATGAAAATTACCTTGTAACCTTTGTCTTCTAATGCTGCAACATAGAGGAGATTCTTCTTTAAACCAGGGACAAACGGGACCTCATCAATGTGTAATATTGATCCCAAGTTTAGCTGAAAGGACGTTGAACCAATCAATTCCCTTAATTTCATAAGTAGAATTATCTCCGATTTCTACCTTAACTGAACATTTATTCTCTTTGAAATTTGTAAGAGTACTTTTATAACCTCTCATGTGCCTGGAGGCACCACTGTCCACTAACCAGGACTTGGCACTATTTGAGATGGAACTAGAGAGAGTTGAAATAAGATAGTATTCTTTTTGGATCTCTTGATCACTGGAGGACCCTATAGATTTGTTCTTTAGCAGTAGATGCATGAAATCTTCCTTTATGTCGCTTTCTTAGCTAGCTTAGGACAATCTCTGGCAAAGTGTTCCCTCTTATGACAGTTAAATCATTTTTCCTTTGAGACATCAAACTATTTGTCCTTAAAACCCTTGTTTCCCTTTTGATGAGGAAACTTCTTATGAGAGGAAAATATTCTCCCTTTCTTTGTCTTGGCTAAGAGTACAAGGTTTTCTTCTTTGGATGGACCAGCTCTGTGAAAATCCTCACAACAGATCTAAGAGCTGATGTGTACCTCACAATAAAAGAATTTAGGAATAAGATTAAGAGTGAATAATGCAGTAAAATGAGCAACAGAATAATACAGTAGAACTTGGATAGAAGCAAAATAACTTCACACACACTAATTCATTAATCACAAATGGACAAATAAATAATACAATGCATGAGGATTCGAATGCCAAGGTGGCAATTCGAATTAGCCTTCATGGAGTGATCAAAAGATCACTGGAGTGTCATCAGAGCACAACTAGAAGTCTTCATCATCATCAGTGGAGTCATCAATGCTCAAGTAACTGTCAACCATCAATCAAACTGAGTCTAACTGAGTGTGGTAGGTGTAACTAAGTGTAACTGGCACTAATTGAATGAAGGAGGCTAAGTGGAGGGCGCATGAGGAGCTAACTGGAGTCAGAATGGGCAGTCTAGTCTCACTGGAGGTCCATCGGAGTGATTCAGTCAGTTGAGAGTTAGTCTTTCCTTAAATCAAGGAAAGAACTAAAGCTAACTGAAGTGCAACTGAGTGGTAGGTGAGAGAGGACGAGTGGCTTCCTAAAATCAAGGAAGAAGGGTGCACTAAGCTCTAGGAGGGCTAAAACTGATCAGTAAGAAGCTCCCAGGGGCTAGCTAATTGAGGCTAGGTGTTGGGACTGATGACTGGGATGCATGCATGCATGCAGAATGCATGCTGCATGCAAGACTGAAAATGCAAATAATGAAAATGCTGGTATGACTAGGATGGAGTATAGGAATATCCTAACACCCCCCCTTAATCCATCCTGGGCCCTGGTAACTAGGACCAAAGGTCACCCATACAATCAAATAAATGATAAAAAATGACTGTCCATAAACCGAGGAAATGGGGAAAACCTCATGGGAAAAATACCCCCCCTCAAAATAGACTGTAAGGCACACACAAAAATAAATGCTCCAAACTCAAGGAGGTGTGATGCTTGGTCATATGTCTGGAGGTATCTTCTTCTTGGAAATAAGTGGTTCATGCTCAAAAGGCATGTGTTTGTACTTGCTCTTCAGATCGAATGTGATGAGAACAAATCCAAAAGTATGAGGATGATCCTTGAACCTGTGATTCGAATCAACTGAGGTAGGATCAAATCTATGAATATGCAGATAGTCTTTTGTCTTCTCCTTTGAACCATCATGGATGCGATTATGTCCAAAAGAACCATCAAATATCAGTGATTGCTTGGAATACAAATCAGATCCAACACTTGAATCATGGTTGCTTAAGATCTCCTTTGAACCATTTGAGGTGAGATCTAAACCAGTAAATGCATGAGAAATTATCTCAAGCGAATGGCAATGGCAATCATCTTCAATAACCTTTTGAAAGCATGAAATAATGATCATATAGTAGTACATAAGATGTAAGTGATCAAGGAGAGCGAATGCATTACCTCCAATGGCTGATTTAACCTCCGAAACATTCATGAGATCATGATGCAAAGCAATAGACTTTGGTGCAAGAGAGGATTTAGGAACCTCTGCAATTTCTAGAGTGTGAGCTGGCATAGAATTCGAAATAGAAGGAATTTGGAGCATGAGTGTAGAATCTGCAAGTTCTTCTTTTTTGTGGCTAACTTCAATATGAGATATGTTTGATACTGTTTCATGATCAATGAGATCATCAAGGAGGGTGAATGCATCACTTTGCTTGCTCTCGAAAGGGTTTGGACCAATTCCTTCATTCTGTTTGCCAAATATTACAACCAGTTGGGCCCATAGCTCTATTGGAGATTTAGCAGAATCAATGAAGAGGTTCATCATGCAACGAGACATAGCAAACATCATTGTTGCATAGACACTGTCGCCTTTATTTAACCAGTCATTCTCTTCTTCAGAGGATTCGAACTCTCTTTCAAAACAATAATCAAAGAGATCATGGCTCTTCAAATATGCTATCATTTTTTGTTTCCATTCATCATAGTTGAATGGAGAAAGATGAAGGATTTCTTTTGAATTCATGGAAGCTGTAGAAGACCTGCAAAAACAATAGAAAAGTCTGCAACTGCTACTGCTGCACTCGAAATCTTGATAATAACCTGCAAAAAAATTTCAGGAATGGAGATAAACAATACTCTCAACTCGCTCTGATACCATGTGAAAATCCTCAGAGCAGATCTAAGAGCTGATGTGTACCTCACCATGAAAGAATTTAGGAATAAGATTAAGAGTGCATAATGCAGTAAAATGAGCAATAGAATAATACAGTAGAACTCGGATAGAAGCAAAATAACTTCACACACACTAATTCATTAATCACAAATGGACAAATAAATAATACAATGCATGAGGATTCGAATGCCAAGGTGGCAATTCAAATTAGCCTTCATAGAGTGATCAAAAGATCACTGGAGTGTCATCGGAGCACAACTAGAAGTCTTCATCATCATCAGTGGAGTCATTAATGCTCAAGTAACTGTCAACCATCAATCAAACTGAGTCTAACTGAGTGTGGTAGGTGTAACTAAGTGTAACTAGCACTAACTGAATGAAGGAGGCTTAGTGGAGGGCGCATGAGGAGCTAACTGGAGTTAGAATGGGCAGTCTAGTCTCACTGGAGGTCCATCGGAGTGATACAGTTAGTTGAGAGTCAGTCTTTCCTTAAATCAAGGAAAGAACTAAAGATAACTGAAGTGCAACTGAGTGGCAGGTGAGAGAGGACGAGTGGCTTCCTAAAATCAAGGAAGAAGGGTGCACTAAGCTCTATGAGGGATAAAACTGATTAGTAAGAAGCTCTCGGTGGCTAGTTGGGACTGATGACTGGGATGCATGCAATTGCATGCATGTATGCAGAATGCATGCTGCATGCAAGACTGAAAATGCAAATAATGAAAATGCTGGTAGGACTGGGATGGAGTATAGGAGTATCCTAACAACCTCTACTTTGAATTCTCCCTTCTTCCTGTAGGCAGTCATGTCATAGTATTTCAAAGTTGGGTTCATTTTCATGAGCATTTATAGCAGACAAAAATGTCTCCCAAGAAGATGGAAGACCATCAATTGCAGTTTGAACAAGATCATCATCATCTACAGTTAACCCAATTACCAAAGGTTGATCTCTAATATGAGATATCTATGTGAAGGAGGCAACAATATCATCCTTCTCCATCTTGAGAGAAGAAAGTTTATTTTTTAAGGCCCCCTTCTGGGTGGGTGCTTTCTTTTCATAAAGGTTTGTTAGAGTGTCAAACCATTCTTTTGGAGTTTTCAGAGGAATCAAAATAGGGATCAAATTGTCTTTTACAGAATAAAAAATTATTCTTTTTGCTTTGTCTTAGTTCTTCTTAAAGGTTGCTCTTCCTGTATTAGAGGTGGGCTCATCAATCACACTGATCACAAACTCATCTAAGTCATGCTCTTCTAGGATATTTAAAATCCTAGCTTTCTATATATCAAAATTTGAAGCCCCTTCAAGTCTGTCCTCAGGTCTCACTAAAATTGGAGTAATTTTTCCCTTTCACAATAAACCTCAGATTTGTTGTTCTAATGAAAATAAATTTCCAGGATCAATGTGGGATCAAGTAACCTGCCAAACTGAGCTCTTCGCGCCCTCTATTCTGATTCCATGTAAAATTTTATAAATATAACAGATCTGGAAATTCTTATGATTGATATTTATATTAGTATTGCAGATCTAGAATACCGAAGGTACAACTGTGAATATAAGCCATAAATCTAATGATAACTAGTAAATGACAAAAGTAGATCACAAATCAAACAATCTCATTGAACATAGGAAATTTACCCCGGGGAACCTTTTACAGGAGAAAATTGATAACAACAAATAGTGTAGGGACTTGTCTACTCTATAAATGCTATTTTACTAAGAAGTGGTGAGCCTCTATGTCAGCAAATGAAAATGATTATCACAAGTTATTAATTAGATCTATATTCATTTATCAATCAAGATAAACAAAGCTAAGATCTAATGTCATTTAAAAATCTAAATCATGCAAGATAAACAACATTCAAACATTCAAATGGAACAAACTTGAATCATTTCATATTAAAACAATGAAGAGATACATCCCTACCATGGACCTTGGTGTGAATCCCTCCTCCATTGCCACAAGCTTTCCTTTCTCCACCCTTGCTTTTGAAGAAATTGAGTTTTTCTTCCTCCTTCAGAATATTTTCAGTATGCCTTTGCTCTTCCTTTGTGTCCTTTACAATACACCAAATGTCTTTCTTATATAGCATTGGAAAATGGGCCTTCAAGCTTTTCCTCACAATGTGGGATTGGTCTTTTTCATTATTTTAGATCATTTTCACTAAAAAACCCCATTTTTCATAGTTTTTTGGCTTTTTGCACAACTTAGCATACTTTAAGCATAATTAATGCATTTTAATGTATTCTTCTTCACTTTTTGATTGGTGTAGCTTAGTTTTGGACCTTTTTTGAGTGGTTCAATTACTGAATTTGGTCTCCTTAGGTTCTTACTTTCTTCACCTAATCCTTCCATTTATGGGAGAAGTAATAGATTAGAGAGGATTTGTCTCTGAATGTACTTCTGTTCTATCTTCATGTTGCAGGTGCATAGTAAAAATGTGCTTCTTTTGTCACATGACTAGGGATTTTAATTTGATTGTTAACATATGCCCCCTAATGTTTGAGGTCCGAAGCAGAGGTAAGGGCCGAAATACATTACTAAAATTTATACTTTGTATACTGAGACTCTCTATCGTTCAAAACAAGGATGAGGAAAGAAAAAACTCATGGGTACAGGATTGAGGATCGCACCTGCAAAACATAGCAATTTCTCAAATATAGTATATCTTCCTGAGGCGGGCATACCCATGCTCAGCAGTAAACAAGCAAGGCCACAATCAATACATAGTGGATCTATGTCAAAAGTAATTTTTTCAGAAGTGTAAACATGCACTTTGATAAGTGCGAGAACAAAGTCTTCATTGGACTTCTGACATGGCAGTCTAATCTTGCGCATCTCAGGTAGTGCATCGATGAGTGATACAACTGTTTTCCCCAAGGTCTTCAATACTAACCGATGATAGTATGAGTTTATATCATGTGAATAAATGATCTGATGTCGAGCATAATAAAACATCATCTGATTACCGGTCACTGATGTATATCGTTAACAGATGCGAAGAGACCCACCGATAATGATGATGGACTCTAAGGTATTGAGTACAAACTAGCAAGTGTGAATAGATGTTCTGAAGTCGAACACTTGTAGAATCAAACAATCAGGGGTCATTGATGTATACCCACTGTCATTTGCGAGGAAACCTGCCACTAATGACTGCAAGATCCAAGGTACTCTTTGGTTTCTAGATCCATGTCCTAGATGATGATTTGATGTCGATAGGAATAGATCCATTAGAAGGAGAGCATTACTGCATCCCACATCAACCGATACGAAACAAAGATCAATAGTTTGATATAATTTGGTAGAACTGCAAGATCCAACATTGTATACTGACACAAGGAATGCCGACATGATTGGTTAGGAATATTTGAGGAATGGCCGACTTGGTTTGAACCTCCCTTGAACACATAACACGACGCAGAATGGACACTTGACAACATAGGACTTTGAGTAACCGACCTTAATGAAATCCGCTAATACCAGATGCATTAACGAAAGCTCCATTGGTGACAGGAAGGATAGCCCATTGGTGGAGATCTATTCAAAATACTGGTACAGTTTCCTAAGGCAAATGTAGATAGTGTACTGACAAGGGATACAATATTATGTGACATGTTCAAGGGTGACAAGGAATGACTGTTGCCGTTTTCTTCGAAGTTTATAATATGAAGTGATTCAAGTCTCTCCCTTTTTGGATTTTTGTGTTTTTTAATTTTTTATGCTTTTTCATTTTAAAAAAAGAATAAAGAATGCTATGATACATAGGAGGGAACGAGTGTTGCATGGGCGTACGCCTATTTTTCAAGGGCACGGGTTAGGCCAAGGAAAAGATCCATATTGCAAACAAGGGCTAAGCTAGTTGTGCACACTCTTACAATTGTTCCCTCCCGGGGTAGGCTATATGAAGTAGGGTTATGTATCGACGGACGATGAAGTAATACCATGTGACTGAGGTTATCCAGTTTGGTGAAATGGCCAAGTAGGAATGGTTCAATGAGGTTTACTTTAGCTTGAGTTTTGTGAAAAATGCCAAAATCATAGATCATCATGAATCATGGTCTGTCTCAACTACCTGAATCAAATAGTTCAAACTGTCAAAGTCTTCAAGTCTTGAAATCAAAATCATTTCATTACCCGAAACTGTTTCAAATGTGCATTTAATATCTAAAAAAGATAGCCAAAATTGAGGAATTATGCATCTTTCTATCATTGAAAAGAATACGGTTTGTACATGTATGAATAAAAGATAAGTAAAAATACTCATGATTTACCATATGTGTTCGTTGTGCAGCCGATGTATGAGAGGAAGCATCTCCTTTCAGCTTGAATTTTTAGAAGCTGTGAACCTTTAGTCTTTGATCTTCCAGTTGTGGGTTAATTTCGATGTTGAACTAGAAAATTTTGAAACAGTTTCTCATGTTTTTGAAATTTTCCAAATTTTTCCATTTTTTTTTTAATTTTTTTTTTTTGGTGTTATCTGTAAGAAAAAGAATAAAAAAGAGAAATAGTATTTACACTATTCTTTTTGGGGTGTGCAAAATTTACACACTTTTTGGGTTATGATGTAAGCTAGGTTATTTCGGTTTTACTTATGTCCTTAAATGATGTGTTCAATTAAATTGGCCATGAAATAATGTACATGCTTGCTTTTTGGTACGATGTTAATGACTTAGATGTCAATCAAGTACATAGTTGGCCAAAGAATCAGCCAAACTATTCAGACTTCTAGAAACGCGTATATATTCAATAAACTCGAACCGACGCTCTAAATGACGTACTCGTAGAAACTTTCTAAACAGTGTAGGATGTCTAACCTGATATTGACCATTTAACTGGGATACAACTAATTTTGAGTCCAGTTTGACGATTATTCGTCGGATGCCAAGGGTGATAGCCTCGACAAGAAGCTTAATGATTGCGCTATATTCTGCAACATTGTTGGTTGCATATCCGAGAAAAATGCCTCCTGAACTAAGAACTTCATTATTAGGCATGAAAATGGCCCATGCGACGGAAGCAATGTTTCGAGACTTACGGCTGGCGCCGTTTGCATATCCCAAATATGTGAAAGATTCTTGTGCCATCTACCAAAGTGACAATGCCAAGCAAGATAAGTTTGTGGCTGAAATAACTAATGTACAAAAGTTTATACAAATAATACAAATAATACAACAAATGGTGCGAGGCATCAGTGCCTACGCGAAGTATTTCTTCAGATAGAGACCATTTTTGATCTCCGACATGGGTTCCCCATCAAAATTGACCAATTCATAAGCTCCATTTTTTAACACAGTTTTGACAATAAGTAGGCCAAACCATTTAGCTACAAATTTCCCTTCTCCTATTTTATCTTGGTTTTGGTCATAAACTAAAACCAGATCGCCTTCAGAAAAGACTCAAGGACTGGTAGACTTGTCATATTGTGTTTTAACCCTCTTCTTGTGTGCTTCTACATTTAGAGAGGCTTCCCTTTTAGTTTCATCAAGAGAATGGAGATGGAGAAGCCTTCCCTCTTCTGCAGAAGTGTTAGGTAGGAGTTCGACTGCTAGCTTTAATGATGGGATTTCACATTCAATTGGAAACACAGCTTCCTCTCCATAAACCAATTGGAAGGGAGTGAATCCGGTTGCAGTTTTAGCGGTCATTCGGTAAGCCCAAAGAGTAGTAAACAACATCACGTGCCAGATATTCTTGTTTTTATGAATTGTCCTTTGTAACATATTTTTCAAAACCTTGTTGATGGATTCTACTTGTCCGTTAGCTTGAGGGTAATATGGCGAGGAAAATTCCTGCCGCAATCCTAACCGGTCTGTAAGTTCATTCATATAGGAATTCCTAAAATGACTTCCGTAGTCAGTAGTGATCTCTTTGGGTACACCAAACCTTGCTATCACATGATTGAATAGAAAATATGCTGTAGTTTTACCCGTGCAATTGAATGTAGGCATCACCTCAGCCCACTTGATGAAGTGGTCCACTGCTACGATGATGTAGTGGTGGCCATTGGCTGAAGGTGGGTTGACCGTCATAAAATCAATGGCCCATTTTGAAAATGGACCCACGGTTAGTACAGGGTGTAAAGGAGCAGGGTGTGCGCGCATTTTTCTTGTGTAAATTTGGCAAGGATGACACTTTTTGACAACATGCATGAAATCTTTGAAAAATGTAGGCCAAAAGTATCCCGCACGCAAGATTTTCTGGGCAGTTGCCAACCCAGAAAGATTACCGCCACATGCCCCAGCATGGCAATCATTCAATACTTGTTCAGCTTCCTCGTGTACTAAACGTATTAATATCATGTCTATTCCTCGACGGTACAAAGTATCCCCGATGATGAGGTATCTTCGAGCTCGGTGTTGAATGCGACGTCGTTCAATACTAGAAATTTGAGGATCGATCCTTTGGGTTTGGAGATATATGATGAATGTTCCATACTAAGGATCGAAAGTTGCAATGAGGAATACATGATCATCTACCCAAGATTCAACAGATACAGTATCCTCCTTCTCAATGGGTAACTTAGACATTAACTTAGCAAATGCTAACAATTTCTTGGCTTTGGCATTTTGGAATTCGAGGTCGAATTCTTGTAAAATTACTATCCATTTTGAGTATTTGCAACCAATGATATGGCAGGACAAAATGTGTCTCATGGGGTTCATTTCAGCCACTATGGTTGTTTTCCTTGGAAGTATGTAATGTCTAAGTCGTTGGACAACATGCACTGCTGCCAAGGCCAACTTCTCGACCTGGGAATATCTCAATTCGGGACCTACCAGGCCCTTACTAAGATAGTAAATAACATGTTTTTGAGATGATTCGTCCTCTTGTGCTAAGACCATTCCAATGGTGGAAGGAGATGCTGCTAAATATAGCAGAAAGTCTCGATTATAGTTTGGTGGGCTAAGCACCGCGGTAGAGACCAAAGATTTCTTTATTTCATCAAATGAATGTTGAGCTTGGTCATCCCATATGAATATTGCATCTTGTTTTAAGAGACACATGAAACCTTTAGCTTTTTCAACAAAATTATCGACAAATCTCCTCAAGTAGTTAGCTTTCCCTTGAAGGCTTTGAAGTTGAGTAATTGTTCTCGGGGAAGGAAATTGAAGTATTGCCTCAACCTTGATGGGATCGACCATGATCCCTTTTTGGGACACTATGAACCCAAGCAACCTCCCAGAGTCCACACAAAACATGCATTTATGTGGATTTAACCTAATGTTGTACTTGCGGCAATGCTTGAAGATGGCTCGTAAATGGGCACTATGTTCAGCTCTCCTTTTAGATTTAGCTGCTAAGTCATCAAGATAAACCTCAACGATTTTCTTAATGTCGTGAAATGCGTATGACATAGCTCTTTGAAAAGCAGCTCCGGCGTTTTTAAGGCCGAATGGCATTTTCCGATAAGCGAAGGTCCCCCAAGGGCATATGAAAGTTGTCTTATGTTGGTCTTCCTTTTTTATCTGGATTTGGTTATAACCGGAGAAGCCATCCATAAACGAAAAGATTTCATTCCCGGCACATTCATCGATGATCTGATCAATGAAGGGTGTGGGATAGTTATCCTTAGGACAAGCAAAGTTTAGATCTCTAAAATCGGTACAAACCCGAATAGTTCCTTGTTTTTTGTTAATGGGAACAGGATTGGATACCCAATCAGTCAAAGGAACAGGATAGATGAATCCAACTTTTAAAATATTTTCGACCTTGGCTTTAATGGCAGCGGACTTCTTAGGGTTCACTGGACATAGTTTTTGCCGCATAGGTTTAACATTGGGATAGGTTTTGATCTCATATTCCACGATACTGGGATCAATGCCTAGCATTTCTTCATATTAAGACCATGCGAACACATCACGAAACTCTTTAAATAAAGCAGTATAAAGTGCTATTTCCTCAGGAGAACAATCCGCACCTATGTTGATATTCTCAACGATGCCAAGTTTTACGGATATGCCAATTGGGATGGTTTTCGAAATGTTTGCCAAGTTTCCTTCCGAACTCACATTGTGTGTTTGGATAGGGCATTGGTACTTGGCCATATCGTCATCAAAGTAGATATTTTCAGGCTTAACTTCTAATGAATCGATTTTGGGAAGAAATGAGGGTTTGTGGTGCATATCCTCCCAAGGTTGTTCTGAAATGTTCATGACCTCTAGAATGGCTTCATTCGAAGAGAAAGTCTGATCTAGGAGATCATGGGTACTATGAGAGTTCAAGGCCCAAACAAATGAAGTATAGGGATCATATTCCTCCATCTTGGGAGGATTTTGATCCGGTTCTACCGAGGCAATTTGAATAGCTTCATAAGCGAGCTCTACAGCAGAAAAGGGAACACTACTCTTCGTTTCATCATGTGGTACAGAAGTATGTGTATTTCCATCATTTTGTTAATCTAGGATGTTTTCTTTGGGGGTTCTAATTGATGAGGTGGAACCAACCTACGATGTGGAGTTAGAAAAAACTCTTAATAGAAAATACACTTCTGATGTAATGATGAAAATCGGGGTAGTGTTAGGGGTCAATATTGGTGGTGGAATTGGAAAAGTTCCCAAAAAGGATGAGTCTTTAAACATTCCTACCCCAACATTCTGAATCACCGTCGTTGAATCCCCTACAAAAGGTACATTCGAGTGGAGACCAGTTTCGGGTGTGCAGTAATCTAGTTGATCGATTGTAAGAATTTTCCTGTAGGGACCCCCATTTCGGGTCCCCCCAAAAGACTTACAAAATAGAACTAACATCATATGAAAATAAAAAAACTTGAAAATCAAATATAAAACCATAAATAAAATTACATAAACTCAAGTTGTACATAAGAATGGAACATTATACCTTTCGAGAGTAGTTGAGCACTCTGTTGACGAAGTCCTTGTATGTACGGTTGTCAATCTTTCCCGAGTCGCTTCCAGCCTTGCCGATTTTACCAAGAGACCCCTCGGTTGACCTCCCTCCCGTATCGGGGATACTCTTCTTTTCCCCAAACTCCCGAGCAAATGGGGTCGCAAGAACACACAACGCAAGCTCTCCATTGGGATCCCCCAATCCTCGGTCAAGCTAAGCCCAACTCACAAAAACCACAAGAATAATTCTCGATTCCGGTGCCCATCCAGCACTAGGGAGCAAGATATGCTTTTCTCCTTCTCCTCCCTTCTTTTATAGCAAAAGTCTGTGTGCCATGTGTTTTTTCATGCACATAAATCATTTATTTTAATATTTTATTAATATTATTCTCAAATTACAAGTGTCTCTCTCTGTCTTAAGTGTGCACCTAATTCCCTAAATTAGTGGGAGTTAGGTGTAGTGGTCTTCCTTAGAGTCCTATTTATGTTTTAGTTTCTATTTAGTTTAATCAATAATTTTTTAGTTAGACTTATTGCTTTCTACATTCCTTTCTTTTCCTAATATTAAGATAGAATTAAAAGATGATTTCTTTTACAAAAATTCTAATCTATTTTAAAATAAATCATAAATCAATTTAAAATAAAATCATAAATCTTTAAAAAAATCATAAATCAATTTAAAATAAAATCAAGAATAAAATAGTTCTTTTATTAATAATCTATTTCAATAAAACAAAATCAATCAATTTAATATTGAATAAAATCAATCTTTTCAATTATTTTTCAAGATAATAAAATCAACTAAAATAAATAATTCAAATTAATGAAATCAATTAGATTAAAAGCTTGAATAGAATAGTTCAAATTAATAAAACCCATTAAATTAAAATTTTTAAATAAAATAATTCTTTTACTAATATTCTTTTTCAATAAAACAAAATCAATCAAATTTAATATTGAATAAAATCAATCTTTTCATTTCTTTTTCAAGATAATAAAATCAACTAAATAAATAATTCAAATTAATAAAATCAATTAAAATAAAATCTTGAATAGAATAATTAAAAATAATAAAATAAAACATAATGGAATAAAATATTTCTTAAATCTTACGTGAAATTACCATTTCTATAATTGATTAATTTCTTCCTCTCGTTCTTGTCTAGGTACCTCTTCGACGAGCCCTTCCGACAATTCATTTTCTTTCTTCTTGTTCTTGTCTAGGTAACTCTTTGGCGGGTCCTTCTGACAATTTCTTTTATTTCTTCTTGTTCTTATCTAGGTACCTCTTCGGCGGGTTCTTCCAACAATTTCTTTTCTTTCTTCTTGTGGGGATAACTGTGTAGCAATCGGGGAGTCGTTACTACGATCTCTCGACTACACTTCTTGGAGACTAAGGGTTGCTGAGGGATAAGGTCCTCCTTATCGCGCGCCCCTCAACTCTTGTACGTGACCAAGTCGGTATGGCCTCGCCCGTACGACACACGCTTCCCCAGTTGAGCTGAAACGGTTTCCTACCCATGCATGGATTGCTAATTCAGGGTGGACAGTCTGTCGTCGTAACCCTATGTGTTCTTTCTGTTCTTACGACCCCTATAATTCCATTGTGGGTCAGTCGGTAAATCGTCTTACCTACCACTGCACACACACACTCAAGCATACATTAAATAGCGCTACACTATCAAATCATTTCATCATTCATCATCATAATATCTCAGTTAGTCAAGTATCTCTACCATTCATCATTTTCATTATAAAATCTTTTCATCAGTCATCATAATATCTCAGTCGGACGAGCATCTATTTCATTTAATCACCTCTATTTCATAATTCTCAATTCAGCATATTTATTATACATCATTCAATCAGTCAATCATATCTATTATTCGTCATTCTATCTCAGTCAGTCGAGCATATCTAACATTCATCATTCTGTATAACTTTCAGTCATCATTCATTTCATAAATTCATTAATCATTTACGCAGAGCATTCATTATTAAGTAAGGTATCAATTTCTATAAGTGTCATTCATTGCATCGTTTTCGTTTATCATTTGTCGTCATGCAAATCATCATGCATTCTTCAGTCGTTCAAGCATTTTCAATATTCAAGGGACCAATTACTAAAGTTTATTCGGTCGGGTCACTTGGCAAGTGTCCTCAAGTCTACGGTCAGTCAATGTACCGAGGCAGGCATTACACTTCCCTTGGTGGGGGAACCGAATGACTCGGAATACGAAAGATACTACAGCCGTCATCTTATGTATCCAACTGCGGCCCAATAGAAAATTGTAGTCTATGGGTGCATCCACTACCTTAACATCTACTTGAACTGTTTTGCCCCCCAGTTCAACTGGAAAAGCCATGATAAGTCCATGAGGTGGGAACGAATGACCATCAAATGCCTTGAGAATTGTGTGGGATGGTACTAAGGTGGGTGATCCGAATATTTCCAACAAGCTAGTGACATGACACAAGTGGAGGCTCCTTCATCCACAACGGTTTGAAAAATGTTCTTACCATGTGAAGTTACTTTAATTTGGAATGCAATTTGTGAGGGAAGCCTACATGTGGGCTATTCTAAGTCAAATGTGATCAAATTAGTATCTGATGGATCAATAGCACCGATGGCAGACAATAGTGCTTTCCATTGAGCGGGACAACTTTGCAACACCTCCAAGGCAGACATTGCACAAGGAGATTAAGCTAAATCTTCAACCACATTGTAGTTTTGAGCAGCTCGCGCATTGGGGTTGTGTGTTGTTTTGCGAAGGACCCCTTTTGGAGGTTGAGGCACCATGTCTATGGTTGGTTTTTCAATATTTAGAAAACCACTAGGCTGTGATCCAACTGTTTCAGCATCTTTTGAAGGTATGTCATAAGAACGAGCCCTTGTTTGGATATGAATGTCATGCTCACCAATTGTGAAGATATTAGCGTTGGGTTGATTGCCCCCTTGTGGGGGGTTTGCCTGGTTTCCTCTTGGTGGAGGTACTGGCTCTGCAGCAACCATCTGTTGTTGCTGGGGGAAGGGTTGAGTTAGGACAGTAGGTTGTGGTTGTTTCCCTCCTCATTGTGCCAAGATGCGATGAATATCATCCATATGAGGACAAAGATGAGTAGGATGGTCCCCGTGGAAAATTTTGCAAGGGTACTTGTTCTTCCGGTTTTCATGATTTCCTCCAGCAGGATTACTCACCTTAGGTGCATCTCCTATCCTAGGGTTACCATTGGGTTTCTTCTTTTTTCCTTTTGGGTCCGCAATTTGAACTGTAAGTACTTTAGAAGTTTGGGTAGGAGTTGCAGATTGTTGAGTTGCGTAGCCAACTGTGGGTTGCTGATTTTGAATTGAAATTTGTCCCAATTGTTGGGTAATCTGTTCAAGTTGTTTTATGGATCCAATAACACCATCGGTATGAGTTCCTTTTGGTGGCCTAGCTGGATCAGACACAGGTCTTACAGCATGGGGTATTAAGTCATAAAGTGTGCCCGATTGGGAATATACTAAATCCATTTGGTGAGCACTCTAAATGAGTTGTTCTTCAGTCATGGCTCCTGACATGGCTACATCTTTGGCAAGAGTAGGCAATAGGGATTTTATGAACCGATCTTCTAAGAATGGGTTAGGGATGTCAACTTTAATAAGCCTTCGGCGCCTCCTCCACTCATGGATGTGATCCGAGATGTGAGTAGCGATGGATTTCCTAAGTGAAGTTAAAAGCTCTGCTCCCGTCTCATAGCGGATAGGTAATTGAAAATGTGTCAAGAAGACCATAGCTAAAGATGAAAAATCTATGAATGTATTGCGTGGCAATTCAATGTACCATTTCGCAGCAGTTCCCGTTATGGTCTGCTGAAACAACCTTAACCTAACACTATCATCAACTAGGGAATTGGATGAACACCACAGATGGAATGTCATCATATGATTGGATGGGTCTTCCCTTGGTTTTCCGTCAAACTTGGGTATGTCTAAGGGTAGTTTAGTTGGTATGGTTGGCCACCCATTCAAATGTAGAACAGGGTCATTGGTCAGCTGGGATAAATCCGGTAAATTCAATGTGGCTAGATATGGTGACTTGGATGGTGCCAGAGCAAACGTTTGATATCCAGGTGAAGCTTGATGGCTCCACTGTTGGTTTCCTTGGGCTTGAGAAGCATTCCAATAAGGGTTACCTCCTTGTGGAGATTGCATCCAAAAAGATGGGTTACTTCCTGAAGGTTGTCCATTCCATTGTGGAATATGATGCATGTATGGATCGCCCCCTTGCAGAGGTATGTTCCATTGAGATTGGTTATTTGGTGGAACATTACCACTCCATTGTGGCATAGGGTTAATGGGTGGATTGCCCCCTTGCGGGGGTATGTTCCATTGAGATTGGTTACTTGGTGGAACATTACCACTCCATTGTTGGTTAGGATTCATGGGTGGATTTCCCCCTTGCGGGGGTATGTTCCATTGAGATTGGTTACTTGGTGGAACATTACCACTCCATTGTTGGTTGAGATTGATGGGTGGATTGCTCCCTTGTGGGGGTGGGCCCAATTAGATTGGTTACTAGTTGGAATTGGACCACTCCATTGAATGTTTCCTTGGTTTAGATAAGCGTTCTAAGGTTGAGTGCCCCCTTGTGGGGGTGGTGCCCAAGAAGATTGGGTACTTCCTGGAACCTTCCCACTCCATTGTGGAATGGGGTTGGTGGACGGGTTACCTCTTGGTGTGCTACCTGTTGGGGGTATGGGATTGCCCTCAGGATTTATGCTAGGAAAGTTTAGATAATGGCCTCCCAAGGTACTTCCACTAACTTGTGGAGCATTACCCCAATTAGCATTATTGTTCCATGGTCCATTAATTCCACTAGGAATATTGAGATTCCAAAGTGAAGGATTCCCCCCAGGGTTAGAACTTGGAAGAATGTTTGGTATGCCAATAGGATTTTGGTTTACTCCCTGATTGTTTTGACCTTGAGTAGCCGAACCAGATGGGAAACCCAAGTTTGGTAAGGCACACCCTCCAGTAGGGATTCCCGCAGGCAAAGTGGATGTACTTCTGGGATTGGGACCCGAAACTGTACCAACTGGCATTGAAGTGCTAGATGAACTTATGGTAGTAGCAAGTAAACTAACTGTTGGAGTTGTGGTAGAGGTCAAGTTGGAAGTATTGCTACCTCCAACAATTGTTTGAGGTTGTGATGATGTGGTTCCTTGTGTTCCTGATGAAGCCACATGGATGTTGGAAGTATTGCTACCTCCAACACTTGTTTGAGATGGTGCTGATGTGGTCCCTTGTGCTCCTGATGAAGCCATAGGGTTAGATGTTGAATTTTGCATGTGTTCCAAATGTGCCAAAAGAGAATTGATGGTGTGAAATGGTTCACTGATGTGAAGTACCACTGGGTCTGAAAGATTTGTCAAAGGTGGATTTACATGAGTTGCAGTGTTGTCTTCTAATGTTTCAATTTCAAATGGATCAAGAGGATCAATAGTTTCTATGTTTTCCTTGATAGGTAATGTTGCAGTATTTGTTTGATGTGTTTATGCTCTATTGTTGTTAATTGAAGTTAGAAGTGTTTCAATTTCAAAGTCAATGTATTTAGTATTTTGTATCCGTCTCCGCGATGTAGTGGGGCCTTTAATTTTCGGTGACTCACCTCTATGCGGCCGTGACTGGCGGGTCGGGAGAGTAGCCACTTTGAAGAAATTTGATAAAAGGATGTGTTTAAAAAGTTTTTGAAAAAAGAATCAAACAATCCTATGGATTTCTAGACTCAACAAAATAAAAAGTGTCCACACAGTAAAAATTCCTAGAGATTTCAAGCAAGCAAACTTACTCTTCCAAAGAACTGAAGCTCAGTGAAAAGATGGATTGTAGGGCCTTCCAAAACTAGTAGCTACTGAGGGAAGTCATGTCCTCATACAATTGCTAGAAGCGAAGGTGTGAGAAACAGTTACAATAAAATTTAATTGCCAGGGGTGCAAGTGTTGGTTCCTGACCAATCACCCTCCCAAGGAGTAAAAGTTTCAAAGTCTGTCTCAGGTATTGCAAGTGTTTCCCACTCACAATAGCCTATGTGATATCCTAGGAATAGCCACTAAAGTTACCACTTCACAATCGATGGTCGGGCGAAACAGTTGTAAGTCGAGGACAACTCTCATAACCAGAAACTCTAGAAACAATGATGTCACCTCGAGGACTTGTCACTAAACATAGAATCCCCTCGATAAGCTCATGTACCACTAAATAAGAAAAATGGGGGAACCACCCTTTACTTATCCAGATTGACCTCGTGCTTGACGCATGTTTCAGAAGCGCTTTCCCGACAAGTGTTTTTTGCTACTAATGGATTTACTCTCTTTAATCAATGCTAGTTTCAAAGTTTTGCATCCTAGGAGTGTTAACTCTCAAAACCTAATCTAGGGCACTAACCTAATCTTGTTGGTGATATGAAAACTTGTTAATTTTAGCCTAAATTTACAAGCAAGATCACTGCAAGAAACATAATCACAAGATAGACAAAGATTTACCCTGGGAAACCCTCATGGGGTAGAAAACCCAGCAAAGATTTCCTCAATATAGATAATCAACCAATACAAAGATGTAGTCTCCAAACAAGAGCCCCTTCTCCTCCTATGCAGATCTCTCTCTCTCCTATGCACAATACACAAGTGAGTGAATGAGTGATAAGTGAGGAACAAACCTCCTCTACTTATACTCATCTTCTAACTGAATTTTCACCCTAACTGGGAAGACCTCTCCTAAGAAAGTCTAATAACCCCTAAATAACTAACTCAGGGCCGACCCCACATGGGAGATCTAATAACCCTAGTTACTACATTCTCTCAGAGGAATAAACATCTTCGGATATACAATAGGGTCTCCACAGAGGAACGAAACATCTTTGGAATAATAAAGTACAAATATAATATTCTTAGAAGTTACAATATATCAACACTCCCCCTTAACGAGAAGGATATTATAACAACATCTGCAGGAGCAAGGAGTCATCAACTACATGATACATGACACATCTATAAATCATTGGAAGCTTTCTTTAACATCATCAGTAACTCAACCAGTTACTGGAACATCTTCAAATCTTCAATACTGGAACATCTTAAGTATTGAGTCTTCATCTTCTGCAGTATCCGAACAGCTACAACAATATCATCATCTAGATCTTCTCCATCGACATCATCATCATCTGGATCATCTCGATCAACATCATCATCTGGATCATATCGATCAACAGTATCATCATCTGGATCATCTCGATCAACATCATCATCTGGATCATCTCGATCAACAACATCATCATCTCGATCATCTCGATAAACATCATCATTTGGATCATCTCGATTGACAACATCATCATCTGGATCCTCTTGATCAACAATATCATCATCTGGATCCTCTCGATCAATAGTATCATCATCTGGATTATCTCGATCAACAATATCATCATCTGGATCCTCTCGATCAACAGTATCATCATCTGGATCCTCTCGATCAAGAGTATCATCATCGCAGCATACTCTGCAATACACATGATCCTTCCTTTCAGAATTATGGGATCATGGATAATCCTTCCTTTCGGAATTACGGGATTCTAGTCCATCAACTCTGGTGATCCTTCCTTTCAGAATTATGGGATCATGGACAGTCCTTCCTTTCGAAATTACGAGACTCTAGTCCATCAACTCTGGTGATCCTTCCTTTCGGAATTACGGGATCATAGACAGTCCTTCCTTTCAGAATTACGGGACTCTAGTCCATCAACTCTAGTGATCCTTCCTTTTGGAATTACGAGATCATGGACAGTCCTTCCTTTCGGAATTACAGGACTCTAGTCCATCAACTTTGGTGATTCTTCCTTTCAGAATTACAAGATCATAGACAGTCCTTCCTTTCGGAACTATGACACTCTAGTCTAAGGATCAATATTTAAGGCTATCCTTCCTTTCAGAATTATGGGATCACTGTCTAGGGATGATCAATCCCACCACAATCCAAGGATCAACATTTAAGGCTATCCTTCCTTTCGGAATTACGAGATCACCGTCTAAGGATGATCAATCCTGATCCAATTACAGGATGATCAATCCCTATCAATTTAAGACACCTCAATATGTCTAGGGACGATGCAATCCCACCATGTACATTTTGAACTAACTGTTCATGGACGATGCAGTCCTGATCCTTTTAAGACACCTCTCATGTCTAAGGATGATACAGTCCTCTCGTCCACTTAGACAAAGTCTAAGGACCACACATCGACTTAATCGTCGGAACAAGTAACCTCATCACTATTCTCAGCAATACAGGTATCCACATCATCGACCTTACCATTGATGCAGGCAATCTCATCATTAGTGACCATATCACTCCCCCTTTCGAGGAGGGTCCTTCTGAACTACACCAAGCTTGTCTCGAAAATACTCAAACTTTACTCGAGACAGAGGTTTGGTCAATATATTAGCAACTTGTTCATCAGTGCTCACATACTCGAGCTTGATAACTCCTTTCTGCACCATATCCCGTATATAAAAATATCGGATCTCTATGTGCTTTGACTTATCATGGAACACTAGATTCTTTGTCATCTTGATACAACTCTGGTTGTCACACAGGATCACAGTGGGGTCCATCTCTACGTCAAATAATCTCGATAACAACTTCCGAATCCATATCGCTTCACAACTAGTAGAGCAAGCAACAATATATTCCGCTTCAGCTGTGCTGAGAGCCACACTAGATTGCTTCCTGCTAAACCACGAGATCATGGAAGATCCCATACAATAACATCCTCCCGATGTGCTCTTCCTGTCTGATACACTTCCTGCCCAATCATCATCTGTGTAGCCATACAATCTGAAGTCATGATCTCCAAGATAAAATAGACCAAAGTCTATCGTACCTTTTAGGTACCTCATCACATGCTTTGCAGCAATCATGTGAACACATCTAGGTTCCACTAGATACTGACTCAAGGTGTTCACAGCAAAGCATATATCTGGCCTGGTATTTGTCAGATACATCAATGACCCAATAATATGTTTGTACAGAGTCATACCCACTAACTCTGATGAGTCATCAACTAACAACTTCAAGTTGGAATCCATGGGTGTGGCCATGGCTTTGCATTCCAACATATCAAATCTTTTCAAGGTTTCTACCAAATCTTTTCAAGGTTGAGAAAGATTCCTTCTGGGCCTTGCCATACTTCCAGACCTAGGAAGTAGTGCATCAATCTGAGATCTTTCATTTCAAATTTTGCAGAGAGCTTCTTCTTGCACTCGATAATCTATTTCTCATTTCCAGTCAGAAATAGATCATCCACATATAGCAATAATATGACAGGTTCATCATCCATAACTTTGAGATAAAGATTAGGATCAACTTTACTTTTGGTAAAGCCCAAGCTTCTCAAGAAACTGTCAATTCTTCCATACCAAGCTCTGGGAGCTTGTTTCAACCCATATAAAGCCTTCTTTAGTTTGCATACATGGGTTCTTCTATCTTCAACCTCAAATCCTTGTGGTTGTTCTATGTACACTTCCTCCTCAATCACACCATTCAGGAAAGTTGTCTTCACATCCATCTGGTGTAATTCCCACTTCATCATGGATGCAAGTGCCATGATGGTTCTAATGGAAGTGTACCTTGCAATTGGTGCAAATGTCTCTTCATAGTCAATTCCCTATTTCTGAGAGAATCCTCTGGCCACAAACCTTGCCTTATACTTTTCAATGCTACCATCCACAACATGCTTTATCTTGTATATCCATTTGGAGGATACCACACTCTTGTCCTTTGGTTTGGGAACTATGTCCCAAAAATCATTCTTCATTATTGACTGGTACTCCTCTGTCATTGCCTCCACCCACTCTTTCTTATGAGATGCTTCTTCATAACTAGTGGGTTCTTGATCTACAAGACCACACATCAAAGCTATATAGCTGGAGAATGTCTTTGGTTTCTTGCTCACTCTAGTGGAGCCTTTAGGAGCTCCATAATTTTCTGCTGCTTGTATAATGTCTCTTGCCCATGCTGGATTTCTCTTTCTTGATATGTTTATGGCAGGGTTCTTGTGGTTCCATCATGTCATGTTCTTCAGGTGTTATATCTTCAGGTGTGGGTGCAGCTTCTGTAATTTTGGGAGGTGCAACTTCCTCATATATTTCTTCATACTAGCACTTCCTAGATCTCTTGAGAGCTGCCTCTTCATCAAATGTCACATCCCTACTTATCTCCATATGATGGAATCTTGGGATGTATATTCTGAATGCTTTGGATGCTTCACAATATCCAAAAAAATTTCCTTCTTCCCAGAAGGATCCAGCTTGGTTCTCTTTTATTTTGGAATGTGAATGTATATTGGGCATCCAAATATCTTGAGATGACTTACCTCAGTCTTCTTCCCTGTGAACACTTCTTCTGGGGTCTTGAAATCAAGATCACTATGAGATAGTCTATTCTGCACATAGACTTATGTCTTGGCTGCTTCATCCCATAAATACATTGGTAGGTCTTGATCATGTATCATTCTTTTTACTGCTTCCATAATGGTTCTATTATTTCTTTCCACAACACCATTTTGTTGAGGATTGTAGGGAGTGGTTAGTTCCCTCTTGATCCCAGTTTCTTTACAAAAGACTTCAAAATCCTTTGAAGTATATTCTCCACCATTACCTGTCCTGAGTATTTTGATCTTCTTTTCAGAAAGATTTTCTATCAAGGCTTTGAATTCCTTGAACTTCCCAAAGACTTCATCTTTTCCTTTTAGGAAATATATCCAAGTCTTCCTTGAGTAGTCATTAATGAATGTAAGGTAATATTCAAATCCACTTAAGGATGTGAAGGGAATTGGTCCACATACATCTGAATGGATCAACTCCAAAGTACTTTTAGTCTTTGTCTCACTCTTTGGAAATGGCTTCTTGATATTCTTTCATTTTGCACATCCTTTGCATGTGCCTTTATGATCAATCTTCAAATCTGGTAGTCCTATAACTACCTTTCTCACATGAGGTAATGCTTTGTAGTTAATGTGAGCAAGCCTCCTATGCCATAGCTCACTAGGGCTAGTGGCCTCATGAACAAGGGAAGCTTCTGGATGACCCTTGAGTTTATATAGCCCTCCTTCCTCTTCACCAATAACAATTGCATCCTCAATTGATTTTCCTTTGAACCACATGAGTACTTGTCCATCTATCAATGCAACCCTATAACCTTTCTTATCTAATGCTGAGATAGAAATTAAGTTCTTCTTCAAACCTGGTACATATAGGATTTCCTTCATCTTCAGTGGAGTTCCAGAATCAAGCTTGTAGCTTGATTCACCAATTCCCTTGATGGTATATTGATAGTCATATACCAAGGATACCTTCTGAGGAGAGGTCTTTTCTTCCAAACTTGAGAGAGTCTTCTTTTGTCCTGTCATGTGCTTTGAAGAACCACTATCAATGAGCCATGTATCTTCTCCAGGTGTTACTGACCCAAAGAGTGCAGAGAATAGAACATACTCTTCTGCATCTTCTTCTTCTACTTTAGCTCTCTTCCTTTTAGGCCTTTCCTCTTCTTATTTTTCACTATCATCTTCTTCTAGATGTGCATGATGTCTTTTGTGAAGATTCTTCTTCTTCCTTGAAGGACAATTTATAGCAAATTGTCCTGGTTTGTGACAACTGTAACATTTAACTGAGGAGAGGTCTCTTTCTGAGCTTGCTCCTTCTTTCTTTTGAAATCTATGTGGAGGATGAGACTTCTTATGGCCATTCTTCATGGAGTTGAAATGAATCCTTCTTCTTTTGGTGTGAGTGGCCAAAGCTTGGTCATCTTCTTTGAGAAAGGCTTCTCTATTGGATACCCTAGCCTCTTCTTGAATGCAATCCTTCCATACCACATCAAACTTCATACTTTCTTTTCTTGCACACATGGTTTGGATGAATGACTCCCAAGGTCTAGTGAGACCATTGAGTGCAGTCATGACTAGTTCATCTTCATCAAGGGTGTCTCCAATGGCTTCTAGTTGTTCCTTGAATTGGGAGATCCTTGTGAAATAATCTTGAATAGATTATCCTTTATTCATTTTGGTATTCTTCAATTGAGGTCTCAAATTCATCTTTCTGTTGATGTTCCTCCCTTCATACATTCTTCCTAGGGCATCATACATTTCCTTTGGGGTCTTCTTGGATGCCACTAGGGGAATCAAGTGGTCCTTGATAGAATCAATAATGATTCTCTTTTCCCTAATCAAGTCCTTCTTATACTTCTCTTTGGCTTCATATTCCGTAGGTTATGCAACCTCATCTTTGATATATTGGGAAAGATCATTCTCTTCAAGAATGATACCAATCCTATATTTCCATGCCCGAAAATTCTCTATACCCTCTAGCTTGTCTTCAAGCTTAGTTCTTGGAGCCATCTTATCCAGGAGGTCATAGAAATTGAAGGTTCTCAAAAGATAGAATAAAACTTACTAGGAGATGTGCTTGATTGAGATGACTGGTGTAATCTGCTTCTGGAAACTTCAACTTTTCACCCTTCAAATCTGATCAACAACTTTTGGATATGCAATCGAATTTCTAGTGTTATGGTTCGTACTTTTTCTGGTTTACTGGTGCACAGGTGCGCAGTTTTTCTGGTTTACTGGTTTTTTGGCCAAGTAGTCAAACTAGGGTTTGACAAAGCCCGAGGTTCTACCTACTCAAAAAGTTCGATCTAGGGCTCAGAATTTCAATTTTTAGGAGGAGCACACAACCATGCTCTCAGAATCCAAAAATTTCAACTTTTGCAGAAACCCTAATTTTCACCGGAGGAGGAGAGAGAGGTGTTTTTACCTTGTGAAAGATGTCCTATTCAGGCTAGCTCTGAAACCATGTTAATTTTAGTCTAAATTTACAAGCAAGATCACTGAAAGAAACACAATCACAAGAAAGACAAAGATTTACCCTAGGAAACCCTCATGGGGTAGAAAACCCAGCAAAGCTTTCCTCAATATAGATAATCAACCAATACAAAGATGCAGTCTCCAAACAAGAGCTCCTTATCGTCCTATGCAGATCTCTCTCTCTCTCCTATGTGCAATACACAAGTGAGTGAATGAGTGATAAGTGAGGAACACACCTCCTCTACTTATACTCATCTTCTAACTGAATTTTCACCCTAACTGGGCCGACCTCTCCTAAGAGAGTCTAATGACCCCTAAAAAATGAACTCAGGGCCGACCCCACACGGGAGATCTACTAACCCTAGTTACCACATTCTCTCGGAGGAATAAATATCTATGGATATACAATAGGGTCTCCACGGAGGAATGAAACATCTTTGGAATAATAAAGTACAAATATAATATTCTTAGAAGTTACAATATCTCAACAAAAAAACAGTTGGTCAATTTTAGATTAAGCGCCAATTTTAAGAGTAGTTTGCTTAGTCTCGAAAGTGGAAGTGAAATTGGTGGTGTTTTGACTCAAAAACAGGAAAATGAACCAAACAATGCAAAATGCTTACTACTCTACCTTTCAATTCGATGAATATTCTAAATGAAGGAAGAGTTACAGGTTCATGAGTTTATTTCAGACATGCAAAGTTCCTGGTAGATTTTGTATGTTCATGCACAGTTTTGATGAAATATGGATAATAATTGATGTTAAAGACCAATGTAACCCAAACAAATATCTCAAGTGAAACTGAATCTAATTCTATGACACGGGGGATCCCTGTTTCTCATTCACAAGATCGCATGAAGGCCCAAGTGAAGAGGATACACAGAGCCCTTTGGAATGCTTATGAATTAAATTCTAAACTGTTACAAGTGAGATCCACTTTCTCATTCACAAGATCGCCATAAGGCCCAAGTGAAGAGGATACGGTGGCTCGAAAAATTGTATGCGGATATTAAATCTACTCTGTTACAAGTGAGATAAACTTTCTCATTCACAAGGTTGCCATAAGGTGCGAGTGAAGAGGATACGGTGACTCATACAAAATATATCTCAAGAAAACTAAACTCTAAAGGTGCAAGTCTCTCTAATTGTGCATGAAAGTTATGAAAAAAATCCAACTCCGAAACAAAATGTAACTAATTTAAAGTTTATTTATGTTTTTTGGAAATAAATTATCTTCAAGTTGTCTCACAATGTGATGTTCAAGGTTTGTTTTTTAATGCAAATGTGGTTAGATAATCTTTTCAATATGGTTTTGATTGGTTTTTGGTTTGATGTTTCCAAGAAGCATGTGTATAGGGTCTTAAGCAGAAAGATCTATTACACATTTAAAGACAAATTTAAAAAGAAATTGCAACTTGGATTACTTTTAAAAGTTCATGAAAAAAGATTTAATCCAATTTAAACAAAACTTTTCAAAAAATTTCTAAACTTTTTCAAAAGGAAAAATAAACTAATTCTTTTTAAACTAAACCAAATAAAAAGATTTGAAACCCAACTATGCAAAAATTTTGCAAAATGTTTGAACTCTTTTTAATATTTTTAATTCAATGGAAAAGATTTTAGCCCCAACTTTGCACAACTTTCTAATTCTTTTTAATCCAATGGAAAAGATTTTTAGTTTCAACCATGCAAAACTATTCAAACTTTTCAAAAAGTGTCAAAAACTGATATTAAGAAGAAAAATAATATTTATGTAAGTTTCAAATGCAAACGACAATTCTCGTTCATGTTGACATTAACTTCCACATTAATATTGTAGTTGATCTCAGCCTTTAATATGTTTGGAATTTTATGCAGTATTTATGATAAGCAATAAACCAACATCAAATGCTAGTATGCAGAGGTTAATCCTGATGAAATTCGAAATCTATTTGTGGCCAATAAACCAGCATTCAATGGCAACACATTCCAGCATCCAATGCCTCACGCAGAGGTGGAAGGTCGTAGCACATTTTCTATGAGGATTCAGAGGTCCAGGCATAGATTTAAGATCTTGGCCAAGGTTAAGGAAATCTTCAACGTGGAGCTTAACACGCAGGGAGCAGAGTTTAATGGCAAAGTCTAAAGATTGGTTAAAATGCTGAGATTACAGAGCTTAATACTGAGGTTAACACGCAGGGTTTAAATATCCGGCAGAGTTTGAGTCCAAGATTCAAGAAACTCATCAAATTAAGAGTTTGCTATTCCAGCTAACCTCAAAATTGAAGAATACCCGGGTCGACATTGAGTACCTGCCAAACTTAGAACAAAGGAAAGGATTACTGAGCGCCAACATAGGTTTTCAGCTAACCTCTAGATCTGTGGGTTTTAAGATCATGACAAATATATTGCAACAACTCACGTAGAGCTTTAAGACGCAGATTTCATTATCTGGGCAGGGTTTAATCCTAAAAATTCAATGCAAAATTCATAGCCACGCAGAGCTTAGATAACACGCAGGGTTTGTATGCAGAGGTTGACATTTAATGTTGGTCTTGAGAGCTTTAACGCAGAGATTACGCTGAGTTGAGCTTAACATCAAACAATACCAAGGTCTGGGCAGAGTTCAACGATTGCAAATGCTGAGATTAACAAATCTTCAACGTTTTACACTCCAGCGCGTGGCAAAGTTTAAAAGCTTTAAGACAACACGCATTAATGATCTTTAAGGAATCCTCAACTCGGGGTTTAAAGAAATCAAATACGTTTCAGCGTTTGAATTTAAAGGTTTGACCGATCAAAGATCGTAGAATTTAAGATCACACTCTATCTACTGCATTCACAAGTGTGAGATCGTAGATTCTTGGCGTGAGGGCGTGGGAAATGGATGCAACACAATCTTTAATGCTGGCTTTCTATGTTCTCAACCAATTACGCGTTTCAAGGATCTGGTAAGTTCTTTAATATATTACCTGTAGCAGAGACTAGGACAGAACTAGAAGCTTAACGAAGCGACTTCAAATAAAGCTATAGTTCTAGTTCTAGACAGAATGGCTCGTAAATTCTTTAAATTCTTTAAATTCTTGATAGCTCGTAAGGTTTCAATGTAATCTCAGAAATGCATTCTCGTGCTCCCTGATCAAGACAAAACTCAGGCTTAGAGGAGGTATCTACAGACCGCCAAAGATCACGTAGAGATTGAAACTTTAATACGCAAATTTTGAAACTTTATGGTCTTCAAAGTTTAAAACGTGGCAGATTTCTAAAGAAATCACGCAAAGTTTGAAACTTTAGCATGCATAGTTTGAAACTTTAACACGCAGAGTTTGAAACTTTATGGTCTTCAAAGTTTAAAACGTGGCAGAGTTCTAAAGAAATCACACAGAGTTTGAAACTTTATGGTCTTCGAAGTTTAAAACGCACGCAGGGATCTACAAACTGAGAGATATTCAAAGTTTTAAAGAACACGCCTAAATAATGCAGAGAGCTTTAAACTCAGAGATCTTCATAGTTTTAAAGAACATGCCTAAATCATGTAGAGAGCTTTAAACTCAGAGATCTTCAAAGTTTTTAAAGAACACGCCTAAATCATGCAGAGATCTTTAAACTCATAGATCTTCAAAGTTTTTAAAGAACACACCTAAATCATGCAGAGTTTTAAAAGTTCAAAAACATCAAGGCAGAGTTCTATGAGTGACAGAGTTACTAGCTTTCAAAAATGAAAGAAACTTAAATCTGAATGGAATTTAAGGTAGTTTGATGGATTAAAGGTGTAGCTAGGCTGGTTTTGAGCTTCTCAAGCTTGATCTTAGGGTCTTTAAGGGATCTTTAAGCCACAAAGGAGTAGATATGAAGAAAGAACACCACAAAAATTGAAGAAAAATCAAGAAATTTTAAGAAATTTCAACAAATTGTATGGTCACCAATCTGATAACAACAAATAGTGTAGGAACTTGTCTACTTTATAAATGCTATTTTACTAAGTGGTGAGCCTCTATGTCAGCAAATGAAAATGATTATCACAATTTATTAATCAGATCTACATTCATTTATCAATCAAGATAAGCAAAGCTAAGATCTAATGTCATTTAAAAATCTAAATCATGCAAGATAAGCAACATTCAAACATTCAAATGGAACAAACTTGAATCATTTCATATTAAAACAATGAAGAGATACATCCCTACCATGGACCTTGGTGTGAATCCCTCCTCTATTGCCATAAGCTTTTTCTCCACCCTTGCTTTTGAACAAATTGAGCTTTTCCTCCTTCTTCAGAATATTTTCAGCATGCATTTGCTCTTCCTTTGTGTCCTTTACAATGGCCCAAATTCCTTTCTTATATAGCATTGTGAAATGGGCCTTCAAGATTTTCTTCACAATGTGGGATTGGTCTTTTTCATTATTTTAGATCATTTTCACTCAAAAACTCCCTTTTTCCATAGTTTTTTGGTTTTTTGCACAACTTAGCATATTTTAAGCATAATTAATGCATTTTAATGCATTTTTCTTCACTTTTTATTGGTGTAGCTTAGTTTTGGACCTTTTTTGAGTGGTTCAATTACTGAACTTGGTCTCCTTAGGTTCTTACTTTCTTCACCTAATCCTTCCATTTATGGGAGAAGTGATTAGATCATAGAGGATTTGTCTTTGAATGTACTTATGTTTTGTCTTCATGTTGTGGGTGCATAGTAAAAATGTGCTTCTTCTGTCACATGACTAGGGGTGTTAATTTGATTGTTAACAAAAACCCCAACAAACAAAATATTCCTTAATATATTGATGGCATGAGAATACAATGAGCATTTACAATTTCATTTACATCAAATTTTAATGCCCCTAGGGAAACCACATATCAAGAATTTTTTTTTGATCTGTTGATATAAGTCCTTTCAACTTGATGTCAGCCCTGATTTGACAATGTAAGCCCCCGTGAGCTCTGATTTGCTGAGAGAAGGACCGATCTACCACTTGGAGGGAAGATCTATTAAAAGGAAGCCTCGATCTGCTAAGTAGAGGCCACAATTTGTTGTGGAAGGGGTTGTTGAGGCCCGATCTTCCTGCTAGGGGGCTCGACCTGTTAACGTGAGGCTTGTATAGGCCTGATATTCCCTGGAAGAGTTGATGCAGATCCTCTTTTGGCCCTTGGGCCCCTCCTGAGGACTATTACAGGCCAGTTGACCTCTTCATAGTGGACAGTACAGACCTCACGACCCTTTGGAACAGATCAACACTGATGCCCAATACTCTTGGATGTCAATAAGGTTTAATACAAGATTTTGAGAAGAGAGAGATAGATCCACACAAAATTGTTTTTTAATGGAAATGACATAATGTTCCTCTTTATAATTCTTCATTGTGAGAATACTATGGATAAATACCATGTGTCACAAATACCATTATTTCAATATCACTTATGTTCTAATAGATAATTTAAACAACTTAAATTATAATCTCCTCTTCTAATTTCTCATAAGACCTAGGAAAGTGTTCTTAGGCTAAGGTTAGCCCCTCTTGGTCTATTAGGTTCACTTGTACCAACTCAATGCTCATCAAATTTATAAGGAAGATCTTGCGATGATGTGATCATCTTGTCCTCATGGTCATATGATAGAGATATTCCTACTAGGGGTGGCTAGGCCCTAGAGGATTTCGTCTAACAAAACCACCTAAGAGAACATCACACAACATATCTTCCTTGACACACAAGGCACTGCTTCGACAAATGAAGCTTAATATCGACACACGAGACTGTATAGCAACATCTGCCTTGACACACAAGGCATGATTCGACACATGAAGCTCAATCTCGATACATGAGACTCTTCTCCAAGTTTCCCAAGACTAATTTAGGAAAACCTCGACACACGAAGCCTACTTGGAGAATGACCCACGATACTGCAAAATTCAACATGTACTACTCACACATTTTATAGAGGAACTAAGGAACTCAACACATGGAGAGTTATAATTTTTAATAAATGGGTTTGTGATGTGATTTGCAGCCGTAAAGATCATTGTAGAGATATCCATGTCAGAGAAAAGAAGCATCCATCCATTCTTATGATCGGTAACCATTAGGGAAAGGAAGTTTGTAGCCATTGTAAGAATAAGACAATAGTAGACTTAGGTAGTTGTTGGGTGAAGGAAGTTGAAGTCACCATTGTTGTGGCTATTGAGTGAAGGAAATTGAAGTCGCCATTGCGATAACTGTTGATAAACTGGTTGAAGAGCATAATGGATCCCATTGTTGGAGTCGTCGAAGAGGATAATGGATTGGAGAATCCACGAGCTTGCAGATAAGAGAGTGGGGGCCTGCCATCCACAGTTAAAAAAAAATGAAGCAAATAAAAATGGCAATTAGAAAGTGGAGCCACTATGGAGAATAAAAGTGGCAGTGAGAAAGTGGAGCCGCCAAACAATAGTTGCGTGTTGATGTTTTGTAGATTGGACTGGTATTTCCATGGGGTGGGTGTATTACCCATGGGAATCATTCCCAAGATCTCTCATGTACTTAGGAAATTCACTTTATATAAAGGACTTATTAAACTGAATGCCCTTTTATAATTAATCGGGGTTAATTTGGAGAAAATCCTATGTTTTGGGGCTTTAGTGATTTAAGTTAATTAAATGAATCTTAGCCCGTGATCTCAAATAGATGAGATCTAATATTGGTCATTGAAGTTAGGGTTTTGGTTCAACCCAAAAGTAGAAAAGGGAGCTAAGGGGAGAGGAGAAAGAAACAAGAGAGAGATTCAAGCATTGAGTGAGAATCATGATGACTTTTTGATTTTTAGTTTCTTGTGCAAGGGTGAAGAAGGACTTTCATCCAAGTGTGAAAGAAGAAATATTTTTTGATTTCCAGGCCTAGGAGAAAAGAAGATAGCAATTTGGGAGTAGTAGGTAGTCGTATCAATAGGGCAGAGGCAAGGTTGATCAATAAAAACAATAGGGAGAAAAGGTATATGGTACAATTGTACATATTTCGTATAGCCATACAGAACAGGCTGTACATAAATCATATAGTTGTACAAAAATATCCATACATGACCGTATGATACGGATCTGTACAGTCCGTACATGACCGTACAATACAAATTTGTATAGTTCGTATAATTGTACAAACATGCGGTACAATAGCAGTGGAAAATTATTTTTTCTAGGTTTTTTTGGGTTTTTTTTTGTGTAGATCTTCAGGGAAAATTTCTACTGATTTTGGTCTCCTGAAGGGCAGATTTTGGCAGGTTTATTATGTAATTTTCAGGGTCATTTTCCTAGGAAGGTAGCCCTTGTAAACTTGGATTATTTGTTAATGAAAAGCTGATTTTGAAAGGAAAAAATCTCTTTGTGTTTTTATGTGATATGTTTCCTAGTTTGTTTTTGTTCTAATTTACTATCATGATAGATTCCAGAAAGTGTAAAATAATCAGTGAGCTGAAATTAATTTTTAAACAAGGAAAATCAATAGGAGTTACTTTATCTAGTGCTGAAATAAGAAAAATCAACATCATATTAGAGCAGAAACTCTGAGAAGGAGAAAATCTGAATTTTATTGAAACAGATCTAATATATCTCGGTGACCAACATGCATATCTAGTGCAGATCTGGGGTTTACAACAATATATCTCGGTGTTTGCTTGAAGGACAAAGCACACAACAATTGTTTGTGGCAGATCGAATCATGGCATCAACCAATCTAAGCTTTAAGGATAGGTTAGTTGGGGCATCTAACTTCTTTGCATGGAAGGGAAGAGTATTCTTGTTGTTGAAGGAGCATGAAATTTGGGGGATTGTGGAGAATGCATTTACCAAACTTTTAGATCCAACTGATTTGGCAGTCTATGAGAAAAATGAGATCAATTCCCAAAGAGTGATCCTAGATGTTGTGAAGGATCATTTTATTCTTCATGTAGTTGAGAAGACAACAATCTATGCTATGCACAAAGCTCTAACAGATATATTTTAGAGTGACAACATGAATAGGAAGTTGACCTTGAGAAGCAAGCTCAGATGTCAAAGACGGATAATGTTACCATTTACCTCATGAGGATCACCCAGATTCATGATAAACTTGTAGTTGTTGGGGAGACAATTCTTGATGTAGAACTCGTGAATGTGACACTGAATGGCTTTCCTAAGTCTTGGGATCCATTTGTCAATAGAGTTGTAGCTCGAGAAAATCTTCCAGATTGGGAGAGGCTTTGGGATGATTGCATCTAGGAAGACACTTGAGAGGAGTCTAAAGCATGCAAGTAAGAGCCTGAGGAGAACCTGGCTCTTGTTAGTGATACAAGAAAGAGCAAAGGACAAGGTTCCAAGGGTAACAGTGAGGGAGCATCCTCATAGCCGAGAAATAAAGAATTGAGTAAACTCAAGTGCTTTATTTTCCACAAGAATGGACACTATGCATCTCAGTTTTTGAAGAAGAAGAAGGGATAAGAGAAGAAGTAGATAACAACATCTGCAGAGACGCATATGGATGATTTTGTAATGAAGTTTGAGAAGGACTTCTCACTAGTCTCTTGCCTCATCACCAACACCAACAAAACGAGTGCTTGGTACTTGGATAGTGGTGCAACACACCACATGACTAAAGCACGTGAGCTTTTCAGTAGTCAAATAGAGAAGGAATCAGGGAGCCATGTCAAGCTTGGTAATGATGTCAAGTATGCAGTGAAGGGGGTGGGAACTATTTGGCTCCAACTTGAGTCAGGAGGTTTTTTGGAGGCCCAAGAGGTGCTTTGGGTGCCAAAGTTGAAGAAGAATTTTCTCTCATTATCATTTTTGGTGGACAAGGGTTTTTCCATCACAATCAAGAAAGGGAAAGTAATCATACGTTTAGAGGGAGCTATCCTAGACACAACAATGAGCATTGGGTTTTGAGAGGGAAAGCTGTATAGGTTGAAGGGAAAACCCGTAGGTGGATCCAAGGAGATCTTGGATCATGGATCAATGTTAGTGACAAAGGACAAGGAGCAGAAGGCTCCAAAGGGTGAGCAGAGTTCCATATTTTCAGTGTGGGGAGTCAACATTTAGATGGGAAGAGGGAGTTAGCCCCTTCTAGTTATGTTAGGAAACTTACTTGGTACAAGATGACATTGAAGGAGGATTGGGAGCAATTTGAGGCTCCAAGGAGCACAACTCGGGAGAGCAAGCCTCTGAAGAATCATATGAACTCATGGGTATCATCATTGAAGATAAACCTTCCAGTTTGAGGAAGCAACATATCAATAGGTATGACAGGATGTCGTGGTGTAGGATGATGTACATGATATTGTACCAGTATTGGAGAAGGAACCAACTCCAGGTGGCTCTTCCAGAAATACCTTCCTCGCTAGGAGGGAGTGTTGATGTTTTGTAGCTTGGACATGTATTTCCATGGGGTGGGTGTCTTACCCATGGGAATCGTTCCCATGACCTCTTAGGTATTTAGGAAATTCACTTTAATTAAAGGACTTATTAAAATGAATGCCCCTTTATAATTAATTGGGGTTAATTTGGAGAAAATTCTAAGTTTTGGGGCTTTAGTGATTTAATTTAATCAAGTGAATATTAGCACTTGATCTAAAATGGATGAGATCTAATCTTGGCCATTGAAGTTAGGGTTTTGGATCAACCCAAAAGTATAAAAGGGAGCTAAGGGGAGAGGAGAAAGAAACAAGAGAGAGACTTAAGGATTGAGTGAGAATTAGGAGAATGATTTTTTGATTTCCAGTCCCTTGGGCAAGGGTGAAGAAGGAATTTCATCCAAGTGGGAAAGAAGAAGAAATAATTTGTAATTCCTAGGTCAAGGAGAAAATAAGAAAACAATCTAGGAGCAACAGGTAGTCATACCAGTAGGGTAGAGGTGAAGTTGATAAGGAAAAACAATAAGTAGAAAAGGTGTACAGTACAATTGTACAGATTCTGCACAACCTTAGAGAACATGCCGTACACAATTCGTACAATCATATGGATAGATCGAACATAATACGTACAACCATACAGACAAATCTGTACATGACCATATGGTAAGGATCCATACAATCCGTATAGTCGTACAGATAGGTGGTACGACAACAACAACAATAAATTATTTTTTCTATGTTTTTTGTGGAGATCTCTGCGGCAAAATTTCAGTTGATTTTGATCTTCTGAAGGGAATATTTTGCCAGGTTTGTTGTGTAATTTTCAAGGCCATTTTCCCAGGAAGGGAGCCCTTGTAAGCTTGAATTATTTGTTAATGAAAAACTGATTTTGAAGGGCATGAATCTGCTAGTGTTTTTATGTGATATGTTTCCTAGTTTGCTTCCGTTGTAATTTATTGTTGATATATTTCAAAAAGTGTAAAATAATCAGTGAGCTGAAATTAAATTTTAAGCAACGAAAATCACTAGGAGTAATTTTATCTAGTGCTAAAATAAGAAAATTCAACATCGCGGTGATGAAAGGTCATTATAAACCTTGAGAGCCACGGGTGGTTTATGAATTTTAACCACTGAGAAACACATCATTAAATGTTGCATGGGGCAGTGCATACATAGTTTGATTTGAATTGCTTCAAATCCAATGACGTATACCCCACCCTAGGGACAATTAATGTTGCATTGCTCGGTGGATAATGTTCACTTGGGTGGATTGTTTACATGAAGGGAATTGAGCCATTAAGGCACCATTGTAAAGGTGATAACCAATAATGAATGGTATTATCAAATAGTAGGTGTCATTGTTGTGAATGCCATACTCTGTAATAGGGGTTGATTTGTGAGTTCGTTCACTTTTTTCTTTTAAATTCCAAAAAAGAGGTTTTCAAAAGAGAAAATTTGTGAAATCGATGAAATTTGTGACTGTTGGAGAAGTTTGCTTGTAAACCGTAGCATTTCTTGGAAACAAAGTAGTGGATCCATAGTAGGATATGCCTATTTCCAATTTAAAATATATATGGTGTATTTAAAACTTAAAAATGGCTTGTTTATCCCATATAATGTTGGACATAAACAAAAAAAATTGATGAATACAATTTTAAATCATGGAAACAAAAGATGTTTTCCATATTTGAATTCATATATTTGGACAAACTTTGTATTTGGAAAAGAAATTCAGAGTGAAACCAATGTAGATGCCCAAGAAAAGTATAATGCAACGAATCAAGAGGTTGTGATGTTTATCAAGCTCTTGGTAATGAATGAGATACTTTTTGAAGTTCAAGATGGTAATGATGCATAGGAACCTACGATAGATGCATGAAACCTCAGACAAAGGTAGAATCTTTTTTTTTTAAAATATGTTATTCTCAATTAAAATGGAGGAGTTTGACTCCTTACAAGATATTTTATTAAAAATCAAGTATATTAGAGATCGATTGACAAGACAATTGAATATGAAGATATGATGGTTAACTTTGAGGAGTTTGCTTTCTTCCTATGCAAGTTTTATTGAACCCTTACACATTACTAGTATTGATAAATATTTGACGTTTCAGTAGTTGAGCACTAAACTCTTGCAACAAGAAAGATGTAAAAAGTAGTTTGGATATAACTATGGAATTGGGCTTATGAGGATGTATTTGTAACTAAGTTTAAAAGGATGGGTGGTAAACAAAGTGAAGATAATGTTAGTAACTCTTTCAAGTCAGGTAAATACAGAAAAATCGTTAAATGCTTTTTATTGTGGCAAGTTAGGGCATATAAGTGGAGTTTGCAGGAAGTGTTTGTAGCCTATGCGTAACTGTGTGAACTAGTAGGTGTAGTTAAAACCCCAAAGAACACAGTTATCCCAACAAAAACCTACTGGTGTTCCCCACTGTCACCTCTATAATTACCTCTCTGCACTTTTGTTTCACTCTTTTCCAACTTGAGGGGGGTCTTCCCTAGGATAGGATTGCTAGGCTATATCAATGAAGGGCACAAGGTGATTTTGGAAGAGATATCCTTCGCAAACGTGGATTATTTTGTTGTAGTATAGGTGATGGAAGGGTCTTAAAGACTAGTGCCAGTCCCAAGGAAATAGAGTCAAGGGAAAACAAGACCAATGAAAGGCGAAACAAGTTCATGAAAAGGTTAGGGAGAATTAGAGCCCTTATCGTGCCAACCAACAAACCCTAACATGTAACATCATATTTGTGAAAATTACTAGGAGCTTCCTTGCAGTGCCAACTCAAAACCATGTTAATAGGGTGTTCCTTATACAATGAATTGTTACAAGTTCTTACTCTAATGATGATTCAGAACCACTTAATGTCACGCATAAAACAACAAGGGATGGAGGGAAACTTTCTCATAATCCTTTCAATGTGACAAGATTGCCCTTCTATGGCCCTAATTATCACAATCCTTCCAATGTGACAAGACTACCCTTCTATGGCCCTAATTATCAAGCACTGACTATCGCACATACCATTTTGCAACATAAAAGATAAGAACTAGAAACCACTTACAAATGGAGAAGAAAACCCATGAACTTCAAATGTTCCATAATAAGATATAACATTAAGCTCCAAGAGAAAAATATCTCACAAATCCAACCATGGAAAATTAGTGAGAGAACCGACCCTTATATAGGTTATAGCTCATCTTCACTCTTACAATAAAATAATATTCATTTTCTAACCTAGAATAGAGTGAACAATAATTAACTTCCACTACTTTCTTAATCAACTCCTAAGGGCCTTCATGACTAGTTACTTAAAATAATAGTGATCAACAACCAAAAGCTACCTTCATGACTAGTTACTTAAAATAATAGTGGTCAACAACAACAAGCTCGATACATAATATATGAAACCACACCCCTTATGGGAATCTACTGTAATCAAATATATATATATATATATATCGTCACCTAGGTGATCTTTAAAGAATATATATACTGAAAATTTTCATGAGTAGTGACCCACTCCAAGTCTCGAGAGGCTCCTCCAATGCAGCGCAAGTCACAAACAATGCCATATTCATCTTCCATGCGTCAGAAATAACCATGGCTCGGCCTCGCGGCCAAAAACATGGCATATACTCCATACGCTTAGGCCCATGATCCAAGGTAAATAGGGCAACTGTGAGACAGCCGGGCGCTCAAAGGGCCACGACGTCACCAAAACAGATAAGAGATCGATCGCCGAGCACTTTCTTGACAAAAAACATTTGATGCATCCTGTCCCACCCATGGAAATTGGCACTCAGGTTCGAATCTCTGACGACCAATACCATGAAGAAGAGAGAGATATTATATGGATCAAATCGGACAAATGGACTCAAATAAAATGGATGAATTGGGGTGAAATCGTGACCAAAGTGCAGAATATAGGCACTTTTGTTCGGATAGATACGCATTGAATCTACACCCGTTTTTGATCTGCTTGAAAACGATTAATGCTGTGTATTCTCCTCAAAAGTAAACTGTGTCTTTTCCTGTCGAATGCGTCGTCTTGGAAAAGTTCGATCTAGTCCCCTGAATCATTCAAAGTAAATAAAAAATGGGAGAACCAGGAATGATATGTAGAAGTTGTTTATGCGTGTCCATAAGAGAAAACCCCTGCTCGCAGACTCAGCCTCAAAGTTATTTCGATTCTCTCCATTCTACCATAATTGCTTGGTGAATAACCAGATACTCTTTTCTCGGGGTCACTATGTGCAAGATGTTTTAGGAAAATTACTGAGATAAGGCGCCCTTAGGGTAAAATCATTTGAAAGACGCCCAATTGGAGTGTTCATCATATCCCAGGCCTAACGACCTCATTTCCGGGCGGACAGCTAATGCACACAATGCATCAGTTATCTCCTGCTTCCTTCATAACCTATAACACTTCACCACTGTTGAGTAACCCAGATTGAATGATCCTGCTCCAAAACGCTGATTAAGTGTTGTTCATTGGGCCCAGAACTGCCCAGAATTGATCTACTGCTGCTAAACATAGCCAGCAATGTATAGAACTGCCTCTAGGAATAAAGCGATCAACTTTTTATACTGATGCTCTGATTCTGCACACAGCTCCCTGTTGAAGCCCCGGGTATGTAAGTGCTGGAATGTTTTTTCCAAGGCTAGCGACAAAGGGTGACAGCCCAATCTGAAAGGCTTCAAACAACTCTGCGCAGTAGCAGTTCTATCCCCATACTGTTTGGTATGGTTGACTCCCACGAATATTAGGCCTCCGTTGGCACTTAAGTGGGTTGATCCTGATAGATCTGTCTTCCTGTAAGGGAAGATCAAAAGGTGTTCTGTCTCTAGGAGTGAGTAGTGTTTGCTTTAAAGGAAATCTAAGATAAGTTATATCTAAATCAAGGAATGTGTTTTGATGTGCAGGATAATCAGATCTAGAAATTAATAAGTGTTTCACCAATCAACATACATGTGAACTGGATCTCTACTTATCAGCTCAAGACATGGTCAGAGAATGACAATTGAATGATTTTGGCTTAAGGGTTGAAGCACATGTGAGATCGTCTTGTTATGACATGCTAATTGAAAACTTGGCATTAATGTGATAATAACTCTTTATCATTTGCAGAAATAGATAAATGAGTTGAAGAAATAAATTCATTTAGCACATGAAACACATGGATCGTAAGTGAAGACAAATCTAACCTATAGGATGTATTAATTATGGTTGCAAAACAAAACAGAGTTCATTCATGAGCCGAAGCGAAAATCATAATCTATCAAAGAAATTTGATAAATCAAACAAAAGAGATAGCAAGAAAAAACTAACTGTATTTCGTTAAGCTTGCAAAAAAATACATTGTCTTAATGAAGTAGAGTATCTCCAGTCCTCTTTCGGTGATTTTCTCCCCCCCCGCCTTTGCCTTATGAGATCTCTACCATTTAAATAATAATTACATAAAGATACAAAGGGTCGACTTCCCATAAAACAAGGATTACATAATAAATATAAATTAAGAATGGCCAAGGGCGACTCGCCACTTGGCCCAAACATCTAATAATTCGTCCACATCATGATACTTAGCCAATTCTAGTCCCAACTGGGCATTACATGTGAAGGAATCAATCTCATTCTTGCTTAGTTTATGCCAAGTACGTAGAAAAATGTGGATCTTACTCTCCAGACTGATAGGTTGCTTGATCAATTTCTCGACCTCTGAAATCTTTATGTGCTCAAGCTACTGAATTCTCTCTTTGGCCTGCGCACACCTACTATCAACCTGCTCAATTAACAACTTTGGGGGACAAGCCTTCTCAATAAGCTCCAGAGTCAGAAACTGTAGCATGATCATTATATTGTCTGCAACATACCATCTTATACTACAAGTTGCTTGTGCCCTCTGTATTGTTTCTTCAACTAAATCACAAGCATTTTTCCAGGCATCCAAAGATGTTCTTATTCTCCTAAACCTGCAGCTATCTAAAACTGTGATATCCTCATATTTGTTCTTAATATACCTTTGCCATTCAATAATATCTTCAATGACCTTGGAAGCTTGTTTCCTTTTTTCAATATGTTGCTCAAGGATAATGGAAAGTCGATCAAAATCATTATAAGTCTCCTAAATATCATTCAGGGAACTAAATAGCTCAGTCAACAGTTTGTGATGCTCTTCATTTATTTTAAAGGCCAAGTCCTTGAACTCTTCCTCAGAGAACCTAGAGAAAGAAGAAGTGGTTGCATTGGCAGCTGCATCCTTCACCTGCTGCTCTAGTATTGCTATCTTCTCAGCATTGCCATTTTTTTGAACTTATGTTCTATGCTTGTAGATCCCTGAGCTAACTTTCATGCTCATTTATCAACTCATGAAGCTGATATTCATGTTCATTAATTTTGATTTGTTGCTCCTAGAGCTTCTTCAATTCTTCTTTCTTGGTCTCAATCTCCTTATTCAGTGAAGTAACTGAATCCTAATTAGCTCCAACAAATGACCCCATTGCTGCAGTAGTGTCTAATGCCTCCTGCTGGATCTCAGCAGACTATTTTGTCCAAATTATTTGATTAGGAACATGCCCTTGCACCATAGTTGCTTCCTTGCTTTTCTTATTACCTCTTTTCACCACTGATTTGGATGATCTACTGTAGAATTATTCCCCAAGGGAAACCACAACATCATCTCCACAATCAACTATCAACTTTGTTGAAGATGTGGCTACATTACATGTTGCAACTAGTGGGGTTGTTTGGGTGACAATAGAATTTGGGATGGACATAGTGATTTGGGAGGTAGATATAGAAGAGGTGGTGGTAGTAGAAATTGAAGGTACAAAAGTAGGAAAAGTAGTTGAAGTGAAAACCTCAGGAAAGGAAATAGAGGCAATGGTAACTGATGGCTACAGAGAAACAGTTGGGCCTTGCATCTCAGTAACTTGTGGCAGTAAGGTGACAGGTGGAGTTAACAAGGTTGGTTGTGAAGTAATGGAAGAAGTAGCAAGTATTTTAGCTATGGTAGATGGTGAAAGGGTAACATCAACATATGATGTGAAAGGGATCTCATTAGAAGTGAGTCGGGATGTAGGATTTAATGTAGAAATAGTGATGGTGACTTCAAGAAAATGAACCTCTGGGGTGGTATCATCCATCACAATCCTATCAAGCAAATCAGCAATAGCCTAAGAGACTTTAGTGACCTCTTGTATAACAAGCACAACAGGGAAAAGAGATATGAATGGAAGCCTTTCATCTTCTGCATCACTGTCTTCAATGTTTAATGTGGGTATCTGAGACATAGGGGCTTGAATCTTCTGCCTTTTTGCTAGGGTGCTTGCAGCAACCACTTGAGTATCAACCATTGAGGTCAAGTGTGCCAATTCCTTCTTTATATCTACAGCTGATTAAATTAAAATCTTCAGTTCTGCATCAGGCTTGTCTTGTTGAACATCCTCCACAAGGCCTTTGTCTTTTCCTTCATCCTGGTAGGTTAACATCAGGGGAGTGTTTTCCTTTTGTGCATCTTTCTCTGCCCTGTCCCTTTTAGCCTGTTCTTCAATTGAGAGTTCCAATTTCCTGTAATTCAAAACCTTGGACTTGATATCCTGTTGGTATTGGAGAATGAAAATTTGTTCTTCTTTAGATTTAGCCCTAATCAATACCTCAGAAAACAAATTGACTCCCTGATAAATAGAATCATCAGGGGTAGTCTCATGAGCATAAGTAGTCTTCACATGTTCCTAGGCAAATTGGTTAGCCATGAATGCCTTGGGATCATGCATCCTTTTGGGGGATTTTCCTAGCTTTAGGGAAACACTTTTCTTCCCCAACACTGCAGCATGTGTTGAGTTTTGAATGATCATAGGCCCAAGGTTCAATGGGAATTTGGGCCATCCTTTTCTTTTAGGTCCAGTTAACTTCAGGAACACTCCATCAGTAACAGTCTGATAAGCAATCTCTTCTAGAAAAAATTATCTGGGACTATTCTTGGGAGCAAATAAACTGTATTACTTCCCCACACCCTAATATAGGAGAACTATTCTCCTACATACCAATCACCAATAGTGGGTATAAGTGTTTTGGCATGAGCAAAGAAGGAAGGTGCATCCTCTTTGAAAATATTCTGATAAATTGCTCCAAAGAAATGACCACAAATGTCATACAACATAGGTCCAAAGTTTTTTTCCCATAATGCAGAACAATATATATGAACCGGGGGTGCTGAAAGGGTCCAGCTCCATCCCATGGAGGGGAATTGGAAGGCTGAACAAAATACATCAAGAACATATGCTGAATAGTAAAAAGGAGGTTTCCTGGAAGCCGATGTTTTCTAGTAACGTTCAATTGCTGACTTTAACTCGGCTGAAAGAATCTGAGCCCAATTAAAAGTTTCCCCTGTCGTGAGAACATGATGAGCCACAGGTGCCCATTCAACTTTAAACATAGAACAGTTTGGTAAGCCGTATAGTCTACAAAGCATGGCTGCTAGGAGAGAAAAAGGTTACTTGAACCACAAAATAGGGTAGGAATTATCAGCTTTGGGTGTGAAGTTGGCTAGCTTGTTCATCCAGGATTTTATCATTTCATCAAAGTTAAACCGGGTCTTTACAGAGTCTAGGAAAGCTACATTGAGAAATTGGTTGGCCGACCTAAGGGCATATTCTTTAACAAAAACTTCTGAGTGGAAAGAAGTCAGTTGGGACCCTGCATTATCGTTGAAAGAACGGTCTTTGGGGTCTACATGATCAATTATCCATTTTACAACGTCTGTGTATGGCAGGAGCGTTGGTTTGGTTGTTATGGCATGCAACTGAGAATCTCTGATATTCTCATAAAAAACTAGTTATCCCGAATTTCTGACACATCATCATTGTCAAAGATAGCATAAATTCCTGACCAATCCAGTTGATAGGTTTCAAACACTCTATTGCTGGTATCGGTGAGAATGCCAGAGTTAGGGTCTTTGTTGTTCAAGTCTTTTAGGGCTGCCTTGGAGCGGGTATTTTATGACATGGTGGGAGACTGGTAAATTCTAATAAATAAATAAAACCAATCAATAAACAGTTTAAAAAATGAGGAAATTCTGTAAACAACCAATGGGAAAATAAAGAATACCAACCCATGCTGACGAAAGATGCAGTAAAACAACCCTGGTAAAAACCCGCAGTAAAATCTTTGTCGTGGGTGAAATTCACAAAATTGAAAATGGTAAAGAAAAAAAAAATTCAAAATATTTAACACACTTGTGGAATGAAATATGGATCGTAGGATCAAACCAAATCAACGGCTAAGATTTAAAATGAAAAAGGCGGAAGAAGAGTTTCAGAATTGATTTTTGCAACAATATACATGATTTCCACAATCTGCAATCCGAAATGCGGATTGCAGGTTACGAAAACACAACTTTAAATATAAATGAACCAAAAGTTCCCACAATCCGCAATTGAGGGTTGCGGGTTGCGGTCACAAATGAAACAATTAAAAACTATGTTCCTTCCACTTTTTGCAAATCCGCAATTGCGGGTTGTGGATTGCGGACACGCAAAGTGCAAACTTATTTTTCAAACTCTTTCCTTAATCCGCAATGTGGGTTGCGGAAAAGAAAATCCAATTTATTCAAAATAATTTCCGACATCCGCAATCCATAGTTGCAGATTGCGGGTTGTGGAAAGAAGGAATTTCAAACCCAAATGACCAAGCATCCGAAATCCGCATTGCGGATTGCGGAAAGGACAAATCTTGGAGAAAATTTATGTTTTCCGCAACTCACAAAAACACACAAAAATCCAAAAATATTTGAAGGGAAACTTATTAATTGGATTGAGTCACGACAAAGAAATGAAATGTATGATCGACCTCATGAAACCCCAAAATGAATAAGGTAATTAAACATTACCTTTGCAAATAAAAATTGGGGCTCCCATTTTTTATTACAAAATGGGATCTGTTGTGCCTACAACACTCCCAAACCTACAAAAGCTTTGCCTGAATGTTGCAATATATTAAAAACATCTAAGGTGCTCACCACTTTGTTATCATCTAGAATAATATCAAGGACTCTCATGTGGATATGTAAGAGTAGACATTGCAAAGATATTCGGTGGGACAATATTAGATAGGAGACTCCTAAAGTATCCAAGTCGTTAAAAACAGGTCAGAGTATACTCCAAACTCAAGTCTAGCAACAAGTTGAAATCTGCCTAGACATACTTTGTAATAATTTTGAAACACCATCCTTGATAAATCTGCGTTAATCTTGCCTAGAAAACATCAGGAATCCGCTCAGAAGCCCTATGTGGACACCCTATGCAAATAGGGGGGAACATGATGAAAACACATCTGAGATCATTCTTTCGATGATCATTCTGAAAAGAAACATGGTTATATAGATGAACACATGGAGGAGGAAGAGTTTTGTGTGTTCATGGCCAGAAACAAGGATTGAAAGAGTGGTAATGTAATGCTCCTTTTTCACCTATTTTTTTTAAAATGGTAAGTATCATTTCTGAAATTCATTATTACAAATCAAACATGGTAACCAAATTTGATGAAACCGAAAAATAGTTTTGATAACCAAGTTATCCAAACATGATCCCAAAAAATTCCAATTTAACATAACATTATCTATATGTGTTCATATGCATTAGCATCGGTTATAAACATACGATTAAATAAATATAAACCAAATACATCCTAGGCAAATTCTAGGAATTAATTGAAATTAAAATACATTACACGAACATAATGCAAACGTTAATGTAAACATTACCTTTGGCTCTCATAGATTTTAATGTATTTTCGTTATAACATAATGTAAACATAATGTAAACCTTACCTTGGCTCTCAAAAATTTTGATGTTGGTATCCAATGTTGGTCGTATGGGTCTCATCCCAACCAAAGTCCAATTGTAACCTCATAACTTGGCAACTGCACACAGTACTACGGAATTTACTCCAGCTATTGCTCAAGCCATTGATCGTATCAGGAGTAGATGGCCGGGGTTCGCATCAATGGATTTCATCAGTTGGGGAGTTAATGTTTCCAAAACTGGGTTCAGTGGTCATCCACCGGTACCCTCAATAATGCAGCACTGCAAATGCGGTGGGAAACAAACCCATTGTTTGCATGCCGGTTCAACTTCCCGAGCTAACGCTCAACCGAGGAAAAGTGTAGAGTAGTGTGAAGTTTTTCGTGTAAGCTCCAGGAGGTTGGTAGCTTGAAACGAAATGCTTGCCCTGAGCTCACGCTGGAATGCGTGGCTTGGTGAGGAAGGGTAACAACATCAGTTGTTGTTTGGCTGGGGAAGCTCCAGGTTTGAGCAACGCCTCTGCACGCAGATGCCACGAGGTAAAACCAAGGCCACTTTTGTTTACTCATATTTATATATGTTTTATATAAGCTCGGAACTGTGATACTAATCTTGTTTGCGTTTTGTGCAGGTTTAGGGCTTGGTCGCAACCTCTTGTAACAGATGCTGACTACGCTCCTCTTCAACAGCTCGAATCTTAGTTATCCCATCCACAAATCACAATTCCACTAAGGCAGGTATGCCACCGTCAATTTCAAGATTATCTGGCCATTTCCCACCCCGTCGATGTGGCAAGAAGAGATGGGGTTAAATATGCTTGCATTTTTGTTTAAGTTAAAGCCGAGACCATAGTCTTGGCCAGGTTGCAAATTAGCAAGAGGTTTATGTAACCTCCGATTTTTTTTCAAGATTTGTCAGGTTTAAACCCTAAATACGAACCAGCCTCTATGGCTGGGGTTTTGGTCTTCCCGAATTAAAATATATATCATCACTGTGATACGCAGAGTTTAGACCAGACGCAAGTCACCACGATCTTGAATCTAAATGTACTCCAAGATCTATTTTGTTCTCGGTTTTCATGGCGGAATGTTTATAGTTTATGCAATAAAACAAATCTTCCTTGGTTAAATGTATTCCAAGTTCTGTTTTGTTTAACGTAAGTCAATGTATTTTATGCATAGTTTGTGCTTGTGTGTGTTAACACTGTGTCGTAATGACTGTATATGCCAAAACAAGATCCAAGAGTAGGATATCGTACTCATATTTGATTGACTAATTTCTGCAAGTATTTCGATTTTTGAAATAGTAATTGTATAATGCTCTGTTTGCACATATTCGGGTATAATTTCAAGACCCTATTGAACACATAAACTTTCATCCTATTTATTTTATAGAAAAAAATAATGGAACATATATTACAGTTCTGCTAGTCTATATTTTTGTATGATGTGCTCTATATATGCAAAAGATATGAAATCCCTATTTTCTTAATACAAATGAACAGAGGAATTAATCCCAATGCATCTTCAGCCCGTCTTGTAAATATAAAAAATACCACTATTAGCATTTTTGTTCAAATAATGCATTTATTTTCTATGTACAAGATTATATAGTTTCTATCATAAAAAAACTCATACCTGTTATTTTCGGATGCACACATACTCTATTTTCACAATGCAAGTAGGAAATAGAGTAATCTAGGTCAAGAATCACTCCACAGGATTCTTGGTCAAAAACACAATAAAAATTTTGTTTAATAAACTAACATTAACATTTGCTCAATACTCAAAATTTACTAGCAGAGGATTCACATAACCAGTCTAATGGTAAATAAAATCATTCTGTAAATAATGATATTATAATCATTCCATCATAAGTGAAACAATACTTATCTGAAATCTATGATGACTAATAGAACACAGGCACAAACCACCCAACCATAGACCAACAAGTCTCTCTGTGCTCTCATAGTCACCCCCGAGCTGAGTACACAGTTCCTCTAGGTTTGGAGTATATTCTTGAACCTTTTATGCCATTTGTTGCCATTCAGTCATTAAATTCTGATTACAGAAGAAAACTCAACACTCACTCAGTACTCCTGAGTTTTACTGAGTGTTCCAGGTACTTTTAAGCCTCTGATTCCTGGAATCAACCTCTCACAGCCTCACAGGGTATTGCATTTCTCCTGCAAATGAATTGGTAGTGCTCCTACCAGAACACATCTCGTGTTCTATTCCATACCCAGCTGTAGTTGTTCCACTTTTGGTTCAAGTCTGTGCTCCAGACTTAACCTTTCTTTTTCTTGCTCTTCTTTCATTTCTTTCTTTTCCTTTATGTTCTCTCTTTTCCTTTCTTTTCTCTCTTTTCCTTCTTTTTAATTCAGAATGTTATATAAGAATAATCCCCTCCTTCTTTCTTTCTTGTTTTCAGTTTCTTTTGTGTTTTTCCCTTCTTTTTATTTCTTTAATTCAATTATTCCCCAAAAACTCTTCTTTAGGGTTTTTACATGTGTCTCAATAATATCTTAATATTTATTTTATTTTGTATTTATCCTCTAGACCTATAGGAACTGTGACTCCCATCTCTTTAATGTGTCGGTTCACATAGTCATCAGAAATTTAACCCTTTTGAATTTCTAATGTCAAATAAATATAATGAAATAATACTTAGAAAAATAAAAAAGGGGTTACAAGTCCAAAATTGGGGTATTACAGGTAAATTTGATTGGTATGATTATTCACGGGGTTCTAGACATTTTACTATAGTGTTGATTGGTATGATGATTTTGTAGAGGACAAATCTCAATTTGATTATGTTGTGTTGAGTGGCAGAGAAGAATATAGGATTAAAGGAAAGGGAAATGTCTTACTTCATCTAAGAGGTAAGAATATATGATTAAAGATTCATGTTATGTTCCTTGTATTAAATATGCCTTTTATGTTCCTTTTGGAGAAAAATATACTTTCGATAAGGAATATAATGAAGCATATTCCATACTTGTAGATTTTAGTGATAATATGTGTTTTATTGTTGGTAAGAATAACAAAAATATGGGTTCTATAGGTGTGGAAGAAAGTTAATTTCAGTTGATAGAAGTTGAGAATGAAGGGTTGGTTCAACAAAAACATGGTTGTAATTTTCACTAAAAACTCAGCCATAATGTCTGGTCAAGAGAGATGTCAAGTGAGTCAAAACTCAAGGAATGCTGAAGCAAGTCAAAATCAATAAAGAAGAAAAAAAAAACATTAGGTATATTATGCATTATTTGTGGTAATTCCAAAGAATACGACCCCTCGAGAGGGTGAGAAGAAGACCCATAGGGAGAGTGAGGATGAAGTGATAGAATGAGATGATGCTTCTTCAGAGTAGTAACAAATTGTTTTTTATATGTTGGACTGTTGAGATGGGGAGGAAGTTAGTTCAGTGAACAAGCCAAGTTCTATGTCAATGGTGGAAAGGCTGACTGATGAATCGACATTGTTTCTAATTTGACTAGTGAGTCGATGGTCAAACGAAAGGACAGTGACATAAATTGGATTTAATTGACCTTGCTAGATATGTTTCACTTTCGATTGCTAGTTTCAATATCTTATCTTGGAGTGGACAAACAACATGGAAAGCTTTTCACTTTTCATATTTGAATAAGAATGTTAAATTACCATTATGGGAGGGTATTAAAGATAATGGTAATTCTTAGACATATTTAGAACTTACATGTAGAGTAATGTTTCATTAATAACGTGATGTAATAATGAAGAATTCCTCTTGTTGTTGCCTAATACACACCTGGGGGGAAACATGACAGAAAAAATTCAAGCCACTTGATGTGTCCTTGGGGGAAAGTCAGAGTCAATTGCTGTCACCAGATTACTCGACTCCTCCGTCTAGGCTTACTCCTAGCGAAGCCAAGGGGGGTGGTCCCTATAAATGAAACTATGGCTTTTAAACTATGAAAGCAAGTAAAAGCTATTCTAGGAGTTAATACGATGAAATGGAAAAATGTTACAACAAAAAATACAATTGCAATTAAATTTAATTACCACAACACATGATATAGATCAATTCACGACATTTTATGATTGAATTAAAACATTTGTAAAGAATAATGACCAGTGCCAAGAATATGAATGTGATTGCTGTTGTGTTGTGTTGTGAAAGTATTGCAAATGCTTGTTGTAAATTTTATTTATTAATGGGTATTATGGGAGTGGGTAAATTCTTGGTTTGCCCAAAGAAATCTAACCTCTTGAACTGGGTGCTATAGCGGCTTAGCCAAGTGTCCAACAAGGCAAGGATGAACCTACTTAAAGTAGCCTTCTGACTCTATGGTGTACACCCACACAACCTCCATAGTTCGTAAAGTTATATTTGATTGGATTTTCCTATTTAAAACTACTTGGTCTATTCCCTTTTCTGATTCACCCAACTGTTCAGACTAGGATGCAATCGTCAAGAGCATACTTCAGGATTTGAGCGTTGTAAAATTTTATTAAGTGTGAAGTGGATGATTCAAACTACACTACACCCCAAGAGTCTATTTTCCACACACCACATAATGGTGCAGTACTTCGGGAGAGCAAGGGGAAAATTTTATAAAGTAAATTTTAGGAACAATTGTAGTTGTTGAAACACATAAGCATAAAAAGATAAATCTATTGAAAATGGTCCATTGAGGACGTTTGTGTGATTTAGTGTTGTTGTTTAATTACTATGAACTTAAATGAAACTAACCTAAACAAAATTAAAAAAAAAATTAAAAAAAAAAACAACAACGTGAATCCCCCTTGGGGAGATGGGGGGAGGCACTGGAATAGCCTATTGAGCTCTCTTTATTACTTAGTTACATTTGAGATTTAGGAGAACTATTGCTTTCCTTTTATCATTAGGGAACAAGACAATTTACAATGTAAAAATGAAAAATAGAATTGCTTGCAAGTGGTTCTCCAAATTGTCCTGGAAGCTCCAAATCCAGTGTTTTTTAGCTTTTACTTGTTCAAACCTGCTAAGCATGGAAAATAGACCAGCAAGCTTAGTTTATAAAAAAATAGCCAAAAGCACTTTAAGATTTCTTTTGGCAATACTACAAAATTACTTAAAATAAACTGAATGGACTAGTATATAAAAAGGGGTTTTTGGATGATGTTGGAAAATTCTAAAATGAAATTTTTATTACTTTAAAAGTCTAAACATTCTAAACATGCAAAAAATTCTAGAGAACAAAAAAGTTTCAAGCAATCCCAAAAAAATGTTGATGTATATGTAACTTTGGAATGTATTTCACATATATGTATATTGTATTCCTATAGAGATGTTATTATTCCTATATACGGAAGTGTCGTCATTTATATTGTAAGTGTTGTAACTTATACTTGATGGGTTATTAGACCACCTTGTTGGGGTCGGCCCTGTCTTAGTCATGTGGGTCAAAGGGTTGTTAGACCACCCTATTGGGGGTCGGCCATGTGGGTCAAAGGGTTATTAGACCACCCTATTGGGGGTCGGCCCAGTCAGCATTATGTTATGTGGTTAAGTTAAGGTCGACCTAGCAAAGGTTATTAGGCAAGTCAAGTCAAGTATAATTAGAGTGCGAGAGGCACTCTATTTGATCATTCTATTCTCACACACACTCTTTGGAGAGTGGCACACTTGTGGAGGAGGAGAAGATGCTGCTAGGAGATGTCTATCTCTTATTCTTGGGTTGTATCATTGCTCTATCTATCTCTGAGGAAATTATTGGGGTTTTTCACCTTTATAGTTTTCCCCAAGTAAACTCTGTGTCTCTTGTGTGCTTGCATTATTGTGTCCATGATTGATATGTTGTACATGTTGTTCTCTCAGTTAAGATCCTAGATCATATTGAAGTAAATTCTGAAAAATTAACATGGTATCAGAGCTAGCCTGAAAGAAGGCATGGTATGGCAAGTATGACACTTGTTGCACTTGCGATGCTAGGGCTTGATATAGAAAAAACCAGTCATTGTAGCACTTTCGCTATAAATCCATTTTGGCGAAGTTTTCAGATCTAAAAATTTTACAGGTCGTAGATAAGATCCCCATGTACCTTGTATCCAAAGTAAAAATTCTAATTCGTTGTACTTTGTGTTTTATGATCTGTACAATCTAGGGTTTCTGCCTCTTCCAGATCTGAGTCATAAACAGGTGACCTAGGAAAAAAGGTCATAACTTGGGCTAGGAAGTTCCAAATGAAATTTCGTAAAAAGTGACAGGTAGGGAATTGAATGTACTTTCACAGGCCGAAGGGTCAGAGGCTGAAAGTGAACCAGTGACATGTGGAACGTCGTACAAGTTCACTCTCCTGTTTTATCCCATAAACAGGCCACGTTGCAACACTTGGCATAAATCTCTCTCAGAGAATCCAATTGAGGTCATACCTATGGGGTTGGAAATATGACAGGTCAGGATACCATAGGTAGAAGTTTCAGACCTTGTGGATTCATAATTTTGAAGTTACACTAGAAACAACCAGGTGCATATTTATGTCAAAACAAAATTGGATTTTGAGCACCTTCATTCATGGCTCCGGGAATTAGGGTTTCGGAGAAAGTTGAAATTTTTGTAATCGGAGACCACGGCTGAATGCTACTCATCAAAATCAAAATTTAGAGACCAAGATAAAAAATTTTGGTTGAGCAGAAGGCCGGGCTTGATCAAACCCTAGTTCAGGACTTTGATTACAAAAGTGGAAAATTAGGGCTTCTGCAAAAGTTGGAATTTTTGAAGTCTGTGACCACGGCTGGAAGCTCCTCAGAAAAATTGAAGTTTAGAGCTTTGAATCGAACCATTTGTTTGGGTAGAAGGGTGGGCTTTATCAAAGCCTAGTTTGGGATCCTGTCTAGAAGATCCGAAAGTTTCAAAGGCAATTTTGAGGGGTGAAACTTTGCAGTTTTCAAATTCTGAGTATACCGGCTTGATCAACTCATCAAGGCGCATCTTTCTATCCTTTCAGAAGTTTGAAATTCAAAGTTTGAATTTTTAGGTTTTCTCTGACAAACCCTAATCCAGCTCCAGATCCAATTTCTGCAAATCAAGTGGATTGGGTTAATCCTAGAAGAGAATCGTTTGGTCACCTGCATAAGTGAAGAAGTTCCTGTTTCAGAGGGAGATGATGCTAAGACCTTACATAAGAAGATTACAAGCAATCTCGACAGGTATGACTTACCCAGGTATGTTTCGAATTCTGTTCATAATTAAGTTTATGATATGTTTGTCTTCATATTATTACGGTTAGTACAATCTTGGTTAATTTTAGACTTGTCGTATCACCTTAATAAAATTATGAATGCATGATAGAAGATATTCATTGATTATGGTTTTTGACACTTATGATTGTACTAATGCATTGTGGTGTTGTATGAGGTTGAGGCTGTCCACTAACATGGAAGGTACATCAAGAAATACAAATCATGTTCTAGTTCAAGAACATATGACCATGGTGACATGAAGACAAAGGTTCATCCATTACCATGGATCACATAGAAGATCTACTTACGAGGTATGTATAACTTGGTTCTATAATGGTTAACCTATGAGATATGTAGGTAACTAGCACAAATCATTGAAGAAAACAAGAAGACATTATGCAGGTATGTTAGACATAACTAGCTAGCATGCTAATCCAGGTATGTTTTTCCTATATCAAGTTAGAATCCTACCTTGTCTTAGGATCTCTTATATAAGTATACATGGCATGATTGATAATGATTATTTATGAAGTTAGAAATTTAAGTAATCTAGGGTTTATGCATATTATGTCTCTTACCTTGATTGATGATATGACTAACCAGAAAAGTCTTTTGGTCAAATATGAATATGCATGAGTAAGAGAAGTCTTCCTTAAAACATTGAATGCTAATGCTTATTATCTGTGTTTGAAATGATCACGACTATACATGTTTAATATTTTTGATAGTATTGAGAATATACTAATAAATGTATGATTATGTATGAGATCTCGAGGATATCACAATAATGATACCTGTAAGCATGTATAGTGATTGAGGATGGATATAAGTTCAAGGACAGGTAATCCAGGAAGCAAAGATCAAGAGGGAGCACACTCTAGTAGTTTCTGCAAGGATGCAGATATTCAGAGGGAGTCGACCACTTCTCACAATCCACGTCAGAATGGAGTTGCAAAGATTCAGAGGGAGTCCACCCAACAACCAAACAAAGATAATTATTTGAATTGTCATTTCTTGCATATTTGTTTGTTTAAATAATTTTGTTCAATGATGTATATGCTTATGTTCCTAGACTTAGGTTGTGTATTATGCATATTAGAATAATTGCATTAATGAACAGTATACTACTAATATGCATGTGATGGGTAAGTGGCCTATGGCACTGTACAACATTCCATTGCTACTTATATAGAATGAAACCTCTTTCCTGACATGTTGGGAGTAGTGCAAACTCTTAACAATGTTCTGGTAGAGATTGGAAGGCATCTAGAAAGTTACATGATATGGATGAATGTTGTATTGAAGCATTGGCTAAAATAATTGCATGACTATATGACATATTTCTTTATGTATAAGAATTTGTTCTGAAAACTATGAGATGTTTCTAATCATGCAATTTAACTTGTTTTGTAGGAAAGATCGTATATACCTTCACCTACAAAAGAAGGAATACAACATTTGTTCCAGCAACAAAGATATCTATTGAAGATATTGAAGTTCCCAGGATCTGGGATGAAGTAATGGAAGAATGCCATGATCAGTCGATCATGAAGAATGATGTTTGGGATGCAGTCCCAAGACCTGAAGGGAAGTCTGCCGTGACTTCCAAATGGATCAGAAGATCAAGCATGCTGCAGATGGTAGCATGGAGAAATACAAAACGAGGTTTGTAGCTCGTGGCTTCTCCCAGAAAAAGGGATTGAGTATGAAGAGATTTCTACACCTATAGCCAGGCACACTTCTATCAGATCAGTATTTGCTCTGGCTGCAGTGATGAAATGGAAGATACACCAGATGGATGTCAAGACAGCTTTCTTGAATGGTGTAGTCGAAGAGGAAGTGTATGTGGAGCAACCACTTGGCTTTGAGACACATGACGGGAAGTCATATATGTGCAGAACCTGGTATGGTAGGATAGACAACTTTCTATCCAGTTTGGGCTTTACCAAGAGTAAAGCAGATTCCAACCTTTACTACAAGGTTGAGGAAGGCAATCCAATGATACTACTTTTGTATGCGGATAACCTATTTGTTACAGGTGAGGATAGATTGATTGCCGACACAGAGCGGAAGCTTGCTGCCGAGTTCGAGATGAAGGACTTCGGGATGATGCACTATTTTCCAGGTATGGAGGTGTGGCAGAGTATAGAGGGAATCTTCCTTGGACAAGGGAAGTATGTAGTGGAGATCCTGAAGAGGTTCGGGATGATGGACTGCAAGGCCATGGCCACACCTATGACATCGAACCTGAAGCTTTTTTGTGATGCTTCATCTGATCCAGTTGATGTCACAGTGTATCATCATATGATTGGGTCCTTGATGTACCTAACTACAGTGTTATCTGTTATACCTCCATATTTCACAGTGTCGCATCTTCACAGTAAAAATAGTTGACGACACTTCCCCTTCTGCCCAAAACACCCAGAAGAGAAAAATGATGAATGATCCATCAAGACAAACCTATCCTGTTAGGAATCAACCTAGCTGAGACTTCATATACCTACACTACTGCTCCTTGCTCAAGCTTAGGATCGCGGTAGTCCCCACTACCGCGCCATGCTCCTTCTCTGCTACGCAGTACTACCGCGCTATGCTCAGTTGCAGGGGCGCGGTACTCCTTTTTTATCCCTTTTTCCATGGCTTGTGGAATATTGATCTTCGAGAGATTTTTGAGGATTGGCATCCCTAATTCGATCCTAACTCACTTTCTTAGATTAGTGTTTCTGATCCACTAAATACTCCCAAGATCCATCCTTCTCTCTTGTTGGTTAACCCTACTACACACTATAAGAGAGAGGCCTTCCATGAGCAAAGGGGAGGACTCTTGGAGACATCAAACATATGATCTTGAATCTTTGTGGAGATAGCTAGAGGAGAAAGCACTTGGAGTTGGGAGTTGGCTTGGACATCAAGCAACCATTGTAAGTGACTTCAAGTTTGTAGTAAAACATAACTTGTCTTGTTTCCCAAATCATGTATGTTGATCTTGCTTCAATCATATGATTTGTTTCTGCTATAGATTTAGATTCTAACATATGTTTCAAGCTTGATAGAAGATTGTATATTGCTTGTATTTTGGTTCATTCTAACAGGTTCATTCGCGAGGACTTGAAGAAGTTTTTGTTATAGATATTTCTCCCTGCGGATAGGTAGAAACTCTCTTAGGTTAAAGTAGACTTTACTGACTCTAAACTAAGACAAAAAGATAACAAATGCTACCTTGAATTCCTAGATCCAAACAAATATTTCAATATCATAATGCTGGAAGAAATGGAAGAGATCTGACTGACCTTTGATTTAATCGCTCATCCTAGTTGTTGCTCCAATATTCAAGTCCTCGCGAATGAACCTGTTAGAATGAACCAATATACAAGCAATATACAATCTTCTGGCAATCTTGAAACATATGTTAGAATCTAAATCTATAGCAGAAACAAATCATATGATTGAAACAATATCAACATACATGATTTGGGAAACAAGACAAGTTATATTTTATTACAAACTTAAAGTCACTTACAATGGTTGCTTGATGTCCAAGCCAACTCCCAGCTCCAAGTGATTTCTCCTCTAGCTATCTCCACAAAGATTCAAGATCATAGGTTTGATGTCTCCAAGAGTCCTCCCCTTTGCTCATGGAAGGCCTCTCTCTTATAGTGTGTAGTAGGGTTCACCAACAAGAGAGAAGGATGGATCTTGGGAGTATTTAGTGGATTAGACCCACTAATTTGAGAAAGTGAGTTAGGATCGAATCAGGGATGCCAATCCTCTAAAATCTCTCGAAGATCAATATTCCACAAGCCATGGAAAAAGGACTAAAAAAGGAGTACCGCGCCCCTGCAACTAAGCATAGCGTCGTAGTACCGCGTAGCAGAGAAGGAGCATGGCGCGGTAGTGGGGACTACCGTGCTCCTAAGCTTGAGCAAGGAGCAGTAGTGTAGGTATATGAAGTCTTAGCTGGGTTGATTCCTGACAGGACAGGTTTGTCTTCATGGATCATTCATCATTTTTCTCTTCTGGGTGTTTTGGGCAGCGGGGGAAGTGTCGTCAACTATTTTTATTGTGAAGATGCGACACTGTGAAATATGGAGGTATAACAGATACCCCCTAAAGTGTGAGGTCAGAAGGGACTGATGGCCGAAAGACTTTACAAATACTGTGCAGAGATAGCATCGAGGAGGGCAATGAGGAGATGAAACAGAAACAAAATGTCAGATATACCACCGAGGCGGGCATTCCCATGCTCGGAAACAATTGACTCAAAGCATGGCTGCCGACCAATACATTACAGATCCATGAGTACTGAGATGATATAGACTGTAGACAAATCATGGCTACTATGAACAAGCGTAGATCCATGAGACAGTAATGACACAGCCATGACCAATACAAAAATGGATCTGTGTGACAATACAAAGGACATCTCCATCGCAACCTAGACGCAATCAAAGTACCAAGGTGCGTCCAAAGTCTTCTACTCAATCGCAAATGATACGAATCTAGCCATGTGATTACAAGGTGTTGAAGTCGAACATGGTAAAAACCATTTGATTACCGGTCAATGATGTGAACCGTTAACAAATGCGAGGGAAATCACCAATGATGTTGATGATCCCCAAGGTATCTATAGTACATCTCAACAAAATGCGAATGAATGAGTTGATGTCGAGCATTCGAGAGATTGTTTGATCAGAGATCAATGATGTAGACCTACTGTCGAACACGAGGAAACCTGCCATTGAGGCATGCAGGTACCAAGGTACTAGTGGTTGATTCCTAAGTCCAATTCTCGGATAGTGATTTGGCGTCGACGGGAATAGACTCGTCAAAGGTGGGACATAATGATTCCCACATCATCGACATGAAATTGGAACGAAGGATAGTATAGGATGATGAAACAATAGAACATGTACTGACACAGCGGAGGTCTGACACAATGAATGACTCTGAACAATGCAACCCTTTGAACATATAACGGCATGAAGCAGGACTTGGCAGCGGGGATTATTGATAGCAGAGGATAGACATCGAACGAGTAGGCTCGTGGCCAAAGAGACGACTCGGGATGATGACCATAACTCGGCAAGAATAGATACCCAAAAATAGACAAGGGACAGACGCATGCCATGTTCAAAGGTGACGACTGACAAGCTGCCAACAAAATAAACTCGACTGGTTTCCCATTTTCCCCCTGACATGATGGACAAGTACCTCTTTGTTGTTTTATGAGCTTGAAGAGGATAATAGATGCTCAGTATAGCTCATCTCATAGATGAGTCCGATCTCACATGTTTTACGAACCTGAGAAAGGAGGGGTTCGTCCCAAGATGGGTCCTTCGATGTCAAGTTTTAACGAGTCCAAGGAAGGAAAAATCGGTAGTTTTTTCACATTTAGAGAGCCTGAAAAACTTAAAGAAGACTCCAAAGTGTACTTTTTTGTGAATTTAGTCCCTCGATCCCGAAAAAGTGTAAAACAATTCCTGAGAGAACTCTCCCAGTCAAAAATTGACTGAGGTATACCTTTCTCGTAAATAGCCTAGACAGGCTGAAAAAGGGGTAACCTATCACCGAATAGACGACCTTTCAAATACTTTTACAAGTGTGAAAGAGACAAGATCACTTGGCAATCTTTTCGAAACGAGGGAGTCTTGAAAAGGGCTTAAAAAGAACTCCAATGGTCTTTTTCGTAATTTTTAATTATTCTGGTCCGAAAGAAGAATAAAATACAACCAAAATAATACTTTCCTCATTGTTTAACGAGCACGAGTAAAGTTGACTAAGCTTGACACCGTTTACTTGAGTTTGAAAAGCACGATTCAGTGTAAAAGCACTTGGAATCTTTTTCAAGTTTTAATCCAGAGCATGAAAAAGATAAAGTAAGCTCAAAATGAAGGTCAAAATAAGTAAATAAACGCCAACGTGAACATTTTTAAAGGAGATCCTGTCAACAAATGCTCATGGAACCATATATTAGTAATGTGAAATGGGTTTTAATTTAACCAGATAAAATAATGAGTAAAAAATAAGTGAAAAAGTTATATAAGGAATAGATAAATATGGAAAGTTACCATTTCACTTGTGCATTTTCCCAAAGAGGAAATTTTATCCATTGAGGAGCAAAAAATTCAAGAGTTCATATCTGGAGACCCGGAGCACCGTTTCAACAGCCGTCTACGCCAGGTGAGAGCTTTCAAGCCCCTCTTTCATTTCATAGGTAGAAAACTTAATTTCAGTAGGAGAAAATTATTTTTTGCGCAGGCCCTAATAGGATTTTTTTTCCCTCAAGACTACCGCACGCTCCCTATATCGGGAAGCACGGTAGTGACAGACAGTACCGCTCTGTAGGGTAAAACAAGGGCGCGGTACTGTACAGTACCGCGTAGTAAGCTTTTCCCCAGGCGTGGTAGTGGCGAAAGTTAAGGAAAGAAAATGTAATTTTTCCCAATTTTTTCCTGAGATCAAGTTGTTAAATTATTAATAAATGCTTCTTGTGACTTTTTGCAGGTGTTTGCAATTTATTTGGGGAAAAATGGTCAGCTGGAAAGAAAGGGAGCATGAAGTGGATGATTTATTGGCTGAAGATGACCAAGCAACCTTGACTTCACTGCGGGAATGTGGGTTGTTGAAATTATTCAAAACAAAAGGTATCCGCAAGCAAGCAAAACTTCTCACCCACATTATACAAATGTGGGACCCCGACATTCAAGATTTCCGAGTTGGAGAACACACCCTCAAGATTGAGCTCAAGGACATTTATTTCCTCACAGGTCTCTCAAAGAGAGGGGCCCGGGTGAATTTTACAGGGTTCATGAACTCCGAGGCGAGCACCGATGCTTTGATTGCTCGTTATTGTCGTCAAGGTTCGGGGAAGAAAAGCGGTAAGGTGGTCATTAAGGATATTGTAGAACTTCCTTTAAAAACCGTGTTGTTCACCATCACATGTGCAACAGGGAGTACGGGTCCCCATCAGGCATCCCGTACACAGATGAATCTTGTTGTGGATTGTATTGCACCAACACTATTCAACTGGTGTGAAGCAGTGTTGACCAACCTCAAAGAGCAAGTGAACAAGTGTAGGATTGGAGAGAACTCTCAGTTTGGGTACGAGAGCATTTTGGTCACCTTCTTCTTGGAGAGGGTGCCATTGTTGCGTCCACAACTGACCATGCCCCCCCGTCCACCTACCAAGCCACGGATGGCTCGATGGAGTGAGTATGCAGGATGGCTTGGAGGGCCACAGCGTTTGGCCTTTGGTGAGGACTTCTTCTCATGGCTCGAGGAACAGTTCTCGATGATCGATGACTACCCATATGCAGGGGTGGACTTCCGCGAGGACATAGACTTGGCACTGCCGGAAGATGAGGATTGGGACAATTCAGGTATGACCTTCATTAATGTGTTTTTTAATTTTTTGAATATATGATTTTTAATTGGTTTTTAGAATGTGTAAAAATATTTTAATATATGTACGTGTGCATGTCGCAGATCGTGTACCACAGAGACCTACAGGCTATTCGCCATTACGTCGAGGCGGTGTTGAGCGCCGAGTTGTTTCGGACGAGGAAGAAGACGCGGATGAGGTGGGAGGGGTCAGGGAGATAGAGAGGAACCTACAGGGTTTAACCCATGGGGTCCTAGCTATGAGGATGGATGACATCCCTTTGCATCTCCAGCGGCATACCGTAGGTGTGCCTAGGCGTATTGGCCAACTCCTCCGCAGGGTGGCTCGAACTATAGTTTGCTATCATCAACGGCATGAGGAATCTAAGGAGGAACATGATAGATATACTTAGATAGTAGTGTTCTACTTTTTGCGGCATGTACATGATATGTAGGCTTTGAGAGCCAAATTTTGTATGGGATTGGATCCCAAATTTTGTCTTTTGAACACAAACTTTATGTATTTGGGAAAAACATTTTTATATGCAGTGATATATACATGGACCTAATTTTATGATCTATTTATTTACAATGGCTTGTGGATTCATTTTATGATGTGTTTTTATATATGGGCTAGATGCCAATCCAAAATGTAATTAGCTAATGAATCAGCTACACAATTGAATTCCCTTGGTATATGTTGATATGAAATAAAATTAAAAGATCATTCCAAGAGGCGTACCCTTTGAAATAAGTGAAGTAGGATAGGATCGCGGACTGTGTAAACACGATTCAAATGGGAAACCACGAGTTGGGAGTCTAGAAAGACCGATAGGGAGTCAATTCTGAGGGAAGCAACCTCTATTAAGAGTCCAATGACTGCATGGTACTCTGCAATATTGTTGGTTGCGGGCCCCAAGCAAGCGGCTCTTGAAGATAACAACTCACCAGTCGGAGAATAAATTACCCATGCTGCGGAAGCAAGGTTCCGGGTGTGTCGGCTTGCACCGTCGGTGAATCCATAGTAGGAAGACATCTGCGCATAAAAGCACAAGTCAAGGTAAGAATGCACGCACAAAAAGATAAATGAAAACAAACTAGGTACATTATGTACAAAAATATCTCGCGCAGGATGAACCTACGTGTAGAAACGTTTGAGGTACATCCCATTGCGGGGTCGTGCCAACGGTGTTCCATCACAATTGACAATTTCATAGGCTCCTTTCTCCAAAACACGTTTTACAACGAAGGGGCCATACCACATAGAATCTAGCTTTCCTTTTCCAAGTTTGTCATGCATTTGGTCGTATGTGAGCATGAGGTCGCCTTCGTTGAAAACCCGAGGTTGAACGTATTTGTCATACTGTGCTTTGACGTGTTTTTTATGAGATTCCTTGGCTAAAGTAGCGTCTCAGCGGGTTTCATCTAGCTTGGCTAGGTATAGAAACCGTTCCTCTTCGGAAGTGGTGTGGGGAAGTAGCTCTATGGCTATCTTCAGTGACGGGATTTCACATTCAATTGGTAAAATGGCTTCCAGGCCATACACTAGTTGGAATGGTGTGAACCCGGTAGCACTTTTCACTGAGGTTCAGTATGCCCATAATGTCGAGAAAAGAGATGAGTGCCAATTGGACTTATGAGTACCCACAATTCGCTGAATCATGCGTTTCAAAACTTGTTAATGGCTTCCACTTGGCCATTAGCTTGTGGGTAGTACGGGGTTGAGTTTTCATGATGAAAACCCAACTTGGCACTCAATTCTTCAATCATATGGTTCCTGAAGTGGGAGCCATGATCGGTCACGATGGATTGTGGGACACCAAACCTAGCTATAATGTGGTTGAATATGAACTGTGCTACTATATTTCCATCCTCAACATAAGTAGGCATCGCTTCAGCCCATTTTGTGAAATAGTCGACAGCTACTATGACATAGCTATGCCCCTCGACTGAAGTGGGCTTACAGTGCATGAAATCTATGCTCCATTTGGAAAAGGGGCCGACGGAAATAACAGGATGGAGTGGAGCAGGATGCGAGCATGTTTTACTATGAAAGAATTGACAGGGTGGACATTTCTTAACCGTTTCAATGCAGTCTTTGAAAATCGAGGGCCATAAATACCCCGCTCGCAGTATCTTCTGGGTCGTAGCCATCCTAGAGAGATGACCACCACATGCTCTAGCATGGCAGTCATTAAGAACGTGTTCGGCCTCATCTAAAGTCAAACAACATCGAAGAACGGTATCAACACCATGCCGGTAAAGGGTATCGTTGACTATAAGGTAGTACTTGGCATGGTGTCGGATACGTCGACGTTCATCACGGTTGAGGTCGGGGCGGAAACGTTGGGTTTGGAGATATAATAAAATATTCCCGTACCATGGGTTAGACGTGCTAATTAGGAACAACGTTTCATCGAGAAGAGAATCGATGGGCTCAGGTTGCTAAGTAACACGGGGCAGGTTACAAATCAACTCGGCAAAGACCAAAGATTTCTTGGATTTGGCTTTGGCAAATTCCAAGTCAAACTCTTATAGGATGACAATCCAGCGAGAATATTTGCCCCCAAGCACTTGACGTGTGAGGATATGATACATTGGATTGAAATCCGCTATGACAGTGGTTTGGCGAAGTAGAATGTAATGACGAAACCTCTGGACAGCAAAAACTGTTGCCAGAGCCAGTTTTTCAACATGTGAATAGCGAGTTTTGGAGTCGAGAAGACTCTTACTAAGATAGTATACCACATGTTCTATGCCATTAGTATCTTCTTGGACTAACACCATACCGACGGTGGAAATCGAAGCTGCGAGATAAAGGATCTAATCCCGTGTGTAATTGGGGGGTTGAATAACAGGATCCTTAGTTAAGGCTGCCTTTAGATGATTAAAGGAGCGTTGGGCTTCGTCGTCCCAGACGAATGGGGTATTTTTCTTTAGAAGCCTCATATAGCCTTTTGTTATCTCGACGAAATTGCAAATAAAACGGCGTATAAAGTTTGCGTGCCCTTGCAAACTTTGCAGTTCTGGTATGTTCGTGGGGGAAGGCAGGGCTAGGATAGCTTCTACCTTCATAGGGTCCAATCGTATGTCGCTTTTGGAGATTATGAATCCTAAAAGTTTTTCGGCTTCGACGCAAAAGACGCATTTATGCGGATTCAAATGGATATTGTAGCGACGACACCTTGCAAAAACGACACCTAAGTGATTAGGATTATCTTCCCTTGTCTGGGAATGAGAGGGAAGGTCATCAAGATACGGCTTTGCAATATGTTTGATATTGTGAAATGCGTACGACATCGCCCGTTGGAAAGTTGCCCCGACATTTTTTAGGCCGAAAGGTAGCTTTCGATATGCAAAGATTCCCCATGGGCAGATAAAGACTGTTTTGTGCTGGTCCACTGGGAGTATCTTGATCTAATTATAGCCGAAAAAGCCATCCATAAATGAAAAGATGAAACTCCCGGCGCAGTTATCGATGATCTGGTCAATGAACAAAGTTGGGTAGTTGTCCTTTGGACAAGCTTTGTTCAAGTCACGGTAATCGACACAGACTCTAATCGTTCCCTGTTTCTTGGCTACGGGAACAATATTAGATACCCATTCTGTCAGTGGGATAGGATAGATAAAACCAGCACGCAAAAGTTTTTCAACTTCTGCTTTGATAGCGGCTTCCTTTCGAGGATGGATGGGTCGGAGTTTCTGCCGAACAAGTCGGGCACCAGGAAATGTTGGAATCTCGTGGACCACGATAGACGGGTCTATTCTTGGCATTTCTTCATAACTCCAAGCAAAAATGTCGCAAAAAGTTTTAAAGTAGGCAGTGTAGAACTCCATTTCGGTGGGAGTGCATGTCTTGCCAATATGAACATTTTCCACGACACCAGGATTCACTAAAATGTCAATGGGAGTGGTTTCCATAAGGTTGGCCAAGTTTCCTTTGGAAAATACTTCATCGAGGGAAGTGGGAAACTTGGTTTGAACCATTCCAAGTGAAGGGCTAGATTTTGTATCGGGCTCAATCGTTTGAATGGTGGGGAACAAAGATCGATGATGGAAATCTCCCCATTGTGGTTCATCACCGCACATAACCTCCATAATTGATTCGTCAGTGGGAAAAATCAATGTGAGAGGATCAATAAGTGGTGGGGATGAATGAGTCTCAGGCAAGAGTTGTGCCACGGTGTGATGGGTAGAAAAATCGACCCACTCGGTGGCTGACTGGATCGCTTCGTATGCTGCGAGGTTCCCATTTAATGGCATGGAGTTGCCGTAGTTTTCAATCTCAATGGGACTCGGGATCACCCAAGAATCATTGGAAGGGGTGACATTTGATGATATCATGATGACTGGTTGAACATGGGACCCCAGCTCTGGGAAAACTCCAATAAGGGAAGAATCCTTCATAAGACCAACGCCAACGTCTTGGAACCGGTACCGAGGTTGATCCAATAACGGGACGGTGTTGGTGGAGTTCGGATGAGAGTCTAGGATACAGTAATCTAGCTGATCTATGGTGACGATTTTCCCTTAATGAGGAAATTGCACGATCCGAAAGACAGTAGATGCTATGGCGGTCATGGCGTAAAACCAGTTCCGACCAAATAGAAGATTGTAATCTAATGGCACATCCACGACTTCGATGTGTACAGATATTTTTTTTCCCCCCAATTCAACACCAATCGCGAGAATGAGTCCATAAGGTTGAAAACCGTGTCCGTCAAATGCTCTGAGAGTAGTGGGAGACGACGTGACTTCGGGTGAGCCTAAGGCTCTCCAACAATTCAAAGACATAATCGACATGGAGGCACCTTCATCTAAGACAGTGTGATGGATACTATTTCCACGGATTCTTGTATGAACCTGGAAGGCTAACTGATGGGAAAGCCGAGGTTTGACATACTCCAAGTTAAACATGATGGTGTTTGAAGTATCCAGGTCCATTGCCCCCAGTGCTGAAAGTAAGGTTCTGTGCTGCGTAGGGCAGTGTTGGGGAACCTCGAGAGTCGACATTGTGCATGGTGCTTGAGCTAAATCCTCAACAATGTTGTAATTTTGGGCAGCTCACGCGTTGGGATTAAATGTCTCCTTTCGTATGGTGCCCTTGGGTGGGCGTAGCACTGTGTCCGTAAGCGGTCTCTCGATGTGGAGATGGCTGTTAGGGGGAGGGGTAGGAGAAGGATCTTCATCATGAGACTTGCCTTTGGCTGTCTCTGACTGTTTGGTTGAACTTGTGGGGTTTTCGTACGTCTTTGAATGAGTGGTTATGTGAATCTCTTCATTACTCGTCATCAGGGTTTCGCGGTTTGCGGATGTCTCTCCGTGATATGGGTTGTTCGGGTTGCCCCCTTGTGGGGTTTCTTGGGAAACCATCTGCTGTTACTGCTGAGGGAAAGGGTCAGTTAACACTGCCAGACGAGAGGATCCTTTAACGAATTTGTTGACTTCATCCTTGTAGGGACAGTCACACGTGTAGTGATCATCTTGACAAATCAGGCAGGGAAACTTAGCCTTCTGTCATGGTTTCGGGTCGTTGTGGGTGGGTTGTGGCTTGGGATTCTCCTGCTGGTTAGAAGTCTTCTTGGACTTTCCATGATTGTTCTTCTTCTTTCCTCCGGATGGTTGTGACGTAGATTGAATTGCGTTCACTTCGGAGGAGACAGTGGGAGAGGTAGAAGCTTTTGGAGCAGCCTGGGGTAGAGCGAGGGAAGCAGAAGCTTGTTGCCCCGTTGGTTGAATGGTAGGCTGGGCCTTAACTGAACCGACAATACCATCGATAGGGGGTTCAGCGGAAGGCTTAGTTGGATCAGTAGTAATGCGGGTGGCGTGGGGAAGAAGTTTGTGTAAAGTGTCGGAATGGGTATATACCAAATCCATGTACTGGGCTGCCGAGATGGCTTGTTCCTCCGTGACTGGCCTGTGCATAGCAATGTCCCTGGCTATGGGAGGCAAGAATGACTTTGTGAACCAATCAGAGAGTAGCCGATCCGGAATGGGTGCCTTGATTAGCCTACGGCATCGACGCCACTCATGGATGTGATCCGAAATGTGCGTAGAAGTGGTTTGACGCAACGAGGTTAACAATTCTATTCCAGTCTCATACCGGATGGGGAGCTGGAAATGGGTCAGAAACTGCATAGCCAAGGTGTTAAAATCATGAAAGGAGTGTTGTGGCAGCTCGATGTACCATTTTGTTGCCGTGCCGGTAAGCGTGCGCTGGAAGAGCCATAGCCAAATGGAGTCGTCCATCAATGAGTTGGATGAACACCAAAGATGGAAGGTCATCACATGGTTCTTGGGGTCTTCCCCGGGCTTAGCATCGAACTTAGGAATGTCTGATGGAAGTTTGGCTGGGATAGGTGGCCAGTGAGGTTCATGCCATATAGGATCGTTGATGAGCCTCGACAAATCAGGTAAATCTAGCGTGGCCAAGAAAGGAAGTTGACGGTTGGGCTGCGGGTATGAGTAGTAACCGTACGGCGTAGTGATGCCTGAAGGGATTTGCACAGCATATTGCTGCGTGTTGTACCCATACATGTTTCTCGTAGGTTACTGCTGGAATTTCTGTGGGTAATAGGCCATCTGGTTAACAGGTTGTGTGTTGGAAGTCATTACCTGACTGGGAATCACAGTGGTAACTGGTTGTTGGACGTTCTGCTGAGTGGGGATGGTGGGTATGGTACCCTGGGGTTGTTGTGTCCCAGGAATGGTTGTTGATCCTGGTTGGGGAAAGGTTCCCTGGAGTTGTTGGGTCCCAGGAATGTTACCACTACTTTGAGTAAGTGGAGGGTTTCCCGTAGCAGGGTTGGGGGGTGGCTGTAACAGTGGTGTCCATGGAATATGGGTTCCACCTTGATGAAGATGTGGGAATTGAAGGGATGGGTTCCATGGAGTTGTTGTAGCCGAAGGATAAGGGAGGCCAGAATTCAAGTTGGGGGGAATTTGAGATTTCCCCCCAGCTTGGTTCCAGTTTCCAAACAATGAGTACCCCCCGTTCTGTGGGATTTGAGATCCCTAAGAAGGAAGCGTGCCTGACGAGGGATGTTGAAGATGAGGCACGGTTGGAAAACCGGTATAAGGTTGTCCGTTTCTAGGTGTGTTGTACATACCATACTGAGCAGAGGCTGCTTGTTAGGAGGGTTGTTGGATGGTGCCGATGGGTTGCCCTCTAGCAGATGGGTTGGATGGTCCTATAGGAGGAGGTTGTTGACTAGGAATGGGGTTCCCCACAAAGGGTTGTCCTCCAGTAGGTTGGGTTGATGGCTCGATGGGAGGCGGTTGGTGACTAGGAGCAGGCTTCCCAACAAAGGGTTGTCCTCCAGTAGGCTAGGTTGATGGCCCGCCAGGAGGGGGTTGGTTGTTGGGATTAGCGGTTGAAACAGTCGGTTGTCCACCTCCTGAAATGGTGTAGATAGTGGCCCAAGGTGAACCTCCGGTCAATATGGATGATCTAGCAGTATGACTTGATGTTCTTCCGACACTAGAAAGGTGAGATAGTGTTGATTGGCCAACGGTGCCAAAGGTGCCGATTTGTGGAGGGGGTCTTCCATATGTGACGGGTGGGGACAGAGAAAATACTGGGTTATCCCTCATAAAATGTGCACCAAACATACATGATGGAAGTACATGTGGGGAATTTAACCGAGGGGTGTCAGGAGTTTCATCCATAGCGTCTTCAACAATAGGAGGACCATCGAGGATTGGGTCCGGGTTTGTATCCTGAAAAGGGTTTTCAGGGTCCGGAGGGAACAGAGGTATAGTAACATCTGAAGGTCCGGAACCATCTGCATAGGAGTGATGAAAGTCTGTGCTAGACGGAACGTTGGGAGCCCGATAGTCGGGAGGACGGGTAGCAGGGGGATATCTAGAAGCCGACGAGAGCATTTGCTCTGTATCACGTTTAAATTGTGCTGACGCTAACGGGGAGTTAGCTAGACTAACCATACTAGATTGGATGGAGGCCATGATCTCATGTCCCGAAGGGAGGTTGGGGAGGGATATTGTACGAGGTATGTTGCTAGAAGAACCAGTTTCCTGTGGATGAACACTGGATGGCACAGTGATAGCAGGCGGAGGTTCCGCCTGGGAAGCGATAAAGCCATAGTCAGGTTCAAAAGGTGTATCAGGAAGTTGGGTTTCTTTGATAACTTCGACGTATCCACCCGTGACTGCAATCAATTCGGATATATCTTGGTCGGATCCTTCAGTGGTGCCAACAGATCCTTCCAGAACATCGTAGAAAGTCTCTGGTGGAAGGGTAGTGCTGACATCGGGGAGGATGATGGCCTCCGGCCTAGTACCTTGGGAAGTACTAGTTTCAACCGCTGTAGTGTTGTCCACTGTGGCAGATATATCTGGAATAATAGTGGGTGAAGAGACAGTGGGAGTCTCAGGTGTACTAGTGCTTGCAGAAACTGCAAGAGGTTCTGAGACCGTACTGTCAGTAACAGTTACAGGCAGAACTGAAGATGTAGTGCAGATCGGCGGTGGAATGTTCCCTCGGCCGGCACCACGGCTGGGAGGGACGGGAATACGTGATGTAGGTGGACCAGAGGTCTGTGGTGGTGGTGGTGGGCTTCGTCCCTGTACTCTTCGTGATCTCCGTGGTGGTTCTGACATAATGATAGATATACAAAATCTGGGGGCAGTCTCATAACAAAGAACTCAAAAACCCTAATGCAGCCGAGTGTGCAAAAGGGAAGCTAGAAAAAGCAAGGCTCACAGGCCAAAAAAGCAAGCTCTAAAATCTATATTGAGACCGGCGTCCCAGTAAGCGAGCTGGAAACAAAAATGGCCAGAATGCCAACAAGCAATCACTAAAAACAAAAAAGACCCTCTATTAAGATGAGATAACAAGCAAACTTCCTAACTAAGAGCTGGAGACCTCAACATGTTGTATCCTTCGCAAGGTGATGAAATCCAAGTCAAACAATACAACGTGAGAGACCAATATGAGAAGGATATCCCTCTACCGAAAGGGATCCTGGGTAAAAGAGCCCTAGTAGAAAAGTTACTAAGCTACCTCATTCATGACACATTGGAAAAGGTTTTTGGCGCTTCTTCCTTATCACCCTTGTATTATCAGTATGGTGGCCGTATAACACAAGGAAGACAATGATCGATGTTGCCTTAGGGCTAAGTGGAGTGCGGCATTCCACAGAGTCCGTCTAGTTCTCAATGTCGCGGCGGTTTAACCCCTGAAAGTTTAAAACAGTCAGGAGGCCCCTCCACAAATTGGTGTATGACCGTGTCAACAAATACTAGAGGATTTTACATCGATTATCATCGATGTTGCCTCAGGATTTGGATGCTTATCCCTGGTGTCTTACCTAACTACCAAATTCTTTTGATTTCCTCAAGTGAGGTTAATGTTGGTTTAGTTAGGGAGATTAATTTTAGTGGTTGTATTACTCAATCGGGTAAATGGACGTGAAACTTGGTGTTGTTGTGACAACCCAAACCATGCAAGTGAGAATGAATCGAAATAAGCCTTGTATTCGATGAAAACTAGCTATGGGAAAGAGAGAGTTCTTCGATCATAAATGCATGAAACTTTCACAATCAATGAAAAACCACTTCAAAACAAACTTTTTGTTTTCTTTTTCTAAGTAAAGCCAAACTGAAATAAACACTTCTTTCAAATTCACTGATCTATAATTATCATGCTTCAAAATGAGAATTTATGTGGCAAATTGAATGGTTCACTTCCTAATGCACAATATTATAACTAGATCGTTCCAAACCAAGCAACACAAATGTTCTTAAATGACAATTTCCAATATAGATTTGAATAACAATAATGGAAAAGATGATATTTATAAGAACAATGTGATTATGAAAAATACACAATCCAGTAAGAGAGGATAGTAGTAATAGTTTGGTTGTGATGGGAAGATCAAGTCAATGCAATCAAATTGAAGGGGTGACCCAATATGCAAATAATGCCACTAACTCAGAAAATAATCAAGCTCACACTAAGAGGTAAACAAACCACAAATGTCTGTGCGATGGACAGGATAGTAGTAAGCAACAAAAAACACCAAACTAAGGCAGAGAAGATCAAAAAATGACTCAGGAAACCAAACAGGAAAGAAAAAATGAAAAAATGCAGACACTACCGCGTGGCATACACTGGATAGAACACGGTACAAGTACACTACCGCGCTGGGTACGCGGTACTACCGCACTGTAGGTAGTAATGGGGGTGCGGTACTGCTGCTAAGAGTGGAAAAAAAAACATAACTTTTGAAATTTTTTTGAATTTTTTAGGGGTGTTGCAAACCCAGAGGACTCATTGATCATAGAGGGATAAAAGATGTAGAGAGAGGGGGTGAATAAAGGTCAAAGAGACCAAAATTCAGTACTGGTTTGAAGAGAAAGAAGAATCACAATAAAAAATGACTAAAAGTGAAATAAATCAATCAAATGGGGTTCAAACTAGTGGAGTCGCCAATTTTTGTTGTAGATATTTCTCCCTATGGATAGGTAGAAACTCTCTTAGGTTAAAGTAGACTTAACTGACTCTAAACTAAGACAAAAAGATAAAAAATGCTACCTTGAATTCCTAGATCCAAACAAATATTTCAATATCATAATGTTGGAAGAAATGGAAGAGATCTGACTGACCTTTGATTTAATCGCTCGTCCTAGTTGTTGCTCCAATCTTCAAGTCCTCGCGAATGAACCTGTTAGAATGAACCAAGATACAAGCAATATACAATCTTCTAGCAATCTTGAAACATATGTTAGAATCTAAATCTATAGCAGAAACAAATCATATGATTGAAACAAGATCAACATACATGATTTGGGAAACAAGACAAGTTATGTTTTATTACAAACTTAAAGTCACTTACAATGGTTGCTTGATGTCCAAGCCAACTCCCAGCTCCAAGTGCTTTCTCCTCTAGCTATCTCCACAAAGATTCAGGATCATAGGTTTGATGTCCCCAAGAGTCCTCCCCTTTTCTCATGGAAGGCCTCTCTCTTATAGTGTGTAGTAGGGTTAACCAACAAGAGAGAAGGATGGATCTTGGGAGTATTTAATGGATCAGACCCACTAATCTGAGAAAGTGAGTTAGGATCGAATTAGGGATGCCAATCCTCAAAAATATCTCGAAGATCAATATTCCACAAGCCATGGAAAAAGGGCTAAAAAAGGAGTACCGCGCCCCTGCAACTAAGCATATTGCGGTAGTACCACGTAGAAGAGAAGGATCATGGCGCGGTAGTGGGGACTACCGCGCTCCTAAGCTTGAGCAAGGAGCGGTAGTGTAGGTATATGAAGTCTCAGCTGGGTTGATTCTTGACAATTCAGGTTTGTCTTCATGGATCATTCATCATTTTTCTCTTTTGGGTGTTTTGGGCAGCAGGGGAAGTGTCGTCAACTATTTTTATTGTGAAGATGCGACACTGTGACATATGGAGGTATAACATTCTAGGTATGGAGGTGTGGCAGAGTACAGATGGAATATTCCTTGGACAAGGGAAGTATGTAGTGGAGATCCTGAAGAGGTTCGGGATGATGGAATGCAAGGCTATGGCCACACCTATGGCATCGAACCTGAAGCTTCTGTGTGATGCTTAATCTGATCCGGTTGATGTCACAGTGTATCGTTAGATGATTGGGTCCTTGATGTACCTGACGAACACGAGACCAGATATTTGATTTGTGGTGAACACATTGAGCCAGTTCCTGACGGATCCCATAGGTGTTCACCTGGTTACTGTAAAGCATATTCTGAGGTACCTGAAGGGTACAATTGACTATGGGCTCAAGTATTATGCGAATCAAAAGTTTAACTTGTAGGGTTATGTTGATTCAGATTGGGCAGGCAGTGCTGCAGATAGGAAGAGCACTTCTGGGTTCTGCTTCAGTATGGGATCAGGTGTGATCTCTTGGTTTAGCAAGAAGAAGTCCTACGTAGCACTGAGTACAGTCGAGGCAGAGTATGTTGCAACTTGTTCGGCTAGTTGTGAGGCAGTATGGCTCCGGAAGATATTGTCTGAGCTATTTGATCTCCCGCTGGAGGCTACTGGTATCTTTTATGACAACCATAGTTGTGTGAAGCTGTCTGAGAACCTAGTGTTCCACGGCAGGTCGAAACACATTGAGATCAAATATCACTATATCAGGGATATGGTGCAGAGAGGAGTAATGAAGCTCCTGTATATTGCGACGGAGGAGCAGGTTGCAGATGTGTTGACGAAACCACTAGCCAGAGTGAAGTTCGAGTACTTCAGAGAGAGGCTTAGTGTTCTTCAGATTGACGACACTTTGAGGAAGAAGTGATGGAGACATTTTATGAATCCATTCCAAGCATGATGGAAGGAGGATCCTTCACATGGCTATGGATGTAAGCGCTGGACGATGAGCATCAGGATGATGTTCTAGTTTCTGCTCGATATGATTAGTTGGATCATTTATATGTATATGCATCATGTTGGATGCTGGATATGATCAGTTGGATCATTTATATGTATATGAATCATGTTGGATGATGGATATGATTAGTTGGATCATTGATATGTATCAGGTATGATCAGGTGGATCATGTATTTGTATATGTATTAGGTGGATACATTGTATGATCGGGTAGATTGTGTATGATGATATGTATCAGGCAGATACTGTGTATGCATCAGGTGGATGCATTGTATGATCAAGATGATCATGGATGATGAGCTTCACGATGTTTCTCTAGATGACATGCATCAAGATGATGCAGTGATGATGATCAGGATGATCATGTACATCAGGATGATGTATGGAGAGTATCAGGATGATAGTCTATGGCCGTGGACAGGTTGTGCAGATAAGCATATAATCCATCCCTAGTAGGTTTGCAGATAATCTTTTGAGGTTTTTCCTATGGCATGTAATGTGGCCCTGGGATATTTGGAAAACACTCTTTCAAGGTTTTGATTTGGGAGGACATATAATCCAGCCCTGGGAGATCTGACAGGTAGAGCTATGTGCTCATAACATCCTGGGATGCTCTTTCGAGGTTTTGTCCTATGGCATGTAATGTGCTCCTGGGAGATCCGACAGGTAGAGCTGAGTGCTCGTAACAGCCTGGGATGCAACAGCCAGGTTTTTCCATGACCACATGTAATATGCTCCTAGGAGATCCGACAGGTAGAGCTATGTGCTTGTAATAGCCTGGGATGCTACAGCCAGGTTTTGTGGTGAGATCACATGTAATGTGATCCTGGGAGATCTGACAGGTAGAGCTGTGTGATCGTAACAACCTGGGATAATACAGCTAGGTTTTGTGATGAGATCACATGTAATGTGATCCTGGGAGATCCGACAGGTAGAGATGTGTGCTCGTAACAGCCTGGGATGCTACAGCCAGGTTTTGTGATGGGGTCACATGTAATGTGCTCCTGGGAGATCCGACAGGTAGAGCTGTGTGCTCGTAACAACCTGGGATGCTTCAGCCAGGTTTTGTGACACACATAATAAGTCCTGAGGATTCCATAGTATGGCCAGTGATGATGAAGACCTGCAGGTGGTGGGCCTACATCCAGTATGAAAAAAGACTGGCTCTGTAGAACTTCCTATGACGAGTAGATTCAGAGATTGATTGAGATAGCAGCAGTAGTGACGATGATGATGGTTCGATGACGATGATCTAGAGAAGAAGACTTGTGCTAGAAGACCTGTGTCGAGAAATACCTTCCTAGTTAAGAGGGAGTGTTGATGTATATGTAACTTCAGAATGTATTTCACATATATGTATATTGTATTCCTATAGAGATGTTATTATTCCTCTATACGGAAGTGTTGTCATTTATATTGTAAGTGTTGTAACTTATACTTGATGGGTTATTAGACCACCTTGTTGGGGTCGGCCCTGTATAAGTCATGCGGGTCAAAGGGTTGTTAGACCACCCTATTGGGGGTCAGCCATGTGGGTCAAAGGGTTATTAGACCACCCTATTGGGGGTCGGCCCAGTCAGCATTATGTTATGTGGTTAAGTTAAGGTCAACCTAGTAAATGTTATTAGGAAAGTCAATTCAAGTATAAATAGAGTGCGGGAGGCACTCTATTTGATCATTCTATTCTCAGACACACTCTTTGGAGACTGGCGCACTTGTGGAGGAGGAGAAGCTGCTGCTAGGAGATGTCTATCTCTTATTCTTGGGTTGTATCATTGCTCTATCTATCTCCGAGGAAGTTATTGGGGTTTTTCACCTTTATGGTTTTCCCCAAGTAAACTCTGTGTCTCTTGTGTGCTTTCATTATTGTGTCCATGATTGATATGCTGTAGATATGTTGTACATGTTGTTCTCTCAGTTAAGATCCTAGATCAGATTGAAGTAAATTCTGAAATACTAACAAACACACTTTAAGAGTATATTCGGTTTAAGTACAAAATTTGTTAAAAAATTCCAACTTAACAAATGTAAAAAAGGAGTTAAATGACTAAGGAAAGTGAGCTTACTTTCCTTAGGATCTTTGCTTTCTTTTTGGAAAAGCCAAGCCAACCAAAGCACTTATTTTCCAAATATCAAATGAAATAAGAACCAAACCTTAAACAAACCTATCCTTTTGATGTGAAAAAATAGCAACTAGATCTGAAGAAGTATGTGATATCTAGATCTAGGATCTTTGAAATAAACTTGAATGCTTTAAACTAGATACTTAGAATGATTCAAAGCAAATAGGCATATTCATGATTTAAACTTTTAAAATGTAGATCTATGAGTGCTTTGATTAAAAGTAATTGGAACTGAAGATAGCTTTAAAATAATGAGAATGGGAGAGAGGAACTCTATCAAGCGAGACTTTTAGAGTTGGAGAGGAATTCCTGGATTGTTGTGGGACTAGATCTGCAAGAAATCAGTTAGAAACAAAAATAAGAAACAAACAAGTTCTCCTTTTGCCAACAAAAAGGGTACCTGCAACTCACATCAACTTATACACAAAGCATTAGATCTGAAAACCAAATATGTAAAAAATTAATACTAAAACATTCATAAACAAATGAAATATTTCAAGCATATAGATCTCTTAACATATAAAGCAACGAGAATAGACAAGTAAACAAACTTGACTAATCTAGCTTACCCAACAAATATTTGTCCTTACAGTAAATCAAGATCGGGAGCAGGAAGCGGATGAGTAGCGCACCACAAGTTACCTTCATTCAACACAACGATCATACATCCACACACAAAGCAACACAAAGATTCGACCTCCTAAGTCTCTTTATTCTCAGATAATTCTCAATACAAAAAGAGTAGAGCTTTGCCTCTATACACCAACTAGTGAGAGAGGAGGCAAAAGCTTGGTTAAATAACAAATTACATGCACAAAGGGGGGCACAAATCCCAAGGTGGGCGCATGAGTGATTGAAGGAGGAAGCTTAGAGTGATTAGATCAAGATTGGAGTTGATTGGAAGCCAACCCAATGGGGATTGTGCCACCTCTCCATGAGGTAGGATACCCCTCATTGTAGTTATCACCTTCCAATCATGATTTTCCATCTCACAAAGTCGCCCCATGCAAGAGGAGGACACATTCCTTCATCTTCTGTCAATTGGATCTTGCCCGGCTTGATTTCATCTATCTAAATCAAAGCTCAGATAAATCAGTGTTGGCTGTGCAGAGGCTTTAGTTCAACTCCAGACCAACTCCGGACACTTTCCATGGATTTAGGAACTTGTCCTTTTTTATTTACTATGTCTTTTTTGACATTTATTCTGTCCTTTTTGAGTTTCTGAGTAAATATCAATTTCTGAGATAAATACTTACTCAAAACTTAGGTGTTAGAACATTTTTCCACCTATGTACATTAATCATTTATTAATGATGATTAATTAGCCCAAGTGATTAATGATTACATCCCTAAGTTGATTAGATTGGTAAATGGTCAAACTGTCTTGAACTAGTTAGCAATGTGAACAAGTGCTGAGTCAAACCAGCTAAGTGGAGCGCTCCCCAGGGCAATTAATGCACTCAGCATGCCTAGAGCGCCCTCCTCAGGTCATTTAATGCACTCAGCATGCTTCTCTTCTACCTAGGGCGCATTTGCTCTCTTTGTGGACAATCTTGCCTTGTTTTGTCACATTTTTGACCAATTTTAGACTCCAAACCTCTATCCAACCAGTTTCTTCACATGTGTGAGGTCACATGGGCCTGTCCAGTCATTCCCAGCATTCACACTGCAGATTCGAACCAGTTTGGGATGGTTTGGGATATTTTGGTCAACCTAGGGGGGTTTGAGCTTTTTCTAAGCTAGATCAGTGTGAACACTCCAGATGGATTCGAATTCTTCCAGATTTGTATATATGGGTGTTCTTAACCTTTGTTAAGGTTGGACAGTTAATAATATTGACATTATTCACCATTTCATGTGTAATTGTTCTTCATTCATTTAAATTTTTTATGCCATTCTTGCAAATGTTGTGCAATCTTTCACCAGTGAGGAATCCACAGTAGCTAGATTCAGCTGTGCTTGAGATTTTACATGGTATCAGAGCTCTTGGAGCTAGAATTCGAACCAGCAGACTGTTGTAGTGGATTGCCAGAAACAGTGGAGAAACCAAATAATTCCTGAGGCCATTGCCTTGAGCTTACTGGAGAAATCTAGTGGCTCCTCTCAGGTGTGATGCTCTCCCGAATGCACCCACTATCCATACAGGGTTCGAATATGTGAGTGTAGATCCCTCCAGAGTGATTTGAGATTTGTTTGCAGGTATTGGAGTTCAGCATTGTCAGCAAGTGCGAATTGCAGCAGAGGAGAATGGAGCCATCTCACCCAAACGTGCTCACACCCTTCAACTATTTCGATTGGAAGGCAGAAATGGTGATTTTGCTGAGATCTAAGGGTCTCTACAGAATCACGATGGGCACTGAGGTTGAGCCAAACTCAGCTGTGGAGAAATCCAAGTTTTTTAACAGAATGGATGAGGCATTTGGCCTCCTTTGTCTCAGCATTTCGAGAGACCTCCTGTTTCATGTAGAAAGTCTAGCAACTCCAAATGAAGTGTGGCTCAAGCTTGAGACACTGTTTGGAAAGACTGATGAGATGAGAGGCCACCAGCTCGAAAATGAGCTTGTCTCACTGAGCCCAGGGAATTTCGATTCCATCCAGGACTTCTTCACCAAGTTCAAGAACTTGGTCTTGCAGATCAGACAATGTGGCATAGAGAAGAAAGAAGAACAGTTGGTGTTGTCCATTCTCTCCAAATTGGGTTCTGAATACTCAGTTTTTGTGTCTTCCTTCAACTCCACAAGGCTCACAGTTAGAGGTTGGAAGATGCCATCCTTGGCTGACTTCATGGAGATGCTAACTCAAGAGCAAGACAAGCTGGTCTTGATGGGCTCCATCAAGCAAAAAGATCAAGTGCTTGCAGCTGGAGATTCGAAAAGTGGAAGAGGCAAGCAAAAACCCAGGGGGCCGAAACCTCAAGAGAAGAAGAAGAAGGATGAGAGGCCCAAATCCTCTGAGGGGGTTTCGAATCCTGTCAAGAACAAGGGAAAGAAGGCTGAGAAGACAAAATGTAGCTACTGTCAAAGAGGTTTTCATCCAGAGAGCTCATGCATGAAGAAAACCATAGACACCATGACACATCTCCTACAGAAAAATAATATTCCTCTTCCTGAAAGTTCCAAGAAGAAGGAGTGCGTTTCTGAAGACAAGGAGAGCTGCCATGCTTTGGTGGCTAGCTCATCTCATTCACCTTTGTTCATCATTGATTCAGGTGCCTCAAGGCACATGGCTTCCTCAAGAGACTCGTTTTCTGAACTTGCTCCCTACAGTGGTCTCTCAATTCGAATGGGAGATGACTCAGAAATCCCTGCTCATGGCATTGGGAAAATCTCTATGGAGAATGGCTTCTTCTCAAATGTGCTATATGTGCCAAATCTTGCAGCAAACTTGCTCTCTGTGTATCAAATGACACATACTGGAGCAGCAAAGAAGGTGGTCTTCACTCAGGATGAAGTGGAGATATCAGAAGTTTCCACCGGGAAAATTGTTGCAAAGGGTGTTGCAGACCATGACATGAAGATGTACATGTTCTCCCACTTCCTCGAATTTTCTTCACCAAGTGTGCTGCTGTCACATGGGAATGAGACCAGCAAGCTATGGAATCAAAGGTATGGGCACCTAAACTACAGATATCTTCAAGTTTTAAGCAAAGAAAATATGGTAGAAGGGCTGCCCCAAATCAGATTTTCGAATGGAACATGCAAGGGTTGCATGATTGGGAAACATCCTGAAAGGAAGTATGACAAAGGGAAGGCTAGGAGGGCTGATCAACCTCTTGGGATAGTACATTCTGATCTCATAGGGCCACTCCCCACACCCTCCTATGGCTGCAGCAAATATGTGCTCACCTTCATCGATGACTACTCAAGGTACTGCTGGTTATTTTTCCTTAAGCAAAAATCTGAAGTCTTTGATTGTTTCAAGATTTTTAAGAGCATGGTTGAGAACTTCAGTGGGAAGGCCATGAAGGTTTTGAGGACTGATAATGGCAGAGAGTATGTCAATAACAATTTGCAGCAGCTCTGTCAAGAGCATGGCATTCAGATGCAACACTCAGTGCCCTACACACCTCAACAAAATGGTGTTGCAGAGCGCAAAAATAGAGCACTGAAAGAGATGGAAACTTGCATGTTGCAAGCAAGGGATTTGTCTCCTAAATTATGGGCTGAAGCTATGAATTGTGCAGCATATGTTCAGAACAGGGCACCACACAAAGCATTGCAAGGAATCACTCCATTTGAAGCTTGGATGGGCCACAAGCCAAATGTCTCACATTTCAGAATTTTTGGCTCAAGGGCTTGGGCCAGAATTCCACCGGAGAAGAGAAAGGCATTGCAGCCCCAAAGCAAGGAGTCAATCATGGTTGGGTATGCAGAGGATTCCAAGGGCTACAAGCTCTTTGATCCATCCACTCACAAAACTTTCATTGAAAGAAGTGTCAAATTCGAAGAGGAAGAATTTTTGCAAGCTAGTGAACAAGGTGATGGGGAATGCTCATTCCCTCGTCTTGATGATGAAGTAAGTAGTGATTCATTCTCTGATATTTCTGATTCTGATATTGCTGAAGATGATGTTGATATGGATTCTGAACATATCCCTCCCTCAAGGCCCAAGTGGGTAGAGAAAACAATTCAAAGTGCCGGAGAGCTAGTGGGAGATCCCCAAGATGCTAGGAAAACTAGATCTCAATTTCACAATTCATTTGCATATAATAATTCTGATCTGAGTGAGGCCTGTTATTTGATGGTTGGATCTGATCCAATGTCATATTCAGAAGCATGTACAGACCCAAGGTGGCAATCAGACATGCAAGAGGAGATGAACTCACTCCATGAGAACAAAACTTGGGATTTGGTCCCTCTTCCTCCCAAGAGGAAACTAGTGCAATGCAAGTGGATTTATAGAACCAAAATTGGATCTGATTGCTCTGATCTGAAGTATAAGGCCAGGTTGGTAGCTAAGGGTTACTCTCAGGTCCAAGGAGTGGACTATACAGAGACATTTGCACCGGTGGCAAAGATGGACTCCATAAGACTAGTTTTGGCAATTGGGGCTTCCAAGCGATGGGAGATTCATCACATGGATGTAAAAAGTGCCTTTCTTCATGGGGATCTGAATGAGGAGATTTATATGCAGCAGCCTGAAGGTTTTATTTCTGATCATACACTTGTTTGCAGGTTGAACAAATCACTCTATGGGCTCAAGCAAGCTCCTAGAGCATGGTATGCAAAAATGGACAATTTTCTGCTATCTTTGGGGTTTGAGAGGTGTAAGTCTGATCCAAATGTGTATATGCAGCATGTTAGTGATCTGATATTGATTATTGTACTGTATGTTGATGATCTTTTGATCACTGGTAGCTGCACCAAAGAACTTGACTCAGTTAAGAGAGCATTGCACAGTGCATTCTCCATGACCGATCTAGGATTGCTAAAACAATTTCTGGGTTTGGATATTGATCAATCTGTGAATGGAATTTCTGTATGTCAGTCAAGGTATGCTTCAGATTTGCTGCAGAAATTTAAGATGGCTGAATGTAAGTCTGCAAAATTTCCATTTCTTTCAGGAGTTAAGCTTACAGAATGGGGTTCTTCACCACTAGTTGACAGTTCGTTGTATAGACAACTAGTTGGGAGTTTGTTGTATCTTACACACTCTCGACCAGATTTGTCTTATGCTGTTGGGGCTGTTGCAAGGCACATGCAAGAGCCTCATGAGATCCATTGGAAGGAAGCCAAGAGGATCCTTCATTATGTTCAGGGTACTAAGTCTTTTGGTATCCATTATGCTGCTGGTTCATCCCTTGAACTAGTAGGATTTACAGATTCTGATTGGGCCGGTGATTGTATTGATCGGAAGTCAACTTCCGGTTATGTCTTTATGCTTGCACATGGACCTATATGCTGGTCAAGCAAGAAACAAAGCACTATTTCCTTATCTTCAGCTGAGGCCGAGTACAGGGGAGCAGTCAATGCAGCCACACAATGTGTTTGGTTGCAAGGTATTCTTGCAGAGTTCGGGATTGTCTTTGATTCACCCACTATTCTTTGGTGTGATAATCAAAGTACAATCAAGATTTCTACCGATCCAGTACAGAGACAGAGGACCAAGCACATAGAGATACACATGCATTACATTCGGGGTTTGGTGCATGACCGGATCATAGCATTGCAGTATTGCCCATCCAGTGAGCAAACTGCTGATATCTTCACCAAGTGTTTTACCGAGAAGACCTTCACTCACCTTAGATCTTTGCTTGGGGTGAGTGATGCATGGTGATGATTGGTGTATTTTGATATATGCCACATGTCCATTTTAGAGGGGAGGTTTTATTTCCCATGTGGTTTTCCTCCTTACCTTGGTTACATGGACAAATAAATTTTATGATGTAAAAGGTGACTTGAGCCTAGTTGCCAAGGCCTTAATTTTTGATATTTCACTAAGTCTAGCTTAAGGGGGGGTGTTAGAACATTTTTCCACCTATGTACATTAATCATTTATTAATGATGATTAATTAGCCCAAGTGATTAATGATTACATCCCTAAGTTGATTAGATTGGTAAATGGTCAAACTGTCTTGAACTAGTTAGCAATGTGAACAAGTGCTGAGTCAAACCAGCTAAGTGGAGCGCTCCCCAGGGCAATTAATGCACTCAGCATGCCTAGAGCGCCCTCCTCAGGTCATTTAATGCACTCAGCATGATTCTCTTCTACCTAGGGCGCATTTGCTCTCTTTGTGGACAATCTTGCCTTGTTTTGTCACATTTTTGACCAATTTTAGACTCCAAACCTCTATCCAACCAGTTTCTTCACATGTGTGAGGTCACATGGGCCTGTCCAGTCATTCCCAGCATTCACACTGCAGATTCGAACCAGTTTGGGATGGTTTGGGATATTTTGGTCAACCTAGGGGGGTTTGAGCTTTTTCTAAGCTAGATCAGTGTGAACACTCCAGATGGATTCGAATTCTTCCAGATTTGTATATATGGGTGTTCTTAACCTTTGTTAAGGTTGGACAGTTAATAATATTGACATTATTCACCATTTCATGTGTAATTGTTCTTCATTCATTTAAATTTTTTATGCCATTCTTGCAAATGTTGTGCAATCTTTCACCAGTGAGGAATCCACAGTAGCTAGATTCAGCTGTGCTTGAGATTTTACATTAGGAAAAGTGGGTTTATGGGTTAAATGGGTGCTCTGACTTAGAAAATGAGCATCCATTTATCAAAATACACCCAAAAACCACTTAATTATTACATTTTGATTTTTTTCAATTAAACCATAGGAAAAATTGTTTAATTAATTGAAAAAATTAATTTTAATAAAACCAAAAAAATGTCCACAACCGTGATTTTTTTTTTTTAAAGTTGATTTTAGCCACCTAGGGACCTAGTACATGACCATATGACTCTATATTAGTGTCTATCATGTTTATATATGTTGAAAAATGGACTCTAATAACCTCCCAAGGCCTAACCACCACTTTGGGCATTCCATCTTTGGAGGTATAGGAGAAAAACTCATCAATTATACTCGGCTAAAGGCAAAGCATAATTGACAGGGGAAAAAATCCTTGGAATACCTTCTTTGGTTGTCAAGTCCAAGGGAACCGAGTCACTCAAAAACCACCATGATAGCACATTATATTACAAACCCTGTGGGGCATGGTCATGTATTACAAAATTAAAAGGGAGGCCTTGAAAGGCTTGATTTGGAACTTCCAAACTCTGAAAAACACAAGTATTTGTGCAACACCGGTGGCTCTCTAGAAGTCCAACTGAGTGCAACTCAAGAGGTAACACCTCCTACAATGTAATGAGACATTGCATCATCTCATGAATGTGTCAATCCACTCTCGTTCTTATATGTATCTTTGTCCATGCTTGTGTGTGCACTCATACAGATTGATATGCACTCGAAGAACCCTAAAGTATCCATTGCAATGGAGTTCGACAGGGTTTCTCTCACCCCTAAAACAGGGATGTACCAAAAATCGGTACTCAAACCCTTGATTTGTGTGTCCAAACTTTAATTTGGGATTTTTTTTAATAAACACCCAACCCCATCCCCACCCCATTAAAAAACAAAAAAACAAAAAAAAATGGTGTCTCCATCTCCAAAACCTTAACCCATCACTTCCCAAATGCTCTCATGAACTCAAAATCGCACTTCATTTTTACCATTTCATTTTGGATTGAAAGGAGAAACAAAACCGCACTTCATTTTTACCATTTCATTTTGGATTGAAAGGAGAAACAATTTAGTGGTGAAGAAGAAAATAAGGATTTTGGTGCCATTTTTTTAGTGGATTCATGGACAACAATAGTCCATAAAGTGGTGAAGTGGACCATTTTCTTTGGTGTTCAAATATTCCATTGTAAGGGCATTTTATCATTATTTTAAATAAATTTTAGTGTCAAAATTTCAGTTTTAAATTTCTCTTTTGTTTCATCTTCTTTTAAATGCTCTCTATCTGTTGTGGAAATATGTGGATAAGACAAAGTGGGCTAGGGAGCTCTAGGGCTATTAATGAGAATGATAAAGTTTTATGTTTTAATAATCATTGTATGATTCTGTAATGTTGAATGGGAATTCATAATTATGAACTCAAATTGTTAGTTTATTAATGACAAATATTTGACCATGAAGTTGAATTTTGGATTGTTTAATTGGTGAATATGATCTAAAAATGGATATGAATCACTAGTTTATTATTTTTAAATATATTTGATGGAATACAAATCACGAGAAACCTTCCAAGAAATTCTCCTCATTTTGAGGATGGTATCTGAGGCAAACTGTTTAGTTGCAATTTTGGCAACCTAGCACAATAGGGATATCGAGTGAGGTGCTAAACATTCACATAAATAGCTAACCCATGGATTGACCCCATGACCTCCTACTTGCAGATCACAACACTCAATCGCTTGAGCTAGCCCACTAGGCTAATGTATGAATCACTGTTGATTTATATACATTTTATTTATGTTTTCTAATCTTAAATTTATGTTTTTTAATCTTAATTTTTTTTCCACATATATAAAATTTTACCTAGATGTACCCTCATCCTTTATTTCAAAATTGTAGTACTCACACCAGCACATTCCTTAACACTTTAGATTTTCCTCCATAACTTCGAGTTCACATAAATGTATGGGCATTCAAGAGCCTCACACGTCACCAAAAAGGTAGTTATGGGTGTATTGGTTTGATCAAAATATTGAAACCAAGGTTTTAGAAATAGGTGTGCCTTGCCCCAAAACTAAGGGTCTTCTTCTAGGATTCTCTTATTGTGTTCATTTTTATAGAAATAAATAGTGGACAATATTTCGTTACAACCTATTACCCAAATTGTTGGTGTTTTCAATGATAGACAAAATTATTGAACTGACAAATCAGAGTGTTTTGTCTTCCATGATTTCTTGAAACATTTTGAATTTATATTTAACACTCGATGCTTTTGACTTTTCCCCAATAAACATCACTTGGAGGGTGACTTTTTAAAGCTAGGGCACAAACTACTCTCCTTCACTATGTCTTTGAAAGTGGCAAATTGAAGGGGTTTCAATGTTGTTATTCAAAACATTATGAGGGATGGGAACACAAAGCTCTCTTGTCTCTTTAATGTTTACTCAAAGCCAAGGATAATGTATAAGGGATACAAGTTATGGATTGTAATGCTCCTCTTAGTGGAGGTATGGATACGATGGACATGGTATTCACGATTCTTGTTGAGCTTTGGGAGAAACACTTCATCTCAGGTTTTGGTTCTACCTTATTTGTGATAAAAAAATGAGAGAGCATTGATAATTTTTGGGTGAAGGTTGTCTAGGGTGTTGATGGAAATAGTCTGAGTCACTGTAATGTGCATTTGCTTGATCCTTAACCCATTTTAAGACAATAAGATTGTTGAATTTTCTTATAGCAGTAGAAAACCAATTTTTAGATTTGATAATTACTTGCTAATGATTTTCAAATAGTAATTGCATCCCACTGTTATCATTGAATAATTATACATTGGAAATTTCAACTTTAAATTGCAGTGGAAACAAAAGATCATAGAAGCACAACCATGCAAAGTAGACACAAATTTTTTACCCTGAGAAACCAAACCTGAGAGAAAACCCAAACAACTTTTATTAGAAGAATCATTCCAATATTACAAGCACATTACCAATCTTGAAGAATCCCTAGCACTAGATAGCAAATATCCTTCATGAGGAAAACCTAGCAAGGGTAGAGAACCTCCTTCATGAGGAAAACCTAGAGAGGGTAGCAGACACTTGGAGATGATAAAAAACCTTCAATATGTTGCTCCTTGTTCCTTCGCTAGACCTTCTTAGACTTGCGCATTAGCTGGGAAGAGAAGATGTTGTGTGATGATGAAAAGTGAAATGTCAATTGCTTGTTTATACACTTCAAGTCACCTTTATTTCTCTTATGGGGCCAACTTGTCCTTTTTGTATTCACTTTTAATTTTAACTTTTGGGCCAACTTGTAATTTCTGTGTTCAATATTTCATATGGCTTCTTCAATGCTTTATGTGTCTTCTTCAATGGTTCAATGGCTTGACTTGTCTTATTGGTTATTACTTCTTTACTAGAAAATTTGTCTAGGATGCACCTGAGCTACAACAAGTAGACTAGTGCATTAGAAGTTGGGAAAATATTGTTAGCGCAAAGAAAAAGAGCATGGAAGAGCTGTTAATGTCTGTGAGGAAAGAAGTCATGTTCGAGATTAGTATGCTGACAAGGAACATTTCATCCAGTTAGGTAGAGTAGCAAACCATCGCAGTAGCAGTTGTCGGAGCACAAGAGAAATCACATAGACACTTCGACGACGTGTCTGAGCTCCATGCGAGGGATTCCCTATTCCTTCCTATTGTAGAAGAGGCCAAGCCTGGATTCGGATAAAGTAAGGTTGAGTACATTGAAACCTTCAATGTGAGACTCAAAGAGATCACTGCTGAGTTTGAGCCTATTCAGAATAGTTTCCAAGCCTTTGTCAGTGACCTGCGCACCCGTCTTCCTTCTATAGCAGCTTTGGATCCATGAGCTGCATGGCTCGGGATGAGCCACATCTTAGTGTTGGCGGCTTGTTGGTGCCCAAGTTTTGATCAGTTACTGCGTGTCGAGCCAACCAATGTCAGAATTGTTGGTGCCAAACAAAGATTCAGTTATCAACTGCGCACTAGTAACAACTTTTAGTTTTGTTACTCTAGCCTATATAAGGCGCATTTTTGTAAAGGGGCGGGGTTCTGTGAAGGAGTTTCTTGGTTCAGATGTATATGACAAGAGGGTTTTGTTTTGTGATCCTGTAATGTTTGAAATCTGTTAGTCCCATGCACAAGCTTGCACTGATAGAAATGAATGTGTGGATAAGATTATGTGCTAATCATGAATTTGAGAAGTATGAAATGTATAAGTTGTTGAGCTAAAAACCTGTAATGACAGGATGATACTAATTTTTGATAAGTAATATAATGAAGCCTATTTTTCTTGTTATTGTTTTGCGCATTGTCTCCGATGTATGAATGTTTATGAATTGTGTTGTATCTAAATGTATGCGAAGTATAGATCTGATATAGGTGTTGAAATCAATGGATAAAATGTTGAATAGAAAGAACTTATCTCCTCCTGCACAACCCTGATTCAAGCCTTTATTAATTCTTGTGTGCATTTTGGGTGAGACTGTACTCTGTTAGCAGAATATTGAAAGATGCTGATGCATATGTGGTTTTGTTGTTCACGTGAAGTTGAACCCTGGGTCTGACAGACTGTAGCCAACAATGGTTTTGTTGTTGGGACTTGACAGGAATTGTGTTACAAAGACGAGGTAATGATGTGGAAACCAACCAAGGATGAGCTTGAGCAATGGATGGAGCGTAAGGGGGGACGAATTCGCGCATAAAGAGATTAAAGACTTGTGGATTTTGGCTCAAGATTGGAAGGAAAGGTATATTTACTCTGATTTGCTTGAAAATTTCTTTTGTGAGTTTCTTGTCTTGTTGTATGAATGGGTGTAGAGGCAGACCGAGATAAATACTACCTGGAGTGTGCCTTGGCTAGTAGTCTGGACCAAGGAAAAGATTCAAGAACTGAAAGATTTGAACCATACTTGGTCTAGAGTTGTAGATTTTTGGTTCTTGCGCATGAATGAAGGCTATATTGTAGAATTTTCCATAGGATCGAGTGAATCATATATCCGTGCCAAAGAAAGATTTGAAGAGGATCCAAGAAAGAGGTTCATGAAGTTAATTCTGCTCTGGATAAAGATGTTGTTTGTAGAGATGGGGTTGATGATGATGAATCTCAATAGTATGGATGTGTAAGAATTGCGCTGTGGGTGTGGGGGATGAGGAAATGGAGGAACTAACTACGCACCATGGATATAGAAGAGAAAAGACTCCAGAGGGAGAAAATACGTGAATGACAAGCTGAGATAAGAGACGCAGTAAGGAACGAAAAGTAAGAAAAGCAGTTGAAGGGAAAAGATAAGTTAGATCAGAAAGGAAAGAAGATCGCAAGAGATGGGAAAATGCAAAAAGAACGTGCATAAGGTCCCTATGTGCCAAAAGGGTGCACAGAGTCTGGGAAAGAAGAGTGCTCAAAGGATGAGATAACTCCCAAGAGGCATGTAATGGAAGAAAGTGAGAGATTCGATGAAAAATGCATTGGTGAGGAACATACATCAAGCACAAGTTCTTCCAGGTAGGATACCTTGTCCTCCTTTATGATAGAAAATTTATGAAATTTCCTAGAAAATTCAAAATGCATTGGTTAGGACCATACATTGTCAAACATGTTACTAATGGTGGCGCAGTTCAGTTAGCCACATTACTTGGAAAAAAATTGCAAGGACTTGTTAATGGGAGTATATTAAAGCCTTACAGAGATGGCCCTACTCCTACATGCATAAGTTAAGCAATCCAATATGTTTTAAGTGTCAAGTGCAGTTGAAATTGGACACTAAAACAGAGAAGAGAGTATGCACACAACAGTTTTGTTAGAATGCGAAGTTTACAAGATTTGAAGATGTGTTGTGAAGTACACATAGCAAGTCGAGTTGCGAATTTCAGTCAAAGGAAGAGGATAGTGTTGCGAAGTTCCATCAAAATAAGGGAAATGTGAGGTGAGCCTCTCCACTCACCTAACCATCAACGAAGTTAGAGAAAACTAGTTGTTATAGTTTTGTTCGAAAACTAGCCGTTATACAGTACTTTTGGCAAACCCATTTTTTCCGTGTTAAGGCATATTTGTCTGTTGAAGGTGTTAGGATATTCCTATACTCCATCCTAGTCCCACCAGTATTTTGATCATTTACATTTTTTAGTCATGCATGCACTTTTAGGTTTTGCATGCATCATTTAGGGTTTGCATGCATTTGCATGCATTCCAGTCATCAGTCCCAGCACCTAGCCCTTAGTTAGCTAGCCCCCATAGCTTCCTTCCACTCAGTTTTAGCCCTCCTAGCCTGTCATGCGCCCTCCTTTCACCTACTGCATGAGAAGGGCGCCTTTCTCACCTACCAGTCCAGTTTACTTCAGTTATCCACCAGTATTTCCTTGATTTGAGGCCAGACTGACTCCGCACTGTTGTTATCACTCTGATTGACCTCCGATGAGACATGACTACTTGTTCTGACTCCAGTTAGATCCTCATGCGCCCTCCACTGAGCCTCCTTCATTCAATTAGTGTCTCCATGTGCCAGTTGCATTCGGTTACACCTACCACACTCAGTTAGACTCAGTTTGAATGATAGTTGACAGTTACTTGTGCATTGATGACTCCACCGATGATGAGATAGACTACTAGTTGTGCTCCAATGACACTCCAGTGATCTTTTGATCACTCCATGAAGCCTAATTCGAATTTCCACCTTAGGCATTCGAATCCTCATGCATTGTACTACTTATTGTCCATATTGTGATTAATTAATTAGTGTGTGTGAAGTATTTTTGCTTCTATCCGAGTTCTACTGTATTCTTATTCTGTTGCTCATTATACTGTATTGACCACTCTTCTTCTATTTTCCTGTTTAATCATAATTACTCTTGTGAGGTATACATCATCTCTTAGATCTGCTATGAGGATTTTCACATGGTATCAGAGCATGTTGAGAGTATTGTTTGTCTCCATTCTTGAGATTTTTTTGCAGGTTATTATCAAGATTTCGAGTGCAGCAGTTGCAGTAGTTTCTGCATTTATGCAGTAGTAGCAGTTGCAGATATTCTCTATTGTTTTTGCAGGTCTTCTACAGCTTCAATGAATTCAGAAGAAATCCCTCCTCTTTCTCCATTCAACTATGATCTTCTTTCTCTATTCAACTATGATGAATGGAAACCGAATATGATAGCACATTTGAAGAGCATTGGTCTCTTTGATTATTGTTTTGAAAGAGAGTTCGAATCCTCTGAAGAAGAGATTGACTGGTTAAATAATGGTGACAGAGCTTGTGCAGCCATGATGTATGCTATGCCTTTTTACATGACACACCAATTCGTTGATATTGAAACTCCAAAAGAGCTATGGGCCCACCTGGATGAAAGATTCAGCAGACAGAATGAAGGATTTGGTCCAAACCCCTTCAAGAGCAAGCAAAGTGATGCATTTTCCCTCCTTGATGATCTCATTGATCATGAACCAGTATCAAACACATCTCATATTGAAGTTGTCCACAAAGAATAAGAACTTCAGATTCTACACTCATGCTCCAAATTTCTTCTCTTTTTGTGCCAGCTCACACTCTAGATATTGTAGAAGGTCCTAAATCCTCTCTTGCACCAGAGTCTGTTGGTTTGCATCATGATCACATGATTATTTCGAAGGTAAAATCAGCTATTGGAGGTAATGCATTCGCTCTCCTCAAGCAATCACCTCTTATTTACTACCATATGATCATTATTCCATGATTTCAGAAGGTTATTGAAGAATATGGCCATTGCCATTCGCTTGGGATAATTTCTCATGCACATCATGGTTTTGATCTCACCCCTTCTAGTTCAAAGGAGATCTCAAGAAACCATTTCCATTCGCTTGGGATAATTTCTCTTGCATTTACTGGTTTTGATCTCACCTCTTATGGTTCAAAGGAGATCTCAAGAAACCATGATTCAAGTCTTGGATCTAATTTGGATTCTAAGCAATTACTACTTGGGATAATTTCTCATGCATATGATAGTTTTGATCTCACCCCTGCTGGTTCAAAGGAGATCTCAAGAAACTATTCTTCAAGTCTTAAATCTGATTTGGATTTCAAGCAATCATTATTATTTGATGGTTCTTTTTGGCATAATCTCACCCATGATGGTTCGAAGGGGAAGACAAAAGACTATCTGCATATTCATGTTTTTGATCCTACCTCAACTGATTCGAATCATAGGTTCAAGGATCATCCTCATACTTTTGGATTTGTTCTCATAATATTTGATCTGAAGAGAAAGCACAAGCACATGATTTTTGAGCATGATCCACTTCTTCCCAAGAAGAAGATACCTCCATACATATGACCAAGCATCACACCTACTTGACTTTTGGAGCATTTTTTGTGTGTGCCTTACAGTCTGTTTTGAGGGGGGGGTATTTTTCCCATGAAATTTTCCCCACTTCCTTGGTTTATTGACTGTTATTATTCATTGTATTGGGTGACCTTTGGTCTTAGTAACCAAGGCCTAGGATGGATTAAGGGGGGGTGTTAGGATATTCCTATACTCCATCCTAGTCCCACCAGTATTTTGATCATTTACATTTTCAGTCATGCATGCACTTTTAGGTTTTGCATGCATCATTTAGGGTTTGCATGCATTCCAGTCATCAGTCCCAGCACCTAGCCCCCATTTAGCTATCCCCCGGAGGTTCCTTCCACTCAGTTTCAGCCCTCCTAACCTGTCATGCGCCCTCCTTTCACCTACTGCATGAGAAGGGCGCCTTTCTCATCTACCAGTCCAGTTTACTTCAATTATCCACCATTCTTTCCTTGATTTGAGGCCATATTGACTCCTCACTGCTGTTATCACACTGATTGACCTCCAATGAGACATGAATACATGTTCTAACTCCAGTTAGCTCCTCATGCGCCCTCCACTGAGCCTCCTTCATTCAGTTAGTGTCTCCATGTGCCAGTTACATTCAGTTACACCTACCACACTTAGTTAGACTCAGTTTGACTGACGGTTGACAGTTGCTTGTGCATTGATGACTCCACCGATGATGAGATGGACTACTAGTTGTGCTCCGATGACACTCCAATGATCTTTTGATCACTCCATGAAGGCTAATTCGAATTGCCACCTTAGGCATTCGAATCCTCATGCATTGTACTACTTATTGTCCATATTGTGATTAATTAATTAATGTGTGTGAAGTATTTTTGCTTCTATCCAAGTTCTAATGTATTATTATTTTGTTGCTCATTATACTGCATTGACCACTCTTCTTCTATTTTCCTGCTTAATCATAATTACTCTTGTGAGGTATACATCATCTCTTAGATCTGCTGTGAGGATTTTCACAGAAGACACATTTAATGAAAGGAAAGGACCAAGATCTAAGCAATATTTGGACAATGGACATAGCATTTAATGTTAAATTGGCCATTTTTGGGCGCGTCTTAGTGAAGTTGTGGCTATAAATAGTAAAGATCGCATAGTTACTGGTTTTACCGTGACTTTTAATTTTTACCGCCAGTGATTTCTGAGTTTTTACGAGTTGACAATAGAGCATTCCGATAGTTTATGTCTGAGCAAGAAATCCTACAGGATATATGTAACATACCCTTTTAGCTGGAAATTTTTTTTTGTTAGCAACAATCTTTATAACTTTTATTGTAAAGTTTTATGTTGGACAGGTGTCCAAGGATGACTATAATTTGCACAATTTATTATTATTAAATAAATAAAATAGGAGACAAACACCTAAGAGGACTGTTGAAAGAGTGGTTACTGATCCACTAGGTGGAATGGAATCTGGAGTAGAAGGCAATGGACAAGTGGCAGCATCATGATGCAACTAACTAGTTGTTGGTATGGGACAACTCCCTTGAAATGTGGTCATAGTGCCCTGAAAGATGGGACTGGAGCTTGAGGCTCATTTATTCCAAACTGACCACTAAAATTCCTAGGCAGTCTATATAATAGCCATCAAATATTGAACTGAGGTTCATCACTTTTCTTGATGAGGAAATTTACCTTGGGGTTTTGCTGTGTTTGCACCCAAGAGATTTGATGAGGGGATATGCTATGTTGTTGATCATGTTATGAGTCTGCCAAACTCTTATTGAGTTCAGGAGGTTGATGCTGAGTGGAGAAGGCATTTTATTTCAGGAGGTTGATGTTGAGTGGAGAAGGCATTTTTGAGTGCCTTGCTTCTACTCAGATTCCACCCACTTATTGGATCAGTAATCAGGCTCGGGGGTTCACTAGAAGCCAATAGTTGAGCTGCTTCTTCTGAAGTAGGTTGGGAGGAACAGGCCTCCTTGGGTGTTTGTCGACCATATCGTCATATACAGGTTCTAATTGTTTATCTGCTGTTAAGTAGTTAAATCTGTTTATTTACAAATATTTAATTTTATTTATAGAATGTGTTCTGGTTTAAATGCTTTTACTTTTATTTTCTGAATCATTTAAAATTATGAATAGAAATGCTGAATGAAATAAATGATCTCTACATTTTTCCCCATGCCATAGGAATTGCATCGTACTATAGTACAGAGATAGATTAAGATAGATAAGTATGATAGGCAATTAGCCATGAGAATGAGAAGATAGAAATGCTGTAATTGCTCTCAAGGTTACTGTTTACTGTTAAAAATACCTATGTTTATATATATCAATGTTTTTCCTCATTATTTATGCACAGACAAGTATTTCCAGAAATTACAGTAATGTTTTTCTACATTTTATAAATATCAGTTTGTTTAGAATTAAATAATTTTCCCTTCTGAAAATCATATGAAGTTATTTTCTATTTCCTACAGTTGTAGAGTAGATTCTATCATATAGCATAATGCATAGAAATAATCATGTACCAAATCATCTACTCTTACACAAATTTATCCCATGTATAGAACAATTACATTTACTTTAACAGAGTCAAGTTATGGTTTCTGATCACACACAGTTATGTATTTCTAAGTTTTCACATTACCTTGCTAGAGTAGGAATCGGAACTGTTATCAGCACTTTTAATAAACTGTAAAATCTAGACGATAACTCTCAACACTTAAATAATATTAAAACTATAAATCGTCCCTATGGATCGATTTAAATCACATTCTGGTATCTACTTCAAAGACTTTATTTTATTTTATTAATAGTAGACAAACCAAATATATATACCAAAAATCGATCATGTAGGTCGAGTAATTTATTTTTACAAATATCATCTCCAGGGTTCAAGATTTTACAATGTCTGTAGAAGCAGAGTCAAACAAAAATCACAAACACTAGCTTGATGCCGAGAACGTATCAACGAGCAACATCAATTGTAAACTTTACAAAACGAGAATGAAACCCTAACCCTTAGGAAATTCCATGAGTTTGAAACACAGCAACACTTGTGCAAAATTTACGAATTGTCTACAGGCTGCAAGCCTTCCACAAGGACAAACATCTATTCTTTAGCAACAGACTCATCATTTATACAAACTTCATATAAAATTGTCCCATCGTATTTACATTTCAATTTTCACCAATTACAAAAAGAAAAACGATAGCAGCAGATCATCAAAACCCAAATCGTTATATTATTTCCAGGTCTATGAGAAAGAACAATTTCACACGAAAACCATCAACATAACAGGCTCATGCCTCTTGGAACAAGGAATCCTCCTCCCCATTCTTTTAAAAGCTACAAACCCTATCGAAACTCTCTGAGTTAAAAACACAACACACAGAACATCACACAGTCGGCCATCATCTTCATCTACATAGAGTTTCAAGGCAACCGTCGAGGCTTACCGGTTGGTATAGCTACAGCCAACCTATGACGCCCAAATAGGAGAAAACCATCGAATCGTTGCCCTGTAAACAACAACATTAATGTTGTGGTCAAAACATTTATCTTTTCAAGAAATGAGACTCGGTATTAACAAACAAACTAATACTGTGTTAAATGTCAAATGTGAAAGCTACAGGAGGAAGTTTCGAACACATTACCTTCAAAATAGTTGGCCAACGGTAGCAACAACCACCAGACAAGCGCAACAGCAACTGAAATTACTCATACTATCAAATGCCAAGGCAGAAGGAAACCCCACACAGAGCCATCAACTTTCAAACAGTTAAACAGTGCCAAGACTTGGAACAACCATGGCGAAGGCTTGGTTTCTCATTCGAATCAAATTTCAATTTAAAAACCCTCAACAGGTCTGATGATCGAAACACACCAAAGACAAACACTAAGCTGCCAACCGAGTCATTCACCACTGTACAAAGAACTGAGGAGTTCGGCCCTTTAAGCTACAAAGGTCATGAGTTCAAGACGCAGGAGCTACGCCTCTATAGGAAAAACAACAACCCTCCAAACCGTCAGCTTGTCAGCCATGCAGAGCCACAACTACAAATGCCAAGTTCACAATAAACACGATAACCAAAACCAAAGTAGGGTTTAACTCACACCCATCATTACACTACCATATGAACGGTGGAGATCACCGGGTAGACTTACGAAGCATCAATACCATCTACCACATTAAATGTGTTATCATTACACTCGCCACGAAGGAGCCAGTTCATCAACCGTTGAACTATTATGTTTACACATCATCGCAAGGAGGATCAATACCACTGTATTGGCACGTGAACAAACCAGCTATACCATCCACGATGGAATCCCACTATCCACAGTAGTTGTAAGCATTCAATGCATAAGTTACGGTTACACTTGCCAACCTGTGACATCAACGTTCAAATCATAACAACTATTACATTGGACCTTGCATATGATATAGTCGTGATATACCACCTTGTCAAGACATGTTTGTACAAGGTTGGTTAGATATTGCTAGGGTTCATATAGTAACATATGTTCGCGTAACATCACTTATCGCATAGTATCACTTATTGCATATATTTCACATTTGTATAGTATTACATTGTGTACATAATGTCACACAATTGCATAAGTACCACATAGGGTCACCATAGTGCACACAACGCACATATCATATGGGATATGTAAATATAGAGTTAGAATTTTGATAATATCTCAAATTACATCATAATATAGATCACATAAATAAATCAAAGAAACATACATTCTATTGTATGGTGATGCATTCTATAGCACGGTGTAATGAAAGTCATAATGACAATTAAATCATTATCACCATTGTAGAATATAGTCCCTAGGAATAATATTAAACGACATTACATAGAATTTCTATAGTTTTCCATGAGAAAAGAAGTTAGACAGTTGCATATAGTTCGATTTGAATGGAAGCTATATATATTTCTGAGTACAAACCAAGCCACGATCGATAAAAACCTTCTCATGATTTTAAATACAAGCTTACAATTTCAGAATGTGAGATGTACTGTCTGCATAAATAGTCATTTTCTGATATCTTAAACTTGAACGACTTTAAGTCTCGAACCAAGATTCTCACCGATAGAATGCTCAAAGTCTTTATCTCTTCAATTAATGACAAAAGAGATTTACTAAAAACAGGTGGTCACTTGTCGTAATTTAAACCCTTACCTATAAACTATCACAAGTACAAAAATAACATGCTTTAGCACGAATGCTAAGTAAGCCTCGGGGCGTCCGAAGGAACCCTTCATCAATCAACAAAGCACATTAGTCAAATAGTTGATTCAACAATCATAACAATAACGATAGAAATTGCAATAGTGCAGCCAAACATAAAATAACATCAAGACGTAATCTGAATCATTTAGCCGCAAATTCTTTTAATGAAAACAGTATGGTATTTAGTACAGCACGATAACATTTCATACATCGTTCTATTTCCGCATACATTAAATAAGCAATAAATGTCACGTAGAAAAATTTTAAATTTTTGTGATTTTTCCGTGATGTTACAATATATTAAGAGAATTCCATCAGTCTGGTCTAGAAGGAATTATGAAGACCCCTATGAAGAAAACAACTCCAGAGAAAGGTGGGACCTCTAGATCCTCACCGCGACATGCACTAGAGCATAAAAAAAAGATAAGAAAACAACTACAGAGCAAGAGAAGCCGAAGACTGCAGAAACTATGAAATCATTTCCGCTAGAGCAACCTCATGAGAGGCTGATTCTGCTGATACCTGAGTACATCCCTCCACGAAGAGATGATGCTCCGATGGTCATATTGAAAAATAATATGCAATATGATATCCCGCTGCCGCCGATGTGAACGCATGTTCGAGAGAAGGAGAATTTACTAGGCAAGATTCCCGAATGCAAGTTTTCAGACCATGATTTGTTGCATTCAACTAAGTACCCAAATTTCATCTAGATAAATACATGTGCAGACACTAGGATGAAGCCAGTAAGAAAATGACAATTCAAGCGCAAATACTGGATTGCATCATTGCAATCCTCAGGGTTGTTGAATTTAATGAGAATTCCGCATTTTGATCGAATTCCAGAGCTCACAGCAATTGTGCGGACATTGTTGTTATGTTGTCACCAGAGATGCTTGTGGTTAAAACGCAATATTGATATCAACATTGACCTTATCTACAGGATTACACACTTAAGCAAACGAGGCACTGGCCCTACAACAGATTCCGTAGGAAAGAACAAAGACAAAGAACTCGCAAGAAGGATGAAGAGCGAATTCGGCTTGGTAAAAGGAACCCATGGCTATCAAGAAAATCAGATTAAGGATGTTGCCACGAGGTTCACAGTTTAGTTACTCGCAGGAAAAGTATTAAGGAAATGCAGACTGTCAGAACTGCTGACTACTGCGATCTCCTTAGATGCTAAGGATAAGGATGGACTACAATACAATTGGGCAAGTTACCTTTTGAATGAATTCTTATATGATGTAGCGGATGCGTAATCCAGCGGCTATTAGTTTCACTATAGTTGGATGATAGTCTTGATCACATTCATGGGATGGAAAGAGCTGAAATATCAACAAAGTGAACCGGTGTTTACTAGAGACTTCCGTGGACCCAGATATGCAAACATGTGGAGCAATTCAAAGCTAGATAGACAAAGATTGAATAATGTGCAGTTGTACACATTTTATGAGCAATTGTGCGACGTAATCAGGCGTACTTCGCGCATTCTGAAGGTAATAACGACAACATACATCCAGAAGATGAGATTTAAAGCGAGCCTTCAATTTATATTCATACATCCTAGAGAAACAGCAAACCCAGAATGGTATGAGGGTCAATATTAGCTAGATGCACAGAAGATTGACCTCATCATTGAATATTGGCCGCTTGAATGGAAAATTGATGCGCCAGAGTCACTAGTCATGACATCTGAGGAAAGTGCCAATGAAAGTGACACCCAAGAGCATGAAGAAGATCAAGATCAAGCACAAGAACAACAAAAAGCTGTTGCTTTTCCAGCATGAGAAAAGAGAAATAACCCCGACACAGCTGTGCTGGAGGGATCAAAAAGAAAGAAGCAGAAAGCAAGTAAAAATCCGCTCGAAACGAAGTTGCATGATGATGACTATGACTACATTGAATCCAGAGTCCACGAGCATATTGAAGAGACACTCACAATAAAATATAGCAAGCAAGAGAAAATCCAAGCAAGCATGATATAGAGCATCGCAGAACTGAAGAGTATGATGGCGAGAGTAGAGAAAGTCCAGATACATCTAATAAGAGAATCAGACTCCGAAGACAGATCAGAGGAGTCAAGCCGAAGGAAAAGAAAAGTGCCTTCACTCACAATGCGACCTCGCTGACGAACGTGATATTCCCGTCCGACGAAATCACTGAAGGTGCGAATCAGCTCGCACATTTGGACATTAATGTGGGAATGTTTCCCATTGAAGGACTGCACGATCTACATCTGCAAGTTGTAGAAGAAATCAAGGACATAGGTATGATCTCATACAACCAACATCTTAAGTCATAAGAAAGTTATAATGAGTTGAGGAATGAATGCAAAGAAAAGACCAATGAGCTAGCAAATGCTCATGAGAAGTAGAAAAAGTTGAAGAAGGAAGTAGCAGAAGTCTGCACGAAGATCCCAGATTGAGAAGAAGAACTGGAAGTGGAAGAAACCATTGTTAAAATTGGTTCTATAGTAGACAATAAAAAATAAAAAATGGAAGATATGGAGATTGGTTACAAAGAAAATATTGTTGACTTAGAGTCAAGGAAACAACTTGGCACTCTGCCAGATGTAAAGGAAGCAAGGGATGAAGAACTGAAGACTTCGACTGAGAACATCTCCACAGAAGTTGCGAGGTGTCAATACTTGCTAGAAGAAGTGACTAATTCATGGGCCATGCTGCAAGAAGACCCAAACTTACATAAAATTCAGGATGAAGTCCAAACGAAGCAGAAGGACCTCGACACAATGAACACGGCTATGAAGGATTTTCCGCCAAGGCAAAGAATACAGAAGTTCACTGAGACAAAGGAGTTTCAGGAATAATTGAAGGCATTAAGAGCGAAGGAAGCAGAAAATTCAACGAAGTTTAAACCTATGCAAGAAGAGGCATTGGAACTCTTTGAAGAGATAGATGCGAAGTTGCAAGAGCTTCGAGCAACGGAGAGCACAGTAAAGGACCAAATGCAAGAACCTATCTCCATGATGTTGCTTGATACAGTGAAATAATATGAGCAAGAGACTAAAGAGGTTGTTGCGAAGCTGAGCAGAACATACCAATAATTTGCAGTGAAGATGAGCACACCAAGCGCTGTGAAGCCAAAGAATCCTAGTGTAAGTGGCTCGGGGATGAGCCACGAGTAATTTTTAGGGGCCTGTTGGGAACAACCCAAGTAAAGCAAGTTTTGGATGCAAAGTACAGTTAAGTGAGGCCTGACTTTGACCAATTTTGAAGATAAGCAACTCCGCAAATCCTGGGCAAAGGATATGGAGCGAAGTACAGTTGACAGGAAAGAACATGTCTCCTTAGTAAAGAAAAAGTACTAAGGACAACCAGAGGTGGTTGAAGCAGCTAAAGTCCAAGCGAAGACCTGACTACTACAAGAGCAGAAAGTAAAGAAGTAGAATGGTGTAAAGGACACACCACTGCAGAAGTCGTAACTGCGCTTGTCAGAGAAGCGTTAGATTCTGAAGAATTGGCATCGAAGGACAATGAATTTAAAGCTAAGCGTGGTCTACAGGATAACTATAGTGTTTTTTGGTTTGAAGGTACTATGGGGGTTCTCCCATAACTATTTTAATATGTGACCTTCGGGCACATCTATATATATGAGTATTTTTGTATAAGGAAGGGTTGGTTGGGCTATTCGGATATATTGGGTTTTGGTCAGTTAGAACTTGGAGAGAAATTAGAAAGAACATAATCTATAACTGAGTGCGTAGAGATATTATTGTAGAGAAGAGTCTGCAGCTGAGTGCACAGAATGGAATTGTTACCCTTCCAAGTAATATAAGAACAGTTCTTGTGGGCGTAGCTCCCACTTGGGGGTGAACTACATAAATTTGTGTGTTGTGTATGAGTTTATGGCATGTTTTGAGTTCATGTTATTGTATGTTTATGTGTTTTCTTTCATGTGTATGCAAATGGAAATCATATGTTAAGTAAACGCAATACCTGTGTATGAATATTGTGAAGTAATACTAAGTATGATGAATGCGTAGTTAACCAGTAGAGATAACAATGATTCAACGTAGTTTTGTAGGTTATTGGTAACTGCGAAGTGCGAAGTCATCTATTTATATATTCATTTTAAGTATATGTTAAGAAAGGGACATGATGCGAGGTCAAGTAACCACATCCACGCATCACCACGATTACAGAAAGATGATTCTGTAACCCCCCATACTTCACTTCGGGTGAGATGTCAGCCTGTTTACAGGTTGATGCCGAAAGGGCCAGTGAAAGGGGTTTTGTTGTGTCTACAGAAACTTCGCCGAACCCAGGTCATCCCAAGCAGACCAAAACCTATGATTACTCCATTGAAGACCGCAAAGGAATGTTTTGAAACTTTGACAAATCTTTATGAGAAGAAGGCACTCAATCAAAAGAGAGAATTGAAGAACAAGCTTCAAATTTTGAAGATGGATAAGGACAAAGTTGTTTCTTCCTACTTCACAAAGATATCTCAAGTAAGAGATCCAATTATGAACATTGGTGTGACGATTGATGATGATGATCTCATACAGACTGTTGTTGATGGCCTTCCTTATTCATGGGAGACATTATTGGTTGCAATAAATGGTCGAGAAGTGCAACCAAACTTTGAGAGGCTGTGGCATGATTTCCTACAAGAAGAAGGGTGAATCTAGAGAAAATATACTTCATCCAAAGAAGAAAACCTTGCTCTTGCGGCACGAATGAAGAGAGGAAACAAATCCTTCTCTCACTAAAAATAAAATGATTACAACAAGAAATTTGATAATTCGAAAGTTAAATGTTACAATTGCAAGAAGAAGGGTCATTGTGCAAGAGAACGTCATGCAAAGCAAAGAGGAAATTTCAAGGGTATGTTTCATTCTTCTACTGCTACTGAAGATGAAACTACAAGAAAGAATTCTTCGGATGATCAGGAGAAAAGGAAGGAGTACTATCTTGTCTCATCCCTATATGGATCCATTATCACTAGTGTTGAGACATGTCTGGTAGACAGTGGCGCATCCAAGCACATGAATGGATATAGGAGCAATATCACAGATATGAAGGAAACAAAGTTCTTTTGTCATGTGGAGATTGGAGATAATACCACCTATTCTATCCAAGGAGTTAGATCCACTTCTTTTCAGTTGGATTCAGGAGATGTACTGCATGTTGATGAATTCTTGTTCATTCCTGGATTGAAGAAGAAGCTCCTATATGTTTTGGTTCTAGAAGATAAAGGATTCAGATTAATATTTATGGAAAATAAAGCACTCCTATGTTATAAACATGTAGACTTTAACTTTGCATTAGTAATTGGAGTTATATAGGGAGGTCTCTTCAAATTTTCCAGAAAGCTCATTCAATCCATGATTCATGACACAGTTAATCCTTGTGATATGTGGCATAGGAGGATTGATCATATCCATTTCAAAGTGCTACCTAGATTGCATAAGATGGTAAAAGGTATGCCTATGTTTAAATCCGAATATGATAGTGTTTGTAGAGGTTGCACTCTTGGCAAGAATATCAAGGAGATTTTTCCTAGCAATACCAAAATATCTAAAGGATCCTTGACTTAATTCATTATGATCTATGTGGACCTATTGTTGGCTTGGTTTTGCAACCAAGCTTTGTGCAATGGGCACCTATCAACAATGTGATAGCAGTTTCAATATTGAAAGCAAAAACGATTATGAATTAAATCTAAATCTAAACTAACATGTGCATATACCAAATAAATTTTTAAAAACGATTCAAGAACAAGAAATAAAAGAATAGATGTTTTGTATTAAGATACCTCAAATGGTGAGGATTTGTGTTGAGCAACTCCCAAGGTGAGTAGCTCCAAGCTCCAAAGGTCTCTTCTCCAAGATGCTGAAAATGGCCAAAAGTCTCATGAGAGATTTTGACAGCGTGAGGATAGGATGATGGATGGATGGAAAGTGAGGAGCCCCTACCACCTTTTTATAGTTTTTGGTGGTGGGGAATACCATTATGGTTTTGAGGAAACCAATGGTATGGACCAACATGGTTTAGGTACCTTTTTCCCTCTGTTTTCCTTTTTTGAATATTTTTATTCCCTTTTTAATATCTTTGGGAATTCTGGACCCTTTTTGAGGGTTTTTTATGCTTTTTGAGGAAAAATATTCATTTTGAGGGGGAAAAGGGGTGTATTATGGTCTTTTGGTGACCTTTTGATGGCTTTAGAGGCTCAAATGGGTCATGTGAATAAGGAAATGAGATAGTGAGCACTTTTGGGGTGTTAACAGATTGCCCCCTGATGTGTGAGGGCAGGAGCTCATCGTATGGCCCATAGACATCATAGTTCTTTTGTCTTTTTCCTGGGGTTTGGGGAAGAGAAGAGACCGGTTGGAGACTGGATCCACGGCCTTTGGAAGCTGCAAAAAATAAAAAATATTACATGGCCTCAATATGAATGAGGAATAATCTCTGATAATGGACGAGGCGGGCATACCCATGCTCATATCAAGACATATACATAACAATTAGTCCCAAGAAGGGGTACCTGAATAATACATAAAAATTCTGTTGGTACATCATAATGATCCAAACGGAACACTATTTTTGGGATGTACTCTTGATCATAACATGACTGATCTCAATAACTGATACACTGGAATAAAGCGACAACCATTCTGACCAAGGTCTCAGAAGGGTTTATGAACTACTAAATCTGAAGGTGTCCAACATCTGTAGGGACTCAATGACTCTGAGTCAACACTGAGGAGTATATGTAACTGTATATTCGAGGGAGTATAAAACTGGGGTACATCTGAAATACTGTCGCCATGCGCAACCCGGATAAAATGTAACTGGTTGTTTCCATAAGTAAACTCTCAAATGTGGAAGAGTCAGGTGGTATCCGGGGTCTTCAACAAATAACTGAAGGGACCAATACCCTATGCGAGTCTCAACGATGCGATCAAGGTGTTGAAGTCGAGCATGTGAGAAGCAACCATTTGGATAGGTACTGAGGACTCTTATCGAAATGATTCATAGGCACTCATCATAAATGGTAATGAGTCCAAGACACAGGGACCTCTAGGTCTATCCTCTGGAATAAATTTGGTTGTTGTCGACAGAGGGAGACTAGCAACTAACAAGGAAATGATGTTTCCTTGATAGGAGGGCGAGGTGTAGAACTGAAGTGTGGTAGTACTGATTGTAGGACTGACATACTTGTGGGGATGGGAAGTAACTGGGGTCATAGAGTGGGTGGACTCAAACTTCCTTTGTTCAGAGTATGATGACATGGTTGACCTGGAAGCGTAGGGAACTGACTTGTAGGTGTAGGGATCATAGCTTTTAAGGACTGAAGGGTATGTATTGACTCTGGGGGGACAAACTGATGGGTGTTGTCGATGGATTCTCAGGGCGACATACTGCAGAATGCTCTGAACAAAGGCGACCAAAATGGGGAAGCTGCCATATGAGTAGACATGATCTGTTGTGGCACCGAGAAGCACCATTGGGTCCTTTTTCGTAGTTTTAATGAGCTCCAAGAAGGGATAAAAGTGTGCTCTGAAATGGTACTATCCTGTGGATTGTGTGAGCCCAGGACTATTTGTGCTCATAGGTGCTTTCATTTTTAAGGAGTCTGAAAACGATAAGAAGACTCTGCAATGGTTGTGAGTATCGTCCTGTGGGTTTTTACGAGCCCAGGATGGTGATTGCTCATGGTCACTTTCATGTTTAGAGAGTCTGAAAGCGGTAAGTGGACTCCATTGGTTTTCTTTTTCGTAAGTTAGTCTCCAAGGCCCGAAAAAGCATAAAATGATGCAAATGGAGAACTCTTCTAGCCGATGTGACTAGAGTATTCATTTTTCGTAATTAGTCTACAAGGTCCAGAAAAGGGCTAAACTTATACCAGGTAGACGCCCTTTCAGATACTTTTAGTGAGCATGAAAGGAAGCAAGGTTGCTCGGTGATCTTTTCATTGTTTTAGGAGTCAGAAAAGAGCTTAACGGAAACTCCCTAAGTGCCTTTTTCGTAAAAGGAATTGCTCGGCCCGAAAAAAGGAGTAAAATTATACCGAACAAAAAAGGTATTAATGAGAGCGAGAAATTGTCTCAAGCATCGTCATGAGTGTGGAATACTGAATCTGGTGACATAAAGATTGTAAAAAATGGGCAATGGCCAATGTGGCACGCAAATCGAGGTGACGAGTGACATTTTGAAAAAATACCCGAAAATAGGGGTGAGAGAGAGAAATGATCTCAAGCATCATCACGAGCGCGAAAAACTGAATCCAGAGATATAAGATTCATTAGAAACGGACAATGGCCGATGTGGCACGAAAACCGAGGCAACAAGGGGGCATGGGAAAAATGCCCAAAAAATCTAGAGGTGAGAGCGAGAAATGATATCAAGCGTCATCACTAGTGCGGAAAATTGAATCCGGTGATATAAACTTGTCAAAAACAGACGACGACTGATGTGGCACGTAAACCGAGGTGATGAGGGCATGGGTTTTATGATTGTGGATCACATATGTGTTGGTTTGAACAATGGGGTCATTGAAATAATGAGATAGATGTGATGGGAAAGGTTCAAAATGATTGATCATGCCCCCTATCCCAGGGTCAAGGTAATCTATTATGCCCCCTAACTCATGGGTGTCAATGTGGTGCAGATGTTGTCTCAGAGAGGGATCAATAGGGCATTGAGCAACTGCTGGTGGGGGGCTATACCATGAGGCTGTGGGCTGTGGTCGCATACTGAAGTGATGATATGATGATGGGGGATTCTCTTTGTGGGGTGGATGCCCCCAGTATCTCCGACGAGAATCACGATGATGATGAGTAGGCAAGGTTTTGGGCCTACCCCCATGTTGTGGACATGTGGTTTCCTCGTCGATTTGAAAGGGTTGAACATGTGTGTCAAAGGGATCAATGGAAGGGGCCAACCGAACAGAGGGGTATCCAGTGGAAACCGTGTAAATGGTGTTAATTTCTTCCAAGGAGGAAGATGGTGGGGGATGAATTTCCTCAATTTGAGGAGGGGATATCTCTAGGTCGGCATTATTGAATCCGTATAGAGCTGCTCTATAATCTGGGAGATCAGGGCAGTGATGTGAGTAATGGCTGTAAATCCTGCATATCGCACAAGGGTGATTGGTATGCAACGATTTATCGTGAGGATGAGGGGGCAGTTCAAGTTTGACAACTGGTATGTTAGTGTCATCATCCAACATTTGCATCTTTTCTTGAAGTGCCGGTAATTGTGGACATTGATGGGTAGCATGGCCTATATTGTTGCACAAAGAGAACTTGGGGGGAGCACGGATTATTGGGGGATTCTTCGCTAGTTTTGGGGTCGCTGTGGGGGTGCGGGTTGTGGGTCCAGTGGTATAAGTTTGTGGGCCTCTGCCCCTAGTGTTTCAGAATGGAGGGGGAGCATTAATAGATGTTGATGCCATAGTCACCATTGGGGGTGGTCGGTTCTGGATGTTTTCTACACCAGGGGGTGGACGGTTAGAAGTATTGATGGGTTGGACCGGTTGTAAAATGACATTTGGTGTCGGGGGAGGGGTTGGGGCAGGTAGGTACCACATAGGTAGTCCTAATGTTAATCCTGGGAGATTAAGTGTAGCCATGACTGGTGTGCTGATGGCGCCTGAAGGGGGAAATAAAAATGGGATAGTATGAATTGGTGTGGCTCCTATGTGAGTTGGCACAGAGGGTGGTTGCGGGAGTAAAGGGGGGTGTTGGTTTGGTACCTGTGTGTTATGCGAGAGGGTGCACAAATCAGATATCTCGGTTATATTCAAAGGGGGTGGGATGGATTGGAATGTGGAAGTCATAGGTGATTCCGAGTATAATCTGGGTCTAACCGTGGAGACAAACGATGTAGGTGCATTCTAAAATGGTTGTTCAACCATAGGGAGAACATTTTTAGGTACAGTGGGGGTGTATTGGTTTCGACGCGTTTGGAGATTCATGTTGGATGATGACATCATAAGGAGATGATGAGTACTTGAATCCATCGGTTGGTTTGTGTGTGCAGCGTATGTGATTTGCTGTTGTGGTGTTGTGGTTCCTTGAGGAGGATCCAATGGACGAGTGTTCACCACTCCTTGTGTGGGAAAAGGATTCTGCAGCACCATGGGTTGTGGTTGAGGAGGTGGCGCTGGTTGTGCTGCATGCCCTTGGCGTTGGGCGTCATCAAACCACAGTTGGCGTGCTCGCCCCAAATGGGGGCAAGTGTGTGTATAATGGCCGTATACCCCGCATATGGAACATGGGTGGTTTGTTCATAAATTGGGGTTCTTACCTTGTTTCGATGGTCGATCATGGTTTTGGTTGGCGGGGGTAGCATTGTTGTTGTTTGGAGGATAAGTCTGAGCGATTGGAGGTTGTGGTGCAGCAAGGACTAACTGTGGTGGGTAATAAGCCGTTGGGGCTTGTGAGTGAACATGAGCATGTGTGGCCTGCTGAGGTTGTTGGTAACCCTGAGCTATTGGAAGTGTTGGGTTAGTTGGTGTAGCTTGTTGTGGGTAATACATTGGTTGGGCTGGTAAATGAATTGGGTTCTGGGTGGCCGGTTGGTTATAGTATGTGGGTGGTACATATGTCGATGGCACTTGGCCATAGCAATGTTGTGGACAAGAGGGTCCATGAGTGTGATGAGTCTGATTCGTTGGAGCGTACGAAGTTGTTGCTCCAGAATTAGATGTAGCCCTAGAGAGGTCTGGGGCATTTATGGTGCTCACCATGCTAAAAGGTTTATTTTGTACTGTGACATGGCCGATAATACCATCAGCGGCATGTGATGCCCCCGGAGCATCACCACGTGAAGAATCGCCTCATGGAGCATCTGGTATGATGGTGTAGAGATAGCCTGACTGGGCATAAATCAGGTCGAATTGTTGAGCTTTTAAGATAGCTTCTTCCTCTGACTGGGGTCGTTCGAAAGCTATGTCTTTGGCTATGAGGGGTAGGAGTGATTTAAGAAACCAGTCCAAAAATATATGGTCATTCAGTTTTATCTTATAGAGGCTATGACGCTTGCGCCACTCATGGATATGGTCGGTGATGTGGGTAGTTGTGTTTTGTCTGCAAGATAACAGTATTTCGACTCCTGCATCATAGCATACAGGTAGCTGAAAAAACTGAAGAAAAGTGGAGGCGAGAGACGTAAATGTATGGTGGGTCTCATGTGGTTGTTCAATGTACCACTTGGCTGCAGAGCCAGTGAACGTTCGTTGCAACAGTCGTAGTCTAATGGAGTCATCCACTATGGAGTTAGATGAACACCATAGGTGAAATGACATTATGTGGTTTTGGGGATGTCCGAGGGGAGCTTGGTAGGCATGGGTGGCCATGTAGGGTTGTGCCTGATAGGATCGTTGGTTAACCTGGCTAGGTCTGGTAAGTTCAGACTAGCCATGTATGGTAAACTAGCAGATGGGTGTGGCGTAGTGACTGGGACATAACTATTAATGGTGGCATTATGTAGTGGTCCAGTAGCCCCTAAGGGTATGCTAGGTATTGAAGGTATGTGTCCTCCAACCATTGTGGTGTGGGATGGGCCAGTGCTCCCAAGTGCAACATGGGTTGCAGAGGGGATAGGAATAGTGCCAGGAATTCCTAGGATCTGGGTTGTGGTAATGAGAGGGGGTGTGATTCCTATGTTGGGAATACCCATAATAGGAGGTAGTCCTGTGTTAGGCATACCTAAAGGTGGAGTGGCCCCTATATTAGGCATGCCTAAAGGGGTTGTTGTTACCATGGGTGGCACAGTAGTAGATGGGTTTGTGGATGTATTGCCAATAGTACTGGTGAAAAGTGGGTTGTATTGTGATCCAGCCATGGGGTTGGTTGGTGATATTTCAGTAGGGTTTTTGGATTGAGCCTCAGATTCAGATGTGAAGTCAGGCGTGTCAGAATCGGATGACTGTGTGCTTGGCCGATGACGTGTCGAGTCAAGGGATAAGGCTCTACGTCTATGACGTGTAGAGCCAAGTATACCGAACTGAGGGGGTTCACCCTGAAGATGACAAGATTGTCTTAAATTCTCAATGGTGAGAAATATTTAAAAATTTTATTGTAAGGTGGTGATGTAAAAAAATCGAAACCCTAATGCAATAATGAGTGCAAGAGGGGAGTGAAAAAATAAAGGCTCTCAGGCCAACAACCAACCTCAAAAAGCACTTATTATAGCAGTTGTGCTAGAATAAGTGGAGGGATGCAACAAAATTGGTCAGAATACCAAAAGTCAAATAGTTCCTAGAAAAAAGTGGTGTTACTAGACCAAAGGTGGGTAATGTATCATGCAAACACCTAACTAGAAGTATTGTGAGTCAACAAACGATATTATCTGCAAGGTGATGAAATCCATTTCAGACAATATAGAGTGTTGAATCAACGACTAGATATCCCCCTACCGGGAGGGACACCAGGTAGACAATCCTAAAGAGTGGCAACTAGGATACCCCGTTCATGACATGTTCGGTTGGGTGAATCTGCAGTTTGGTTCTATCGCCGTTGTACACCCTCTTGGGTGTACACTGAGAACTTCGAAAGGTATCCTTCGGTTACTGAATGGATTGCGGTATTCCACTCAGACTTCCGGAACCAGTCTGGCTACTTCAACCCTCCTAAGGGAGAGGCCTTCCTGATAAATTGGTTGATAACCTTGTCAAAATTATAAGGGATTTTGGTACCGTAGAGGACAACCACTATGTCTCAAATGTAATAATTGAGGGGTGTTATTGGAACACTTATCCCCTCAATTCTATCTAACTACAAGATTCTTTTAAGTGCTCCCCAAGTGGGGTTAAAAGTTTGTTGAGTTAAGGTAAATTTTAAGGCTCAGTTTAAATTATGTGGCAGAGTGGGTGCAAGTGTGGTATTTAAACTGAAATTGATTTACCTTGCTTGGGCAATTGATTACAAATGAAAGAAAAGACGCTTTCAGTTTTGCAAAAAATAAAGGCGTTTTTGAAATGTAAATGCTTGAAAAAACTATTCAAAAATAATGGATCTTTGAAATAATTTAAAGGGAAACAAATAACATAAATATTTCAAGAAATAAATGGATCTCTTAGAAAATTGCTTGGGCAAACTATTGAGCATAAAACAGTAAAATCTTGATCTAAATAAAATGCAGAAAATCTTTCTTTCAATTACTGAAAATTTTTAAAAAGACTTTTAATGGAGCATATATAAATAGAAAAATATTTAGTATGGCTGTAAAATGCAGAAAAACTAATGCTGTAAAATATGCTAAATGGGCAAAAAATACAGCAAAAAATATTTTCAAAAAATCGGCCGAATTCAAAATAACTGCATCGTGGGTTTTGGGGAAACAACCGCGATGTGTAGTGCGGGTTTCGGACGCGCAGTCACGATGTGCAACGCGGGTTTCGGCCGCGCAGTCGCGATGTGCAGCGTGGGTTTCGGCCGCGATGTGCAGCGCGGTTTTCGGTCACACAGTTGCTATGTGCAGCGCAACAAATGGCCATGAAGCCGCGATGTGCAACGCGTAAAATGGCCGCAAAGCCGCGGCACGCCGCGCAGAAAAAAGCCGCGAGGTCGCGATGAGCCGCGCGAATGTCGGGCGAAAAGCCGTGAGGCGAAAGCCGAAAAACAGACGCCGAAAAACGAACCCAAAAAATGGAAATTCTGGGTTGTTAATGGCAATAGAAAGGGCCAAAATCTAAAACAACAATGGATCTGCTGTCTAGGATGGCAGATCTATGAATTAAAATGATTAAAACTAACAAAAACTAAGATCTAAAGTAAAAAACCAAGATCTAAAAATTCGAACCCAATGGAGTCACCAAAAACTGTTGGCTTGGTTTTGCAACCAAGCTTTGTGCAATGGGCACCTATCAACAATGTGATAGCAGTTTCAATATTGAAAGCAAAAATGATTATGAATTAAATCTAAATCTAAACTAACATGTGCATATACCAAATAAATTTTTAAAAATGATTCAAGAACACGAAATAAAATAATAGATGTTTTGTATTAAGATACCTCAAATGGTGAGGATTTGTGTTGAGCAACTCCCAAGGTGAGTAGCTCCAAGATCCAAAGGTCTCTTCTCCAAGATGCTGAAAATGACCAAAAGTCTCATGAGAGATTTTGACAGCATGAGGATAGGATGATGGATGGATGGAATGTGAGGAGCCCCTACCACCTTTTTATAGTTTTTGGTGGTGGGGAATACCATTATGGTTTTGAGGAAACCAATGGTATGGACCAACATGGTTTAGGTACCTTTTTCCTTCTTTTCTCCTTTTTTGAATATTTTTGAATATTTTTATTCTCTTTTTAATATTTTTGAGAATTCTGGACCCTTTTTGAGGGTTTTTTATGCTTTTTGAGGAAAAATATTCATTTTGAGGGGGGAAAGGGGTGTATTATGGTCTTTTGGTGACCTTTTGATGGCTTTAGAGGCTCAAATGGTGGAAAAGTGGACAAATGGGTCATGTGAATAAGGAAATGAGCTAGTGAGCACTTTTTGGGTGTTAACACCTATGTCAGCACCTTCCTTGAGTGGTTATTTGTACTATGTGATGTTCATAGATGACTTCTGCTGCAAGTATTGGATCTATTTTATGAAGGAAAATAGTGAAACTTTCAACAAGTTTCAATAGTTTAAAGCATTGGCTGAGAATCATACTGAAAAGCACATTCATGCATTGATATTTGATAATGGATGAGAGTTCGAGTCTCGTGACTTTAATGACTTCTTTCGAGATGCAGGAATTAGAAGACAGTTGATTGTACCCTACAAACCCCAACATAATGGGTTTTCTAAAAGAAAGAACATAACAATATGTGAGGATATAAAAGCAGTGATGTGTGATCAGGATCTGCCCATCTCCTTATGGAAAAACACCTCCAGCACTGTTGTTTATATTTAGAACAAAATTTTGCATGTTATCCTAGGAGAAAAGACTCTTGAAGAGGTTTTCACTGGTGAAAAACTAGATGTTGGACACTTGAATATTTTTGGTTGTCATATCTACATTCATGTACCAAAAAAGAAGAGGAAAAATATGGATCCATCCGGAAAGAAAGGAACATTTGTTGGATATAGTGAATCCTCCAAAGCTTATAGAATCTATGTTCCAGGACAAATAAACATATAAGTCAACAGAGATGTGACATTTCATGAAGAGGCTACCTTTAGGTGCTCCAAATAACGTCATTGTGATTCATATATGGAGGAGAATGAGACTCCCATGATGGAGGATCCAACTTCGAATTCTCCCCTTTCAAATGTTGAGAGGTAGAATTCAAAAGAGCATACAGATCCTCTTGATCATGAAGAGCTAGTAGATACTATAGAAATATCTCTTGATTAACCTCCTGCTAAGAGGAGATCTGCATGGTGTCGAGACATTCTGCAAGAGGCAGAAAACATGGTGCACCACCAGGATCATCCAGAGAGCGAAAGAGACCTGAAATATTTTCAGGATATGTAGAACAAATGAGTCATTTCAATTATTCAGAACCCTCTACCTATGAGGAAGCCTCTAATCAACAAGTATGGAAAGATGCCATGGTAGAAGAATACAAATCTATCATGAAGAATGATGTGTGGGGAGTACTGGTTCCTAAACCTGATGTGAAGTCTGTAGTAACTTCCAAGTGGCTTTATAAAATCAAGCATGCAGCTGATGGAAGTATTGAAAATTATAAACCAAGATTTGTGGCCCGTGGTTTCTCATAGAAAGAAGGGATATATTATGATGAGACATTCTCTCTGGTGGCTAGGTACACTACTATTCGAACCATAATTTCCCTTGCTTCAGTTTTGGGTTGGAAACTTCACCAGATGGATGTGAAGACTGTCTTTCTCAAAGGTGAAGTTGAGGAATAGGTTTACATACATAAACATGAGGGGTTTTTAGTCCATGGGAAGCACTCCCATGTATGCAAACTTAAAAAATCCTTGTGTGGGATTAAGCAGGCCCCAAGTGCTTGGTATTCAAGGATTGATAGTTATCTTCAGATCTTGGGATTCTCCAAAAGTGAAGCTGACCCCAACATGTACTTGAAGGTTGTGAAGAACCAACCATTGATCTTGGTTCTCTATGTTGATGAGTTGTTCCTTACTCAAGAGGAACAATAGATAGCTTGGTGCAATAGGGAGCTCACTTCTAAGTTCGAAATGAAAGACTTGGGTCTTATGCACTACTTTATTGGTCTGGAATTTTGGCAAAGGAAAGATGAGATCTTTCATTCTCAAGGAAAGTACATAGTTGATGTGTTGTGCAAGTGTGGTATGATGGATTGTAAAACCATGTGTAAGTGGAGAATTTTACAGTTCAATTCCATGGATTCTCTCCTATTACTATAAGGTGGTGAAGCTTAATTGACATAAATACATGCAATAATAAAAATATCCTCAATATTTCTAATTATTTTCCAAGAAAAGAGAAGGGAGGAAGAGAGTAGAATACATCTTGAAGCTAGTTGTTTGTAGGATATCCCCTTGCTTGAGCATACATGGAATTTAGGCCTCCATTAGCAGCTTGCTTGCTAGTTCCTTACCTCTATCTCTACATCTACTAATTTGAAAAACTTTGAAAAACTTGAAATATATCTACCAAACTTTGTATTAAAAACTAGATTTGGAAAACAAATTCAAACTCAAATTTGGGGGGGAACTAGAATTGCATCATATTGAATCAAAGAAAAAGAATACTTACAACCTTGGCTTGTATATGACATCATTCTCCCTTGATCCTCTCCTCCTCCATCCATGCCTTTGATGCCCAATTGCCTTTGAAGTAGGAGAATTCTTGCCTTCAATCCTTCATTATAACCTTGCTCTAAATTTCTATGTATTTTACATTGCCCCAAATGTATTTCTCATATAGCATTGGGATTTGTGCACCCAATTGCCAAACATAAATGTGGGGCTAAATTTTTTCATGAATTTTTGCTATTTTCATAAAAAAAACCACTTTCCCTAGTTTGCCAGGCATTTGACATGATTTTTCAGGATTTTTAGGACAATTAATACACATGGCATGTATTCTTTTCATTCCAAGAGTTGCGGAAACTGGGTTTTGGAACGTAAGTGGTCCTGGACTTGGTCTCTTTCGAGAAACCTTTGTATTCACATGCTTCTTCCTTTGCAGAAGCAGTGGTCATATGAGAGATTAAATCTCTTAATTGTTCCAGATTCCCAATCTTCATGTTGCAGGCGAATTGTAAAATGTGCTTCTGACCTTCACTTGTTAAGGGTGTTAATTTGATTGTTAACACCATGTATACACCAATGATTTATAATATAAATAAATTACATTAGTCAGGTTTTGGATCAGATCTAGTGGATCTTACCATGTATAGACAACTCATTGGTTCCTTGATGTATTTGATACATAATAGAATAGACATATGTTATGTAGTGAGTATCTTGATTCAGTTCATGTCTGATCCAAGACATAGACATTGGGTTGCTTCCAAGCATGTGCTTAGATACCTTCGAGGTACTATTTCTTATGGACTCATATATGCTTCCAGTGGTGGAGTGATGCTACTTGGATATGACGACTATGACTAGGGTGGTAGTATTGTGGACCAAAATAGTACATCGGAATTTTATTTTAGCTTGGGATGAGCTATCATCTCTTGGTCCAGTAGGAAACAAGGCTCTATAGCCTAGATTACTATAGAAGCAGAGTATATTTCAGCTAGTACCACCTATCGAGAAGTTATGTGTTTTAGGAAGCTACTTGTTGGGTTGTTTAGTGAGAAGCTTGAGACTATTGTCATTCACTTTGACAATCAGAGCTGTATCAAGCTCGTAGAAAACCATGTGTTTCATGACCGATCAAAACACATTGAGATGAAGTACCACTACAGTAGAGACATGGTCCTTCGTATTTCTCGGGGAAAAAGATGATGAGGTAGATTTCCTGCAGCAATAAAATTAGAAATATCTTCATACCATGGTGTATAAATAGAAACAACGAAAATTAGCTCATCGAGAAAGTCGTACTCTAGAGGAGAATCATCCCCGATTTGTTAATTTTTTCAGAATTTACTTCAATATGATCTAGGATCTTAACTGAGAGAACAACATGTATAGCATATCTACAGCATATCAATCATGGACACAATAATGCAAGCACACAAGAGACACAAAGTTTAATTGGGGAAAACCATAAAGGTGAAAAACCCCAATAACTTCCTCAGAGATAGATAGAGCAATGATACAACCCAAGTATAAGAGATAGACATCTCCTAGCAGCAGCTTCTCCTCCTCCACAAGTGCGCCACTCTCCCAAGATTCTGTGAGAGAATAGGATGATGAAATAGAGTGCCTCCCGCACTCTATTTATACTTGACTCGACTTGCCTAATAACCTTTACTAGGTCGGCTTCAACATAACCACATAACACAATGCTGATTGGGCCGACACCCAATATGGTGGTCTAATAACCCTTTGACCCACATGACCAACCCCCAATAGGGTGGTCTAATAACCCTTTGACCCACATGACTTATACAGGGCCGAACCCAACAAGGTGGTCTAATAACCCATCAAGTATAAGTTATGACACTTACGATATAAATGATGACACTTCCGTATAGAGGAATAATAACATATCTATAGGAATACAATATACATACATGTGAAATACATTCCGAAGTTCCATATACATCAACACTCCCTCTGAACTAGGAAGGTATTTCTCGATACAGGTCTTCTAGCACAAGTATTCTTCTCTGGATCATCGTCACTGGATAATCATCATCGTCACTGCTATTGCTATCTCAATCAATCTTTGAATCTACTCATCATAGGAAGTTCTACAGAGCTAGTCCTTTTTCATACTGGATGCAGGCCCACCACCTCCAGGTCTTCATCAACACTGGCCATACTGTGGAATACTCAGGACTTATTACGTGCGTCATAAAACCTTAAAAGAGTCTCTGGATTAGAAAGAACCCTAAAGAGCATATGAGGCCTTTTTCATCCTGTCCAGATCTCCAGGACTTATTAAATGTGACTGTCACAAAACCTTAAAAGAGTCTCTTGACTAGCAAGAACCCTAAAGAGAATCTGAGGCCTTTCTCATCCTGTCCAGATCTCCAGGACTTATTACATGTGACCCCCACCACAAAACCTTAAAAGAGTGTCTTGCCAAGCAAGAACCCTAAAGATCATCTAAGGCCTTTTTCATCCTGTCCAAATCTCCAGGACTTATTACATGTGGTTATGGAAATGCCTCGAAAGAGAATATGATGCCTTTTTCATCCTATCTAGATCTCCCAGGTCTACTTATATGCCATCCCAGAGCAATGCCTCGAAAGAGCATCTGAGGCCTTTTTCATCCTGTCCAGATCTCCCAGGTCTACTTACATGCTCATCTGCACAACCTGTTCCACGGCCACAAAGTATCAACCTGATACTTACCATACATCATCCTGATGTACACATGATCATCCTGATCATCATCACTGCATCGTCCTGATGCATGATATCTGGAGCAACATCCTAAAGCTCATCATCCATGATCATCCTGATCATACAATACATCTACCTGATGCATACCAAGTATCTACCTGATACATATCATCATACATGATCCACTTGATCATACAATGTATCCACCTGATACATACATAGATACATGATCCACGTGATCATACAATGTATCTACCTGATACATATCAACATACATGATCTACCTGATCATACAACGTATCCACCTGATACATATACAGATACATGGTCCAAGCATCCAACATGATGCATACATACATAAATGATCCAACTGATCATATCCAGCATCCAACATGATGCATACATACATAAATGATCCAACTGATCATGCAGAGCAGAAACTAGAACATCATCCTGATGCTCATCATCCAACGCTTACATCCATAGCCATGTGAAGGATCCTCCTTCCACCATTCTTGGAATGGCTTCAACAAATGTGTCCATCACTTCTTCCTCAAAGTGTCGTCAATCTGAAGAACACCAAGCCTCTCTCTGAAGTACTTGAACTTCACTTTGGCTAGTGGCTTCATCAGTACATCTGCAATCTTCTCATCCGTCGCAACATACAGGAGCTTCACTGCTCCTCTCTGCACCATATCCCTGATATAGTGATATTTGATCTCAATGTGTTTCGAACTATCGTGGAACACTGGATTCTCAGACAACTTCACACAACTCTGGTTGTCACAAAAGATACCAGTAGCCTCCAGCAGGAGATCAAATAACTCAGACAATAGCTTTCGAAGCCATACTTCGACACAACTAGCTGAACAAGCTGCAACATACTCTTCTTCAGCTGTACTCAGTGCTACGCAAGACTGCTTCCTGCTAAACCAAGAGATCACACCTGATCCCATACTGAAGCAGCACCCAGAAGTGCTCTTCCTATCTGCAGCACTGCCTGCCCAATCTGAATCAACATAACCCCGTAGGTTAAACTTTTGATTCGCATCATACTTGATCCCATAATCAACTGTACCCCTCAGGTACCTTAGAATATGCTTTACAACAACCAGGTGAACACCTCTCGGATTTGTCAGGAACTGGCTCAATGTGTTCACTGCAAAGCAAATATCTGGTCTTGTATTTGTCAGGTACATCAAGGACCCAATCATCTGACGATATATCGTGACATCAATCGTCTCAGATGAAGCATCACACAGAAGCTTCAGGTTCGATGCCATAGGTGTGGCCATAGCCTTGCAGTCCATCATCCCGAACCTCTTCAGGATCTCTACTGCATACTTCCCTTGTCCAAGGAAGATCCCATCTGCACTCTGCCACACCTCCATGCCTAGAAAATAGTGCATTATCCACAATTTCTTCATCTCGAACTCGGCAGCAAGCTTCCATTGCATGTCGGCAATCAATCTATCCTCACATGTAACAAACAGGTTATCTTCATACAAAAGTAGTATCACTAGATTTCCTTCCTCAACCTTGTAGTAAAGGTTGGAATCCACTTTACTCTTGGTAAAGCCCAAACTGGATAGAAAGCTGTTTATCCTACCATACCAAGTTCTGCACATATATGACTTCCCGTCATGTGTCTCAAAACCAAGTGGCTGCTCCACATACACTTCCTCTTCGACTACACCATTCAAGAAAGCTATCTTGACATCCATCTGGTGTATCTTCCATTTCATCACTGCAGCCAGAGCAAGTACTGATCTGATGGAAGTGTGCCTGGCTATAGGTGTAGAAGTCTCTTTGTACTCAATCCCTTTTTCTGGGAGAAGCCACGAGCTACAAACCTCATTTTGTATTTCTCCATGCTACCATCTGCAACATGCTTGATCTTATAGATCCATTTGGAAGTCACAGCAGACTTCCCTTCAGGTCTTGGGACTGCATCCCAAACATCATTCTTCATGATCGACTGGTACTCCTCGATCATGGAATTCTTCCTGAATCCTGGGAACTTCAATATATTCAATATCTTCAATAGATAACTTTGTTGCTGAAACAAATGTTGTAGTCCTTCTTTTGTAGGTGCTCGTATACGATCTTTCCTACAAAACAAGTTAAATTGCATGATTAGAAACTTCTCATAGTTTTCAGAACAAATTCTTACACATAAAGAAATATGTCATATAGTCATGCAATTATTTTAGCCAATGCTTCAATACAACATTCATCCATATCCTGTAACTTTCTAGATGCCTTCCAATCTCTACCACAACATTGTTAAGAGTTTGCACTACTCCCAACATGTCAGCAAAGAGGTTTCATTCTAGATAAGTAGCAATGGAATGTTGTACAGTTCCATAGGCCACTTACCCATCACATGCATATTAGTAGTATACTCTGCATTAATGCAATTATTCTAATATGCCAAAAATACATAGCCTAATTCTAGGAACATCAGTATATACATCATTGAATAGTATTATTTAAACAATCAAATATGCAAGAAATGATAGTTCAAATACTTATCTTTGTTTGGTTGTTGGGTGGACTCCCTTTGAATCTTTGCAACTCCATTCTGATGTGGATTGTGAGAAGTGGTCGACTCCCTCTGAATATCTGCATCCTTGCAGAAACTACTAGTGTTAACACCTAAAAAGTGCTCACTAGCTCATTCCCTTATTCACATGACCCATTTGTCCACTTTTTCACCATCGGAGCCTCTGAAACCAACAAAAGGTCACCAAAAGACCTGAGTACACCCCTTTTTCCATTAAAAAAGATTATTTTTCCTAAAAAAGCATAAAAAACCCTCAAAAAGGGTCCAAATTCCCAAAAATATTAAAAAGGGAATTAAAATATTAATTTTATTCAAAAAAGGAAAAAGGAGGGAAAAATACCTAAACCATGTTGGTCAATACCATTTGGTTTCCACAAAACCACAAATGGTATTCCCCACCACCAAAACCTATAAAAAGGTGGTAGGGGCTCCTCATTTCACATCCATCCATTATCTCATCCTCATGCTGCTGAAATCTCCCTTGAGCATTTTGGCCATTGTAAGCAACCTTGGAGAAGGAGACCTCTTGGAGCTTGGAGCTACTCATCTTGGGAGTTTCTCAACATCAACCTTCACCATTGAAGGTATTATCGCAAGCACTTGCTTGCCCCCCATTTTTCAATACAAATTCATTCTTTAATATTTTCTTGTTCTTGTTTTTTTAAAAATGTTTACATTATTTGCTTATATTCTTGCATAGATCCATGATTAGTTTTGTTTAGATTAGTTTCTTGTTTAATTCTATTTGAAACTGCTGCTACTAGTTAGCAGGTGCCCATAGCACTAAGCCTGGTTGCAAAACCGGGCCAACAGTTTTTGGCGACTCCTCTGGGTTTGAACAATAGATCTCTAGTTTTGCTTTTAATCTTAGTTTTTTATTAGTTTTTAACCTTTAGATCCATAGATCTGCCATCTTAGACAGCAGATCCATTGCTGCTCTAAGTTTTGGCCCCATCTATTGCCATTAACAGCCCGGAATTCTCAATTTTCGGGTTCGTTTTACGGCTCCCGTGCACGGCTTTCGCCTCACGGTTTTTAGCCTAACAGTCGCGCGGCTCATCGCGGCTTTTCGGCTTTTTTTCGCGCGGTTCCCCGCGGCTTCGCGACCTATTTCCGCATTGCACAGCGCGGCTTCGTGGTCATTTTCCGCGCGGCTCATTGCGACTGTGCGCCAAAAACCCGCGCGGTCCATCGCGACTTTTAGCCCAAAACCCGCGCGGTCCATCGCGACTTTTAGCCCGAAACCCGCGATGTGATTTTTTGGCCGCGCGGCTCAATTTTCAAATGACCATATCTCCCTCTCCTGAACTCCGTTTGAAACGATGTTTTTTTTCAAATTGGGTGTTTTCGATCAAGGAATCCAAATATGCTATTATATTTAAGAAATTTTTTATAGAAATTTATCTAATCTTTTATTTTAGTTTTATTTATCACTTCAGTTCACCCATTTTGGCCCATATTTTCCAGTATTAAAATTCCAACATTGTTTACAGCCATAGGAAAATATTTTACTATTTAGAATGCACATGTGAAAGAAGTCTTTTTAAAAAATTTCATCGATTGAAAGAAGGATCTATTTTTGCATTTTATCTAGATTTAAAATTTTTGCTGTTTGCTTCTTTAAATATTTTGCCCATAGCAATTATTGAAAACGAAATCCATTTATTTCGAAAAGAAGTTATATTATTTGCTTTCTTGTTTGAGAGATCCTTTATTTTTCGAATAGTCCTTGAAAAGCATTTAATTTCAATTTACTGAAAAAAGTCATAAATATTTGCTTTTTTATTTTCAAAAGATCCTTTGTTTTTTGAAAATTTTCTGTAAAGCATTTACTTCTTTCAAGTTCAGTTTACAATACCACATGTGCACCCACTCAAACACTTAATTGAACTGAGCCTTAAAACTTACCCTAATTTCAACACACTTTTAACCCCACTTGGGGAACACTAAAAGAACTTTGTAGCTAGGTAGTATTGGGGGGATAGGTGTTCCAATAACACCCCTCAGTTATTACATCTGAGACATAGAAGTTGTCCATTTAGGGAGCTAAAATCTCTTAGTATTTATTGGCGCGGTCACAACCGGTTTGTGGGAAGGCCTCTCCCCTAGGAGGGTTGAAGTCGCGAGGATGGTTCTGGAATCCTGAGTGGAATACCGAAATCCATTCAGTAACCGAAGGGCTACCATTCGTAGTTCTCGGGATATCCCTGTATTGGGATATTGAGATCAAAGGACCAAACGGCAGATTTACCTTTTCTCGACGCGTCATGAACGGAGTATCCTAGTAGCCTTTCTTTAGGATTGATTACCCGGTGTCCCTCCCGGTAGGGGGATATCTAGCCGTTGTCTCAACACTCATATTGTCTGACTTGGATTTCATCACCTTGCAGAGGATATCGTTTGTTTGAGTCACAATACTTTTAGTTAGGTGTTTGCATGATTCAACCCACCTTTGGTCTAGTTACACCTATTTTTTCTAGAAGTCGTTTGCATGTTGGTACTCTGACCATTTGTTGCATTCCTCCACTTATTGTAGCACAGCTGCTAGAATAAGTGCCTTTTTGAGGTTGATTTTTTTGCCTGAGAGCCTTCTTTTTCACTCCCCTTCTTGCACACTTGGTTGCATTAGGGTTTTGAGTCTTTTATATATATATCACCACCTGATACTTAAACAGATTTTTTACACAAAACTTATTTCTCACCATTGAGAATTTCAGACGCTCTTGTTGTCTACGGGGTGAACTCCCAGAGTTCAGTCTACTTGGCTCGCCACGTCACCGACGCCGAGCCCTATCCCTTGATTCGACACATCATCGGTCAACCAGACGGTCATCCGATTCTGACACGCCTCAATTCACATCTGATTCTGAGGCAGAATCCGAAAACTACGTTGTATTACCACCAACCACCATTATGACTGGAACACCATTTGACCCACTATTTACCAGCACCATAGGTGAGACATCCACAGACCTTTCTGCTACGATGCCATCCATGGCAACAACCACCCCCCTAGGTATGCCCAATATCGGCAACACTCCACATCTAGGAATGCCCAACACAGGGCCACCTCCTGTTATAGGAATTCCCAACACAGGGCCACCACCTGTTATGGGTATGCCCAACATAGGGGTCACACCCCCTCTGGTTTCCACAAACCCTATCCCAGGAATCCCTACTGCTATTCCTAACCCAAGTGTAACCCATGTTGCACTTGGAGGCGCTGGCCCATACCAGACCACACCTATTGGAGGGCACATACCCTCCATACCTAGCATACCTTTAGGCGCTTCTAGACCCCTACATCATACCATAATGACTAGGCAGGTCCCAGTCCCAGTCACTACATCTGCTAGCTTACCATACATGGCAAGTCTGAACCTGCCAGACTTAGCTAGGCTCACTAATGACCCCATCAGACACGATCCTGCGTGGCCTCATATGCCCACCAAACTCCCCTCTGGCATCCCTAAGTTTGAGGGTAAGGCAGGTGAAGACCCCCATAACCATATCATGTCCTTCCATCTATGGTGTTCCTCCAACTCCATAGTGGACGACTCTGTCCGCCTCCGGCTTTTACAGCGCACCTTCACTGGCTCTGCAGCTAAGTGGTATATCGAGCAGCCCCATGGGACGCATGCCACCTTTACCTCCCTTGCTTCGACATTCCTGCAATTTTTCCAGTTACCTGTCCGCTATGATGCGGGCGTCGAGATCCTACTGTCTTGCAGACAGAACACGGCCACCCACATCACTGACCACATTCATGAGTGGCGTCGACACCGAAGCCTCTGTAAAATCAAGTTAGACGACCGTATCTTCCTAGATTGGTTTCTAAAAACCCTTCTCCCTCTCATTGCGAAGGATGTGGCATCCGAAAGACCCCAGTCTGAAGAAGAGGCCATCCTCAAAGCCCAACAGTTTGATCTCATTTACGCCCAATCGGGTTATCTGTATACCATTATTCCAGACGCCCCTCGGGGCGAGTCATCCCAACATGATGCGCCGGGGGCATCCCATGCCGCTGATGGCATCATTGGTCATATGGCCGCACATCCCCAACTCTTTTCCATTACACATCCTAGCCATGGTCCCAACCTTTCGCGGGCTACATCTCAGTCTGGAGCAACCAGTTCATATGCTCCCATGGCACATCACCACCATACCCATGGACCTTCATGTCCACCTCAGTGTTTTGGTCATGCACCACCTGCATACTCCCCCCTAGCTGCACCTCAACCATTGTACTATCCAATAGCTCAGGGTTACCAACAACCCCAGCAGGCAACTGGACCACCTCCAGCACCACAGGCTTATTATCCACCACAACCTGCTCCCGCACCTACGGCGAACCAAAATCCTCCCACTGCTCAAGGGCAAGTGTATACACAGCACAACCAGCCCCAGAACCAAAACAACCAGCGCAACCAAGGTGTGCAACAGAACTGTGGTAGAGGTCATAACCGCGGTAATAACCAACAACATCAGCAAGGTCCTCCACCTCCCAATCCTCCGCAGAATAACAATGCTGCTCCTCCCAACCGCAATCCGGATCGGAATCCTAAGCAGCCTAGAAATAATAACCTCAGAACAAACCGCCCTTGTTCTATCTGCGGAGTCTATGGTCATTACATGCATTCTTGCCCACATTTGGAGCGAGCTCAGCAACTCTGGACCGACGATGCACATCGTCAAGGGCAAGCGGCTCCTCAGCCGCCACCCAACCCTCCACCACCTCAACATCAACCCTTGGTGCTACAAAACCCCTTTCCAAACCAGGGTGTAGTGAACACTCAGCCATTAGCCCCCCCTCAGGGCAACGTGCCACCACAGCAGATCACTTATGCAGCCCCTGATCAACCCATGTTCGATTCAGGTACTCACCATTTGTTGATAATGTCAACTGCCGATGCCAACCTCCAAACCCGTTGGAACCAATATGGCTCCACGTCTGAAGCCCCTCCCACCGACAAGAACACTAACGTTAATCCCACAGATCAAACGTTACATATACCTCCGGCTCCACTTGATGGCACTTCCAAAGCACCTCGCTTCCCACTTCGTCGCATCAACAGTAATCCCAATGCTCGCGCTGCGTCGAATTACAACATTGTCGACGACTTAGCCCAGTCTCCGGCAGCCATGTCTGCTTTAGAAGTTTTGAAAAATTGTCCTTCACAGCGCAAGACTTTACTCTCTGCCATTGGCGCCATTGACCCCAATGATTCACAGCTGATCGCATTCGATTCAGACCAGTCTGAACCACGCCTGCCTTCCTCTTTAGCATTCCAAGTTTCCGTTTCTGTTCGGAATCTTGTTATCCATCGGTGCATTATCGATGAAGCGACCTCTACATGCGTCATGTCCACATTCGTTTGGCAGAATTTGGGATCCCCTACTCTCCAGCAGTCCACCACTGCATTACGAGCCTATGACGGTCGTTCGGCTCAACCCCAAGGTCTTTTAGCCAATGTCCCTGTCCAGCTGGCGGGTAAAACCGTGCTCATTGACATTGAGGTCATCAATGCCCAACTAGACTATAACCTTTTACTTGGTCGCAGCTACATGTATGCCATGCGGGCTGTTGCCTCATCCGTATTTCGCACCATGCAATTCCCCCATGAGGGACGCGTGGTCAAGGTCGACCAGCTCACCTATTACGATCCCAAGGCCCCCGTCACACCTGAAAATGTTCTCCCCATGGTTGAACAACTTGTTTGTGGTGCAACTACCTCATTCATTTCCTCAGTAGGACCAGGACCTTACTCCGAGGTGCCGATGACCTCTACATTCCAGGCCATTCCACCACCGTCACCAGAGACCCAGGTCGCTAACCTCTGCACTCTTTCACAAACACCCGGTAATCAACCCTCCTTGTTACCCAAACCACCATTAGTCCCTAGTCACATTGGGGTTACACCCATCCACACAATCCCCTTTCTATTTCCTCCTTCGGGTGTAGTAAGCGCCCCGGTTATGGCTACCCTTAGTCTCCCTGGGTTAACATTGGGATTACCCGTGTGGTATATTACGCCTCCCATTCCTCCACCGACACCAAATTTCATCCTACAACCAGTGCAACCCATTGTTACTTCTACCCAACCACCTCCCGGTATCACGACTCCTTCGTCGTCGACGAATCCCCCTCCATTCGTCAGGCCCACTGGGGGCAGAGGCCCACAACCATACACTGCGGTTCCCCCACCCAAGGCAGTTAAACCTCCCCCCGTATTTCGTGCTCCAAAATTCTCGCTGTGTGATGAGTTAGGCCATCCAACCCATCAGTGCCCACAGTTACCTGCATTGCAGGAACACATGCAAATGCTGGACGACGACCCCAACATCCCGGTGGTCAAGCTCGATCCAAACCCCATGCCTCGTGATAAATCACTGCGTACCAACCAACCATGTGCGATATGCGGTATTTACGGCCACTACTCCCACAACTGTCCTAACATCCCAGACTATAGAGCAGCTCTCTACGAGATGAACAATTTGGACCTAGAGACGGCACCCCCTACTATCGAGGAGATCTACCCTCCCGCATCATCCTCATCCGGAGAGATTAACACCATCTACATAATCTCTTCGACTACCACTACCTCATCACTCGATTTGACCACTCAAAGCTCCCACAATGATGAAGAGGTTCTCGAGACTCCTACTACCTTTGATTATCCCGGGGAAGACATGCACCATCGTCCATACTTCCTCCTGGAAGAGACTTCATCCACCACCGCTACCCAATCCGCGGTTGAGTCCAAGGATTTCCTTCCTACTAAAATCGACTGGTTAACGGATCCCATGGCCGATATTTCTCCCGTCATCCACATTGACATCTCTGACCCACTTGGTGCCCTTCATACCATCACATTAGGAACCTCCCACAGTGAGCATGAGATCGGAGAATACCAACAACTCTTCCAAGAATTCACTGATGTCTTTACTTGGTCAGATACCGAAATGCCTGGCCTTGACCCCGCCATTTATACGATCTCCACTGGATACCCCTCTGTCCGGTCGGCCCCTTCCATTGATCCCTTTGACACACAGGTTCAACCCTTTCAAATCGACCAGGAAACCACATGTCCACAACATGGGGGCAGGCCCAAAACCTTGCCTACTCATCATCATCGTGATCCTCGTCGGAGATACTGGGGGCATCCACCCCACAAAGGGAATCCCCCATCATCATATCATCACTTCAGTATGCCACCACGACCCACAGCCTCATGGTATAACACCCCGCCAGCAGTTGCTCAATGCCCTATTGATCTCTCTCTGAGACAACATCTGCACCACATTGACACCTCTGAGTTAGGGGGCATAATAGATTACCTCGACCCCGGGATAGGGGGCATGATCAATCATTTTGAACCTTCCCCATCATCTCTATCTCAACACCTCAATGAGCCCATCGTTCAAACCAACACATATGTGATCCACAATCACAAACCCCATGCACATAGCATGGGGGCAGGTCATTAACCCTGCTCACTTTTTCATATTCGTGATCTCAACCATTTTTGAGGTCACGTGTCACTTGTATATTTCAGTTGATTTGATACACCTAGTATTTTGCCCCCACGGGTCATCATTTTTCCCCACCACTACATCCTTCGCTTGGTGGGATCACCTTTATTTGTAGCCATTTTTTAACCTAGTTCTTTCCTTTAACCATTCCGGAGTCCTTATGACCTCTGTTTTTCGCACCATTTGCACTGCCAGATTCATATTTCCGTGCCCGTGATGATGCTTGAGATCATTTCTCGCTCTCACCAGGACCAATATCAACATTGTGTCCCGACACCTTGTCGCCCCAGTTTGCGTACCACTTCGGCTGCTCTCCATTTTTGATATATTTGATATCATCGGATTCATTTTTCCAAGCCCGTGATGATGCTTGAGATCATTTCTCGCTCTCACGCCCAGATTTTTTGGGCATTTTTTACCATGCCCCCTCGTCGCCTCGATTTGCGTGCCACATCGGCCGTTATCCATTTTCGACGAGTTTTATATCGCCGGATTTAGTTTTCCGCGCTCGTGACGATGCTTGAGATCATTTCTCGCTCTCACCCCCAGATTTTTTGGGCATTTTTTCCATGCCCCCTCGTCGCCTCGGTTTACGTGCCACATCCACCGTTCTCCGTGGTTGACCTTCTTTATATCGCCGGATTCAATTTCCCGCGCTTGTGATGATGCTTGAGATCATTTCTCGCTCTCATGCCCATACTTTTTTGCCCATTTTTTCAAAATGCCCTCTCATTGCCGCGGTTTGCATGCCACAACGGCCGCAGCCCCCTTTGTGACAATATTTATGTCACCGGATCCAGTATCCCACACACATGATGACGCTTGAGACCTTTTCTCGCTCCCATCTATCCATTTTTGTTCGGTATAATTTTATCCCTTTTTCGGGCCGAGCAATCCCTTTTACGAAAAAGGCACTTAGGGAGTTTCTGTTAAGCTCTTTTCTGACTCTTAAAACAATGAAAAGATCGCCGAGCAATCTCGCTTCCTTTCATGCTCGTTAAACGTATCAGAAAGGGCATCTACCTGGTATTAGTTTACCCCTTTTCCGGACCTTGTAGACTAATTACGAAAAAGGTATACTCTAGTCACATCGGCTAGAAGAGTTCTCCATCTGCATCATTTTATGCTTTTTCAGGCCTTGGAGACTAAACTTACGAAAAAGAAACACCAATAGAGTCCACTTACCGTTTTCAGACTCTCTAAACATGAAAGCAACCATGAGCATGAGCCGTCCTGGGCTCACAAAATCCACAGGACCGTACCATTTCAGAGCACACTTTTATCCCTTCTTGGAGCTCATTAAAACTACGAAGAAGGAATCAATGGTGCCTCTTGGCGCCACGACAGATCACATCTACTCATTAGGCAGCTTCCCCATTTTGGTCGCCTTTGTTCAGAGTATTCTGCAGTATGTCACCTTGATAATTCCTCGACGGCACCTATCAGCTCGTCCTCCCCCCCAGAGTCAATATATACCATTCAGTCAAAGCAATCATCCCCACACCTACAGTCAGTTCCCTACGCTGCCAGGTCAACCATGTCATCATGCTCTGAACAAAGGAAGTTTGAGTCTACCCATTTTTTGACCCAGTTATTTCCCATTCCAACAAGTATGTCAGTCCTACCATCAGTACTACAACACTGCAGTTTTACACCTCGTGCTCCTATCAAGGAAACATCATTGCCTTGTTAGTTGTTGGTCTCCCTCCGTCGACGACAACCACATTGATTCCAGAGGATAGACCTAGAGGTCCATGTGTCTTGGACTCATCACCATTTATGATGAGTGCCTACGAATCATTTCGAGAAGAGCCCTCAGTGCCTCTCCAAATGGTTGTTTCTCACATGCTCGACTTCAACACCTTGATCGCATCGTTGAGACTCGCACAGGACATTAGTCCGCTCAGTTATTAGTCGAAGACCCCGGATAGCTTCTGACTCCTCCACATTTGAGAGTCTACCTATGGATACCACCAGTTACACTGTTCCTATAGATATCCGGGTTGCGTATGGCGACAGTATTCAGATGTACCCCAGTTTGATACTCTCTCGAGTATACAGTTACAGATACTTCCCAGAGATGGCTCATAGTCATTACGTCCCTACAGATGTTGGACACCTTCAGTCCCAGCAGTTCATCAATTGTTCCAGTGTATCAGTTATTGAGATCAGCCATGTCATGATCATGAGTACATCCCAAAATAATGTACCCTCTGGACCATTATGGTGTACCACTATATTTTTTATGTATTAGATCCCCCTTCTTGGGACTAATTGTTATGTTTATGTCTTGATACGAGCATGGGAATGCCCGCCTCGTCCATTATCAGATATTATACCTCATTCATATTGAGGCCATGTAATATTTTTTGTTTCTTGCAGATTCCAAGGGTCGTGGCTCCAATCTCCAATCGGTCTCTTCTCCTTCCCAAACCCCTGAAAAAAGACAAAAGAACTATGATGTCTATCGGCCATACGATGAGCTCCTGCCCTCACACATTAGGGGGCAATCTGTTAACACCTAAAAATTGCTCACTAGCTCATTCCCTTATTCACATGACCCATTTGTCCACTTTTTCACCATCGGAGCCTCTGAAACCAACAAAAGGTCACCAAAAGACCTGAGTACACCCCTTTTTCCATTAAAAAAGATTATTTTTCCTAAAAAAGCATAAAAAACCCTCAAAAAGGGTCCAAATTCCCAAAAATATTAAAAAGGGAATTAAAATATTAATTTTATTCAAAAAAGGAAAAAGGAGGGAAAAGTACCTAAACCATGTTGGTCAATACCATTTGGTTTCCACAAAACCACAAATGGTATTCCCCACCACCAAAACCTATAAAAAGGTGGTAGGGGCTCCTCATTTCACATCCATCCATTATCTCATCCTCATGCTGCCGAAATCTCCCTTGAGCATTTTGGCCATTGTAAGCAACCTTGGAGAAGGAGACCTCTTGGAGCTTGGAGCTACTCATCTTGGGAGTTGCTCAACATCAACCTTCACCATTGAAGGTATTATCGCAAGCACTTGCTTGCCCCCCATTTTTCAATACAAATTCATTCTTTAATATTTTCTTGTTCTTGTTTTTTAAAATGTTTACATTATTTGCTTATATTCTTGCATAGATCCATGATTAGTTTTGTTTAGATTATTTTCTTGTTTAATTCTATTTGAAACTGCTGCTACTAGTTAGCAGGTGCCCATAGCACTAAGCCTGGTTGCAAAACCGGGCCAACAACTGGAGTGTGCTCCCTCTTTATCTTTGCTTCCTAGATTACCTGTCCTTGAACTTATATCCATCCTCGATCACTATGCATGCTTACAAGTATCATTATTGTGATATCCTCGAGATCTCATACATAATCATACATTCATTAGTATAATCTCAATACTACAATAATCTTAAACATGTATAGTCATGATCATTTCAAACATAGATAATAAGCATTAGCATTCAATGTTTTAAGGAAGACTTCTCTTACTCATGCATATTCATATTTGACCAAAAGACTTTTCTGGTTAGCCATATCATCAATCAAGGTAAGAAACATAATATGCATACACCCATGATTATTCAAACCTATGAATAATCATTATCAATCATGCCATGTATACTTATATAAGAGATCCTATCACAAGGTAGGATTCTAACTTGATATAGGAAAAACATACCTGGATTAGTATGTTAGCTAGTTATGTCTAACATACCCACATGATGTCTTCTTGTTCTCTTCAATGACTTGTGCTAGTAACCTATATATCTCATAAGTTAACCATTGTAGAACCAAGTTATACATACCTCGTAAATAGATCGTCTATGTGATCCATGACAATGGATGAATCTTTGTCTTCATGTCACCATGATCATATGTTCTTGAACTAGAACATGATTTGTCTTTCTTGGTGTACCTTTCATGTTAGCGGACAACATAAACCTCATACAACACCATAATGCATTAGTACAATCATAAGTGTCAACACCCTAATCAATGAATATCTTCTATCATGCATTCATAATTGTATTAAGGTGATACGATAAGTCTAAATTTAATCAAGATTGTACTAACCGTAATAATATGAAGACAAACATACCATAAACTTAATCATGAACAAATCTTGAAACATACCTGGATAAGTCATACCTATCGAGATTGCTTGTAATCTTGTTATGTAAGGCCTTAGCCTCATCCTCCTCTGAAATAGGAAGTTTTTCACTTATGTAGGTGACCAATCCATTCTCTTCTAGGATTAACCCAATCCACTTGATTTGCAGGAACTGGATCTAGAGCTGGATTAGGGTTTGTCAAAGAAACCCTGAAAATTCAAACTTTGAATTTCAAACTTCTGAAAGGATAGAAAGATGCGCCTTGATGAGCTGATCAAGCCGGTATATTCAGAATTTGAAAACTGCAAAGTTTCACCTCTCAAATTTGCCTTTGAAACTTCTGGATTCACTAGACATGACCCCTAAACTAGGGTTTGATAAAGCCCACCCTTCTTCCCAATCAAAAGGTTTGATCCAAAGCTCTAAGCTTCTATTTTTCTGAGGAGCTTCCAGCCATGGTCACAGATTTCAAAAATTCCCATTTTTGCAGAAGCCCTAATTTTCTACTTTTCCGATCAAAGTCCCAAACTAGGGTTTGATCAAGCTCGGCCTTCTGCCCAACCAAAAATTCTGATCTTGGTATCTAAATTTCAATTTTTATGAGTAGGATTCAGCTATGGTCTCCGATTACAAAAATTTCATCTTTCTCCGAAACTCTAAATTCCGAAGCCATGAATGAAGGTGCTCAAAAATAATTCTGTTTTGATAGAAATATGTACCTGATTGTTTCTAGTGTAACTCCTAACTTTCTAGTCCAAAGGGTCTGAAACTTCTACCTGTGGTATCCCAACCTGTCATCTTTCCAACCCCAGAGGTCTGACCTCAATTGGAATATCTGAGAGAGAGTTATGCTAAGTGTTGCAATGTGACCTGTTTATGGGATAAAACAGGAGAGAAAACTTGTACGGCATGCCACGTGTCACTGGTTCTGTTTTGGCCTGAAAACGTTACCTAAGAAATTACAGTCCATGCACTACCTGTCACTTTTTACAAAATTTCATTTGGAGCTTCCTAGCCCAAGTTATGACCTTTTTTCCTAGGTCACCTATTTATGACTCAGATCTGGAAGAGGTAGAAACCCTAGATTGTACAGATCATAAAACACAAAGTACAACGAACTAGAAGTTTTCCTTTGGAAAAAAGGTACATGGGGATCTTATCTTCGACCTATAAAAGTTTCAGATCCGAAATTTTTTCCAAAATGGATTTATAGCGAAAGTTCTACAATGACTGGTTTTTACTATATCAAGCCTTAGCATCGTAAGTGCAACAAGTGTCATACATGCCATACCATGCCTTCTTTCAAGCTAACTCTGATACCATGTTAATTTTTTCAGAATTTACTTCAATCTGATCTAGGATCTTAACTGAGAGAACAACATGTACAGCATATCTACAGCATATCAATCATGGACACAATAATGCAAGCACACAAGAGACACAGAGTTTACTTGGGGAAAACCATAAAGGTGAAAAACCCCAATAAATTCCTCAGAGATAGATAGAGCAATGATACAACCCAAGTATAAGAGATATACATCTCCTAGCAGCAGCTTCTCCTCCTCCACAAGTGCGCCACTCTCCCAAGAGTGTGAGAGAGAATAGGATGATGAAATAGAGTGCCTCCCGCACTCTATTTATACTTGACTTGACTTGCCTAATAACCTTTACTAGGTCGGCATCAACTTAACCACATAACACAATGCTGAATGGGAAAACACCCAATAGGGTGGTCTAATAACCCTTTGACCCACATGACTTATACAGGGCCGACCCCAACAAGGTGGTCTAATAACCCTTCAAGTATAGGTTATGACACTTACAATATAAATGACGACACTTTCGTATAGAGGAATAATAACATCTCTATAGGAATACAATATACATATATGTGAAATACATTCCGAAGTTACATATACATCAACACGATTGTGAAAAATATGGATAAAAAGTCTGCTACTACATTTTATTTACCAGGTTTATAAACAATTGTAATATCAAACTCTTGTAGGAGTAACAACCACCTAGTAACTCGTGCACTAGTAATGGGCTTATTAGCGAAATACCTGATTGTTGAATGGTCTGTGTAGATGAGAGTTGGGTAACTTGTAATGTAGTGACGAAACTTGTTGACTGTGAATACCACCGCTATGAAATTCTTTTCTGTAACTGTGTAATTTTGTTCTGTAGGAGTTAATCTTTTTCTAGCATAATAGATAGTGTATGGTTTCTTATCTTCTTCTTGACCCAAAACTACTCCTACAGTTGTATCAAATGCATCTGAAGCAATATGAAATGGTAGTTTTTGGTCCGGTCCATTTAAAACAGGGGCTATGGATAGCAAGTCATTTAATTTCTCAAAATTTGCATCATATTTATCAGTCCAATAAAAGGCTACATCTTTCATTAATAAAGCATAGAGAGGAGGCAATTTTTGAGTAATTTTCCATAAATCAATGATAATAAATAGTTTTACCCAAAAAAATGCGTACCTCCTTATGTGCCTTGGGTGGTGACATGTTAAGTATAACCTTTACCTTTGTTGGATCAACTTGAATACCCGCAGCAAAGAGAAAATTTCCCAACACGATCCCTTCTGTCATCAACATATGGCACTTTTTTGTACTTAATGAAAGATTTACTTGAGTGCAGCGTTTAAGTAATTTTTCAAGGATTCCCAAGGCTTCCTCAAAGGTAGCACCATATGGTGTAAAATCATCCAAAAAAATTTCAACACTGTCATTAACCAAATCTCAAAAAATTCCCAAAACTACCCTTTGAAAGGTAGCAAGTGCATTACATAATCCAAAAGGAAGGACTCTATATGCAAATGTACCCCAGGGACATGTAAAAGTGGTTTTATCTTGATCTTCAGGAGCTATCTGGATTTGGTTATAACCATTGAAACCATCGAGAAAGGGGAAAAATTTATTCCCTTAGAGGGTATCGAGTACTTGGTCAATGAAGGGCAATGGAAAGTGGTCTTTCTGTGTAGCTTTATTCAATTCTCTGTAATCTACACAAATGTGCCACTTACCATTTTTATTTGGGACAACAACAAGGGGTGATACCCATTCATTTTCGGATATAGGATAAATAAAATTTGTTGGGCCCAAAATAACCCCTTTTTTCCTATACTTATCCACACCTTTTTCCCTATTTTGCCTCACCTTTCCATAACCCAAGCAGGTATCTTCCGAAGCAAAGCATGGATTGCAATAGATATAATCTATTATTGCTTTATCTTGTTAATGTCTAATATTGTTTATGGTTATGAAATTTATCTTTTAATTTGTGCTAACATGTATTGAATTGACAAAAATAGTTCAGAGCATTGAAAGACCACAGGTGTAGTAGCTTGCTGAACCTATGGAGGAGAGGAATACGTTGCGCCAGTTGTCCTTTCCTAAATTTGGTTCCACATATAGCTGTGATAGCTCCAATATTCCTCCACGAGGTCAGCTGTGACTGGGTCACGACAAACATCCAAGCATCATCTCATCCAATCAGTTGGAATCTATTCGGTATGCTAACAGCACGAAGTAACAACGCAGGCCTGGGCGCAAATGACTTCATTAAAATTCATTGATGGTTGTAATTGTTTATGTTTTAAATCGGCAGCCTGAAGATCGTAGATCTTCATGGCTGCCCGATATTTGTGAAACGAGATTATGTCATCTGGGTATAAATGTAAGAAGGAATTATGAGCCTAGGTTGGTTAATTGGAATTTGATTGTAAGAGTTGTAACAGAGTACTGTAACTGTGATTCATCATTTTAATACGAGCATAATTCTTCATATTATTATTTTTTAATTTTTGTTAGTTTCACGGCATTTCTGTTAGAAGGCCAGGGCCCGCCTTCTCACAGAGATCGCCCAGTTAGGTAGATGCCTTAGTTTTATTTCTTTTATTTGGTGTGGAATTACAGTAGGCATATTTCCAGTAAGCTGCAACAGTAGTTGTTTATGAATTGCATTTTCCTTTGGTGTGCTGCAATAGTGTGGTGTGATAGTCGACTGTGTAGAATAGTTTTCCTTTGATGCAAGTGTGTTAGTTAGCGGTTATAGTCAAGCTGAGCTCTGATTTATTTCAGTCATTTATCTTTCTTAGAATTTGCCAATTTAGTCAGATTATGGTTTAAGCTTAGTTTTGGTTCATTACTGTTATTTATCTTTCTTAGAATTCATTAAATTAGACATGTTATGATTTGAGTTACAATAGTTGTTAATTGAATTAGACATGTTATGATTTTAGTTACTGTAGTATGATCTTTTTAGGATTTAACTTCTTGCAAAAGTAAGTCTATTTTATTTATTCCTAGATCAGTAACTGTTGGATTGATGTTGTAGGAAAGTAGAAGTCCTTTGAAGTTGTTGTATGGATAATTTAGATTAAGATTTAGCAATGAGCTGAGCTGACTGAGCAGTTAGGTAGGATAATTGATCTTCATTTTATTCCATCAGCTACTTGAGTGTTTATGCATAGATTTTTCTAATTGCCTTTGAAATAAAATACCTACCTAGGTTGACAATTTATATTGAGCATTCTGTCTGTTAATCAGAATTGATTAGCATATAGAGTGACCAACATTTTGGCACCGTTGCCAGGGATGGTAATTTATAGACATAGATGGTAGTTGATTAATTGATTTCATTAGCTATGAATATTTGAAGCTTGCATGAATACGAGAAGAAAAACTCGTGAACCCCCAAAAAATACTAACCCTGCAGGTGGAAGAGGTCGTGGTGGTAACCAAGGTTTGGGAAGACAGACATTCATTGATGAAATAATTGCCAAAGTTGATTCCTCTACCAGACTACCGCGAACATCTTTAGGAAGAGGAAACTCTGTTCCTCCTAATCTTGAAACATCTACATCAACCGTGGAGAACGCAACAGGACCTTCAACTCCCATTCCTGAGAAGAAACCTCTTGAAGATAAAGGAACTGTTGCAGGTGCAGCAGGATGAGAGGAAATCTATCGAATCAACGGGCGCAAAGTCAATAAAGAAGAGTGGTTGGAACATCACCAAGAAGAAGAAGAAGAAAGAAGGTGCGAGGAATAAAGGAGTAGAGAAGAAGAAGAAAGGGTAGAGGAAGAAAGAGTGAGAGAAGCACTAAAATTTTGGGGAAACATGGATAACGGAGAACGTGAAGGAAATAATGAGCATCATAATGGCCATGAAGAAGAAATAGGTGACAACCAACATGGAGACACGGTTTTCACGCTTGAATTCCCGATTTGACAAGTACCTGGGGCTGCTCCTATGAAGAATATCTCACCCTCAGTGTTGTCGAATTTCCATGGCAAGTCCATTGAAGACCCAGACGAATTCCTTTTTGAATTCGATATCCTCTGTCACAGTTACAACTACACCTCCAGTGTGCAGAAACTAAAATTATTCCTGGCCATCCTGAAAGGAAATGCTCTTCACTGGTTCATGAGCTTGAGTCATGAAACCATTACTACCTAGAAACATATGAAACAGATCTTTCTTTCCAAATACCAAGATTATTGCAGAACCAAAGATAGGAGAGAAGAACTGTTTAAAATGGTCCAAAAAGAAGAGGAGAGCTTGGAATATTTTGTTGAGATATTGTTGTATAATTTACAGAGGTATGGTCATGCCGGCATTGGGGAAGATGTACTGAATATTATCTTGCTGCGTGGGATCAAAGAAGATTTCCTAGACATGTTGAATTTGTTGGGGAAGGGGGACATTTCAAAGGAACCCTTTGAAGATATCATTGAATTATGTCAAAGATATTCGAGGGGATCCTCTAGAACCAACAATCGAGACATAGAACGAGATTGAGATATCCTCACTAGGACACAGAAGTCATCCAATGGAGGGGCCACTCGGGAAGAAATAAGAAACCTTCTTGAGAATTTTAAAATAGACATGATGAGCTCCATCTCCTCGCAGTTAGATGTCTTGAGAGAAAAACATAGGCAAGCAGAAGAAGATCTAGCACTTGGTGTATTCTGTGCTAAATGAAGGAAGAAGCACCCTCTGAATTGGATCATGACACCAAAGAATTCCGAATATGTGAATTGGATCATGACACCAAAGAATGTCCTTCACTACCCAAATTCAAAGCAATCCCACAGGCATGTTGATGTATATGTAACTTCGGAATGTATTTCATCTATGTATTTCATATATATTTATTGTACCCTTATTAGAGATGTGTTATTCCTCTATAAGGAAGTGTTGTCATGTGGATTGACAAGTGTCACAAGTGTGTGTACTTGCCGATGGGTTATTAGACCACCATGTGTGGGGTCGGCCCTGAAATATATATATTATATTGTGGATGTACCTAGCTAGACAAGTCGCCCCCATAAGGTCACTAGGAAAACAGGTTAGTATAAATAGAGATCAGGAGATCACTATTTAGATCATTCGGAAAGTCATCTCTCTCTCACTCAGAAAGTGGCGCACTAGTGAGGAGGAGGATCATCTACTTCTAGGAGACTATCTCAAGTGTATTTTGGTTGTACTTTGGTTGAGCCATTGCTCTCTCTATCTCTGAGGAAGTTGTGGGGTTTTTCACCTTAGGGTTTTCCCCATGGAAACTTTGTGTCTCTTGTCTCTCATGATTTTGATTCTTGTGATGCTTGTCATGCTTATTGTGCTTGTTATGCATTGATATAATGTATATGTTATTCTCTCAGTGAAGATCCTAGAGTATTGTGAATTAATGCTCAAAATTTAACATGGTATCAGAGCTAACCTGAGAAGAAGACATTTTGCAGTGACGGAAACTTGAGTTTCTTGTTTATTGGGTTTCTCTCCACAGTTTTTGGAAAAGCAGTATAGTAGATTGACTCTACTCATCAAGGAGAATCTATCTCTCCAATCAGAATTCAATTCTGAGCATTTTCATATTTGGCCCTAAATATTAGGGTTTCCACAAAAATAGGAATTTCTGAAATCTGAAGACATAGCTGGAAGCGCCTTGCAAAAATCGAAGTTTAGAGCTTTGGATCGAGATTTTTGGCTGGGTAGATCTCCAGGAAACTCAAACCCTAATTCAGGGCTCTCCCTAGTGAACCCGGGAGGACAAAAAGGCAAATATGAAGGGTAAAGCTTTGCTGATCTCAAATTCTGAATACACCAGGCTAATCAGCTCATCAAGGCGCATCTTTCTATCTTTTAGAAAATTGAAATTCACATTTTGAATTTTTAGGGTTTTTTCGACAAACCCTAATCCGGGACTAGATCCAGTTTTCAGCATTTCAAGTGGTAAGACCTAAATCTTTTCTATTTCCATTTGAAGTACTCTTTAAGATGTCTCTCCACACCAAGCTTGAGGATAAGCTTGAAGGAGCTGATAAATTCCGAGCTTGGAAGTATAGGATTGGGTTAATCCTGGAAGAGAATGAGTTGGACTCATATGTAAAAGAAGACATCCCTATCCCAAAGGATGAAGAGGCTAAGGTATTGCATAAGAAAAACTCGGTCAAGGAAAATAGAATCATTGCTGATTCTATCAAAGACCATATCATACCCCATGTGTCTTCTCTAAAGACACCCAAGGAGATGTTTGACTCTTTGACCAAGCTATTTGAAGGGAAGAACATAAATCGAAAGATGACCCTGCGGAACTAATTGAAAGGAGTAAAGTTTCAGAATGGAGAAACCATTCAATCTTATTTTTCAAGGGTCTCCCAGATCAAGGAACAACTAGAAGCAGTGGATGAAATGGTGGAGAATGGTGAAGTGGTGATGACCACTCTAAATGGCCTACCCAGGTCATGGGATTCCTTTATTCAAGGAATTTGTGCAAGGAAGAAGTTGATCTCCTTCAACAGATTGCGGGAAGAATGATCTCAAGAAGAAGATAGGCTTGTGGCCCGAGAAGAAAAGATAGGAAATGAAGATCAAGCTCTCACAGCACATGCTAGGAAAGGCAAGTCCAAGAAGGAATCATCTCATAACAAAAGATTCTCACACCACCATTATCATAAAGATAAGAAAGATCTCAGATGCTTCAATTGCAATGAGAAGGGACACTTTGCTTCAGATTGTCCCAAGAAGAAGAAAGAAAACAACAACTTCAATAAGAAGAAGAAGAATTAAAAAAGAAGATATCATGCTCATGCTGCCGAAGATGATGAACCCCCAAAGAAGAAGGCTAGGGAAGAAAGTGATAGTGATGATGACTCATCAAGTGAAGAAAAATATGTTCTAATTTCTACTCTCACAGGTACTAGCTCTCGTGGTTGTAATGATTGGTTGATTGATAGTGGGACTTCCAAACACATGACTGGGTTTAAGGAATCTTTTGTGAATCTATCTGAACATGAATCACCCCATAAGGTGAAACTTGGGGATGATTATCAATACCCAATCAAAGGAAGTGGTGAAGCCTCCTACAACCTAGATTCTGGAAAATCTTTGAAGATAAAAGAAGTCCTTTATGTACCTAGGCTCAAGAAGAACTTACTCTCCATCTCTGCATTGGATGCAAAAGGTATGAGGGTTGCATTTGTGGATGGCCAAGTCCTAATGTGGCCAAAGGGAAAGAACATAGATGATGCAGTAGTGATTGGAGAGCAAGAGGGAGGTTTGTATAAATTGAAGGGACAACTTGAACATGCCATGGTACATGAATCCATGGAGCCAAGTGAACTTTGGCATAGAAGACTTGCTCATATGCACTATAGGGCACTTCCAATTGCAAGCAAGGCTGTAGAGGGTCTTCCTAAAATCAAGACCAAACATGAAGGTGTTTGCAAAGGATGTGCAAAAGGTAAGAACATTAAGAAGGCTTTCCCAAGCAGTGAAAGTAATGCAAAAGACATCCTGGAAATCATCCACTTAGATGTATGGGTCCTATGTCATCCAGTTCTCTGAATGGGTATGTTTACTATGTCTCATTTATTGATGACTTCTCCAGGAAGACTTGGGTATACTTCTTGAAGAACAAATATGAGGTGTTTGATAAGTTCAAGGAATTCAAAACCTTGATGGAGAATCAAACTAACAAGAAGATCAAAACATTCAGATCCGACAATGGTGGAGAATTCACCTCAGGTGACTTCAAGAAGCTTTGCAATGATTCAGGGATTAAGAGGGAGTTGACTGCTCCTTATAATCCTCAACAGAATGGAGTTGCAGAAAGGAAGAACAGAACAATCATGGAAGCAACAAGGGCAATGCTGCATGACCAGGATCTACCTATGCATCTATGGGAAGAAGCAGCTAGAACAGCTGTATATGTGCAGAACAGAACACCCCACAAGATATTGGACAACAAAACACCAGAAGAGGTCTTTTCTAGTAAGAAACCTGAAGTCATCCATCTCAGAATATTCAGTTGTCCAGTATACACACATGTCCCAAAGGAAAAGAGGACCAAACTAGATCCTTCAGGAAGGAAGGGTATCTTTGTGGGTTACAATGAAAGCTCGAAGGCTTACAAATTATACTTTCCAGGGTTCAAGAAGATTGATGTCAGCAAGGATGAATATAAGTTCAAGGACAGGTAATCCAGGAAGCAAAGAACACAAGGGAGCACACTCCAGTAACTCCTGCAAGGATGCATATTTTCAGAGGGAGTTGACCATCTTCCTACATTCCACAACAAAAAGGTGTAGAAGAAGCTACTTCAGCAGCTCCTGCCAGGAAGCAAAGACTCAGAGGGAGTCCACCCAGCAAACAAACAAAGATAAGTATGTCAATTATCATTTCTTGCCCATTTTTGTTTAAATAATATTATGCTTATGTTCCTAGACTTAGGAGATGTATTGTGCATATTAGAATGATTGCATTAATGAACAGTATACTACTAATATGCATGTGATGGGTAAGTGGCCTATGGCACTGTACAACATTCCAGTGCTACTTATCTAGAATGAAACCTCTTTGCTGACATGTTGGGAGTAGTGCAAACTCTTAACAATGTTTTGGTAGAGACTGGAAGGCATCTAGAAAGTTGTGGAACATGGATAAATGTTGTATTGAAGCATTGGCTAAGATAACTGCATGACTGCATGACATATTTCTCTATGTGTAAAGAATTTGTTCTGAAAATTATGAGATGTTTCTAATCATGCAATTTAACTTGTTTTGTAGGAAAGACTGTATATCTTCACCTACAAAAGAAGGACTACAACATTTGTTCCAGCAACAAAGATATCTATTGAAGTTCCCAGGATCTGGAATGAAGAAATGGAATGCCATGATCCGTCGATCATGAAGAAGATGTTTGGATGCAGTCCCAAAACCTGATAGGGAGTCACATGTGTGCAGATTGAAGAAATCCTTGTATGGCTTGTAGCAAGCTCCCAGAACTTGGTGTGATACAAAGAGGAAGCTTGCTGCCGAGTTCGATATGAAAGATTTGGGAATGATGCATTATTTCCTAGGTATGGAGGTGTGGTAGAGTATAGGTGGGATCTTCCTTGGTCAAGGGAAGTACACAGTAGATATCCTGAAGAGATTCGGGATGATGGATTGCAAGGCCATGGCCACGCCTATGGCATCGAATCTAAAGCTTCTATGTGATGCTTCATTTGAGCCGGTTGATGTCTCTATGTATCGTCAGATGATTAGGTCCTTGATGTACCTAACTAACACGAGACCAGATATTTGCTTTGCGGTGAACACATTGAGATAGTTCCTGACAGATCCGAGGAGTGTTCATCTGGTTGCTATAAAGCATGTTCTGAGGTACCTGAAGGGTACAGTGGATTATGGGCTCAAGTATGAGGTAAATCAAAAGTTTAACCTGCAGGGTTATGTTGATTCAAATTGGGCTGGCAGTGCTGCAGATAGGAAGAGCACATCTGGGTGCTGCTTCAATATGGGATCAAGTGTGATCTCTTGGTTTAGCAGGAAGTAGTCCTGCATAGCACTGAGTACAGCTGAGGCAGAGTATGTTCCAGCCTGCTTAGCTAGTTGTGAGGCAGTATGGCTTCGGAAGCTACTGTCTGAGTTATTTGATCTCCCGTTGGATGATACTGGTATCTTTTGTGATAACCAGATTTGTGTGAAGCTGTCCGAGAACCCAGTGTTTCATGACAGGTCGAAACACATAGAGATCAAATATCACTATATCAGGGATATGGTGTAGAGAGGAGCTGTGAATCTCTTGTATATTGAGATGGACGAGCAGATTACAGATTTGCTGATGAAGCCACTAGCCAGGGTGAAGTTCGAGTACTTCAGAGAGAGGCTTGGTGTTCTTTGGATTGATGACACTTCGAGGAAGAAGTGATGGATACATTTGTTGAATCCATTCCAAGCATGTTGGAAGGAGGATCCTTCACATGGCTGTGGATGTAAGCGTTGGATGATGAGCATTAGGATGATGTTCTGGTTTCTGATTTGTATGATCAGTTGGATCATTTTTATATGTATGTATGTATGCATCATGTTGGATGCTGGATATGATCAGTTGGATCATTTATATGTATATGTATGTACGCATCATGTTGGATGATGGATATGATCAGTTGGATCATTTATATGTATATGTATGTATGCATCATGTTGGATGTTGGATATGATCGGTTGGATCATGTGTATGTATTTTGTATAAGCATCATGTTGGATGCTTGGACCATGTATCTGTATATGTATCAGGTGGATACATTGTATGATCAGGTAGATCATGTATGTTGATTTGTATCATGTATTTATATTTGTATCAGGTGGATACACTATGTGATCAGGTGGATCATGTATGATGATATGTATCAGGTAGATACTTGGTATGCATCAGGTAGATGGATTGTATGATCAAGATGATCATGGATGACGAGCTTCAGGATGTTGCTCCAGATGACATGCAGCAGGATGTTGCAGTGATGATGATCAGGATGATCATGTGTACATCAGGATGATGTATGGTGAGTATCAGGTTGATACTCTGTGGCCGTGGAATAAGTTGTGCAGATAAGCACGTAATTTGTGCCCTGGGAGATTTGCAGATAGTCTTTCGAGGTTTTGCCTACGGCATGTAATTTGTACCCTAGGATATCTGGCAAATGCTCTTTCAAGGTTTTGCTTGGGAGGACATATAATTTGTGCCCTGGGAAATCTGCAGATAGTCTTTCGAGGTTTTTCCTATGGCATGTAATTTGTGCCCTGGGATATCTGGCAGATGCTCTTTTGAGGTTTTGTCCTATGGCATGTAATTTGTGCCCTGGGAGATCCGATAGGTTGAGCCGTGTGCTCGTAATCAGTCCTGGGATTCTCTTTCAAGGTTTTTCCATGACCACATGTAATTTGTGCCCTGGGAGATCCGATAGGTTGATCCTTGTGCTCGTAATCAGTCCTGGGATGCTCTTTCGAGGTTTTCTGGTGACCACATGTAATTTGTGCCCAGGGAGATCCGATAGGTTGAGCCTTGTGCTCGTAATCAGTCCTGGGATTCTCTTTCGAGGTTTTGTGGTGGAGTCACATGTAATAAGTCCTGAAGATCTGGACAGGATGAAAAAGGCCTCAGATTCTCTTTAGGGTTCTTGCTAGTCAAGAGACTCTTTTAAGGTTTTGTGACGCACGTAATAGGTCCTGAGATTTCCACAGTATGGCCAGTGATGATGAAGACCTGCAGGTGGTGGGCCTACATCGAGTATGAAAAAGGACTGGCTCTGTAGAACTTCCTATGACAAGTAGAGTCATAGATTGGTTAAGATAGCAGCAGCAGTGACGATGATGATGATGATGCATTGATGACGATGATCCCGAGAAGAAGACTTGTCTAGCAGATCTGTGTCGAGAAATACCTTCCTAGTTAAGAGGGAGTGTTGATGTATATGTAACTTCGGAATGTATTTCATCTATGTATTTCATATATATTTATTGTACCCTTAATAGAGATGTGTTATTCCTCTATAAGGAAGTGTCATCATGTGGATTGACAAGTGTCGCAAGTGTGTGTACTTGTCGATGGGTTATTAGACCACCATGTGTGGGGTCGGCCCTGAAATATATATATTATATTGTGGATGTACCTAGCTAGACAAGTCGGCCCCATAAGGTCACTGGGAAAACAGGTTAGTATAAATAGAGATTAGGAGATCTCTATTTAGATCATTCGGAAAGTCATCTCTCTCTCACTCAGAAAGTGGTGCACTAGTGAGGAGAAGGATCATCTGCTTCTAGGAGACTATCTCAAGTGTATTTTGGTTGTACTTTGGTTGAGCCATTTCTCTCTATATCTCTAAGGAAGTTGTGGGGTTTTTCACCTTAGGGTTTTCCCCACGGAAACTCTGTGTCTCTTGTCTCTCATGCTTTTGATTCTTGTGATGCTTGTCATGCTTATTGTGATTGTTATGCATTGATATACTGTATATGTTATTCTCTCAGTGAAGATCCTAGAGTATTGTGAATTAATGCTCAAAATTTAACAAGGCATCTATTTCAGATGTGGAGCAAGCTTATTTTATTGCTCAGAAGAAGCCTTGGCAACCTCAGAATCAAGGTATGAACTCAAATCCATCACCTTTTTGGAATAATATGAATGGTATGAAAAACATGAATAATATGAATACTCAATTCCCTTCACATTATTCCTACTCCAATAACCAATGGCATCCACCTCAAACTTCAATGCAAAATCCTAATTGGATGCCATGGGCACAACAATCGAACCAACAAGCTCCTTGGTCTCCTAGTTGGAGAAACTCCTATCCAGGGAATTAGTTCCCTCACAACCAAACTCATAATCAACAGTATCCTCACCAACAGTATCAGCAGTCGCAGCTAAAACTCCAAAACAATTCCGCACCTATGAATGTACCACTACGACCACAACTGCCTACACAAGCTAACCCCAACCTGAATAATAAGGTAGTACATCAGTTTGAAAATTCCAACATGCCAGCTTATTCCATTTCCCAAATTCCCTGCAATGACATACATTTACGATCAAGGAGGGTAGTCGAACCCATCATCCTTGAGGATATTCCATCCTCGGTGACTGAAGCGAGAATGAATCGGCATTTCGAGAATTCAATTAACACAACAATCCCCATCATTGAGGATGATGAAACTCCTACTGAAACATCAGCTGAAACACATGAATAAACACACATTGAAACACAGCCTACACAACTGACAAGAGAACCACCATATCCTGAACGATTGGCCTTACAAAAGACAGTGGAACAACCTCGGTTCAATCTCTTAGGAGAATTGAAGAATCTGTATGTCAAGATTCCACTGTTACAAGCCCTTCATGATGTACCTATATACGCTAAGACTGTTAGAGATCTGTGCATGAAAAATCCAGGAAGGAAACCTAGAGACCCTCCTACAGTCCATGTAATGGGAAAACTATATAAATTGATAATGGGAAGGGCTACACTGGCTAAGCATGACGACCCAGGTAACCTTACTGTCACAGTATACATTGGGCGTACTAAGATACCCAACGTCTTGGTAGATTTAGGTGCAACCATAAATGTCATGACAATAGAAACTGTAAGAAAGATGGGACTCACTAATCTCAAGACAACCCCTACCATACTAGAATTGGTTGATAGGTCCACTATCAAACCTGAAGGAATCTTAGATGACCTGGTGGTCACAGTCAATTTGTGAGAATACCCTGCAGACTTCTTGGTGTTACAACCTAAGTCGCAGCTAGGGGGACACCCGTTAATCCTAGGATGACCATGGTTAGCTATAGTTGATGCATGTATCAGCTGTAGATCAGGCTCCATGATGATTTTTGATGGGATTGGCATTAAAAACCTGACCCTGTATCCTCCATCCAAACCAAGTTTTGATGCTGAAACTCCAGTATGGATGGATTTGGAGGAAGAGGAAGGTATTCAACCATTATTAACAATCGGGAAGGCACTCACTTTCAAAACTGAAACTGAAGATGATTCCATCAACAGTTTCATTAGTGAGCCCACATCTATCACTAAACACGCATACCAAATTTTGAACAGTACCTTAAGTGAAAAATAAAAAGAAGATCTGACTGAGGAGACTCTAGTCAATGATTCTGAAATAATCCCAGTTATTAAAAACTCGAAAAGTACTCCAATGGAAATCGAGCCTGGAAAAACTCTTAACATCAATGCGAATCTAGCGCCCGATGAACTGGAACGTCTGATCATACTGCTAAAAAAACATAAGGGGGTATTCGCATGGGAATAAATAGATATGACGGGTATTCCCTCAAACCTGTGTACCCACCATATTTATATCAAAAGTGACTCCTAGCTAGTGTGCCAACCTCAACGTCGAATGAACCCGAATTTAAGTGATATCGTGAAGGAAGAAATCCAAAAACTTTTGGAGGTAGGATTTATATACCCAATTTCAGACAGCTAGTGGGTTTCCCCACTCGTGATCGTACCTAAAAAGAATGGGAAATGGAGAGTCTGCGTAGATTACAGAGAACTAAATAAAGCAACGTAGAAAGACCACTTTCCCCTACCTTTTATTGATTAGGTTCTTGACACCTTGTCTAGAAAGAAGTTTTTTTCCTTTATAAATGGATTCAGTGGTTATAATTAGATCCAGATTGTCCCCGAAGACTAAGATAAAACTACCTTCACTTGTCCCTGGGGCACCTTTTCATACAGGGTACTTCCTTTTGGGTTGTGTAATGCACCGGCCACATTTCAAAGAGATGTGATTGGGATCTTTTCCAAGATGGTAAACGATTACATCGAAATATTTATGGATGATTTCACTCCATATTGTAGTAGTTTTGATGAAGCATTGAAGAATCTGGAAAGAGTTATTGAATGTTGTGAACAAACCCACCTATCTCTGAGCACTGAAAAGTGCCACATGATGATGGACGAGGGTATAGTCTGGGACACTATATCTCTGTTGTGGGTATCCAGGTAGATCTAGTGAAAATTAAGGTAATCACAAACATTCCCACTCCTGGAACACAGAAAGAGGTACGTAGCTTCCTCGGTTATGCTGGTTATTATAGAAGATTTATAGAAAAAATTTCCAAGCTAGCTTCGCCTTTATTTTATTTTTTGATGAAGGATGTACAGTTTGTTTGGATAGATGCATGACAAGAAATGTTTGCAAAGCTCAAGAAAAGGTTGTCCACAACAACAATTCTACGAGGACCTAATTGGGCTTTGCCTTTTCATATTTCCTCAGATGCTTCAGATACTGCCATTGGAGCAATGTTGGGACAATAGGAAGGTAACAGTCCATATGATTTTTATTACATCAATAAGAATTTGGCCCCTGCTAAACTGAACTACATTGTTACAGAGAAAGAATTCCTTGCCATCATTTATGCTATTAACAAGTTTATACACTACATTATTGGGTCCTACTTTCGTGCACACTGATCACTCATCCATTAAGTAGTTAATGAATAAACCTATCACTAATGCTAGAGTAACTAGATGGTTGTCACTGTTACAGTAATTTGATATTACTATTGTAGAAAGACCAAGAAAATAAAATGTTGTTTCTTTTTTTTTCTCGACTTACTAACAATGTTGATGATACACCAGTCGAAGAGTCTTTTCCTGATGAAAATTTGTTTGCAGTCTCAGCTTATTCCCCATGGTATGCAAATGTTGCTAACTATTTGGTTGCAGGAAAGCTTCCAGCACATCTATCAAAGAGATAGAAAAGGAAATCATATAGCAGAGTGCTAGATATTCCTGGATAGATGGACATCTCTTCTACATGGGTCAAGATTTGGAAATCAGAAGATGTGTAAGGGAGGATGAAATTTACAGTATCTTGAAGGCTTGCCACGATGAGCCCTGTGAGGGACATTTTTTTGATAAAAGAACTGGTCATAAATCATTAAGGATGGGGTATTTTTGGCCAACAGTGTTCAAGGATGCGAAGAAATATGTTCAGGCTTGTGACAGCTGCCAAAGAATGGGCCAGCCAAATAGACTAGATGAAATGCCTCTTTAGCCATAGCTGGTAGTTGAACCTTTTGATAGATGGGCCTTGGATTTCGTAGGGCCTATCAACCCTTCTTCGAAGCATAAATTTTATATCTTAGTTTGCACAGAGTATATGACCAAGTGGGTGGAGGCTGTAGCTTTGGTCAAGGCCAATGATCAAGCTCTAATGGATTTCTTATATGAAGAGATCTTCACCTGCTTTGGAGTACCCAAAGAGATAGTTATAGATGGAGGACCACAGTTTGTGTCCCATAAATTGGAAGCCATGTTGCATAAATATCACATTCAGCATAAGATAACCTCGCCATATCATCCATAGGCCAATGGTCAATTGGAAAGCATGAATAAGGTAATTGAGGCTATTCTGACAAAAATGGTGAAGAGCCACTGTAGAGATTGGGTTGAAAGACTTCCAAAAGAATTATGGGCATACCATACTACATGATGCAACACTACAAGTTTCTCCCCATATGAATTGGTGTACAGTAAGAATGTTGTCTTTCCTATTGAATTTGAAATTAAAAATCTAAAGATAGCCGTAGAAGAAAATATGGATTTAACAGAGGCTCAGAGGAACAGATTGAATCAATTAAATGAACTTAATGAGAAGCACACAGCTGTTGTGCATCAGAAAACATTAATTCAACAACAGTGTTACAAATGGCATGACAGGTTCATAAACAAGAAAGTCTTATGCGAAGGAGACTGGGATTTATTGTATGATTCACGGTTTAAGAGGGATTTCAAAGGTAAGTTGCGTACAAGATGGCTAGGACCCTACCAAATAGATAGAGTGTTTGACAACAGAACAGTCCACTTGACCACAATTGATGAAAAACATTTACCATTATTCACCAATGGTCATCGGCTGCAACTGTATCATAAACCGATTTCAAAGAATGCATTCATTTCACATGTTGCAGTTGATCCATATTATCAATTGATTCAGGAGCAGGTATTTTTCCCTATCCCTGATAATTCTTAAAAAAACTGCTGCAATTTCGCACAAATTTTTTTGTATATAAATAAATCGTGGTTTTCTTTTATTTTATTTTAATTTTCAGCTTTGATGGGTTTGGTTTTTTTTAGAACTCTGTACAAGTATATGTGTGAAGGTTCACTCGAACAGAAGCAGTCGCAGTGCGGGCCAAGCGATTGCGAGATTCTGGTTGATCTTCCTATCTTTGGACGACTCCTTGAAAGTAAAGTGAACAATGTTGCAGCGCTAATTACTTTTGCCAAGTTTTTCCAACTTTTTCCTCAGCTGCAACTCTGCTAAATTCGCCCAATTTCCCTCTTTTCGCAGCTGCAACTTTGCTAAATTCGCCCAATTTCCCTATTTTTGTAGTCGCAACACTGCTAAATCTCACCCATTTCCTTATTTTTGCAGCTGCAACACTACCAAATCTTGTCGAATTTCCCTCTTTTCGCAGCTGCAACACTACTAAATCCCGCCCATTTCCTCTTTTCGCAGCCGTGACTCCGCTAATTCCTGCCAACTTTTCCTATTTTCGTAGCTGCAACTCTGCTAATTCCTACCAACTTTCCCTATTTTCACAGCTGCAACACTGCTACATCCTACTGACTTTCCTTATTCCCACAGCTGTGACTCTGCTACATCTTGCCGACTGTCTCTATGACCGCAGCTATGACTCCATTATATCTTGTCTAATTTCCCCATTTTCGCAGCTGTGACTCCACTAGATCTTTCTGATTTGTAGCTATGACTCCGCTAACTTCTCAGTTAAAAGATTGTTCTATTTCCGCCAGTCTTATCATTCTGCTCCACGACAACCATTAGAAGCTCGACTGTTTTCCAAGTACTCTTATGATTTATGTTAGCATGGATGTACTTTACCTGCCTGGTCGATGACAGCCAACTCATGGAAGCATGTGTGCATTTATGACTTCATCATTACTGCGACCATAAAGTGACGCCACCGTGGAAGAATGACGACTTAGCATTATATTGGAAGGTACGAGTTTTAACCGTAAGCAAAATTAGGCATGAATTGACACAACAAGTGATAATGATTATACTTTGTCATTAGTCCCTATTATCAATCTGTAGCCAATCAACCGAAACATAAAACATTCCTAAATTGTCACCTGTACTTATGATATGACCGTCATTTTACCCAATTCGTGCGATATTCTGTCAACACTTTTATCCCATAACCATGCTAACTTTCCAAAAATACCCAAATCAGCTTCGGCTATCCATCGACTGTATCTACATGCAGTAACTCCAACGTCTGAAACTGGTACTCTTGCATTCGCTAGCAGAACTCCCAGTAGGTAACCAATATGGGTATCCCGGTGAGACACGAACATGTAAACATAGAGTCTCTGCGCGAGAATAGAGAATTTTTTGCCATCTTTCAGGAAGCTGGGTGGACGGAGTATTTCCAAAGATTAAATGGTTTTCATGAAGACAAAACACTCCAATTTGCTCTAAACCTGACCAATACTCACTCCGAATTTAGAGGGCTGCAGATAGATGTTACAAAAGCAACCGTGGCAGAAGTTACAGGATTTCCCAGGAGTGGGAGGCGATGGTTTAGTCAAAAGAGACACATTTTGACAACAACTGAAGATTTTCTAGCAGCAGGAGAGAGTGTTCAGCCAAGAGGCAGAGGCACAACATTGGAGATACTACCAAGGCCTTGGGACCAGGTTGCATTCTTTTTAAAGAAGTACATCACTTGTGAGGGAAGGTACCGAGTCGTTTACATATATCAATTTTTCCTATTTTCTCATTTATGCCATGGTAGACTGCTTAATATGCCATTCTATCTTTTAAGAACCCTACAAAGCATAGCTCATTATGCTAGAGCTGATCGACATCCCTTATCTTCCCTGACAAATCATGGGTTCATCAAACTGCTAGTTTTAAGGGCCTTTGCACACCAGAATTTAACATGGGAACAATTTCTTGTTGGGCCAAGGCTACCCCAAGAACCTGCCTTGGAAGTAGGGGAAAGGGAGTGATGACCAGAGCTCCTCATATTTAGCTGGGGGGAGGGATGGAGTATCAACAGACCAATTGGAGGATGTTCAGGAGGTAGATTTGGGGAAAGTTGCGACAGCAGCAAACCCTATTGTAGAAGAAGTTACGATGGAGGCTGTGGAAAATGATACTGTAATATTAGAAGTTGCAGCACCAGAAGATGAAACTGGAGCAGCAGTAGATGCTGCGACAGTGGAGGCTATGGCTGAGGAAGCTACAATGGCATAGGAAGAACATCAAACAGAGGCATTGGAATTAGGAGATATGGAGGTTCTGAATTTTGAACCCTCCCCTGAAATAAGGGGAACTATAATTCAAGAGGAGGAATTCTTCGGTGAAGCAGGGAGAGTTAGTGAATTGATACCCGAACCTTCCATCCCTGTTTCTGAAAATATCAAGACTCCCATGTCACAGAAAAGAAGGAAAAGACCAAGGAGTAAGAGTCAGACACCCAGTTCGACGAAAAGGAGAAGAACTAGAGCTGTTACTGCAGCAGAAGCGGTGCATGCAATTGGGGAAAATATTGAAATTCTTGTTCTTCAACCCTAATCACCCACTGTTACACAAGAACCTGCTGCAAACGAACCCCAAATTGAAAATTTACTTTTTGAGAATGAGTTGTTAAAGGAGGAAGTACAAATGCTTCGGGAAGAATTGCAAAAGTGGAAAGACGCATGCAAGAAGCAAGCAAAGAAGAGTTTGAACACTTTGGTGGATCCTGCAGATCAATTGGAGAATTCACCTTCTGTTTTGGAGGTTGGAGAACATGAGGAACCAGTATGTGTAGTATGTGGGGATATATTGAAACTTTCAGGTTGTAAAGTCACATTGGTGGAAGCATCAGCATGGAGATTTACAAAAGAAAGGCAAGAAAGAGAAGGAATACCTACAGTGGAGCCAATAGAATAAAATGAGCTAGGAATAGACATAATTCTTGATCAGAAGCTACAGGAGGATGAAGAGATGCAATCCCAGCCATCAAGGGATATTGAACTACTCCTCGGTCAGTCTCATTATTCAGGAGACATTGAAGTGATTCAAGAACAATCTCAGCGGTCTGAAGGCATTGAAATTTTGGAACAAGAGGTTGTTACACAAGAACCAACACTCCAGGAATCTGTCATGGAAGCAACAGCTCAAACAATATGCATTTTGAGTGAATCACAAAAATTGGATGTTGTTACACAAGAATCAGCATCCTCAAAACTGTTTGTTGAAGCTGCGACTCAAACAGAAGACGCTGAGATTGAGACACAATAGAAGAATGTTGTTACACAAGAACCAGCATTCTTAAATTTGTTTGTTGAAGCTGCGACTTACATTGAAGTTTCCAGGATTGAAACACAGAAAAGGAATGTTGCTACACAAGAACCAGCATTCCCAAAATTGGTTGTTGAGACAGCAACACAGACTGAAACTGCTAAGGATGGGATTCAGAAGAGGGATGCTGCTACACAAGAACCAGCATTCCCAAAGTTGGTTATTGAGGCAGCCACACAAACAGAGGCCGCTGCAACAACGATGGAAGAAGAAGATACTACATTGCCAATGAAGAATGAGAAGGCTGAGACATCTGGTGATAAGGTAGGAATGCAAATATCTAAGGAAATTATTAATTTAGACTCTGATGATGAGAAAGATGCAGATGATAGAAGGGATCAAGGCTTGGTGAAGGAGCTTTCACTATTGAAACTCAAAGTTAAGAAGTGGAAGGATCATGCTGACCGGTGTAAGGAAGGGATGGTTCCCCTTTTTGAATACAGAAGGATCATCAAATAATTAAGGGAGAAATGGGTAGAAGAATTGATTTTTTAGAGGTTTCGGTGGGAAGGTGTGCAAAAATAATTAGAGGAGTTGAATAAATTCAAGTCCATGTAGAAGGAAAAAGATCAAATGTACACCCTCTCTCAAGAATTGTTGAGCTTTAGATACCCATCTCCTTCCTATCTAGTGTTCTTGTACGAACAGATGGCCCTGTTTAAATTGAAAACCATGAAGGAAGGAAGACCTTGTTAGTTGAAATCCTTTGTTCAGTTTATGGAGACCTTTATGGAAAGCAGTTTCATTGAGCAGAATCTATTGTGTGAATTATATTTGCACGAGATAGCATGCTTCATGGATTCTTGCTCTAACCCTGTTCCCTATTTGGGTGATGTTCAGTTGAGGGCTTTTTTCTCTTTTGTTAATAATCATGTGCAGTGGGAGAATTCCTTTCAGAGAATTTCTAAGAATGAGGCTAGCTCCAATCTATGGATTAGGAGTGAACCTCAATCTCCTCGGGTTCTCATTGAAAAGCATGAAAGGATCTTCTCATCTCCTATGAAGACTCAACATCTGATAAAGTTGCAAGAGAAGGTTATCTCCACTTGTGTAAATCTGATTTCCAAGCAACAAAATCATGCTCTAGAATGCAACAAGCACAGATGGCAAGCCTCTTCTTCAACTTTGAAGGGAAGGGACCCTTACTGCTTCAAGAACTTTAAACAGGCTCTTCCTAGGGTGGGAGGATATGTCAATTTCATGGAGATGTGTGGAACTCGCTGGTTGGGACTCAAATTCAAGTTTCCACACATATGGTGGCCAGTGAGGCAATACAGGGATAATTAAGACACTGACCAAGGCAGAGGAGAAATAGTGTTGGGAACATTGGGCTGCTTGTAATGGATTTCTTGACTTGGGTGAGAAACCTGAGATTTCCTTCAATTTCTCTTCTCTCCACAGCCGAGGCTCGGAATCAGATTCAGACTAGTTGGCTGTATTGCATGAGGACATGCAAATGGATAGATGGGGGGAGATGTTGGGACCCAAAATAGCCCCTTTTTGGCCTATACTTATCCACACCTTTTTCCCTATTTTGCCTCACCTTTCCATAACCCAAGCAAGTTTCTTCCTAAGCAAAGCATGGATTGCAACATGTATAATCTATTATTGCTTTATCTTGTTAATGCCTAATATTGTTTATGGTTATGAAATTTATCTTTTAATTTGTGCTAACATGTATTGACTTGACAAAGATAGTTCAGAGCCTTGAAAGACCACAGGTGTAGCAACTCACTGAACCTATGGAGGAGAGGAATACGTGGCGCCAGCTATCCCTTCCCGAATTCGGTTCCACATATCGTTGTGATAGCTCAAGTATTCCTCCACGAGGTCAGCTGCGACTGGGTCACGACAAACATCCAAGAATCATCTCATCCAGTTAGTTGGAATCTATTCGGTCTGCTAACAGCATGAAGTAACAGCGCAAGCCTGGGCACAAATGACTTCATTCAAATTCATTCATGGTTGTAACTGTTTTTGTTTTAAATCAACAGCCTGAAGATCGTAGATCTTCATGGATGCCTGATATTTGTGAAACGAGATCATGTCATCTGGGTATAAATGTAAGAAGGTGTTCTGAGCCTAGGGTTGGTTAATTGGCATTTGATTGTAAGAGCTGTAACAGAGTACTGTAACTGTGATTCACCATTTTAATACAAGGAGCATAATTCTTCATATTCTTGTGTTTTAATTTGTGTTAGTTTCACGGCATCTCTGTTAGAAGGCCAGGTTCCGCCTTCTCATAGAGATCACCGAGTTAGGTAGATGCCTTAGTTTTATTTATGTTATTTGGTGTGGAATTACAGTAGGCATATTTCCAGTAAGCTGCAACAGTAGATGTTTATGAATTGCATTTTCCTTTGGTGTGCTACAATAGTGTGGTGTGATAGTCGACTGTGTAGAATAGTTTTCCTTTGATGCAAGTATGTTAGTTAGCTGTTACAGTCAAGCTCTGCTTTGCTTTCTTTCAGTCATTTATCTTTCTTAGAATTTGCCAATTTAGTCAGATTATGGTTTAAGCTTAGTTCTAATTCATTACTATTATTTATCTTTCTTAGAATTCATTAAATTAGACATGTTTTTATTTGAGTTACAGTAGTTGTTAATTGAATTAGACATGTTATGATTTGAGTTACTGTAGTCTAATATTTTTAGGATTTAACTTCTTGCAAAAGTAAGTCTAGTTTATTTATACCTAGATCAGTAACTGTTGGATTGATGTTGTAGGAAAGTAGAAGTCCTTTGAAGTTCTTAGATGGATAATTTAGATTAAGCTTTAGCAATGAGTTGAATTGATTGAGAAGTTAGGTAGGATAATTGATCTTCAAGTTTATTCCATCATCTACTTGAGTGTTTATGCATAGATTTTGCTAATTGCCTTTGAAATGAAAGACCTACCTGGGTTGACAATTTATATTGAGCATTTTGTCTGTTAATTAGAATTGATTAGCATATCGAGTGACCAACAAAATTAACATCCAACAGTTTCTTGAGTTCCTCCTTGACAATATCTCATAGTGTAGGATTCATCCTTCATTGGGGTTTCCTACTTGGAATGCAGTCTTTTTTTATATAAATGTGATGTGTACAGAGATCTAAGTGTATACCCTTCATATCCCTATAATCCCATGCAAAATTTGTCTGTTCAGATCTCAGGACCTGTAACAGCTGATCTTTTTGCAATGGTGACAAATTGGGATTTATATTTAAAGTTTTTCCATGATCAATTTCTATAGGAATACTCCCATGGACCACTGTAGTTGGAATTCCTTCTTCATCTTCAAGTTCATTTGTAGGATTGTCTTCTTTGTTGGAGTTTATTGCATTTTCTAGTGATTGATATGTAGGGTGGGAAATAGAGGGCAGGTTGTTGATGAAACTAGAGATGAAATCGTCCTCTGTTTCATTATTAAAGGTCAGATCTTTACCAATGGTAAGGACAGTCTGGATGTTTTCATTTTCAATCTCAAAATCATCCCACGCGGTCTCTTCACAAATTGCACTAGGATTTGCTAGAGGATAAAGAGTCATACTTTTCTTGATATCTCCATGGGAAATATTCATGTTTCCTATTCTGCATCTGATATACGCATCGACTGTAGCTAACCATGGTCTTGCCAAAATTAGGGGATGACCTTCTAGTCAAGATTTTGTTTGCAGAACAAGAAAATCAATTGGGTATTCCCAGGAGTCTACTGAAATATTAACATCCTCTACTATCCCTCCTGGTTTAATTGTTTATATGTCTTCTATTTCCAAAATAGTAGGAGTTGGTCTCAATTCTGTAAGGTCTAGTGTCTCTTGGGTTTCCTTTGTCATAATATTAATGGCTACACCAAGGTCTACTAAGGAATTAGGGAAGTTTTTGCTTTGGATTTGAACCATAACAGTTGGATTTCCAGGATCCTCATACTTAATAGGTGTAGTATTTCTTAAGATTAGATCAGACAACTTTCCTAAAACATGAATGGTTGGAGGGTCCTTGGGTTTCCTATCGGGATTCTTAAGACACGGCTCCCTCACAATCTTGGGATAAATAAGTACATATTGGATTGCTTGTAGCAAGGGTATTTTAACATATAGATTCTAGAGTTCTCCCAAAATTTTGAACTCGTATTGATGAGGTACCCTTGTTAACGCTAGCCTCTCCGGATATGGGGGAGTAATGACCTAATATTGGCTTGGACTAGTAACAGCTTGAAATTGATTTTGGCTAGTAATAGTTTGAGATCAATTTGGATTAGTAAAAATATTGATATTGATTTGGATTAGTAACAGCTTTTGTTATTGGAATATTTATAGCTATATCGAGATATGTTTCCTCTTCTTGTTGATGCTCTTTGTTAGGAGATAAAGGTTATTCTTCTCAAATTATTGGTGAATTTTTAGATTGGATAATCCTTCCAACCTCAAGTGAACATTATTATATCCCATAGGACCAATGGTGTAGGTTGGAAAGATAGGAATTTCAATTTGCTGAACTTCCTTATTATTCGGGTTGGGATTTGGATCTGCAGGCAGTTGAGGGTGAATTGCAGAGGTATTCATTTGAGTGTTCATAGGAATATTCATTGAGAATTGCAGCTGAGGTTGAGCAAGGAGTGGGGATGGTAATTGTTGAGGTGGTTGAGGCTGCATCCCATGGTATTGTTGCATAGGAAAGGGAGGGTTTCACCAATTTTGAGGCCAAGCTGAATTTTTAATTGGTTGTGGCAGCCACGATGCCCAGGGAGAAGGAAAATGGGAGTGCTGTGTATTTTTCTAGGGGTGAGCATGAAATTGTGACTATTGAGATGCATATTGACCTTGTAAATTTGAGGGAACATGTTTATTTTTCCAAGTATTACAAAATAATGGATCTTGATTCACACCTGGGGGTCAATTTTGCCATGGCTTCTGTTGTCTCAAAAAATATGCAAGTTCAGCTTCCTCAGTGGTGTTCTGGTGTGTTGCTTTCAGTCCTGGAAATGAAGGACGTGACTTCATTGGGTGGTACTTATCACATACTGCACATAATTCCACAACCTTAAGTGGACATTCCTTCACCAAGTGTTTTTGTCTACATCATGGGCAGGAAACAACTAATGTTTTATCTTCCTCAAATTGTCTTTGTTTTGTTTGAAACACATCAAGCTGAGAAGACAAGGTCCCAAGAATATATGTTTTGAAGTCTTCCAGTAGGGTTCCTATTTCTGTTCAGGTTACCCCACTATTGGCTGACTTGGCCACCCTAGTAGGAAGATATCTAACTCCTGCCTTGTTTCTAGAAGACCCTCGAGAGCATCTCCTACACAAGTCACAAACAGTCTCATATATTTTCTTGGAAATGTCTCCCTTTCCCATCACATTCAACATGTCAAGCCACTCATCCTACATCCCTCGGATTAGAATTGTATTCAAGATTTCATTTTCTAATGTAGAATGTGGAGATCTCTGTAGACTGTATTGAAAACGCTCTACATAGTCTTCCAAATTCTCATCTTCTTTCTGAGTCACCTTGAAAATTTCTTCTCTGGGGTCTCGGGATCTGCAATATTCTTGATATTTTCTGAGAAATTCGTTCTTAATTTCATCCAAATTCATTATAGATCCACTACCCAATCCCATGAACCATCTCAAGGCCGCTCCCTTAAAGGTGTCCGGAAACAATTTGAGTTTCTGCAAATCAGTAGTATAATTGTATTTTCTGCATAACACATCAAACTCGAACAGAAAGGTGTTTGGACCCTCAGTGGTTATCCCATGGAAATTTGGGAGGGAAATCAATGATATAGGTTTCATTGGTGCCACCCATGGAGTATCAGCAATGGGGAATTGGATAGTAGATGTAGTAGAAGCCATTGTTCGTGGATTTGTATCTTCCCATAGTTTCCAATATCCCTTGGGGATCCCAAAATCAGTAGGAACCCGTTCAAAAGGAATATATTCCTCCATCTTTGATGTAGAGGTTTTGACATCACTTCCTTGGTCCAGAGGGGCAAATTCATGAATTATTAAACTATGATGTTCAGTTGTATCCCCCTCTATCTCCTTGTTCCCTTCAAGTGGTATGAGAGGTCTTGGCTCTATTGGTGGTGAATGGGGATCAGGTCCTGTTATTATAACTGGCGAGGTTGACCCCTTTTGTGGACTATGATCCACTGGCTCACTTCGTTGTCTTGGGAGATCATGCAACTCACATTCTATAGTATCATATGATACCTATTGTGTGGATTTTCAGTGACTAGGACCTGTTTGAGGAACTATGGTGTGACGTGATGTGGATTATGTTTCAGCCTTCTCAATGATGTCTTGAATGTATTTTTTCACCCCTGGTCCTTATGTTCCCTTCCACCTACAGTTTTATTAGTGTATGGTGGTATACCTCTACCTCTAGGATTGGTTCCTCTATTTATTCATTCTATGTGCTACTCTACTCATAAAACCAATAAAAGAAAACTTCAGTTCAGGTGAGACAAGAGTCTACCACAGATGATCCTCGCAAAAGGAATCGATGATAGAAGTGTAGGTTCTTACCTCCCATATTTATATCTCGAATATCAGTAGAACCAAATATTATGCATCTATGGAAAGAAAACAACACAAAATGTAAATTCATACCTTTGTAGCCTCCTTAGCAACGACACCAAAATGTTGGTGTTAATTAAGGCCTTTTAATAAAACCAAACCAGCATGCACATTAATTATCAATCTAGGATCGTAAAAATTTCAACGCTACATGCCCAATATATGCAGATACAAATTCATCCCTAATAATGTAAGGAGACCTAGATGCAAAAACTAATGACTCAAGATAGCACACAATCCATTAATCCTAAGAAATATTCCTCTAAGATCTAACAAAAATCCAATTCTATCCCACTCTACTCAAAGAGAAAGAAACACACCAATTCTTAAAATAATCAGTTCATGAACCTACTCCGCTAAAATAAATCTATAAAACTACTTATATTTCACTCATCCACACAATTCAATAAGAACTTCAATAATTCCAGAACAACTTCTACTCAGAAACAATACTATGACCTGTTAAAATCCTTATTAGAATAGGCGCAGTTGTTAATAAAGTCTTTAATTTTTTAAAGCTTTCTTCACACTTCAAGTTCCAATCAAATATCTTGCCTTTCTTTTGCAAAGAAGTGATTGGGTTGGCTATTTTTGAAAATCCTTCAATGAACCTCCTGTAATAACCGGTAATTCCCATGAAGGACCTAACATCTGTTACATCTTTTGGTACTGGCCATTCTTCAATCGCCCGAATCTTTTCAGGATCAACTGAAATCCCTTCCTTAGTTACTACGTGACCTAAGTACTGGATTTCATCCTTGAAGAAATCACACTTACTGAACTTTGCAAAGAGCTGCTGTTCTCGCAGTTCTTGTCAGACTATCCGTAAATGTTCTTTATGTTCCTCTTCGTTTTTAGAATAAATTAAAATGTCATCGATGAATACGAAAACAAATTTATCTAAGTATTTATGCATTATGTTATTCATTAGGCACATAAAGACGGTTGGGGCATTGGTAAGCCCAAATGGCATTACGACAAATTCGTAATGTCAATACCTAGTTCTGAAAGTTGTCTTGAATACGTCCTCTTCTTTAATCCGCACCTGATGATAACCTGATCTCAGGTCTATCTTAGAGAACACCGTAGCTCCACGTAGCTGATCAAACAGATCATCTATGCGAGGCAACGGATCTCTGTTTTTAATTGTCATCTTGTTTAGTTGACGGTAATCTATGCAAAGTCGCATAGTTCCGTCCTTCTTTTTAACAAAGATTACTGGTGCTCCCCAAGGGGACACACTGGGTCGAATATAATTCTTATCTATTAATTCCTTTAACTGGGTTTTTAATTCGTTAAGCTCCAAAATATTCATACGATACAGAGCCTTTGAACTGGGTACGGCACCTGGTACCAGCTCAATTGTGAAATCTAGTTCTCTCTTGGGAGGTAATCCTGGGATTTCCTCCGGAAAAACATCCATAAATTCATTTACTACAGGAATATCCTCTACTGTTTTCTTACTAATTTCAGACTTAACTGTCTCATCTGTAATAGTTACAGCATAGGCTTTGCACCCTTTTCTGACTGCTCTTTTAAGTTGTAAAGCAGAAATTTGCCTGATTATTGTTTTCCTAGGAATACCCTTAACAGTTACAGGTTGTTCATTGTTATTTACACACGTAAAAGTTTTATCAAAACAGTTTAAAACTACCTTATGCTGTTCCAACCAGTCCATACCAATAAGTATGTCATACGAGCCAAGTGGCAGAACATTTAATTTAACAGTAGTTTTAAAATCATTCATATCTAGAGCACATTCCTTAACATAACAGGTTACCTTCCTTTTTGCCCCAGTAGTTAGTTGTACTGACCAAGAATTATCAAACCTTTCAACAGTCAGATTACATCTTTCTACTAGCTGTGGTGAAATATAACTAAGGCTAGAACCTGGATCTATTAAAATAGTTACAGGGGTTTTGTTAACCATACCTCCTACTTCCACCATGGAAGTTTGATAGTCAGCTTGGCGGTTCTCCAACGCTGCATTGATTCGGGGCATAGTCCCTGCAAAATCTCCAACAGTCATTTCATCTTGTATAGTGTGAATGTTGCCATTTGGTTTCTTCCGATTTGGGCAAACTGAAGCATAATGTGGGTCATTGCATTCCCAGCACTTAACAGGCTCCTTTCGTTCAAAATTCTTGGTGTAATTTCCATGATTGTTAGAAGCCTCCTTGCTGCCCTTGAAGTGGTTGTAATTATTAGCAGCTCCATTTTTGCTTCCCTGGAAGTTTTTACCATTAAAATGGTTTCTGTTCTTGTTATTTTTGAAATTTTTCTGGGGTACAAACTCCTTTTTCCTGTACTCAAACTGATTACCATCCTTTTTAGCCTTCCAGTGGGCTATCCCTTCTTTCTTTTTATTCTGTTCAAAACAGAAATTAGCCTTTCGCATAGCCTCTTCTAGAGTTTTGGGGTTATCGTATTCCATCCTGTCCTTTATATGATATGGCAGGCAGCTAAGAAACCGCTGTATTTTAGGTTTCTCTTCAACAAAATACGGCACATATCTTAACAGACTTAAGAACTTACTGTTTAAGTCCTTCATCGTCATAGATCCTAGCTTTAACTCATAAAATTCCTTGGCCCTTTCTTCATAGTATTGTTCAGACAGGAATTTCTTTTTGAAGTACCTTTTAAAGGTACTCCAATTGACCTCTTTTTCCTTGATCCCCTTGACCCTTTTCAAATCTTGCCACCATATATCCACCTTTCCAGAAAGATTATAGATGGCCATTCTTGCTTTCAACTGATTTGAATAGTTGTATATCTGGAAATATTTTCTCATCCCGGATAACCAGGATTCTGCCTCTTCTCCTGTTTCAAATTCTCCATTGAAAATTGGGGGTTTTATTTTCTTGAACTCCCCAGAAATTTCTTCATAAGGTCTATATTTTTTTTTTCTGTTATACAACTCAGCCTCACTGCTGTCACTAGTAGTGTGATAGCTGTGTTGTTCCCTTCTTCCTTCAGAGGATGAATTGTTGTCCGATTTAACTAGTTTCACCTTTTTAGACCCCTTTTGATGACTAGCTCCTTCAGATTCAGCTCTTTTGCTTCTTCCTTCCGTCTGCAATTTGTCTATCAAAATTTGATTTAACTGCTCTTGAGTTTTCAGAATCCTTTCATTATCCTTCTTGACTGTTTCTATCTCAGTCTTTAAACCCTTTATAGTTTGCATCAGCTCTGAGGAGTGAGTGATTTCTTCCTCCATCACAGATTCTCTAGACATCTGTCTTGTCTCAGTGTTTGGAGATTCCTCCTCAGCATATTCTCCTAGCCTTTCCATACCTGCCTGTTAGATTCAGAAAAAGGAAGTTTTCTGCTCTATGTTTATGAAACAGAAATACAAATTAGTACATTATATATATATATATATATATATATATATATATATAAATTTTTCTTTTCATTGTCACTGTTCTGCGGAAACTAGTTGAGTCACATCAAGGCCTAGTATTTGAACCATGCTCTGATACCACATGTCAAAACCCAAAAATTTCGAAAAATTTAAAATTTTTAAATTAGCATATAATATTTATAACTGCATTCCTTGATCTGTTTGATTAGTTAAAGTGATCATAAATGTGTCTAAATGATCTGTTATTATACTTAGATTTGGTTATGAGTTTCTTTACCGTTGCTGATTGTTTTCTATTTTTCAACCACAAGGGGGAATTGTCATGACAACTAGGCTTACTTAGCTTCCGAGCTAATGCATCGAAATGTCTTTCTCTTACAGATATACAGGTAATGTTCGAATCGCTGCAATAATCTTTAAAGCATTAAAAGTCATTTAGCTGTACCAAATCATTCTGCAAGAAGTATGAGCATGCTAACCAGGTTATCAAGTGTTTGAAGGTTGCACTCTGCCTATGACCTTCTCAAGATTCACTGATAGAAATTTAGAATTTACTAGAGAATATGATAACTATTTTTCTTGAAAATAAAGAATTAGATAGTCCTAAGGAGTATTGGTCCATTACTGATCTGCATGAATTTCTTAATTAGAGCTTTAGAGTATGACAAAATTATCATAATCAGTGCAATTTTTACTCCACCATTGTTATTGCACCACTTCAGGTTTATAGTTAGAAAATATTTTGATTTGCAAATGCAATTGTACCGGATCTGGAATGGTCAAAATATAATATGCTTGTTTCTAACTTTTGTAAGATATTCTATCCGTTACGATTCTCCTTTTAACATCCTAGGGTTTGTATGGATTGGCAAAAATATTCTTATGTCTATGGTTGACAACAGAGTTGGAATTACCAGCTAACTTGAGTAAACTGATCGAACATTAAGAATAACTAGAGTCTACTTGTCATTACAAATATCTGAAACAATTAAGTGATTATTATTGTATCGTAACAGTAAATGAAATGGTCTAGAGTAACCCTACTCCAACTTAAGAATTAAGTAACTGGGATCCTACCATTGGAAATCACCTACAGAAGGACTGGCAAGTCCTAAGTCACCTGTGCACAGCTATCGCAGTTAGCATTATGGTAGCATAATTGTAATGGCTAAATCCAATGTCATTTCACTATCTCATAAACTTCAGGAAAAGATCTATGTCTTATCACCTGAGATCAGGGTGATTGGCAATGTCGTGATAGGTTTTTATGAACCATATATAGCTTATATTACACCATTGTTTTTATAACTTTTTCTAATGCAAATAAATTTCTCTATGTATAGAATACTTCTAAAACAAATCTTAAATGTTGTTTATATTACATGGTTTAGTAAGTCCAAGTTTTGAATCGATACAAGGCAAGAATTAATGGCATTCTTCTATTGTTTTGATTGTTAAAAGATGATAGGTAAGCTATAATATGCAACCAGTATGAATAACCATGACATATTTATGTTACCCATGCCTTGGTTTCTATTTGGCAATAATATTAAAGTCCTCATCGTAATCCTGAGTATTATTGACAAGGTATATTTTTATTTTATTTGTTTGTAGGGCGATGTATAAATGTTCACTAGGCAACATCGATGGCATTGTTTTAACATAAATTAAATGGTGGTTTAAATTATGGTGTCTCGACCATATTAGAATATCCATGCTCATGATTAACCTTTGGGTTTGATGTACCCACGCTATGATTTTAATTGAAACACCAACGATTGGAAACTCATCATGGAACATTGGATTGTCGACCCACTGCATGGAAAATATTAAAGTGATACGTGGTGCTTTCAGGACCAAGTGTGGATGGTATAAAGCGTTGAATCAACCCTAGTTGGGCATTTTTCCCTCACCTTCGGGCTCGGTCTCTCTAAGAAACCTCCTGCTCGAACTTTCCTGTTACTGTGCTGGGTGATTGCTCCTATGCTTTTTCACTCCTTGTGCTTGTCATCTGTAATGAGTGGGTTCGTTACATGTTGTTATTGGCAACCAAAAGGTTGTTAGAAACCTAGGGTTCTTTATTTACTACCAACACTGTCTCAGTCACGGCTTGACTGTAATTTCTTGATTTGGTTCTGTTAAAGCTTCCCGAATGGGAGATACCCCATGCTTCTGTCAACTCGTTTGTTCATTTGAAAGTGAGGGTGGTGTATCACACTTTCTCTGCTTGGGAGTATTAGCCCTTTTATGGTGATCGAAATCCTTTTAGCTTGCTGGTAAGTCATTGTTTTGCTCCTTTGTTAATTTAGTTACAAGATTTAGTTTAACAAAATTAAGTTGTAACTGATACCACTCCATGGTTGCAGGTTCTGGCCCCTCTCAGATGCGTGGATGTTACAAGCTTCTACAACGGCGTTCCGGGTAAGCCTAGTTTATACCATGGCACTTTCCTTCTTGCTGGTTGTTAAGGCGGTTAGGGTTTGGGTTTGGAAAGAACCACTCTGTGAACTATCTCTGTTTTGTTTAGTCTTGTAACAGATTGTTACCACAAGTCCTTTGATAGGTTAACCCTATAACGTGAAGGAAATGTTATGGCTTTGGCCGATTGTAAAATTATTGTTCTTGCTTATGGTAGGTAGGGTTTTTCTACAGAAGGTTTAATGTATAAAAGAAAAGAAGACAAGGCCGTGAGCCTGTCTGAAGACGAGGTTACGGCCTCGTGATTTTGCACTGTACTCGTCAAGTTTGCTCCAGGTTTTTACCTAGGGTTTGAATTTTAACTTAATATAAGGTTTTATCTGCACAACGGGCTTGTTTATTGTATGCGTGTTTCTTTTGTTCTATGCTATATACAGTAGTAAGCAATTCTTTTGTTTTTAAACCACTTATACAGTGGATTTGTGACTCGGTTGTAGGTAGAATAATGTCTTAGCTATTTAGCATTGGTTTTGCTTATATGTTTTCTTTTTCCTGTGTAATTTAAACTTTTATAAAATGACTTGTTACAGTCATTCTGTATAGTAGAGCTAGGTGTGGCGTGTGTTTTAAATTTCTATGTTTATGTAACACTTCTATTAATAAATGGTCTGCGGTCGTAGGTGAATTCATAGAATTTATTTTTACTTGTTAATCTGTAAAGGTAGGTTTAAACTAAATCTTATAGTGGTGATGTAGTTTAGTTGTTCTTTCTGTCATTCGTTTTCGACTAGGTTGTTATTTGAGGGTAAAGGAAAAATGATAATGCCATACTGTTGAGCTCGATAAGTGAGCTAAGTTACTGTTCTGCTATTCTTTTAGTTTTAAAACAATAAATAGGTTTTATGATTGTGACTCTGTCGATAATTTAAGAGTCAAGAGAAGGATATTACGTTAAGGTTTTAAGCGCGATAATGAGCTAGATATGGTTCTGTTAATTCTATTGTTCCTTAAATAATAACTAATTTATTTATCTGTTAATAAATTATGTGTGATGTGGTTCTGTTAGGTTTCTACACAGTCGTTTTGTTTGAAAGATAATGTATGGATAATCTTTAGCTAGGGTTTGGGTTTGATTTATATAATGGATTTAAAACTGATCAAACCTTGACTAGAGTTTATACCCTGACATACATAACCTAACTGTGGCTACCAATGTTCTGCAACGATATTGATAATGCTATCAACACCGTAATATATCTGGTTATATTTATTTATGTTCCTAGTATTGTTTAAACGAGTTATGCTCCAGAAAATAATTACTGTATATATATAAACCCTACTTATCTATTTAACTATTACAATTAAACTAGGCTTAAAAGAAAATTACAATAATAAACTATTGCTTGCGATATTACTATTATATGGCATGCCTGAAAATACTTTATCAGTACTGAAATAATGCTATTAAGGGATGCTGAAAACACAGTAATTATTTAAAATCTTACTACTGATATTCTGGGATATTATCATTTACTAAATTGATACTATTCAGACAAATAGATGATAATCATAACAGACATTCATTTATACTTAATAAACATAAAGCAATAAATAGCAGAACCTGTTTAAAACTGAGGACAACAACAGCAATGGGAGGCTGTTCCTCCCTACCAACTCCTGGAGAGTGCCCAGACAACACTTCTCAAGACCCCCGAGCTTGCTCTGGTCTCCCTGGCTGGAACTAGGTGCAGCAAATGATTCTCTCAGCCCAAACAGCTACAATGGAACCAAGTTACTGCAGCATTCCTCTCAAACAACTTCCTCACTGTATATCTCCCTCTTCATCAATGGGACTCCTGAATAACATTCACCTGAATGTATTCTCCCTCCAGAACAATTCGAACCCTCAGCTCAGTTCATTGAGTACTATTTAAAAGATTGCCTAGGTCTTTGTTGGGTTAACTGTCAATTAATGAGCCACTTGCTCAGATTCCACGGGGAATCATGACCCCAAATATAGGGAAGTTGCCACCTGCAACTTAGGAAGTGTTTGAGGATGCTGCCACTTGTCATTTGCCTTTCCACCTAGTTCCACCCACCAGTTTGACCAGTAACCTCTTTTTAACAGCTCTCCCATGCTGTTGTCTCCATAATTTATTTATTAATAATAAAATATTCAGAATTACATTCCATTTCTAGTGACTCTGCTGAGTCATCAATTCCTACTTAGCATTAAATTTAACATAATGTCTCAGGAATATAATGAAATAATTACATAATTTTTACAAAATTGGGGTATGTGACAGTAAATGAGTGGTAAAAAAGGTGACAATTTATAGGCCCAACACTTTCCAAAAGTTTTCTCTTATTCTACAATTTTCTCCACCAAAGTGTGAAATTTGAAGGTCTTCAATTGACCACTAGTTTGAAGTGATTCAAAATAGTGGGAATATGTGGGTTCGAGGACCCTGACGAAGGAAGTGAAAAAAATGTCTAGACCTTCACTCCAAAAGCATCAATTTCATGCATAATAGCTTTATTTTTATGCTAAATCCATGGGATCATTATCCTTCAACTCTAAGTTGAAGAGCTTCAACAACAATTGAAAGAGCTCCAATTTTGAGTGTGAGTCGTACAAATCCTTCAATTTCTTCAAACACCATATGATTTCTTGTTTGTGAGTCTTCCATATTGCAATATCTTTGCGTGTTCTACGTTATGTAGGTTCAACACCATTCTCTCCTTCACAAATGCAATCCCACAGATCATTGAATATGAGTGTATGGTTAATCTTCCTTGACCATTCTGGATAGTTCTCTCTTCCATTGAGAACCACTCCAACAATTGAAACAAGAGAATGCATCTTTATAAACAATGCCAAATACACAACTAAATAATTTCAAGGGTGAAATAACCAAGGAAATGCATAAACAAAATTCTTCACCAATTGATTTATTTCAAAACTAAGAAATGCCTTGTCAGAGACATGGTGGATAAATCACTAGGGAAATGTTGTGCATTGGAGCGCCATCATAGTACAAAACAAAATCAATTATTTAAATGCTTCCATCAGTCAATCAAATGCTGGAGATAATGGGTAAGAGCATGGGGATGTATAATGACTCAAAACCTCAATGCAATCACCTAGAAAAATCCCACTTCTCTTCTATAGGTCCAATGGTCTTAGAAGGTAAATAACACACCAAATTCAAGGAACCCATAATAGAAATTAGGCTAACAGCTTGTAACAGTTATCTCACTGATGGTTCGCTATTTTGTTCGTTTTTGACACCATATGAAGCCTAGATTGACTACCATTTTGTTCTGCTTCTTTCCTTTCATGTCTATTGTTAATTATTGTATATTTCATTTTCACTTTGTTCATGTGTTTTAATAAAATTTGTCTGAATGGTTTATATTGCAGATCTACGTTCTTCATTTCTTGTGTATTCCAATTAAAAGTTGTTAATACATTTGCTTCTGCATTTCAAAATTATTCGTATATATTTTTATCTCTGTGATTGTGAAGTATTGTGTGTTCTAGGTTGACATTGTTACACAGTGCATTTATGTGAATATAATTCTATGCATCTAAATTAATAATCTTGTGTTGTATTTTAGATTAATTTACTTAACGTTGGATTTTAAATACTTAGCTTTCAAATCATATAAGAGTAGTGTTGTAAATATTCAAAAGGGATTATATCTATACATATACCTGCACATGCTCTTTGAGTCATAAAAAAGATAAATTTATGTGATTAATGAATTAGGATAGCGTAAGTTAAATTTGATTTGTCAATGTACTTAGAATCGAATTAAATGTAAAGGCAATCTGTGTGATTAATGATTAGTTGTTAAGCTGGTACGTTTGGTTTGATTTGAGTTGTTATATAGGATTTCATTTTGTTTCCAGCCTTTTTAAATACATAAACTGTTAATTGTAAACTTAGGAATTTTTCTTGCACTTAAAATATTTGTATGTGATATCTTCATAGCTTTTCCATAGATAGGTTGTAGTTTCAAAGTGCTTTACATTTTATTAATTTAGTTTTTCATAAATCAATAGAGATAGATTCAGTTTGATCATTGTTTTCTAGATCATAGCATATCTTCCTATTGATAGGATTAATTTCGTTTATGTTTCTATAATACATTAGATCATATATTTTATTAATACATTTTTTCATTAAATAGTATTTACTTTGAGTTTGTTTTTTTATATGATTTTATAAAATAGTTTTATGTTTTCTCATGTTATTTCTCGTACTAATTTCTGAACTTGGATTTTAGGCATTTAGTTTTTTTTTTTTTTTTCAAATCATCATATTAGCTAGTTTGTACTAAGTAGATTTTGATTCTGCATTTATTTTGCTTGCACCTCTAAGTTTATGAACTTTTGGATTAACAATTTAATGTTGAATTACTAAGAATATATTTAGCTTGACATTTTTAGCGTTGTTTTCGGAGAGGTGCTAAAGGGATTGGAGCAGTAGTGGTTTGAGTCTTTAATTTTTATTTATGCTCAATTTGTTTTCTTTTGGTTTGAATTATGGAAAGGACTAACTCTTGTGAATGGATAACTTGGTGAATCTTAGTAACATGAAGGGTTTGAGTACATGATTGGTTTGCTTGAATTTACAATTATTTTTTATTTAATTTTTTTTGATTAAAATATTAAAAAAAACTACTTTTGGTGTTGCAAGAACCTCGTTCCCTAACCCATGTGCAAGACAAAATTCATTCATTAACAAGAATGATCAAGAATTTGTTGAGCAAAGAATGTTGCTCCACAAAATTTCTCAGATCCTAGCAGTAGCTAGGGACATCTCTGCATTACAATAGGAGAGAATCTTGATATATTTTAGAAATATACTTGCACTCCAGGAAGTAATAGAAGGCCAAAACTTCCATGAGAAACAAGGAGAAGGTGATCCAGAAGAGACTGATTTGGCATGGAACACACCTCATGGAGAAATTGAGGAATTTCTTCCATGCACGTCACCAAATTATGTATGCATTCAAAAGACCAACCATCAAACAATATAATATCTTCACGACATGGGAAAGGAAGACATACAAAGAAGTGTTGATAAGCAAGGGAACCAAGGATATACTGACTACATTGAAGTATGGTTCCAAGAAACTATTAGGCCACAACACTCTCTTCTTCATAAATTCTTGATTTCATATCCATCAAAGCAGTTGGTTCCTCATGTTCTAGTACTTATTCAAGTATATTATTCAAGCCTAAATGTGAGTATATTTATGACTTTGTTATGCACATGGCTCCATTAGAAATACTCTTATACTTGAGATAAGGGTTTTTCATAGGTAAAGGTAGGATGGTAAATAAGTAAATAAAAACTGCATGTAGTTGTTACTTTAGCTTAAAAGTATAGTGCATCATTGTTTTTTTTGTTGTTTTTCAAATAAGCGGAAACAATCAAATAAGGAAGTATGTTGCCTCTAATTTGAACATGTCTCTAGCTGATAGTTAGACCTCCTTACAAGTTTTCTAAATAAAGTAAGCTATGATAATTTGTTTGGAATCTTTTAGGTACTCTTTTCAATGGGACTAAGAAGGCATTTTCATCTATGATAGGGAAGCAAATAAAATTTCTTTTGGTTCGGTTGCTTCTTTGAAGCTATTTTTCAAAATTGTTTATGGTTTCCATTAATTTTGCTTTATCATATTTCGACGTTGTTATTTTTTCTTCGAATTAATAGTTTAGACAATTTGTATAGAAGCAAAATATGAAAAGATTAAAAATTAAGTATTAATTCCAAGATATATTATCATAACTAATCCTTTTTCAGTTTTGATAGAAGGTTTTGATTATTGATATAAAAAATAGTTGCTTGCAAAGTCTATATAATTAAGGGATTTATTGAAGAAAAGAGGGATTTGTATATTGATGCTTATAGCGGATTGGTACATCATAGTCTATGAACTTTGAAATTGTCGTGTAAGTATCTTTATCATGACTAACAACAAACTAATGAATTTTTGTGCAACACTATTATTATTTTATAAAGTTATGATGCAAGGCTTTAAGTCCTTTTTACGTTATTTTCCGAGTTACACCATTCACTTCACATAAATTAATTTATTTACATGTTACAATCCAATTGGGTAACTCATAAGCATCTTTATGCAAAGACTCTATGTGGGTTCTTTTGTCTAGGTATTGTATTATATCTCTTTCCAGAGCTAATCCCCCTCCCATCATTTATCTTTATTATAAATCTATAAGGATGGGGTAATAGGGACAAGAGCCTTTGGTATGACATAAAGCATATTGCATAAAATCTTAAAGTCAATTTGTATTCTCATCACATGCTTCTTGAGATAGCTCTCCCACTTACATACTATATCTTTATTACAAATCTGAAATTAGGAAGGTTGTGGGTTGAAGAATTTTAAAGAAGATGAGGGAGTAAGAAGTTACCACATTGGGGATATAGGAATGCTCGTTGCCAACAGGTTCTGACCTGTTATGCTATAAGGTGATTAAACCTAAATATTTGTCTTTGATATCTTTGTTACTTATGATTTTATACTGAAAGGACAATACATGTGAATCTATCTAAAAAGGATAAATGAACTCCATTATTTCATAGGTGGAGAATGGCCTTCAATCGATCTTCATATCTTGTCTTATGCTTTTACTATATCTAAGATATAGTTTTCTTAAAAGTGGAACCGATGTTTTAGGAATATAGTGAACTTGATTGTGAATCCTGTTTTTATTACTTGGATGACTATTAGACTCAAATGGAATGGATATGGATGACTGGTTTTCTGTCATATATCATAAACATAAACCATTTATAATCTCATAGAAGATGGGATAAAAATTTCTTAATTCTGACTTAGAACGACTTGCGAAACATAAGATTATTTACCTTATGATAAACCCTATATACCTAAGAAAAAGTTAGATTCAACTATAGCAGAAATAACGATTTGAATATTTATTTTGATCCTTACTTGTTTTGGGTGGATATGCTAGAAAGATTGTTTTCAGAGAAATATATAAATTTTCTATTTTGTACCATTTGGTACCAGAAAATGATGATGCATTATTTAGACTCTGATTCAATTTTTAAAAAAGGCTTTGTTTATTAAAAATGGTTGTCTTCTTGAACATTCTTCTTGCATATGCTCAAATTCTTAAATCACTGCTTAAGGATTTTTAGTAAAAACTTTTATTTATGTCTGTAGTATAATAAAAAAAGGAGAAATAAGTGAGATAGTTGGTGGGTAGTTGTTTTGAAAAGAAAGGAGTTATTGTACCTCAGTAATCCTTGTTTTACCCAATTGTGGCTCCCTTTTGATATAGAGATCAAGACGTTAACCATTAACTCTTCAAAATCTTAGTGTCTGACTTCGCTATAGTTATTTCTCTTAGCACCAGTAACCAAAGTGTTTGGTAGACAGGTTTTCTAGGAATTGTTAAAATCTTCTTTTAAGAACAAGTATAGGATCCAGAATGGAAGAAATCATGGTATTTTATTTTTATTTTATTTTATATTTCGCACATTTATTTTCGATATGGACTTCTAATTTTTAATACATATCTTTTAAGTTCATACATTTTAAATGGAACTCTTATGCTTCCCATTGTGTGAAGATTGGGTATATTGTACATGGGCGACTTAGTAAGTTTTCCTTGTCTTAAGCCTTAAAAATTCAAATTTTATAACCTCGACGAGCGATCTACTACATTATGAATGGCAAGGTATTAATAAAAGTGATGAATTGATTATTTTAAATAAAAATCTTATGATGCAAACGTCACTCAATCAAACTATTGATCAAAATTCTCATTCTGACTTCACCCTATTGTTTCATTAATATACAGATTGCTATATGCCATATTCTTCCAAATTATGACAAGCCATTGGAATCATTATATTGTCTGTCGATTTCATGTGTGAGAATTGATGTGCTATCAATACATTATAATCCATGATTAATATTTCCATCATATAGCCATCAGATACTTTGGAGTGTAATATTTTCATAGCTGTTCCATAGATAGGTCGTAGTTTTAAAGTGCTTTCCATTTTATTAATTTAGTTTTTCATAAATCAATAGAGATAGATTCAGTTTGATCATTGTTTTTTTTATCATAGCATATCTTCCCTGTGATAGGATTAATTCTCTTTGTTTTCTATAAGACATTAGATCATAGATTTTATTAATACATTTTTTATTAGATAGGATTTACTTTAAGTTTGTTTTTTTATATGATTTCATAAAATAGTTTTATGTGTTTTTATGCGAGTTCTTGTATCATGAACTTGGTTTTTAAGTATTTAGTTATTGTTTTGATATTAGCTGGTTTGCACTAAGTAGGTTATGATTTTGCAATTATTGTGCTTGCATCTCTAAGTTTATGAACTCCTGGATTGACAATTTAATGTTGAAATACTAAGCATATATTTAGCTCAACAGTCACTATAGTCCTTGATTTTGTCTAACCCAATTAATGGATGAACAAAGCTTTAAATTTGTTATGGTTATCAAAGAAAATATCATATGCCAATCATACCATCAACAAATTAAAGGGGCGGCTGTTGAACCATGTTGTTTCTCTACGATCTAGTGATAACACGTCGTTTTGCTACGATTTGGTGATAACCCACATTGTTTCTCTACGATCTAGTGATAATTGTTGAGTAGATTCGAAGGCTTGATGTATCTAAGGCCAAGGAGCACCTTCCTAGCCACCACCATAAGGAATTTGATGGTAGAACCCATGCAGAGGTAATGGTAAGATGCAAAAAGGAGTATTTCTATTCAGAAAATAATATTGTTGAAGTTTATAGAAGCGAGAGAGTTGTAGTGACACAATATGCATAGGTAAGAAGATAACCACACAAAGGTAATGGTAAGACTAAATGTCTAAATTCCCAGGAGTGAACTGAGTGGGAGTAGACTAAGATAATTCCCACGAATGTCTCGAATGATAGTATGCGGGTCTAGAATGACTCAGATAAAATGAATGCCTAGAGTAAACTCATGGGTAATAATGGAGTTAAAAATACTAGGGCTCATATACCACTAATAGGATTGGGATAGATCCAATGTTTGAATGAATAGTATTGACATGAACCTCATATAAATACATGAAAATCTAACTTTTGGTTTCATCTTCCAAGAGGTCAGTTCCTATTCTCCTGCGTCTCTTCATAATAATAATAATAATAATTACATTGTAACCATAATCCATAGGATTTGAATGAAATAGGTATTGGGGGTTTAAGTTTGGATGAGACAAAAGAGGGATTTGATCTTGGAAGGGATAGGAAATCACACCTAACACTAGCCCACCATAATCCCGAGGATTAGAATGAAATAGGTATTGAAGGGTTAAGTTTGGATGAGACAAAAGAGGGATCTAATCCTGGAAGGGATAGGGAATCACACCCAACCCTAGCCCAAAATAAATCCCATCAAGAAATCCAACAAGGAAAGCAACATGCCTTAAAATGGACCCTTAGAGTAGGGTAAACCTCAAGAAGGGTTTCCCAATTATTAGTATGTCTTTCAGTGCAACAGGCTTGGGAAATTCCTCAAAAATATTTTCTTTGGTAGGTTAGTAGATACACAAAACCCCATTGTCATCATAATTCAAGAAACCATTAGGAAGGGAAAAAATATTGGAGAGATGACTAATATCATGGAGGATTGAGAATTCTTATCAATGGATTATGTAATGAGATCGGGGGTGACTAGTCACTTGCTAGCAGAAAAGATTTATAGGGTTCATTAAATTTGTGGTCTTTGACTTATGGATTGCATTACCCCAAGTTTTGACCCTTGGAATGTATTAAATCAAATTATGTAAATGATGTAAATACACAAATATGGATTCCTAGCACATAGCTCAAGACCAAGGCTCGACTGGTGAATGACTAGGCATGTATAATGTAAATATTTCTATATGGACCATGCGGTTGGCTTATCACGGTGACTCAAAAAGCTATGTAAGTATTTTGTTGGATAATAATAAAATGGTCCAAGATGGTTGTGTAAAAAACACTAGAGGGGATATGATTCCACTAGAAGAGAAAAGTAGGGGCTATGAGAGATCAAATCCTCTTTTTCCGAGTGTCATCCTTATAACTCATCCATTTGCTGCCATGTTCCTTAAATGATCCAATTACTTCCTTTTGAATTATTAAATTCAATCATTGAATGCACATGTAAGGTTGGTGGGAAAAGTCTTCTCATGTAGCTATGCAAGCATGGGATGAATATACTTCTATGAAAATTGTAAGTCTTTCCTTCTATGGTTAGAAGTAATGTCAACTATCTTTTCATTATCCTCTCATCTCCTTTTGAGTCTATCACTCATTTTCCATGCAAAGTTTTACACTACGTAGAGACTTCAAGCTATTGTCTCCAAATCCAATAACCAGATTGAGAAAATAACCATAATTAGCATTGTGAAGAGAAAATTGCAGACATTCGAGTGAAAAGGATGGCTATAAGTGAGAATAGAGGATGGGCAATATAGAAACATTTACCCATCGTGTATTCATTGCTCCTGGATGCTTGAGAATCCATAAATTGATGTTACAAGAGGTTCTCCAATAACATAAAGCAAGTTGGACTCATTCTACACACATTGATAAGCACTGTAAGGGTTGGATTTCCTTAGCAAATTGTGGAACAATGAAGGGAAATTCCTTCATTTTTTTGTGTGGGGATATAGAAGATAGTGCCGGTTGGGATGGCTAAGTGAGATTCTTGTAATTGCCAAGTGGTGAGTAGTTTGGTTAAACATGAGAGCAAATGAGTTTTGGATTGAGAGAGAGAATCCTATAGGAGTTCCCTTTGTCATGATAGCCTCATAGCCCAGCTAGGGGGTGGTATCTATAGTTGATACCTATGATTGGCTAGAAATTTTCTCTTACATAACCAGTTGCTTGGATATTCTTCTATTAAAATATAAATATTATCTCTATCTATGAATGCAAAATGATTTTATTTACTTCTATGTGATAAATACATTTGTTTATGCATGACATGTGTGTGGATATGACTTTAATTCTGTTTTGTTTTCATATTCATGTACCTGCACATGTATTTCTTAGTTTATGTTGAACATGGCTGGCTTAAATTGGATATGAATTTGGATAATGGCTTATGCGGCGAAATCTGAAAACATGAAATTTGTATCTACCCCTCCAATGGTCAAAATGATGGATGGGGACACTACTAGGATAGGAGCCAAAATTTTCTCTAGGGAATTGGGGTAAGTTTACATTTACAACCCTTATGAGGATAGGGAGGCCTATTGGGAGGCATTGATAGCATGATATTTCTTTAGGAACATGAAAGTTATTCTAGGAGGTGATTTAAATTTCACCACCAAAAATAGGAAGCATTAGGGGAGTGTAATGAGAGAGGATCCTTTGGTGGATTTCTTTTTAAATAAGATTAAGAAGGCTAGAATGGTGGATGTCGAACCCATCAAATTGGTCCCAACAAGGAGGAATATGAGAACATGGGATGCAAAAGTGGCCAAGGGACTGTTAAAATCCATATGAATGATCATAAAAAGATTAGGTCATTTTTGGAGGCTAGTGGGAAATCAAAGCATCTTCCAATTCTATTCCAAATTACTAAAGAGGATCGTGTTCCTGCAAGTCTATTTAAATTCAACTCTATGTGGTCAAAGGAAAGAAGATAAGCCAAAACTGAATGGAAAAACTATAATATTTCATTGAGTGAATCAACTAGTTTTCAGTTCGTTACCAACCTTGAGAAAGTAAAGAGCACAAAATTGACTTCATCACACAAATTACACAAGGATGACGATCAAGACTTATCCATAATTTAAAACTAAATTGTTGAGGTGTATGCGTAGGATGTAGCAAGAATTAACGATAGGCCTTCAAAAGCAAGGCTAAAGGTCTTGGAACAACCCAAAAGGAAATTACTAGTAGAAAAGGAGGTCCTATGGAGGCTAAAGAGTAGGGCTCTTTCGCTAGCCAAGAGTGATCAAAACACTATATTTCCATACCATGCCAAGGCACTATATTTCCATACTATGCCAGCCATAAAAAAACATAAATACTATCTCATAACTATAGATAGAGGGTGGATCCAAAGCTTGAAATTTCAATTTTATCTATACATTAGGGGTGGCTCATTTTGAGAGGCTATAAAAGGAACAAGACAAAGTCAATATAGTAGAAACTGTTAAAATGCTCACCTTTTTTACAAGTTTTGTTGATAAAGCATGTGGAAGTTTGATGGAGGAAGTCTCTAAGGAAGAATTTAAAATGGTCCTTGATACTTTTCAAAAGGATAAACCTTGAAGCTTAGATGGTTGGAATGTGGAATTATTCTTGGGGTTTTATGACTTTATATAGAAAGGCCTACTAAGGTTTGTGGAGGAATCGAGATGTATAGGGAAAGTATCGTGAGCATTCAATTCAATTTCTTGCATTAGTCCCAAAGAAAGACAATCTAGTTTCATTTGATGAATTCAAGCTTATCATTGTGTAACTATGTCTCCAAGATAATAGCAAAAATTATAGCTTTTAGGTAAAGAAGATGTTTTGTGAGAGCATTTCCAACATACAATTTGGATATTTTTTACGAAAGACAAATCCATGATGGCATTGCAGTGGCACAAGAAGGTTTGAACTCTATAAGAACTAAGAAAGTAGTATTAGTGGTCCTAAAGTTGAACCTCTAAAAGTCCCCTATGACAAAACAAATTGGTTGTACTTCAGATTAACGTTGATACATATTGCACTATCATAACTAAGAATGTAGTAGCAATGGTCCTAAAGTCGGACCGCTACATGGCCTAAGACATAGCAAATTGGTTGTACTTGATATTAACGTTGATACATATTGGTTTTTATGTTCCTAAGGTGAAAAGGATTATGGGGTGTTTATCTTCAATATCTGTCATAGTTTTAATTAATGGCTCAACATCTATTTTCTTCCAGCCCTCAAAAGGACTAAGAGAGGAATGCACATTATCTCATGTGATCTTTATTATCATAATAGCTTAAGGCCTTAGTATGGCAATACTAGAGGCAAAAGGAATTAGATCCCTACATGGTATCAAGTTAAGAAGATTTATCTAGCCCATTTGCATTTTGTGGAGAGATGCAAACAAACTAAAGGAAATTTTAGAGTTATATCATATAGTAATAGCTTAAGGCCTTAGTATGGCAATACTAGAGGCAAAAGGAATTAGATCCCTACATGGTATCAAGTTAAGAAGATTTATCTAGCCCATTTGCATTTTGTGGAGAGATGCAAACAAACTAAAGGAAATTTTAGAGTTATATCATATAGTCTTTGGAATGAAGATTAATATGTATAAGTCTTATTTCTTTTAATGGGGTATGAGACAGCTAGATTATGTTACTTATGGAGACCTTTCCCTATAAGCATACTAATCTTGAATGGGTTTCAAGCATTTAAGTTTTTCCTTAAAGCCTAATGATTATGGGATAAATGATTGGAAATCACTCATTGGAAAGGTAGAAAAAGAGAACCAATTTATGGTGCAATAGATGGCTTTCCTTGGGATAAGAATTAAGTCCAATGAGTTTTGCACTATGAGCAATTCCAATTAACTGGCACTCACTGGCCTATATCACCAAAGGGTTCTAGAAAAATTAAGGAAGAAGAGTTTCAGATTCCTATGGACTAGTAAGCAATCCATTAGTCAAATGGAGTATAGCTAAGGTTTCAAGGGGACTATGGTCTAAAAACATTTCCCATTTCGGGGAGACCCTGGCCACATAAGAGTTTATGGAGGCTTATAACAAATGGAAGTCTTTGGAATGAGGTCATCATTCATAAATACATTGAACCTCTTTTGTTAAATAGTGGATTAGAATCCTACCAAGCACATCTGTAATGTGTCCATAGTCTGGAAAGCTATTGTTTTATCTTTTTCCTCTAGTGGGAAATTAGTAGGTTTGGAGGTTAGGCAATGGAGAAAAGGTTAGAGTATATGTTGATCCATGGGTGGGGTGTGGATATTCATACAAATTACGTGAAAATTTCATTATCCATCTTTAAAAAATGGGGATTTAACTTAGCCAAGGGATCTTATCTAAAGCTTACAAATATTTCACAGTGAGGGTGGAAAAGTACATATCTTCTTGGTTTAGAAGGAATGTCAAGTGAGTAATGCAAGGCCTATATAGGAAAATTAAAAGTAAGTCGTGTCAAAATTAAATATATAGAGGATAAATAGGTTTGGTTCAAGAACCCAGCATTGGGGGATTACACTCCCAGGTTGGGGTATGAAGCAATGTTTATTAATGAAAACCAAGATGATAATCCAGGGTGGTGGAAACCTTCGTGGAGGACAAGATCTTTCAAATCGAGAAGTTTTATGCGGCTAGCCATTATGGATAAAGCCTTAACATGGCAAGTTATAAAAAGAAATCACCAATGCCCTAGCAAGTGTACCTTGTGCATAGTGGAGGAGGAAAGTATAAGTTCATGTTAATATCTTGTACATACACTTCCAAAGTATGGGCAGAAATGGATGCCTTGACAAGAGTCAAGTGTCATTGGTAGGGGAAGACCATGGCATGATGTTTTGAAAATTTGTGTTAATATCTTGTACATACACTTGCAAAGTATGGGCAGAGATGGATGCCTTGACAAGAGTCGAGGGTCATCGGTAGGGGGAGACTGGCATATGTTTTAAAAATTGACAGCAGAAACAAGAAATAAAAGTGTACAAGGCACTTCTCTAGTTGTGTCTGGGGACATCTCGCTTGAGAGGAATGGTGAGATTTTCGAGGATAGATTCATTCCCCCTTATCAGTTTGCTTCTCAAATAAGAACTATATTTGAAAGTTTTAAAGCCACTCCAAAGGTTAAGCCTATGAGACTGGATTCACAAACCCCTTGATAAGTAAAGGGCTTTGATGGTGCCACTCAAGGCATTGAACCTATATGTGGAGCAAAAGGAAACATCTTCCTAGTGGGAGCACATTCTATAAGCTTTAAGGCAGGTTTGGGAGGAGGAACAAACAATTATGCTGAACTCTTAACTCTGAAGTTACTTTTAAGGCTGACAGCAGAAAAGGGTGTGACCAAGTTTTTTAGATTTTTGGAGATTCCTTGGTAATTAATTGGATGAATGGGTAATTAAAGATGGGAAATCTGGTTTTGAGACCCATATTTGAGGAGATGAAATCAATGGTTTCAGGTTTTAACAACATATCTTTCGTTCATGTCTACAGAGAGTTCAATAATAAGGCAGATTCATTCTCAAACATGGGAATCCAGTTAGCTGTTGACACTTGGATGGTAAAGGAAATAAAGGATGGTTTAGTTCTTGATGAAAGCATCCTTTCAATATATGGGCTTTTAACCAATCAGCACTAATCATTAGCATATAGCTCAATTATCTGTGTTTTTTGCTCAGCTGTTGAAGTAGACTTACCAGTTTTTGTTGGTTTATGTTAGGAACAGTTTTAAGGTCTTCTGAGTGGTTCAAAATCCTGAACATTATGAAGGAATATTCTGACGATCAATTTTTTGTAAATTTTGAAATCAATCCTGTAGAGAACTGCGATATCGTTGATTTTTTGTATGATGAAATTCTAAAGACTAGGATAGAGATCTGGTTAGAAGGCATGTATCTTGAGTTGTTAAATTCTAAAGACTAGGATAGAGATCTGGTTAGAAGGCATGTATCTTGAGTTGTTAACAGAAAAGGAATCTCCAGGTTTATTCTTGAATGCTATAAGCCTCTGCTGTATGTAATTTCCATATTAACTCAATAGAAATTATGATTTTTTTTCTGAGAAATAAAAAATACTACCACAACTCAAGGTTTAGATAGATGTAAAGAATTGTAGAAGAGATTTATTTTGTATTCAGAAAGTCTGAGCAGCCAATGGAGGATTGATATTTAAGTCCTCAATAATTACAATGGTGAGAACTGATTAAAGTGTAAATTAAAAAAAATGAGAATTTGTAACGAATGAACAAAAAATCTCTCAATCTTACTTCACTGTGATCTTTTGGTTGATGAGATGCGCTTAGTCTGCTGGTATTTTGGTCAGTGGAACATAACAGCTATTTTCATTTATTTGTTATAATTTGAGGTACATCCTGAATGAACCACCTACTTAGTCCTTGTTCACAATAAATAGTACATGACTATTATTATTGTGCAAACAAATTAGGGAGAAATATAACAATCACCATAAAAGTAGTGACTCAACAAATCAATCTAACTTTGGGATGAAACTTTGTCCTCCTCAGGAAGATCGAGTGCTATTAGTGGGACACTATGTTGTTAGTAGGATGAAGGATTCTAAGGCTCAGGCACTGGCCGACAAAAATGACATTTGGAGCAACAGCCCCAACACTTTGGAAAAGATCATGAGACCATATCAAAGAGAACCTCGAACATAGCAAAAGCTCTTTCAAACACTATGTAACAAACACACTGTTATGAGCTGAAGTTAAATAACCATCCATTCATTCATTTGTATGTTGAAAGAAAAATGGTTATACACCTATATGTACATAACAAAAAGATATTACCAATTTATTAGAATAGTATAGATCATAATTTGTTTCCCTTATAATACTTCTTCCTTTTTATTTTGGTCAGGTACTTTCCTGAGCTCTCACCATTCTGAATTTTGAAGTAGTAAAGATCTCAAAACAATCTACACTTCTAAAGATTAAAATATATCCTGTTATGCCATCTCTGTCTGCCTAGAATATAACAAAATAAGATCAAACAGTAAAAACAAAATTGAATTACTGGCATTTACTCCATAGATGCTGTAAATTTGATTTGATTCCTATTCAGGCTAAAAGCATTATAGAATTGCTTAAATAAATTTCCCATGGCAAATGGATGAGCTTGAATGCACCACCTTGAACACGGTATAGAAAAAAGATTAATCATAAACTTCAATCTGGAATGCTGAATATAGCCTCAAATATGAGAATCCTTTATTCTACGATAGAAGAGTAGATATACCTGATTGGGTCACTAAATGCTCTACTTACAGCAGCCATTTAGAATGGGCCTTTTACATTTACATTTTTAGAGATTTGTAAATATTCAATAGCATTTACTAAGATTTTCCAGAAGCAAATGTTCTCTTCTTCACAAAACATAAGCGGTGAAGGCATCCCCACTACTTACATGTCATACAGAGCCAGTCCATCCTACAGAAAGATGATATGCTCTATACACGACACATTATGTTTTAGCTACATTACTACAAGATTGAGCTAGTCGATTAGCTTTGCACAATTCCAATCATACTCACCATATCGAAATGACATATAAAACCAGGACTAAATCCAGACAACAACTTTGTATTGTAATTTAGAATAGATAGAACAAACTGCACTTAAAGGCAAGGGCCTGGATAAAAAAGTCGCATCCATAAAAGTTATGTATCGTGTCAGTGATGAAATACATACATACAAATATACCATAAGAGTCAAAATGACTCTTCTACCTTTTGTGGCCAAATAGAAGAATCAGGTAAATATAATATTCAGTCAAAAATTTCACATACCACAATCTTAATCAGGTAATTACCAGAAAAAGAGCACTTAGTTTAAATGATTTGAGTTCCTCATTGACAAAAATGTAACAAGAAGTTGGCACGTCAGAGGCCAATGTGTACACTGCAATCTTATTCACAATCTTGCAAGTTCATCCCCCAGCAGAGATAAGCTAGAGCAATTTGAGATAGGTAACTTCTCATCATAATAAAAAGGAATGATGCAGCTATTTTGAAAAGATGAATTTACATCACCTATCCGCTAGGTTTCTAAAGAGGAGAAAAATCTTAAAGTATTGTCCTTCCAGACTTAGATTACTGCTCACTGCAGAAAACAAAGTTTCTCCATCCACAGGCTTCATCAATTTTATCCCAGTAAACATTAGGTTCAAGGTTGTTTAGCTTCAGTATCTAAGTTTATGTGCATCGTAAAAGGTCTCTTTTACAAAATCATGCATCAGTTATAACTTATAGTTCTTTACAAGTTCATTGAAGAGTTACATGCTTGTATGTTTTAGGCATAGGCATACCTGCAAATACTCAGTAACCAAAGAAGAGATCACCATGTCTTGCAACTCTCTGAGAGTCTGAACTAACCAGATAATGGTAAGTTCATCACAAGCTGCATTTCACGTTTGTACAATCCCAATTCACTGAACCCGCTCTTCACTGTGTATATCATGCTGCTCCCTTCTGTGCATTTGGTCCATGTGAAGGGAAGCAAATGAAGAAATAGATGCTTCTGAGCTTTTCAATTCAAACCCCAGTTCCTTCTTCTTCAATTGTAGTTTCAATTGCTCAGTCTCGAGTTTCATTCTTTCATTCTCCAACTTAAGCCTCTCCAATTCCCTGTCCTTCTTACTCCTCAGTCTCTTCCACATCAAACACTGTTGCTCCAATTCAAATGCCCGAGCTTGAATACCCACCTTCTGCTCTGCCAATTGCATGGTCCGATTTCTCATCCACTGCCGTTTCTGCCATTCTGTCTTGGTACCATCCTGCAACACACCCATCATCTCCTGATTGAAATTGTATTGGGTATTCAGCCTTTCGCCTTCCGGTGTCCCGAAATACATCCCCTGAATCATCCTCGGCCTTTTCATGAATTCTCCAACCCCACCCTCAATCTCGAAATCCCCCTCATTCTCGTCATTCTCTTCATCCTCCTCTTCATCCTCCTCTGTGTCCTCATCCTCATTCTCCTCATCATCCATCTCCTCAATCATCGGCCTAATCGCTTCATTCCTCTCTCCGCTTTTCAAATTTGGCCACGTCGGCATCACACTATGCTCAGATTCTGCATGGATCCTGCCACCATTGTGATATGAGCACATCTCCCTGTAAAAAAGATGCTTAGAGCTCAGTATCTTTCTGACATCTTCCTTCATCTTGGGGGACAGATGACCCATGCTATCAAGAAGGCTAGGATTCTCAACTACAGTACAAGCAGTGCCCCTTCCAAGGACATCATTCAGTCTTTTATACCTCTTATTAAGGTCATTGAACTTATCTTCACATTGTTGTGGAGAAACATTATAGCCCTTCTCCATCATTTCCCTTGACACAGACTTCCATTTTCCTTTCTTCTGCAAAATCCCAGCCTTCCTCTTATTCCCATCGTTAGTACAATCAGCATCCTCACCCACATACGAAACAACAGTAATCAAAAGCTTAACAATGTCATCAGTCCATTTCATTCGGTGCCACGGGGAAGAACCCTTCTTGCCCATTTGGGCCTCTGTTCCATCCTCACTGCGCTCGTCCTCATCGCTCAATGAGGGTTTAGCCTTAGGGTTTCTAGGGTTTCCGAGGGCTACGCCGTGCTGCTGCCCATTACCCTCCTGACCGGTAGTCACATGGGGGTGGGCAACCGATATAGGACCTACCATCATAGGAGGCTGACGAGAAAGATGATGAAATTGCAGGGTATCGAACGAAGGAAGCATTGTTCCATCCATTGCACTGCCTTCCATTCTATCTATATTTCTATTTCAATCAGATCTCAATATATTTCTATCAGTTTTGGGGGCTTTTCAGTTCAGTTTTCATGTGGGTAACTGCTAAATTTCCAATCCCGAGTACCCAAATGCTTCCTATGCATAACTCATAATCCCCGTTCTCAGAATGCCCTTAGAACTCAGAGGAAACAATATTGTTTTTAGCATTGAATAAAGCCCGTCAGAATTGGTTTATGCATACCTTGATAATTGATTGCAAGGATTGTGTGTAAGCAGGTGCAGGCATCGTCATTATTGAATCAGTCGGTCGGTTCGGCAGGAGGATCGCACCCGATATTGCTCCTCCATTAGCGGCTCGCCATTCTCATATGGCCACAGTGCCATTAACTTGTCTCTTCTGTCATTTCAGAACTTTCTCTATTTTATTGCAATATACTCTGCCGTCCGGATTCTCTTTCTTAAGATTTGTTTGTCAAAGGTAGAATTTGAGTTCGTCTAATGATTAAGATTCTGTTTAATTTCACCATCGTGAAAAGGAAATTAGTGTAATCAGTTTATGGAGGGGTATCTTCAATAATTCTAATTATATTATTAGAGAAAATACGAAATGATGTTATTACTCATCAATTATATTATCATATTATTATGTCTTATAGGACAAATAGTGATAGCGTAGTTTTTTTTTTACACGAATAAAAACTATAAGTATATAAATAGTACACTTTTTTTCTCTCTCGAAAAAGGTAAAGGTAGTATATATATGATTAGCCATATGATAGTATGATACCATCTGAATAGTAGTAAAAGTTTAAAACAGAAAAAATCAGTGTAAACCAATACAGTGATTACATATCATATGAAAGTAATTATAGTAGAACAGAATCTGATAGTTATAGTGATAGCGTAGTTGTATTAGTTTTTTTTTCGGCGAAAAAAAATCATATTATTGGTATTTATATTGAGAATCAAATAGTACAAAATATTAAGTCTCAAGAGAGACTTATGTTCTTGATATAGAATTGATTATCATCTTAGACAAAAATGACATAATTTCAACATAAAACATAAAAAACTGATAGTTGTATGTCTTAATGCAATCATGACCAGAACATTTTAGAAATAAAAAATGTTGACCACTCCTTTCTCAGCAACCTGTGACTCCAACAACTCTTCCCAGTAGACAACACCTTATTTCCCTGCAAATGCTTCTTTGGACAACTTGTCTGCAAGAGTATTGTTTTGTCGATTAGTTTCTTTATACAAAGTTAATTAACCGATGTGGTTATTCTTAAACTTACATATAACATAAAATATTAAATTACATTTTCTAATTAAAATATTTAGTTTATATTTGTTTGGTCCATGTTTCATTGAGCGTACCAAGTACCTCGATGGTGCATTGACACCATCACCTGCATGAGTCTCGTATTGTATGTGTGGCATGCTATTGAACAAAAACAATAGAATATGTCCTAGAGATCGATAAAAACTCGTCATTAAAGGCACTACAAAGCACAAGAAGTGCTATGTCATGCAATAAGGAGATAGTAGAACGAATTAAATAATTATGAAAGCTTGTAGATACTTTTGAAGTGCTTAAAATAGTCACCCTTATGTGGGATAAGATTATTATCCCTAAGCAAATCATGGAATACACCCTTCAAATAGTTTCTCTTGACAAAGCTCTAGAATTTGGTCTTAAGCATATATTCCAGATTGCAATGAATACCTTTTTTTCATCATTGGGAACTTCATAATGAAACTTCCTCCTTTGAAAATGAGTAGATTGACCCAATCATGTAGATGAGTGGTCTAATCAATGAAGTTTGTTGAGGATGCCAAGACTAAGAATCAAATAGAAGCACCATGAGCATGACAAAGCTTAAGAATGACACATAAGCATTATGTTGACTTTGTGAGGATTGTCTTGATGATGAAAGACAGGACTAGTTGCAATTTTGTTTGTATGAGGTCAAATAATTTTGATGGTTATGATTATGTTTCTCATAATTCTCGATCATATATACAAATTCATTATAACATTTTTCTCTCATTTATGTAAAAAAAATATCTAAAAATGTAAATCTAAATTAATTAAATATCAATTTAAATAAATTTATAATTTTTAAAAATTATTTTTAATTTTATAATAATATTAAAATTAATAATAATTTAAAATAATAAATAATATATATAAAAAATTAATTTAAAATTTTTAATCATTATTTTAATTATATTAAAATAATATATATAAATAATTAAATACAAAATTTATTTAAATTTATTTTATTTTTCTATTTCTTTAACCATTTACAAAAGTTATTCCATTTTTAAATAAAAAATCCTTTGATTTGATCTTAATAGGGGCCACTCGATTACTTGATCAATATGTAACAAGAATAAGTTATATTACAAGAGTAATAAACTTACTTTCAATTGTTTTTTTTATTTTATGAATGTGATGTTTATGTTAAAAATGAAATACTATGCACAAATGTGATGTTAGAATAGCATTTTTAAAAATTATATCATATAATTAGATTAAACTAGAATCTTACACACTAACTTGATAATTGATCTACCTATATATATATATATATATATAACAATTAACAGTATGTATGTAATTTAGCCATATATATATATTTATAATTATAAATTAATGACATAATTATTTTTGACAATGAAGAGATTATCAATCCATTATTAACAACATGTATGTATAAAATTCTATGTATACAATAATATTTATTTAAGATCATAATCAAATCAATACATGTTTATTTAAGATCATAATCAAATCAATACATGTTTAGCATGATTATCACATCATTTTTATATAATTGATTAAAATTATTTAATAAACAATTAATTTATTATATAGAAGTTTGTTGACTATGATTACATTTTTATATAATTGATTTAAATGATTTAAATAAACAATTAATTTATTATATAGAAGTTTGTTGACAATGATTATATGGATTTAATGATGGGAGGAGATGGAAGACCCTAGGGTTTATGCATACTAAGGTTTAGTTCAAGGGTTTATTAATGGTTCAATGAAGTAAGAAATCTAGTTGGTTGATTACTCACATAACGTATTGTCGGAGGTGGAAATATATTTGTATTAGATTATGATTTGCAATTACAATATGTTAAGGAATATTCTGTGACAACAATTAGAGTTTCGTTGAGGGCACAATTTTTATGGTGACAACGGTGAGGTTTCGTTGCTCCTTTCTTTTCTTTAACCTTTCATTAAACGTCTTTTTCATATCATTCTATCATTTACACTTTTCTTTTCCATTTTTTGTTAAACATTCTACATCTTTCTTGTTTGATAGATAAACTTAATTTAATATTCCAAATTTTCACATTTCATTTTTTCCCTTTTTCTTTTTAGTAATTGATCCTTTTAATTGATATTTTTAAGGGGAAAGAATGCCATAAGGAAGAAAATAAACTATTTGAGATCACTTTCATTATATTAATATTTTGTAGCATCTCACTCGCAACTTGTCAGTTTTGAAGTTCCTTCTTAAAGGCATAATATTTTTTTGAGTATTTATTTTTATTTTTACTATGTCTATAAGATAGTGGTATCAGATCATTATGCTTCTTAAGGTGTCTACTTGATTTTTTTAAAGAGATTTTGTTCTAGGAATCTGCTATCTATGTGTTGAAATATTCCTTTTAACATTAATAGTGATTATGTTGGCATCTAATAACATATGTATCTCAAATAATATTGATGATATTTTTATATACTAATAATTTATGTACCTATCCATATTAAGACTGCCCATCAAAATAATAACATGAGAAATAGTACATTTATCATAAATAAAATTATATACATGCCTTCAATAAGGTTACCCATCAAAACCAATTTAGTGAGAAAGATTAACTATACAATTCCTAAGTTGAACAAATCCTTTGGTATGGAGATTCACTAAGAGAATTGACACTATTGCAATTGGTTTTTACTAAGAATAATTATGGAAACTCCTAGGAAGCTATCATGCAAAAAAAAACGCAAACTAAAATGTCAAACTACAAGGCACGGAATTTGGAAATAAAGATGTTTGTACACTTACCATATTTCTTGGTATTCGTACTCATTCATTTAATTACGAAAACTCTTTATTATTAAGTTATTATTGTTGAAAGTAAAAACAAACTAAAATGTTATGAACTTTGAAAATAAAATAAATAGGTTTGTACACTTTGAAATTGTATTTCTTTAAACTTTGAATCAATTAATCTTAAATAAGATCGTTTTAATTGATAATAAAATATTAATAATTCAATTTTAATTGATGTATATTGTATTAGTATGTATATGAATTATGATTAACATAATTCATATACATTTAAACTATAATTAATATGAATGTATGCTAACTTTTTTATCTAATAAATTGTATAAATACATGTTGTATAAATACATCCTACTTTTTCATATATTTTTTAGGAAGCTATTTTAATATGTGGTGTAAGTGTTTCAAATCACTAACCAAACATGAATGCATATTAGAACACATTAATGTAGGTTCAAAGCTCATGATTTTAGTTCCTTATATCATTTTATTTTCAATTTAATAGCTTTCATTTTATAGTTATAATTTTTAAATTTAAAGACAACATGTTAGCAATGACATGGGGATATTGCTTCCTCGTGGCTCTTGTTATATATATAAATGACGTTGTTCTTTGAATAAGTGATTGTGGTTGAGTTATGATAAATGTTTGAGTATAAATTCATTTTTTACACACACACACATATATATGAGAGAGATAATAAATTTGTGGTCAAAGTGAACATATGTTATGATTTTGTATGCCATACAAATATTTTTCAAGTTCTAGGTTTTAAAAGGATTAATTGCAATTTTTGGTATGTTATTAATTCATAATCCATTTTACTTAATGACTTAAGTAGGCTAAAATAAGAATAATATTTACTTTAAAAAATATTGTTTTCCTTTTATTTTGTATTTATTTACCAAAACATAATATAAATAAATATAGAGTAAGTTAATATTCTAACAAACAAGCCTTTCTTTCGAACAAAAATCTAATAAAGATACAACTGAAATTGTAGGCATGAGTATAGTTATACCATGATCTAATGTCAATGCATGGGGGGAATGCCTTTGGGAGTTTTTCCAATTCTAAATTGTCCTAGATCATCAAAAATTAATTCAAAGTTCCAAATTGATATAAACTTGGATGTTTTACGTCATTGGATTTTGACAACTAGAGGGAAGTTTGCTATAAGATTAGATGATTCCAACTCAATACATTAAATACTACTTCATACCAAGTGACTAATGAATACATTAATGCATACTTCATTTTGGATTAAGCTAATCTTGTAGTAAATGGACTCTTTTTTTGTCATAAATCTGATAAGAACTTGACAAAAAATACAAGGATGAGCAGAGTTTTACCAAGATCCAAGATTTGTGCATTATGGAACAATGCCTTTAGGGATTTTTCCCAATTTTAAATTGACACATATTAGCAAAAGTTTAACCAAAGTTCCAGATCAATGGGAACTTTGACTTTCTATATTGCCGGATTTCGACAATTAGAGAAAAAAAATACTACAAGATTAAATGACTCCCTTCATGTCAAGTGATTTATGAAATTACATTTATAAACATAGAATGTTATATGTTATTGATGTGGATCTATTTGATTAAATTATGCATGCATAATCTTAGATGCATATATGATCGCAATACCCCCAATTTTGATGCATATATGATTGTAATACTCCCAATTTTAATGCATATATGATTGTAATACTCTCAATTTTGACTTTGAATGTATTAATCCAAATTATGTAAATGATGTAAATATGCTAGTATGGATTCCTAGTGCAGAGATCAAGGCAAAGGCCTGACTAGTGAATGGCTAGGCATGTATAACGTAAATATTTATATATACACCATGTGGTCGTTTTTTCATGCTAACTTGAAAGCTATGTAAATGTTGCGTTGGAAAAAAAATAAAATGGTCCAAGATGGTTTTGTAAAGAGCACTAGAGGGGCTATGATTCCACTATAGGGGAATAGGGGAGGGGGGGGCCTATGGGAGATTAAATCTTCTATTTCCAAGTGTCAACCTTAGAACTCATCATTTTGTTGCCATGTGCCTTAAATGAGCCCAATTACTTCATTTTTTACTTTAAAATCCAATCATTGAATGCATGCATGAGGTTGGTGGGGAAAGTCTTCTCGTGTAGTTATGGAAGCATGGGATGAATATACTTATAATATGACTTATGTACGAGTCTTGTCTTTAATGGTCACAAGTTATGCCAGCTATCTTTTCAACATCCTCTCATCTCCTTTGGAGTCTACCAATTATTCCAGGGCATATTTTTACAGCATATTTTAGACTATACAGAGTTTTTCCCTTGTTATTCACTTTATTTCCACTAGCATTATTAAGATTGTGCAATAATCATAATTTCAAATTGGGAAGGAGAATTGTAGAAATTAGAGAAAAGATAATGGTTGTAGGTGATAAAAGAGGCTTGAAAAGATAGGAATCTTAACCCATTATGTTTTGTTACTTATTCATGCTTGAGAAGCCATGAATTAAGGTTACATGAGGTTCTCTAGCTACATACATTAGATTGGACTCTTTCTGCACACACTTGTAATCACTATAAGGGTCGGATTTCCTGAGGGAATTGTGGAGCAATGAAGAGAAATGCCTTTCTTGTATTGTTTGGGGAAGTAGAAAAGTGTTCCATGGATGGATAGCTAGGTGAGATTCCCTGTAAATGCTCAGAGGTGAGTAGTTTGGCTAAGAATGAGAGAAAATGGGTTGTGAGTTGAGAGAGAGAAGCATGTAAGAGTTTCCTTTTCCCTGGTGGCCTCATAACTCGACTAGGGGGTGGTGTCTATAGTTGATACCTACAGTTGGGTGGAAAATCACTCTTACACAACCAATTGCTTAGATCTTCTTGTTAAAAGATAAGTATTTTCTTTGTAATGAATGTGGATTGATTTTATTTTCTGTGTGTGTTGAATATGCATGTTTGTGCATGATGTGTGTGTGGTTAGCATTTTATTTTCACTTTGTTTTACATGTATGCATTTGCACATACATTTCATATAAAAAATTCATATTTATATCCCAGTGGACTAAATTTGGAAACTTGTCATTTGTAAATATCCCCCCCTCTTATGGTCAGAATGATGGATGGGGATGTGATAGAGTGGTATCAAATCTCTTGGTTGCAACATTGGGGTTATATGGGACAAAATCCACAGTTACAGGAAAAAATCAGAGTTGCACATTGATGTAGGAGCATCGGGGCTGACGTATAGGGAATGCTTCATGGGAGGCATACCATCAAGAAATGTTTCCAATAGTGTATGTAAGAGATCCTGATGGAATGGGGATTTTTGATGGATCAAGACCCAATAGTATCAGGAATTCCTCATCGATAGTGAAACATCATGAAAGGTTGTTGAACACGAATGCAGAGGAACGCAATAGAATAGAAGTTGCAATGGATCGAAACCCAATAGTTTGTGGATGCCCCATTGGGGTTAGACCATCAAGAAATGCAACCGACATAATGTATGGAAAAGGGAAAATGTCCAATGGAGTGATATCTTGATGGATCGAGATTCGATGGTTCGAAAGGGCCTCATCAGATGTAGAGTATTGGGAACTCCTCATCGGAGGAGGACCATTAGGAATTAATTTCAAAAGTGCATGTGTGAAATTCCAATGAATGGAAGTTCGATGATTGGATTCTGATGGATCATAATATCATATGGAAGGGAGGGTTCGATGGAACAATAATTTAAGGAATGGTTTGATGTGACAAGCTTAATAGTTATATCAATTCGACTCATCAGAGAAAATAATTTGCATAGCTAACACATTATTACAATGACGATCATCTGATGCAATGAGTCTGGGATGATGGAAGCAGTCTGATGTGATCAAACATTGACCATCAAAATAGGATTATTGAAGTTTCAAAAATGCAAGGTTAAGAGCAAATTATGATAGGGAGCTTTCGATGTGATGGACTCCTCCCGATAGAAAAGGGTCGATGATATCAGTCCAATGAAGGCCATTAGGATGCACTACATTAGGAAATGTAAAATAATATGATGGGAGAAAAATGATGCAATGATTGTAAAAGGAAAAGGTTTGGAGCCTAAAAATTGTTTTTAAAGATCAATACGACCTAAAGGGGGCCTTGTTGAGGCTAAAATTGTTATGGTACAGTCATGATCCAAAACCATAGAAAAATATGGTGGCATATGGCCAAATTCCAAAAGGTGTGAATCCGAGGTGCAAAAGAAGGCCACAATCTACTATTTTGAGACACTTTTTGGGGATTGCAAAAAACTTGAAGGAGGTAAAAGTGACCCTAGATGTTGAGACCAAAAAAAATATGAACTCAACATTTTACCTACTCATCAAAATGAATAACTTTGGTTAGCATATTTTTTTCCAGAAATGCTTAGTTTTTGAGATAGCTATTTTTGCTAAAAATTCAAGTCTAGAGAAGATGCAAAAGCTAAAACTAGTCTATCAAAAAATTATAGAAATTGACTGGAGCATTAGATCAATTATCTGTAAGTTTTTGAGTAATCCTTGTCATGAGTATTATCAGTTCCAGATATAAAAAAATGTATGGTTCTCCCTAGATTTTCTTCTACAAGTGGTTGAAGTTGGTCTCCGAAGCTAAATGCACCTACAGGAAAAGTGCAGAATTGGGCAAAATTTAGTGGTTTTAAAAGGTTGTAACTCTCAACTCCAAGGTTAGAATGAAGCATGAAGGTAGTTAGTGGAAATATTATCCATAGGGAAACATTTGTGCATAGTCATATTCTGAAAGGGGGATTCAAATGTTTCTAAAAAATGAACAGAAAAAATGCATATAGCCTTAATTTAACAAAAAATGTCAACATGGGTAGTTCCCAGAATGCTTGAAAACCTAATTTTATGATTTTTCCATGAATGTCAGCACCATAAAAATTCTCTAGAAGAATTGGCACAAAAAAATAGGATGCTTGTTACACCCAAAATCTACACCATCATGAGACATATGTAACCTCAGTGCCTAAATCCCTAAAGTCCCATGATCAAGTTAGTCATTTGGAACAAGTTGATGTCCTTTATCCACACTCCTAATTAGATCGGCGCATGTTGTCTTTGAGCAAGATACGCCGGCATAGGTTGTCCTCATGCAGACTGCACCGAAGTCACTTTTATGAGATAAAGGTAGCTTTCGAGTGAATTCTAGAAGTTGGATGAGGTGGATCCCTATCCCTAACTCCTAGGTGAGATGGCCTTCGGTTCCCTAACCCAATGGGAGGATCCCTTAACCCTATCCTCATGATCCTCAACCTACTCTATCCACTTGGTCCTATAAATACAAGAGCCCTCTCCATTCCAAGGGAGGAAGTCTATAGCACTTGCATGCTAGTGAAATTAGCTTAGGAGATCCCTACTCATTTATTGGGAGACTCATACTTCCTTTGGAGGCTTTGGCTTGGCTTGTTGGAGGAGTATTGCGACGTTAAGTCTTGGTTGTAATCATCTCTCTGCTATGTATTTCCCTCTTTTAATACAATAATATAAACTCTTTTCACCAAAATGTTGTTTTGTTGATAATGTTTTGTGTAGTTTACTTGCTTAACCGTTTACTTAGATGTAACATACCTAGTACTTGAGACATTCTATGCTTGTGGAAAAACATTACTTTAACTTTTATTGTAAAGTTTTATATTTGACCAAGTGGTCAAGGATGACTGTAAATGAATAATATTATTATTTAATAAAATAAAATAGGAGACACTCACCCAAGGAGACTGTTGAAAGAGTGTTTACTGACCCACTAGGAGGAATGGAATCTGGGGTAGAAGGCAATGGATAAGTGGTAGCATATGAATTCAGTAACTAGTTGTTGTTATGGGACAACTCCCTTGAATTGTGGTCAAGTTCCCAAGAATGTGGAACTAGAGCTTATGGCTCATTGAATGAAAACTGACCACCAAAAGACTTAGGCATCTTTTATAAGCCATCGAATTTGACCAGAGGCTCACACTTTCTCTAACGAGAGAACTTACCTTGTGGTTTTGTTGGTAATTGCACAAAAGAGATTCGATGAGGGGAAGGTATGTTTTGAGTTTCAGAGTAAGACTGTCTTATTCCTAATAAGGGTAGAGTTTTCCTGCTGAGTGCAGAGGTATTGATATATATGCAAGTCCCCATTGATTGTTGAAGTACATATGTGAGGTGTATGCAAGTCTCCATTGATTGCTGAAGTACTACCTGAGTTCCTTGATTATACACAAAGACTTCTTCCTAGTGGTTCAGTAAACAGGCTCGGGGGTCCAAAGGAGCAAGTGATTTGGCTGCTCTTCTGGAGAAGGTTGGGAGGAACAGGCCTCTTTGGGTGTTTGTTCACCCTATCAAATTATCAGGTTATACTTGTTATATTTTATTTCTTTTCTAACTGTTGAAATATTCTGAAAATTGTTTGTTTAATAAATATCAATAGGTTGTTTTAAATGTCTGATTTTCTGAACTGAATATTACTTTTGTAAATCGAATGAATGATCATATCTTGAATAATGAATGATTGAAGATAAATATCTTCCTGTATTTTTCCTTTCACCCTAAGGTGATGTACTCTAGTACAGGAAGAGAGTTAATTAACATAGATCAGATATGATTGCCAGATAGTAAATAAAAATATATGCTATCTACTTTCATACTGAGAAATAAGGGTTTATACTGTAGCATGCATTTGAGAAACATATATCTGTTTATTTTTCTAATTAGTATATATAAGTAAAAGTTAAATGATACAGAACAAAGATATGATTGTTTTCATTTTTTTTACTGTAGAATCATAAACCGAAAACATAGTTTATAATGTATACATGTATATTATGTTCTATACAGATCTAAATGAAATCCTAGGTTTATTTATATCTGACTTTTAAACATAACCCCATAGTAGAATCAATACAAGTAGATAGAGTAATCATATTAAAGTGTTGCACAGTTCCAAACAAGCATGTTATTTTACAGAACTCAATTACAAACCCTAGTACGATAAACAATACATTTGAGGTTTATATTTTAGTATCTAAAACTACATTATATACTACACAAAATTAATGCAAGTAATCTGACAGAATATTATATTCACATAAGCATCAAGAATCCTACATAATAAACTAGTATTGTATAGAAATATCATTGAACACTTGGTAAATACACCTATCTATGCACTTGGAAGGAATTGTAGTATAAAAAATTTTGACGCTAATCTAATACGAAGAGTAGGTCGATTATGCCAAGGGTCAAACCCCACAAACAATTACTATTATTTAAGTATCGAATCAATGTACAATGCATATTGTAAATTATTAAAAACCCTTCAAGTATACAGTAGGATTCAAACTATATGCTTTCGCATCAATTGTATCAAGGGTTAAACCCTATTCTCTATCTTCCAACTAAGTCGTAAGATTATAGGGTTAATGCATAGCATTTCCAGAAATAAAAAAAAAAGTAAAGTTTTTACAATACAGTAATAAACAATAGCACGGGTAATACTTTAGGATCCATAAAAGGCCATGGGTTCGAGCCACGATAAGAGGCACGCCCAGGCTGGAAATTTATCACATTATAATCCTAAATAATACAACAAGATTCGGGTTCGAGACCTATGGGCTCACCCGAGGGTCCTTTTAAATGTTTGGAACCGGCTTAAAACATTCCATGGTAATCAAATTAAATACAGTAAGTTACAATATCTACATAAACTACAAAGTTATTAATATCAACATAGTTCACATCTAAGGTTAAGCTCGATGGCACCCTTTGCATCGTAGCACCTTTTTAAATACACAAGTTAAACAAATAATTCAATACAGGTTTGAGTCTCAACCAAGAAAACGCCTAGGTAGGGTTTTGCAAACGCATAAATTACAAAGAAGAATTAATAACGTGACAGGAATATAGTAACCCTGAAATAAACGAAGCTACGAGGTCGGGTTTTAAAACCCTAAATATTTTTCACATAATTGCAGAACAGACAGACTGTTAGGAAATTGAAGATTAAAGTATAAGTATTTTTCACACAAGAAACCATAAATATAGCATCGAGCCAAAGGCCAGGGTTCAAACGTTGTATCTCTCAACACCGAACCAATAATTTAAGAAGTAAACAAATGCACTGAGATAAACTGACAAGAGCTGAGAGTAAAGCCTCGGTACATTTCAACACAGGAAATAAAGTTTAAACAAGCGATACATTGTATTTCTTTTCATAGTGATATATTACATTCGCAGTACTACTGCTTAATGGGCCAAGGGCTCTCCACTTTTCCAAACACCCTAACTTCGATAACCGAAAAACCAAAAACCAGACTCGTTGCCCAGAAAAGAACCTACTGCAACATTGTCGCTCTAAACTTTACAAATTAATTAAACGTTGGAAGAGCAACAAGACAACAACAATCCCTTAAAGCCTTGATAGGGGTATCATCTAGATAGGCCCGAGACTTACCGTGGACTCACAATCCACTAAAATCAGTTCCTTCTCTCAAAGTGCCATCACCGAGGTTTGGAAACTTGCCCCTGCCATTGTAACCTAGACAGGGTTAAAACTGGAACGTTTAAGTTATAAAAACAAACACTATAAACATTTAAAGAATCAATGTATTCATTTAATAATTACCTTGCAGGGTTTCAAACCCAGGTCGAGAAGAACCAAACAGTTGAAGTCTTTGTACGACGTTGGACACCGTAAAGCTCCCACGACTAACACTTACAGTTCCTAACCATCTCTACGAGTGGTGTTGAGGTTTTTCAAACCACCCCAACGGCCGAGAGGATCCTAGCAGCGCCATCACAACATCGAAGAAAAAGCAAACAATGGCCAACAGACCAAACCCCGAATATTAGCGATAGGGTTTTGCTATACCTGAGACACATTAATGGTATTCACGTGATTGCATTAAGTTTCATGCCTTGTCATCCACCAACCCAAAATTTTAAACCCATAGTCTATAGTTCTTATTACAAACTGCACATCGTATTTTATAACCATGATACGAGTTTCCCACCTTCGCTTGGTCCATAGTTTCAGTTTGAAATATGTTCCACCACTTTTTGCATAACCTATAGTTTGTACACAAAGGAACTCATTGTATTCATAAACCATTTAGTTTGGTTATATGCCACCTCCATCACATAGTATAGGACCTTGTAACTAATCCATTTTTAATTCTAATACGATATCAAAATAGCTTATGGTATAGCTTGCCATAAAAGGAAAATAAAAGAATGAATTTTAACACCATTACTAGGTAGAAGTAAAACCTGTAACCTGTACAGATAAGGGTATTATGCATTATCTTAAGCTAAGTAAGCCTCAGGTGTATACCAGCATACACCCATCAACGGTAAAGTTAAATACATTCTATAATGCTAAGAATTAACCATATTTAAACATAAGTATGACAAGATAATTATCAAACGCCTAAGACAAAAATCTAGTAGTACATTAACAATATTATAAAGTATTAATTGAAAGATCATTGGATTACAATAAGACTACAACTGAGGCGTAAAGTGGTTGCAACTGCATAGGAGGCTCACAATCCTTCTATCTCATCATAATACTAAAAGATGACAAATTATGATTATAGATATAGCATCATCAAAGTCCTTTATACATAATTGATTTCCATAGAAAAGACGATTATACGTTTAGCATTTACGATATAGGAACGTTTATGTATTGAATTATCGATAAGACAATTTAATTAATTAAAGATAATAAATGTCGCATTTATTAAACAGTAATTATAGATGCTGAACTTACACTTTATACTTCCGCATAACATTTAATGGCGAAAAGGCCGCTTAGAAAAATTTTAAATTTTTACGAATTTTTGGGATGTTACATTAGATCTGTTACTGTTTAGATATGTTTTACTGCTTGTGTTGTTTTCTATATGTCTTGACAAGTTTTGCAGCTGAGATCTAATGACCGTGAAGCTTGGAGAAACATCAGGAGGAAGATCTACAATCTAAAGGTAAGACATCTAATCACTCGATCTTTAACTAGATCTAGGAAAGCAGTTCTATATTATGTCCTACTTGTTCTAGATTCACATTGAACTAGGGAGATCACGCCTTAAGTCCGCTTTCGGTAGATTGTCCAGTAACAAGTTTGGCGACCATACTGGGGAATAAGTGCATTGTTTTAAGTTTTCAATTTGAATGTCATATTCTTTGATTTCTTTGCAAGCCATTTCATTTGCCTCCTGAGCCTTTTTCACCATCAGATCTTCTTATTGAAGAGCCTGTTAGCTTTCTCTGAGTCTGTGTGCTTAGTTACCAAACCTTTTTGTTGCTCATCCTTGGAGATCTTTTTATTTTTTGCTTTGGGATTTTGCCCGGCGCACCTGGGCATTATATCCAGAGCGTCGTCCTCTTGTGAGCGCATTTTTTCTCTCTGTAACCTGCACCATCGGTGCTAAAGCCAGTTTTGAATTCTGCGCCGCCGATGCCAAACATTTGCACATAATATGCGTCAGGTGCTCTGTGCCTGACCATAGCCTGCGCCGAGAAGTCAAGCCTAAGGCTTGGGTCATCTCCTCTCCATTTTTGAGTTTGGTTTGATTCTCATATCTCTCTGCACTGTACCTTCCAGTCAGGGATCCTGTGTTTTTGCATTGGCAGTAGTTTGGATTTGTTTGGATTGGTTTTGGGTCCCATTTTGGACAAGCTCGAGACTTGGTAGTGGTGGAGACTTTAGTCTCCCCCATATTCATCCACTTGACCTTGCATCCCCTCCTCTCCTCATCTGATCTAGTCTTTGTATCAGATATGATCCCAGACCTCTTTTGCACATATCATTTAATCTTTGCTTGCATCTGGTTGTTTTTTAAGTGTCTTGAGTGTTTTCCGGTTCATTGGAGTGCTTGTCATTTTCTTGAGAATTTCTGAGTGTTTAGAGTGCTGCAAATAATTTTTCTTTTCATCCATTCAAGCTTAAAAACATTATTGTTATCAAGTTGCAGTCTTGGCATATCATTGAAAAAATTAAAAGTGCTTCATTTTTACCGTTTCAAGTGCATTTGAGAATTGTTGTAGAAATTGGTTCATGCATTGGAATTCATCATAGATCTTTTCGGGAAGTTTGAAAAAGAGTTCATCATTTGTATTTTTCTCGAATTATGAGCCATTTATTTTCTTGAAAAATCCAAAGTATAGTCAATTTTTCGCAAAAAGTTATTCCATGTTTGAAAAGTTACATGCACTTTTGATTCTCATGCTTTTAGGTTGCCATAGTGAAATTTGAAAAGCTAGTGTGCTCTAGATAGAAATTCTCTCTTTTTCGTCATTTTTAGTTTCGTTCTAAATTGAAAAGGACAAAAGAAAATGTTTTGATTTGGTTTTGATGCTTGTTGATTTTTTTGTTTTGCTTGAAAAATGAAAAGAGTACCTTCATTGTCAAATTTGGTAGAATTGAGATTTGTTGAAGCTTTGTTGTTTTGGTAAAAACCACATGAAAAAGATTTCTCCTTCCGATACATAGATTTCATCAAAAAGAAAGAGTGCATTTTTTCATGTAGTTAGGACTTGCATTATGTTTACGTTTATGTACTCACCTCATGCATTCACCTAACCGTCCAGATAAAATTAACGGTAGAAATAGGGTAAAATATTTAGTAACTTGTGTGTTAAGTTAGAGATGTGTTTTGGTGTCGTAAAACATGGCAGCTGTCGTTACTTTCCAGCACTGTATTTCGGGGGTATTGTAGTCTTCCACGTACCAACTGGTATATCGAAGCTCTTTCATGTACCATACTCAGTAGTATATAGGAAGGTCTCGTGCTGTACGGTTGTGCATTAGACAACACCACTACGGATTTGAGCTCCCACGTACCTTGTGTATATCGGGAGACACCATTAGGATTCTTGAAACAACCTGAGCTATCCATTTGGTCATCTTGGTAGAGCAATACAACGAGAACAACACTCGGGGAGATTACTACGCACGTGTCGTCCAAGTAGTCGAGTATTTAGGCAAGGGTACGATCCCAATCCTCCTTGTCGCGTTTTACTGTTGGATCCTGCAGTATATAGCGAGTTGCGAAGCCTTGACAATCCTGTGAGGTTCCAGACTTTTGAATCCACACCTATCACATAAGTTTGCTTGCGGCCTTAGTTTGTGTATATTTTTCTAGACTGCTTTTCTTTTGATTAGAACACTCTTAGGAGAAACTCTGTTTCAGTCACTCTGGCTGACTTTCCTTACAGAAGGTCCCACAAAAATTTGAACTTACCACCCGAATATCCCCTTGATCAGGAGGTAATTTCGAAGGTAAGAATGGACCCACACATCACGATCGTATCACTTGAAGTAGAAAACCCTACTTTGAATGTGGGAGCACACATGTTCCCTCCAGAGTCACCCACCTCCCACCCCTCAAGGGGTGAAGAGGCGTAAAATTCCACTTCACAAGATGTATCTCTCCCTCCCATTTTACCGGGAGAGCCTGGATCATTGGAATGGTTAAATCCTCCCAAGGACGACCCTGTATCAGCTGCGTTTGTTCTAGCTGCACCCTTTTGGGAAAATTCTCTAGGTCAACAAGTGGCTCATTTTGTCACTACATCCCCACATGCTTGGCCCACTCCCGAAGAACTTTTCAGACCCCTTCGTGCTCGCTTGGATCAATTACGTTCCAAGGGTGATCAACTTCGAAGACAATGTTTTTCACGAAGGGTTGAAGTCACGGAGGTACCCACGTATCGACGGATCCAGATTCACACTTTATCTTATGACTCACCAGAACCATCCATCCACAACATGACCACTTATGAACCTGGTCAACCCTCACCTCCTGCAAGTACACCCCTTAGATAGGAGACCAGTTTTATTCCCCCAACGACTCAACCTGTTGAAGGACAATAGTCCAACACTCCTCTCACTACTACGAGAACGTTACCCACTCCTCCCCCACCTCAAAACTTGCGGGGAGGATACTCTTTACCCCCTACTTTCCTTACGAGTAATGTTAATCCCGTAGTAGAGAATCAAAAACCCACGTTGGGTCAACCATTGATTAGTGGTCAGCATGTTGCAGCTGGGGGGAAACCCCCGTCTCCTAACCATAATACGGGAGGAGGGGTTCCCATCGATCCTGTCATTGGAACTTAACTACCCACCGGAGCTTCCACCATGGGATTATCCCATGTTGGGGGACCATCCCATTCGAACCAACCACCATGGAGTCAAGCATATCCAAGTTATCTTAACCCTGTGTCGGGACAATTCAATCCCGGAAACGCACTCTACGGGATACCTTATCCCGAAAATCCATACACTCTATGGGGGCACCAAATTTTTTTATAGAATGGACCCCCACCAACCATCCCTTAGGTACCACCACCCCCGTCTAGTCCCCCTCCACCTCCCGCTGGAGGCGGCAGTCCCCCATTCAATTTCGGAGGAGGAAGACCTCTGCCTTCCAGTGGAGGCCCACCTCATTTTGGAAACAATGGCCCACCTCCCTCTGGTGGTGGAGGCATCAGACCTACCCCTCCCAACGGAGGTGGAGGGCCACCTCCTCTTGGTGGCGACCACCTTATGGTGGAGGACCACCCTATTTTGGTGGAGGTGGCAGCGTAGGACCATACCCTTATGGTGGTGCAGGGGGTTGAGGGCCCCATCCTTCCGGCGGAGGAGGTGGTGGAGGTCCACCTTATTTCGACGGTGGCGGTGGACCCCCACCCCCTCCTGGCGGTGGCGGTGGATCTCCACCCCCTCCCGGCGGTGGCGGTGGACCTCCACCCCCACCCTATGGAAACAGACCACCTTATTATGGTGGTGGACCTACATATGGTCCGGGTAGCATACCCCCTTATGGCCAGTTCCCTCCGGGAACACCCTACAACCAGTCGATGCAAGGTCCCACTGGCCCATACATGCCATATCAGTACTATCAGTACCCGCAGCCAAATCAACAGCTGCCTTTCCTGGCTACATTAGACCTACCCAACCTGTCTCGTCTGACTAATGACCCCATCTTCCACAGATACAATTGGCCACCAAGCCCGGTGAAACTTCCATCTGATATCCCCAAATTTGATGGCAAACCTGGTGAGGATCCAAAAAATCATGTGATGGCACACCACTTATGGTGTTCATCCAACTCCTTGATGGACGACTCAGTCCTTCTTAGGTTATTCCAATGGACTCTCACCGGCCCAGCTGCCAAGTGGTATATTGAGTTACCACCTAACTCTTTTCCAGATTTCCGCTCTCTTGCTATGTCATTTTTGACCCATTTCCAGCTGACCATTCGCTATGAGACTGGTACAAACTTATTGACCTCACTTCATCAAAACACCGCCACTCATATCTCAGATCATATACATGAGTGGCGCAAGAGACGACGTCTTATTAAGGCTCATATTCTCGACCAACTCTTAGCTTACTAGTTCACAAAGTCTCTCTTACCTGTCGTAGCTCGAGACGTGGCCATGGGAGGGGTCATCATCGAGGAACAAGATATTTCCCATGCCCATTACTTAGACTTGGTCTATGCTCATTCCGGTACGTTGTATGAAATTGTTCCTGATGCACCCTGCCCTATGTATGAACCTGCGAAACCACCGAAGGGACCTCAGGCCGATGGCATCATTGGTTCCCTTAACTCCCAGCCTTCTACTCAAACTGGTGGATCGTCGAACCCCCATGGTTCTTCCCCATCCCCACCACAGGCTAGCAACACCACCACCAAGTCACCCACTCCTGCCTCCACCGAAGAGGTGAATTCTGTTCAATCAACTTCATCCCAGAAATCCGATGGTAAGAAGAAAAACAAAGGAAAACCTAAGAAATCTTCTAATCAGCAGGAGCCCAAGCCCACCCCTGAAGACACCAAACATAAGAGGAAGTTGAAGTATCCTTGTTTACTGTGCGGTGGTGACCATTTCTCCAAGGAATGTCCTCCCCGAGACGAAGTGCAGAAGTTTCTCAAAGGAAACTCTACTACCGCAGTTCTCAACGATCCCTTCCCCACTCAGAATCAATAGCTGATCACTCAAACCTCTCCTTCCCATGGAGAGGCATCCTCCACCACGCATGTTCTCATGATGCGTAGTGAGACGGTTAACTTGAACACACGTTCACGCTCGTACGACTCGATCCCTCAGAAGGAACCCTGGTTTAGTTCAAGGGTTTATTAATTGGTTCGATGAAGTAAGAAATCTAGTTGGTTGATTACTCACATAATGTATTTTCGGAGGTGGAAATATATTTGTATTAGATTATTATTTGCAATTACAATATGTTAAGGAATATTCTGGTGACAACAATTAGAGTTTCATTGAGGGCACAACTTTTATGGTGACAACGGTCAGGTTTCGTTGCTCCTTTCTCTTTTATGGTGACAACGGTTAGGTTTCATTGCTCCTTTCTCTTTTATGGTGGCAACGGTTAGGTTCCGTTGCTCCTTTGTTTTCTTTAACCTTTCATTAAACGCTTTTTTCATATCATTTTATCATTTACACTTTTCTTTTCCATTTTTTGTGAACCATTCTACATCTTTCTTGTTTGATAGATAAACTTAATTTAATATTCCAAATTTTCACATTTCATTTTTTTCTTTTTAGTAATTGATCCTTTTAATTGATATTTTTAAGGGGAAAAAATGCCATAAGGAAGAAAATAAACTATTTAAGATCACTTTCATTATATTAATATTTTGTAGCATCTCACTCGCAACTTGTCAGTTTTGAAGTTCCTTCTTAAAGACATAATATTTTTTTGAGTATTTATTTTTATTTTTACTATGTCTATAAGATAGTGGTATCGAATCATTATGCTTCTTAAGGTGTCTACTCAATTCTCTTTAAAGAGATTTTGTTCCAGGAATGTGCTATCTATGTGTTGAAATCTTCTTTTTGGCATTAATAATGATTATGTTGACATCCAATGAAATATGTATCTCAAATCGAGCTTTAACTATAGACCTTTGAAGTAATTTGTAATTTTTGCTTTCCGATTTTAATAAGAGGGTATTGAAATGACGAGTGCACATGTATATTTATGCAATTAGAACGCAGGCGTCAAAAGCCATTATTAAGGAAATAAATAGGTAAACACTTGGTTTGGTGTAGCCTTTTTTTTAATTTTTAATTTTGAAATTAATTTTATTTCCTAACGCTTTAGCTCAAACCAGATAATAATTGTTAAATTATAATTTAAGACCAGTAAAAATTGAGAAAAAAACAAAATATTTAATTTCAAAAAATTTGAAAAACAATTATTAATTTCTATAAATTTTCTTTAATATATAATATTTTCAAAAAACATAATAAAATAATAGTATGCACATATAAATTAATCTAAGTCAAAGCAATTTAACTTAAAAACTATTACTCTATACCTTTTTTTTCACAGAAAAATTAAACTTACTATTAATATACGAAATAGTAAATAGCACCAGCTGTCAGAAACAAACCAAGTCTGTTCACATGCCCAGTATATGGACATGTCATAACATATGTCTGATGAGTCAGCATCAATCATCAGAAAACATCGGAAATAAAAGCACCATGTGTCCACAATAATAGTCAGGGATCCCTCCAGAAGGAGAAACGAATCCCAAAATCACAGAATAAGGAAGTATGACCATAATCATAGAAGTATATCCAAAATAAGTCTACAGCAGCAGCTGTCAAAAGAAGTGTATCAAATATATAAAATATAACCATGTAAAGGTAAGCCAAAAAACAGTCGTATCGACTGTCATACTGCCGCATAAATATGATAGTGTGAGCATAGATGTCCAACAAGTAATTGGATCCAGGCTCTAGGATGTATCTGCACAAGTAGCTAACCGAGATGTAAGTAATAAAATCGCATAAATGTAGTTCAAAAAACAAAAACAGTCATACAAAAATAGCAATCCAAGCATCAAGACCAGTGAAGCTGATGAGAACCCTGAGAAATAAGTGTATCCGCCCGCCATTCCTGCCACATAATGACCCCAGCCTGAGAATGAAGAGCACGCTTGGAAAGCATATCCGCCACCAAATTCACCTCCCGAAAGACATGCTCACAGTGTAGGTGTTCAAAATCCCGGATAAGGTTCTGGGTCGCATCCATCCAGTGTTTAAGTAGCAGCACATTGAGAGATGTCTTGCCACACGCCCAAGAAATGATAGATAAAGAGTCCCCAAAAACTACAAGGGAGGTGATCCTTTTCATCCGTGCCCAGAAGAGTGTAAGCCACAGGGCATCTATCAATGTGCCTAAAGCGGGTATAATAAAGTTGTTTACATTGTCATCAGATTACACAATATAGTTGGAATTAAATGTTTATCATAATATTTGCATTTATGCACTCTTCGTACACCTCCAAATCTATCCTTGGCTATTTTCTTTCCTATCTTAACATTAACTAGTTATTGTTACATTGGCAATATTGCACTCTTCCTCTATCTAAATAATTTTGCTAATGTTACTTTCAAGGGGCAATATATTGTGATTCATTGACAAATTTGTAAAATACGAATATTTATGGGGTCGGCTTTTCTTTTCTCACGCAAATTTACATTTAAATTAGAGACATGGTGCTGCCAAAGTCACATGATTTGTAGGTGTGTCCATTTTAGGCGTTATACATTATTTTTATAAAGGATTTGATCCAAATCTAGTGGTTGAAATTATAATATTTTCATTGATTTGTAATTTGGTAATTTCAAAACTGTAATTTTAATATAACTTATGATTTCTATATCAATCTATATGTTAAAATTAAATCCAATTTAATCAAAATGCATGATTCTTTCTTCAATAAGTGTGTATTCTTCTCCCCAAATGATAGCACGTGATATTCCATTATATTAATATTGGCTCGAATTTGTTAATTAAATTTACAGACTTGTGAGTTAACTACTCAACCCTTCGAGACTCTTCGAACCTAATCCTGGCTTGTCAGAGTAATAACTACTCAACCCTTCGAGAGCTGTTACTCTTCGAACCTAATCCTGGCAGAGATTTCAAGGTTTGTACTGAAATTCCCTAATCCCTTCAGCATTGCGAACACCACTCTAGAAAACTCTTGGCCAAAGTTGTTACGGTTCAACGCTATAGCTCTCTTATACTCTTAAGTTTCGGGAGGAGAATAGGTTTACAAAGGAAGGTTACCACTCGCAGAAGGAAGGTTCAAAACAGCTTCAGCCACTCGTAAGATAGTCTCCTCGCTAAATCTGGTAAGTCCTTTCTCCTTACTGCTGTATTCAGTTTACGAGAATCCCTTTGAGGGAAGGGTTCCTTTTTTTTAACTGCTCAAGATCTAACTCTGAAAATTTGCGTGAAAAGGCAGCTTGCTCGTGGGTTACTCTGATACGAGGCAAGGAGAAGAATTTGCTCCTCAGGTAAGCAAAATTCACTAAGCTTGTTCCAGTAGAAGGATTTCGAGGTGGAAAATTTGAGTCTTAAAATTTCGAAGCTGCTTTTCGGAAATCGATACAAAACTCGTCTCCCTTTTTTATATTAAAAGTAAACTGTAATCTTCTTATTTCATTATGCATCGTCATTCTGTTAGTAATTAACTGGTCCGGGCATAAACTGATTGGGCATGCATAGTTTATACTTCACTTACTATGGTTGTAAGAAAATATTGAGAGACACCAGTTTTACAATAATGACGAGTCTTTGAACTCGAGACCGTATGCACAAACTTCAATTCTAAGCTTTCTGGGCAAGGGCATCGACCCTCTTTACTTAGAGTTCTTACTCTCAAGAGTTTTTCCTGAAGGATGTTTTACTTAGAATTTTACTTAGTAAGTGTATGAATTTCTATTGAAAGAAGAGAATTGAACCGGAATTGGAAATAACAAAAATCGAAAAGAATCTAAAAAATTATACAGATTAGATTAGAATATGAAGTGCTCTAAAATAAAATGCTAGTAAATCTAAAAAAAAAATTAAATTAAACTAAAATATGGAAAAAGGGTTTAAGAAAATTTGCAAATAGCTAAAATCTAACATAGCCCGAAAGAAAAGAGAAAAATGATGTCGAAAATACGCCAAAAATCAGCCGTGGAATGGTCATGGCGGCCAAAATAGGAAGGCCCGTTTGCCACCTGGATCTACTGGATGGCCGCTTATTGGCGAAACATGGAGTTATTATGGCTCCCTGGCTAGTAGCAATCCATCAAAATTCATAGAAGATCGAAGGAAGAGGTATTAAAATGTAACAGAGTTCCTGGATTTAAAACTAGATCGAAAAATGAGTTCCTAGATCGAAGCAATCAGCCGATCCCTGCACATTCTTCATATATTCTGAGCAGTTCCTTTTATAGGCAGTCGATTTCCTTCATGAAGAAAATCAGAAATGCAACAGATAAAAGGAGTCCTTGCATCTTGAACACATATTACTTGATTACCCAAGAAAATATATTATTTATGTAATGGAATTCAACGGGTGTACTGTAAAATCTAGTCTATTCGCCTGGTATATTTCTTACCTTTAAAAGTGAAATTAGCAGCAAAGCTGCTTATACCTGCCTCTTTGAAATATTTTAATGTAATAGTAGTACATAATTAAAAATTAAAAGTTAAAATAATTATGTAACTTTGTTGATGATGATGATGATGATGATCATGGTTAACATTAGTTGAAACCTCTATGGTCTATCGAACCTTAAGAGAAAAGAAGGGAATTATTTGGTTTGCTTTAAAATTTTCTCCCTATGCCCAAAAAAGATTGAAGAGAAGCTTTCCATGAAGGTTTGTATTGTAGCAATGATTATAGTATGGAGTGGTTGAGGTTAGGTTGGATTAATGATTTAAGAGATAATGGGTTAGGTATTAGCACCTTCATGGTAATGAGTTGGGTTAGTGGTTCATGTTTAACTTAAATTTAGAGGGTTAATGTGTTAGGGATTTTATCGCTTAGTGGTTAAATACGATGAATGAGCAATTAAAGATTAGGTGTTGGGAGTTATTGGGTTAGTGGATTAGGGGTTAAGGTGTGTTAGTTATATTTAACATTAAAATTATGCTCAATATATATATGGTTTAAACATTTTACATATCACAAAGTTTATGCGAAAAAAAATTATTTAATGATAATTTAAAGATTTATATTTTACAAAACAAAATTAAAAACAAAGGAAATATAAAAAAGTTGTTGACTCATGGAGTGCCACAAAATAAAATAGAAAGAACACATAAAAATTGTTGGCAGCGAAAACTCAACTACCCTCGATTCCCATGTCATCTCTTGCCTTCGTGGAGTCCCACGTCTTCTCTTGCCTTGTATTTATTTAAATATTCAAAGGTGTATTGTATTATTTTGTTTTTATTTTCATAATTAATTAGTATTAATCAAAGAAGTGTTACCTCGATTTCGACGTCATCTCTTGCCTTGGTGGAGTCCCACGTCTTCTCTTGCCTTGTATTTATTCAAATATTCAAAAATGTATTGTATTATTTAGTTTTTGTTTTCATAATTAATTAGTATTAATCAAAGAAGTGTTACGCAAGGTAGTCACCTACCCATTTATTAGAAAACATAGAATATTCGCCAGCTTGCTATAATAGTCAACTATTTTGTCATATTATCCAGGGATGAAGACAACACATATTCCAAAAATAGAAGATGATCACATCAATGCCATTCAGGCCGAAACAAATGCTATTATTAGCGGTTAAACAAATGCCATTATTAGCAGTTCAACATAAAAATATTACGAACATAATACATAATTCAATAAACAAAGTTTATGCAATATTATTATTAAATTATATTATCAACAAGAACCTGCATTTGTACTTCATGATGATTTCTATATCAATATAATGCAGTAGATCAATACTATCTATAATTACTAATATAATATGTTAACTTCTAACAAAAGTGATGCCATACCAACTTCATATTAAAAATAATAAACTTTCGCGTGTATGTCACAATGATATCCATATACAATATAGTGCATTAAATCTAGACTAATGTAATGTATCAACCCTTTAACAATGATGCATTGGTAATCTTCATTAGTAATTGTAGGTAACAATATGCACCACTCCTCTTAACAAAATTCCACAATAATTGAACATTATCGAAAGCCATAATAAATATTTAACAATTACAATTATACTGTCAGCATAGTGCAGTTTTGACTCCTAAGATTTGTTATTACCGTATTATGAATAGTACAAACTTCTATAATTTCTTATCAAACACTTAGATGGCATCATCTATTATCATCAACAACATACTAACATTTTTGTATTCTTTTGAAACGTTTCATAGAGATAACACTAGCTTGGAATCCATTATAAACTAGTCCAACATAATATCCCTAAACTACCTATCATGATAATAATTGAAGTAAATATTTATATGAATGCATCGATCCCTATTCTTTTACTCCACATAGAAACAATGCCTAACTAAAATATCAACAGAAAAATCAGTTATCTCAATTACCATCTACGCTAAGTCTTCAGGGATTATCGAACATACTGCATCATTGGGTCAAGTTAAACTAGGAGATCGCGGACATTATGGGCGTGACACCATGATGAACACCTGTCATATTTTCTTCTACACCATTTTTGTTATCACCGTCAGAGAGAATAGTGTGCCGCCTTCTCTGCCACCTATACAAATCTAATTCTATGATATCATTCCATCGGCGACTTACATAACCATTCGGTCTAGCTAGAAGATTGCACAAAGTTCAGTTCCTGCGAATTGGCCATTATGAAGCTGAAGTGGACATGAAGGCAGAAAGAGACACAATCAGAGGTTCGGATTGGATGCACCGGGGTTTGTGCAGACTCACATAGGATCATGTATCCTTTGAGAAGTGAAGAACGATTTAAGGAGGAACCTTATACATACACAGCTATCTACAGTTTTAGACACGACGATTGGGTAAATAGAGATTTCAAGGAATAAAATACGCAGAGAATTTAGAAGACAAATTACAAGTCGTGCAAGAATCCTGAGATACAATTTAGAATTGGATCAATACGCCGAGATGATTCGAGATTCAGGGATCTATTCCCATCTCATAATATAAGATTCCATAAAATAAGTAGTGTTCGACTTGATATAGAGGGCGATCAGAGTTTCAACAATAGATTGGGTACAGTATCCTCCCCTTAACTTGAGCGATGAGCGATGGGAAGCCATTACTGTTCTTGAATAAAGAAAAGACTGCCAACTGACAACTGACGACTGCCAACTGACAAAATCCAGATTGAGTATGAAAGACAATTATTATATATACCACGTGGCAATTTAAAAAAAAATTAAATTTTATTATTATTTAAAAAATATAATTGTCACGTCCCACCAAGGGTATTTAGTCAATTCAAACTCATTCACCAATCATAAAAAAGCAATATGAAATTTTAAAAATTTTAAAAAAAAATATTCATTTAAAAAAAATCAAATTAATAAACAAAATATTGGAAACTTTGAAAAACTGGTGAAAATTTTAGTTTAAAATTACAAAGTCAAAAACATTGTTGACCGAGTGATCACTATATAACCTGCCGGAGGCAGGTATAATAATATTGATTATGTTTTTATATGCTAATAATTTATGTACTTATCCATATTAAGATTGCCCATCAAAATCAATAACATGAGAAATAGTACATTTATCATGAAAAAATTATGTACATGCCTTCAATAAGGTTACCCATCAAAACCAATTTAGTGACAAAAATTAACTCTACAATTCCTAAGTTGAACAAATCCTTTGTCATGGAGATTCACTAAGAAAATTGACATTATTGCAATTGGTTTTCAGTGAGAATAATTATGGAAATTCCTCGGGAAGCTATCATAAAAAAAAACTAAAATGTCAAACTACAAGGCACGAAATTTGGAAATAAAGATGTTTGTACACTTATCATATTTCTTGGTATTTGTACTCGTTCATTTAATTACGAAAACTCTCTATTATTAAGTTATTATTGTATAAAGTAAAAACAAACTAAAATGTTATGAACTTTGAAAATAAAATAAATAGGTTTGTACACTTTGAAATTGTATTTCTTTAAACCTTGAATCAATCCATCTTAAATAAGATTGTTTTAAGTGATCATAAAATATTAATAATTTAATTTTAATTGATGTATATTGCATTAGTTTGGATGTATATGAATTATGATCATATACATTTAAACTATAATTAACATGAATGTATGCTAAATGTTTTATCTCATAAGTTGTATAAGTACATGTTGTATGAATACATCCTATTTTTTCATGTCTTTTTTAGGAAGCTATTTTAATTTGTGGTGTCAGTGTTTTAAATCACTAACCAAACATGAATGCATATTAGAACACATTAATGTAGGTTCAAAGCTTATGATTTTAGTTACTTTTATCATTTTTTTTTAATTTAATAGCTTTTATTTTATAGTTATAATTTTTAAATTTAAAGACAACATGTTAGCAATGACATGGGGATATTGCTTCCTCATAGCTCTTGTTATATATATAAATGATATTGTTCTTTGAATAAGTGATTGTGATTGAGTTATGATAAATGTTTGAGTACAAATTTATTTTTTACAAATATATATATATACGAGAGAGATAATACATTTGTGGTCAAAGTAAATATATGTTATGATTTTGTATGCCATACAAATATTTGTCAAGTTCAAGGTTTTAAAAGCATTAATTGAAATTTTTGGTATGTTATCAATTCATAATCCATTTTACTTAATGACTTAAGTAGGCTAAAATAAGAATAATATGGACTTTAAAAAATATTGTTTTCCTTTTATTTTGTATTAAGTTACCAAAACATAATATAAATAAATATAGAGTAAGTTAATATTCTAACAAACAAACCTTTCTTTTGAACAAAAATCTAATAAAGATACAACTGAAATTGTAGGCATGAGTATAGTTCTACCATGATCTAATATCAATGCACGGGGAGAATGCCTTTAGGATTTTTTCCAATTCTAAATTGTCCTAGATCATCAAAAAGTAATTCAAAGTTCTAAATTGATATGAACTTGGATGTTTCATGTCATTGCATTTTTACAACTAGAGGAAAGTTTGCTATAAGATTAGATGACTCTAACTCAATACATTAAATACTACTTCATACCAAGTGACCAATGAATACATTAATGCATACTTCATTTTGGATTAAGCTACTCTTGTAGTAAATGGACTCTTTTTTTGTCATAAATCTAATAAGAACTTGACAAAAATTCAGGAATGAGCAGAGTTTTACCAAGATCCAAGATCTGTGCATTATGGAACAATGACTAGGGATTTTGCCCAATTTTAAATTGACACATATTAGCAAAAGTTTAACCAAAGTTCCAGATCAATGGGAACTTTGACTTTCTATATCACTGGATTCCGACAATTAGAGAAAAGAAATGCTACAAGATTAAATGACTCCCTTCATGTCAAGTGATTTATGAAATTACATTTATAAACATAGAATGTTATATGTTATTGATGTGGATCTATTTGATTAAATTATGCATGCATAATCTTAGATGCATATATGATTGCAATACTTCCAATTTTTGGGGATTGCGAAAATCTTGAAGGAGGTAAAAGTGACCCTAGATGTCGAGACCAAAAAAAAATATGAACTCAACATTTTACCTGCTCATCAAAATGAATAACTTTGGTTAGCAGAATTTTTTCCATAAATGCTTAGTTTTTGAGATAACTATTTTTGCTAAAATCAAGTCTAGAGAAGATGCAAAAGCTAAAACTAGTCTATCAAAAAAATTATAGAAATTGATTGGAGCATTAGATCAATTATCTGTAAGTTTTTGAGTAATCCTTGTCATGAGTATTATCAGTTCCCGATATAAAAAAATGTATGGTTCTCCCTAGATTTTCTTCTACAAGTGGTTGAAGTTGGTCTCCGAAGCTAAATGCACCTACAGGAGAAGTGCAGAATTGGGCAAAATTTAGTGGTTTTAAAAGGTTGTAACTCTCGACTCCGAGGTTAGAATGAAGCATGAAGGTAGTTAGTGGAAAGATTATCCATAGGGAAACATTTTTGCATAGTCATATTCTAAAAGGGGGATTCAAATGTTTCTAAAAAATGCATATAGCCTTGATTTAACAAAAAATGTCCACATGGGTAGTTTCCAGAATGCTTGAAAACCTAATTTTATGATTTTTCCAGGAATTTCAGCACCATAAAAATTCTCTGGAAGAATTGGTGTAGAAAAATAGGATGCTGACAAGTCAACTTGAGATAAAGGACAAGGAAATATCTCATTTAGAAGATAAATCGATAGAGATAAAAGGAAAGAAATAAGTGCATATTACAAGTAATATTCCTATTTGCGCACAGTCTGGAAGTGACGAGGTGGAATCTGAAGAAGTAATGTTGAACAAATTCAAAGGCATCACATCTATTTTGAAAAATATTCTGAATGATCATAGAATGCCAGAAGACAAGTTTGGACTTGGTTATGAGAAAACATCAAGGAAGGTCTATGAGAATACACATTTTCCAAATCAAGTAAAATGCTTCAGGTATGACAATTCTTTCAATGATTACAACTCTTTTCAGTACACTAATCAATGATGGATCAATAGAATGAAGTGAGAAAGATGAAATCACATAGGTCATGTTACAAAGTATTTCCAAACTATAAGATGTTATGCATGTGATGGTTTTGGACTTAAGGCTCTGTATTGTCGAAGAGTAACAAACGATCATGATGAAGATATGATGCACAAAGGCAATCATAATGGAAGAATTCATAGTGAAGGTATTCTCGCACATAATCATAATATAAGTGCGCACATGAAAACTTGGGTAAGGAAATCTCCTAAAAAATGCGCAGAAGAAATAGACAATCCAGGTACACTCAAAGTAGCAAGCAATTGCTACCCCTCTTGTTGATCTTCGAGAATATTGGGTGAGATCCTTGAATTCAACACGATGCATATTAGGAATTCAAGGAGTATGTTAGTAAAGATTGTGGTTAGAAGGTGTTTGTCGCGGTATTTATCAAAGTCACATAACGCCATGTGTTAAGTTAGAATTGTCGCAGAAAAACATCTTCAGAAACATGCACGCATTCAAGTTGTTACTAAGTTATGATTATTGCATAAAGAACTCTTGCATATGATAGAAAGAAGAACGATTAGTTGTTGAATTAAGTGTAATGGCACAAAAGGGAAAACTCTTGCATATATCTGAATGAATAAAAATTACAAACATTGTTAAAAGATAGAAAACTGTAATTTGTATTACATTCAAAATCAGTGTTTTTACAAAATTGCATGAGTCTTCTACAAAGTTAATATTAGAAGGGACTCCATGCCGAGGTCAACAAGGCATGTACAAGAAAATGATTGAATATGGAAAAATTGAGAATTCCAAAATAATCTACAACCACAGTTCTGGGTCCAGCTCCGAGTCTGGATGATGTGTGAGTCGAAGATCCAAGTCCACCGGAACTAGTGTAGTACATTCAGAGGATGGGCTCATAGGGGTAAGCTGTAATTTTGTAGATGATGGTTTTCCAGAATGCTCAGACCGAAGTGATGATAGTTCATTCAGAATACATTGTTGTTGCAGCTCCAGGTTTTTCGACCTTGCAACTCTAGGTTTTCAACCCAATGACTCAGATGAGTCAATTGTTCATGCCCATAATTCACCTGCGACTGAACGTACTAGTGTTGGAACTCAATTTCCTCCATTTGTTTCTGCCAGGATCCCATGTCAACTCTCAGGTGATTAAATTCATACTCATGTGACTGAACAACAAGGCATACATTCTCAAGAGAATTATTCATCCTCTGATAAAAGGAATCCATTGGCAATAAAAGAAAAGAATCAGAATGCAATGAGATGCAAAAGAGAAGGAGAGAAAAAGGCGATGAACGAGTCATTTCACAAGGCTCTTATAAGAATAGAATGAATGGTTTCACGTGCGTAATTTAAGGTGAAGAGAGGTGCATTCAATATCGCGCAAGTCGAAGAAGGTGATGGATTCTCCAAGCATAAATGATGGAGTTAATAAGTTTGGGGAAGGTGTATACAAAGAAGAAGTCAAGTTCATTGTTTTGTGTGATGAAATGATGTTTCCCAAAAGCTCAAGTACGAATGAGACACGTCATTGTTTTCACATGAACTGAGTGTCATATCTGCTTTAATGTTGAGCTGGCTAATGGATGAAAAATGGGCCAAATATTTGGTTCTCATGGCAATGGATGCGACGATAGTACATGCAACAAGGCCTGGTGACAACACAATAAATGTGACAGATGAGACAGTCATAAGAAGAAAGAAATCGATGGTATTTGGTATTGTGCAGTTGACACGACATGATGATTACATGAAGACTCACACAAACAAAAGTGAAGTATCATGATAGGAAAATGAGATCAAGATACAGAAACAAGAGAGCAGTTGTACAGGGGGAGCACATCTAAGATGGTCATGAAAATAATGTATAGACTACAAGTTATCAACACAAATTTTTTAGCAAAAGAAATGAAGCATGAAGATAGGGGGAGTTATACCTGTAAGTAAATAATTGAATGTCAGTGCAAAACATAAGAAATAAGAACCTACAATTGCACATGAAGTGGCACCTCTTTGCCATTGATGTCAAAGGGGGAGAAAATCATGAAGCTAAAAAGTAGTGCAGCTGAGAAGAAACAACATGAAGCAAGAAGCAAGAGCATGCAACAACAAAGCTATGAAAAACATGAAGCAGATGATTGGAGAAATAGTATGAAGCTGAGAAGCCAAGAGCATGCAACAACGTAATGAGAATGAGCATAAGGATGAGAAGCCAAGAGCATGAGCATGAACAATGAATTCTATGCAGAATTAACAAAAATCATAAGAAGTATTAACAACTGACAAAGAACTTAGGGGGATCATATACACAGGGGGAGTATCGTGACAAGAAAAGATGAAGCATACAATCTTCAGGAGATGATTATGCATAGCTTCATAAGGTGTTGAAATCAATGCCACAGGGGTATATTGTTTAACTTTGGTTGTCATTGATGTCAACTAATATAAAACAATGTCAAAGACGATGTCAACTGATTTCAAAGATGATTCAGCACCCCTATGGCAGTTTGAAGAAGTATATGAAAGATACTTTGAAGAAGCATATTTATGTGCCAGTCTAAAAAAGTATACAGTGAAGAAGAATATGTGCAAGGAAGATGGATTCCAGAATAAAGAAGTATAGCTAGAAGTGCATCCAGAAGTATATCATGCATAACCACTTTAAATAAGTATATAAGGAATGCATATTCAATTTGAATAAGTACATGAAGAAAGTCACAAGTCCTTCCAGCCATAGACCTTCAAGGTACAAGATAAGATGTTAGTTGGACAGAAGCTTGAAGAGCGAGGAAGCAAGAAAAGATGTGATTGAACAAAGTTCAAGAGTGTGCTAGCAAGTCAAGAAGTGGATGGACAAAGGTACAAGCGTGCAAGTAAGCACATGCATTGATTGGACAAGGATTGGGAGTGCGCATACAACATGGTACATTAAATGGTTGAACAGTTATGCAAGTGCACAAGTCTCACCAATCAGAAGAAGCTTTCAGTTGTTGAATTGAGCACAAGTTCCAAGAAGGTAGTAGCGGTTGAAGCTAGTATATGTGAAAATTCTATAAAGCAATGATACATCAAGTGCGCAAGTCCCACAAGTGATGGTACCGAAAAGGTGAAAGTCCCACAAATTCAAGGACCATGTATGCGAAAAACCCACAAAGAGAGGACACATCAGTGGCGCAGAACATGCCATGTGGCAGAAGCACAAATTGTAAGAAAAGAAGAAGGAAATCCACAACCAACTTGTGGACATAAAATCCATGCAAGACATGTATAAAAAGGAAAGAAAGTTGGAAATTTGATGTAAGATTGATAGCAAGAATGAAGATCTTGTAAGTGGAAGATACAAATTTATATTTGGGGCATCAAGGGCTCGTGGAACCAGAACAACAACGATCTAGCGGAGAGTCGAATGCACACAAGAAAAGGAATGGAATAGTTGGTGGTGTGTAGATATGTGACGATTGCGCTAAGACATAAAAGGAAGAATGCATAAGATGCACAAATGTGTGAGGATCGAGTGATAGTATCGCAAACAACATGCAAACAATCACAAATGTTCTAATATGGAAGCGCAGAGACAGAACTGAATCATATCAGAAGATGCGTAGAATTTTAGCTAATGTATGAGGATTGAGTTGAATAGCAAAAATAAATAGCAACAAAAGACTCAAGCATGCGCGTCATGATGAGGATGATATGAGACAAGTGCATTAAACTGAAAGGATGAATCATATGATGCACAATAGGTTGCAGATTGTCTGAAAGAGTGTGGCACTTAAAATGAATGGACACATCTAAAAATGTGCACAGTTCCATCTGATACTAGTGTGTGACATCAGAAAAACAAGTCATCACTAGTTGCATAGTAGCAGTTGAGAGTGTAGTTGCACAGTAGTAAAATGACAGTAAATATTGGCGCAAACTACAATATGAGTTGAAGTAGCACACAACACATGAAGTGGGTCATCAGTTGAAGTGAAGTGTTGAGTGGAATGAGAATTCAAGTGATGTATGTAGCAAAGTGATAGCAATACCACTGCATATGAAATTTGCGCACAACAGAACGACCATCATAAGATCTAAGGTGTGCACATGTTAGAAGTAAAGAAAGACAATATCTTGTAGCCTCCTTCTAGTTGGTGCTGGAGAACACAGGGAGTTGTATCTTCCTTCAGGTCAGTGCCTATAAAAATAGGGGGTCATTGCCTCCTTCCTATTGGTGCTGTTAAACACAGGAATTCGGTGCTTCCTCGAATGTAATATTTTTCATTATAAAAGATCATTCTGTGGTTTTCTCCCGTTTGGGTTTCCACATAAAAATTCTTTGTGTTATGTGTTTTGGTGCAAATGTGAATGAATGATTTATTTATGGTGGATGAATAATTGAAGATCAAGTTACGTTTAGACTAATATGTTCAAGAAGTTAAAAATTGTTCATAGCTACGCTAATATTGATTCACCCCCCTCTTAGTATTAAATCGATTCCAACATTATGTATACGATACCTTTTGGTGTCTTCATGGTGGTCACACTTGACCAACTGGTGACTTCTCTATCAAAGGTTTCCTTTTTATTATCTTCTTTCAAAATTTGTACCTAATGATAGCCTAAAAATCTAGTTGTAAAAGAATATGCCTCATTCATGGATACTTGGTCCAATACTTCATCACTGAAGGGACTCAGAAAGGGATCATGAACACATGTAGAGTTTAGACTTCAATATTCGACACATAATCTAATATCATTAATGTCTTTCTTACTTTGGATCATGATAGGGGTGATCCAATTAGACTCGTCCACATGAAAAATTAAGCAAGCGTTTAGAATCTGATCAATTTTCTTCTTCACCTTTTCATAACTCAAAGATTCAACCGATATGGCCAATATTTCATGGTTTGGCATCAAGTTTCAACATAATATTCATTTCACCCATATTTCCTTCGATTCCTTGCTATATTCTTTTAGCAGTGAGATGATTTCTGATACTGTATGATCATCCCAATATTATCCTATGGCCGTCGTATTTGGTTTCTCTTTGGTGTATATATTGACTTTACACAATTGTAGAGGTTGCGTATATAAGTTCCCAAGTTCTTCTAGTTTATTCTATTTCACCTTCCGATATCCTTTTGATTCATTGAAGGTTAGGTTCCTTAGATGTTCCAAATCATTAGGGTATGGGTTCTCTTTATCAACATGTGTGCAACAAAGAGAGGATTCTACCTTTGGAATAGAGACAAGTGTTTTAGGAAATTCTTTATGGAGTGGATAGTTGTATGGGTTTCCCACATTCTGCAACTTGTTAGTGAACAAATTTTCTTGGATTGTTGTCAGCGCATCCATGATAATATTAGATATCGCAACAAAATAAAATTATTGACAAAAGTTTGTGCTTGATTTCTTCCAACAAAAAATTTCGCTTTGAGTTTCTTCATGTAGGTACCAAGCTTTAGGGATGAGTACCAATTTGTGGAAAAAATGGTGGACCCAAAATTCTAGATGCAATCCATTTGCATTCCATTGTCACCCGCATTGGTCGATGTGAATGAATGGGTCTATCTCACCCATGTATATTTTCGTGACTTGGTTGGCATGCTTGGAAGGTTTGAATTGAAGTGTTAAGGCTAATTTAGCTGCGTTCCAATCAGGTATATCATCCTTGTGTGTCTCCCACCATATTATGGGATTACCTCTAAACACCATATTCATGACATTGACTCGGTGATTTTCTGTGACACATGTATTCATTTTCTACAGAAACCCATCTAAAATGTTAACACCATCATATATTGGTGGATCCAAAACTTCTATTCCAATCCATTGAACTAAATTTATCATTGTGCAACATTGGGAAGATAGCTCATGCTACCTATTCTTCCAATCATCTAATTCATCTTCATAATCACTATCAAAAGAGCAAATGCTTATCCAACTCACAGAGCCATATATTGTAGGATTTACATAGTCCTCCCCTTTTCATGCTTTTAGAGAATAAATTTTATCTAGAACATCCCTTTCCATATTCTTGTTTACTAGTTCAATGTAGCTTGGCCCTTGGACTGGGTACATAGGTTTCATAACCTTCATACCATAAAATTCAAAGGTCATGGTTCCCTTCTTTAGGTCAATCACACCATAGTTTTTGTAGGCCCATTCTATTCCCAATAAAGCTAGGTATGGATCATTTCCTCCCATGATCTTGATTACTTCGAAATCAATGAAGGTATTTCCACCTACTAACTCCACTTCTACATTCACTTATACATTCTCCAATTAGCCAATAGGGAAGATGTGGTATTGGTTTTCCATCCTCAACTGATGGGAGAGTAAACAAGGGATGGGTGAACATTTCAATGAAATCCTTGAAAATTTATCTTTGGTGAACAAGATCAAACTTTGTTGTTTGCGGAGATCTTTTCCAAATGTTGGGCGACTCTTGACTATTCAAATATACACCCATTTTAGCGTCTTCATGAGTGACAACAAATATTGTTGGACTATGGTTCTCTCATGGATGGATTTAAACAAATTTACTAGTTGTCCTTCACTATAATCCCATTTCGCAATAAGATATGGACATTCTTCAATAATATGAGTGTTTACTTGACAATAGTTTCACCATGGTCTTCTCGGAAGGTTACAATCTCGTTTTGAATGAGCAATCTCATTACAGTTGTAACAGCGTTTCGTTCCTCCACGTCCAACTCTCCTACCAATTCCAAAACCTCATCCTCTTCCACATCCTCCTTCGCCTCCTCTTTCCTATTGTTGTTGTTGATCTGATACCTAGTATATAGATAATTCCAACTTCTATGTTAGAACATCTAAAGCTCGGCACTTGTGTGTACTATGTACTATAGACCCACATAATTCACAACATTGTTGGAATAATTAACCATCTAGACATTAGTTTTATGCATTTTTATGCCTCTTAGTGTCTTAGATTATGTTAGTTGGCTCCATAGTGCATTAATTTGTCCACATAGTCAAGTTTATCCACAAGTGTGCCCCACTTTCTGCTTTTAAATAAACTTTTATGGGATAAAGCACTCATCTTGCTTTTATCCATCTTTTAGGAGTTCAAAGCAGCTTTTGTCTACTTTTCTCTTGGATTAGGATGTGCATGTAGCTCTAGGATGACTAGGGCAAGGTTACTACTTTTTGGCCACAACATTTTCCTTCCTTTCACCCAAAATCCACTCACTGCTTTCTTTTTTATCACTCATGGCCTACCTAATCCCAACTAGCCAATTCGTGAACATCTAGTATGAGTTGGAGTTTGATTTATGCCTAGATGGGGGATTTTTACCATTTCTAAGCCTCACATGTGAGCCATTCGAATTGCCTCATAGGATCTCAATTTTTCTCTAATGTTATATATTTGGATACTAAGCCAACACATTGGCCCACTTTTGATGAATAACAATTGTTCAGTTAGAGTTTGTTTATACTATCAAATTCTGTCATATTTTTCTTCTTTCTGTGCAATATTTGTGTAAGCATTTTGTGAAGAATTTTCATTTTTCTAGATCCAACTATGATCATATTTTCACAAATATATTGTGTTTGGTACCGAAGAGTACTTTTGTAAAATAGGGCAAAGTCACGGTTGATTCCCAAATGCTTTGCATATCTCACATTATTCATTCAAAGAAGAGTTACGAGGATCTAGATATGTTGGGAGGCTGGTCGTATGGAATTGGTTTGTTGTAGCTACTTGCACAATGGTTGTACATAGACCTCCAATAAATGGACCTTCGTGAACATTCTGATGTGTGATGGCCTTCTATCATACATCCCATGCACTACAATTATACTTGGTTCATCTTAGGTATAGCCAACTCCTCAATATTCTCAATTAAAGTAGCAATTTGATTATGCACCTGTGATAAGTCATCATGAAAGGACAATGCTCTAGTTAGAATGCCAACTAGATAGTTATCCATTGATTCAATCTTCATTGTTTGTTCCAAAGTATCTAGAGGTGAGGAAACAAGCTATTGTGATAAGGATATTCAAGTCAAACGTAATAGTCCTTGAATAAACCATTCCTTGTGGTGGGCATCATGCATAGAGAATGAAAGCTTGTCTAGAACATCTATAAATTGTTGAACATAATCCCATGTGGATTCTCCTTGTATATGTCAGATTTCCCTTAGTTTTGTAATTCGTTTCTACTCTGATTTTGGCAGCTGAAACTCATCTAAGAAAAACTTCTTTACCTCTTGTAGTGTTAGGGTTTATGCATTGGAATCCCTTCATTCGATCAAATTCATATACCATTGTAGATATATTCCATGCAATGTGGTATGAAATTCAATAAGCTTTGATGCAGGAGGTGTCCCTCTGGAGTTCCAAATCGCTTCAGAGAGAAACTAGTGTTGTTCGAAATCTACTTCATTTCCTCTTCCCATGAATTCTTGGCATTGCATAGATGATATTTCCTGTACCCCAACCATACTAGTGACTAGAAGTCCTATCAACACAAATTGTTGGCATCTGGGTTGAGCTAAGTTGTTACTACTACTTTGCTGGAAAATGCTACTACTTCCACTAACTACTGCACTAGCTTGTAAACTGTTAGAGCTACCAACTGTATGATTCTACCAAGGTAACTATAAAAAATGATTACTAAAAAGGATTAAAAAATGTTGTAAGGGAATCTGAGGGGTAGTTGAGGGTGTGATGCTTCCATTACTTCTATTATCTCCTTTCACAACAATAGGGGGTTCACTTTCTGGGGTTCCATCATTTTCTGTAGATCTTGACAACTCTGATTTTTCTGCAATTTCTTCAAGCGTTGGCTCATACAACTGATTCAGAAATTCCCTACTTAGTAACTGGACTTCACAATATATTTCCTCATTCATAAAAAGTAATATCCCTCTCCAAATCCTCCTCATTGGGTCATTATGTACCTCTATTCCTCTTCCTCTCAGTCATGAATTGGCCAGTTCTTGTTGTTGTTTCATTTTCCACAACTCGCTTACTCCTTCCTCACTCTTTTCTCCATTTTGAAACTCCTCTTTTAGGTGTGCAATTTTCTTCAATTTTCTCATCCATAGTTTTCACGACTTTTTATATATTGACGATCTCCTTGCTACATGCTCAACACTTGCATCATTATCAAGCCCCCCCTCCATTGTGTGGAATTATTGTTAAATGTACAGCATCACGAATCATTCTTCAAGCCAATCTTGTGCAGCCAGGATTAGGCCTCATGTGTTGAGGTAGGGATCCTGGGTTGGACTCGGGAACTTGGAGTAGATTCTTGAGTTGGACTCAAGAATGACTAAGAATTCATTTGTAAAAGGTTATTCCTCATCTGTTTAGGTGAATGATTTGATGTATCAAAGTGATGATGTTGTAAAGTCCTGTTGGACAAGGCTCAGAACTTGTGTGTCAAGTCATATTCTCATGTGGACCTCCAGTTATAGTAGGTACCCATGGGGTGGACCTCCAGTTATAGAGGTAGATGCTTTGCATGTTGAAGCATTAATGTTGTGCGATATATTAATAACCATGGTCACTGATTACTATTAAGTCTCCTTTAGAGGCTGTCCACCTCTAAAGTGAATTACTTTAGCATATGATCATTTGGTCCAAAAGTAATATAATATAGTCACAACATCTAAAAAATATTCTGAGTATAATCTGATATGATAGATAATTAAAGTTAGCACATATTGACCATGCATATAAGACAAGAGATAAATATAAGATGTGATAAGATATGAGAGAATTCGAATTTTTCATGAAACGAATAAAGTGAACTAGAATTGTTAAGCTTTAGTTAAAGCCACAATGTATGCCTCAGTTAATTAAAGAACTCACAATGGTCACTACAAGTAAATCAATCAACATGATTTTAGTTAAAGAGAGTTAACTAAGTGATAACAAAGAAAATCTAGTTAACTAAGTGTTATTGCATGATGACACTTATGTTAAACTAAAACATGACACTTATGTTAAAGAGAGTTAACTAAGTGATAACAAAGAAGATCTAGTTAACTAAGTGTTATTGCATGATGACACTTATGTTAAACTGAAAGAGGAAACTTATGTTAAACTAAAAGATGACACTTGAGTTGCGACACTTGCATGATGACACTTACATTAGCCACCTAATTAAGTGGGAAATCTTTCAACTAAGGGATGAGTTCATCCTAAGGATAATTTCAGTGAGTTAATGCACTGCATGAGAAGTGGGGCACAGTTCTTCATGCAAGACTGATACATCCAGATGGAGGGCGAGTTCATCATGAATTCAGAAGATAAAAATAGAAATCGATGCATGTGAGGAATATATAAATATGTTATACAGGATCGATGGATTTAAGGTGAAGCGAATTCTCTTCTCCCTTTGAAGGAAAGGAGCTTCTCTTTGTGCAGGATATTATTCTTTCTTTTTATTAATGTGTTGGAAACATGGCAAGTTGGTAATGTTGATCTCTATTCTCTATTGTTCACTCTTCTCTCTTATCTAGCACCCGGGGTGCCGAAAGCAATTTTTTATTTTGTAAACGACATTCTCTGCTATCTATCATAATTATACTCTGAATATTTGCTGGAGTTTTTCATCCTCATTTTTTTTAGGGTTTTCCCAAGGTACATCTTGTGTTATGGTTGAATGTTTCATGTGATTGAATGGTTCATTGATTCAAGTATTCAATATTTCTGCACTTAAAGTTTTAAAGTTGTAACGTCGCTACCCTTGGACCCAATGCAAGGAAGGGAACCTGATACCATTCTATGGGCCTTTTCATTAACTCAGCCATATTCATTAGATGCATACAGTTAAAAGCAAATGTGTGCAGATGGAAATCAAACAAACATGCACAGTGGAAATGAACTCATCCACACACATATTACATGACTGTTATTCAATTTAACATAGTCAACAAATTAACACATTTGCAGAGATAAATACAAAATAAAATACTCATCTTGATGCAATGCTATCCCAAACAACTAGCTATGTCGCTGCAACGTTCCTCCCAACCATAGGTCTCTGCTCAGCCTATATTCTTTCAGCACTCAGAGACCACCCCCGAGTTGGGCATGATATCTACAAGGAAAAGGGAACCCTCAAGCTCAGCTCAGCCCAAAGCAATGGATAACCAACTCAACCCCCAGCATTCTCTTGCACACCAAACTCAGATATGGGCTCTGGAACACACTTTCAGCAGTGGAACTTAGGAACTAGATGGATAGGGGTTTTCCCAAAATGTAGGCACACCAAAAACGGATTGTGGGAAGAGGAATCCACCCCAAGGAAGAAAACCGATTTCCCCCACAGATGTATGAGCATCCAGTGGGCCAAAACGGCCTCTAAAAACCCCAAAATTGTTTTAATCTTTTCTCCACTATTAGACACACAAAAACGCCCTTCCCAGTTAGGAAAATGAAGGTAAACACAACAAAACCATGGAGGGAACTTCCCAGGAAGGTCCCAACTCGTGAGAAAGCAAAACTGATAGGTGAATAATAGCTTAGGGAGCGATTTCGTGGCCCTTTTCTTTCCCAAGAAGCCAAACAAGAAAATCTAGGAAGGGTGGCTTGCCCATACTCGAATTTAGACAGCCATACCTCCCATTCCCTAAGGAATTAACTACCTCAACCAACTCTTGGGAGAAATCAATGATTGGGTGCAAAAGTCAGCATGGGTAGTTGAGGGTTTGATGGGTTCTCTCATTGACACTTGGCTTGACTTGATTGGCTCAAGGGTTTGTATATTTCCCTCCCAATTTCCTTGTAACATCAAGCCCCCATCTCTTGTTGCATTGCATAGCTAGTTGTGGGATTTTATATTAAAATGCATATTTACAATTCCCATGGTTCACTAGCACATGGGTAGCATAATTTCAAATACTTGCCTCTTCTAGATCGAGCGTTCACTAGCGGGGCCTTGGCCTAGAGCTCCACGCTAGGAATCATACATAATATGCATACATTATTTACATTATAGCCCAAAATATTACAAGGGTCAAAATGGGGGACATTACATTCCCCTCCCCTTGGAATAACACCGTCCTCGATGTTCCAATACCTAGGAATACATACACGCTATATACATGTCCAAAATTCACAAAATATGGCAAGTATGTCCTACATTTCACCCTTTACTTGGGTTTTCAGGACCAAGTCCTTTGGTCTTCACAAACGGCTCCTGCTGGCTGGGCCCTTCTAGATCTGCATGAGGGCATTGTTCCAAAACAATCCCTTCCCTTTCTTTACCTTCCCGTTGATCTACAAGTCTGGAAACTTTATGGCGGCTACCCTCTTGATGTTCCATTGTTGGGCAGTCACGGAGGTAATGATTTCCTCCACATCCCCAACATTTCATTGGTGGCTTTACCTTTTCCTCCTCAGTTTCCTTTTAGTCTTCCCACCTTGAACGTTTCTTAATCGGTCGATTGGATGAATGCTTGTTCATGGATCCACTTTCCTTTCCCTTACTGATTGCTCCCAGAATGCTTTTTACCTCTTTTTTGCAGACGAATAGAGTTCTGCAAAACCTTGTGGTTCATCTCATTATGTTGCCTCTGTAGCTTGAGCATCTCCCCAAGATTTTCTTGGGTCCTGGAAATTGTTTGAAGAATACTTTCAGCCAACTCTAATAGCCCTTGGTCTATTGCCATGGTTAATGGGCACTACTGACCACACTCTGATTACTAGCAACACTTTCTTGTGTCGACTGCAACCAATTGTTTCAATTTTTTACCTGTGAAATTCATCATGAAAATTCTTTGTTAGGACAAGCATAACATGAACATTAAAATTAGTCAATTATTTTCCCAATTGACATCGAATGTCCATGCTTTATTCATGGGACTTTCACACTTTTCATGCTTTCCCAACATACACATGAACTCATTAATGTTCATCATTTCACAGGAAATTTACTATTTCAGCATTCACAATTCATTTCAAGTAATTAAACACAATCTATTTTCAGCCATGACATGCACTCAACAATCTTTTGTTTTATAAATGCATCAATCGAAAGGAAAGAGAAGAGTAGGAGTTTCTCCCTCTTAGTCTTGTTCTATTATGGAGCTACACCATCGCTGTGGTTTCATGCTCCTTAGTCTCTTTCACTTCAATGTGAATGCTTTGACTTTCCTTTCTTGGCTATGACACTTAGTGTCGAAGGTCTGTATATGGATTTTCAACTAGGGAACCCCTCCCCATTATTGCCTACAGAACCTTTGGCTGCTAGGATCCACTCATGTCTACTAGCACCATCTTTTATTACTGCTCATACTAAGCTCTTTAGGATGGTCACATGTCCACATGCATCTCTAGGATGCCTTCATAATCCTTGCTTCCAGCAATACCTACACTCAAACATTGAATCAATTCACATGTTTAGTTCATTTTCATAGGGTTTATCTCTAAACAAGAGTTTAGGAAATCATAACCAAGTCGTATACACACGTATATTCATAAGCAAGAAGGTTGCAAGGTAACCAAATACTTATCTGTATTGGATGTCTTCACTTTATTCTACAAGATCCTTCTTTGCTTTGCAAGCCTTGGATTTACCGTGGACACAATTATGAATGTTGAGCCAACACGTAGGCTACTCCACAATCATTTGAATAGGCAATGCCAGGCCAGTACGCCGATTGGGTTTATCAATCATTTCCTTTAGCAATATGCTAGGCCAGTGCTCCGACTGGTTTTATCAATTGTTTAAGGGGTGTTGGGCCAGTGTACACGCTTCTTTACCATATCAAGTAGTTAATGCCCAACTAGTCACTCTCTGGACGTATCAAGAACTTTATAGCGTTCAACCAGCTACTCCCTGGATTTCTCAATAATTTATATCGCCCACTCATTTACTCTCTGGATTTACCAGCAATTTATATCGCCCACTCATTTACTCTCTGGATTTACCAGCAATTTATAGTCTTTCGGGTCTTCCCTTCCTGCAATGACCAAGGTTTCCAACAAAGAAACAATAGCGTATCAGCTTAGCTGTTAGAAGACTTATACCTGGAATCTTCATTATTCCAAACAAGACATAAATGAAAATGAATACTTATCTATATTGTGCGTTTCCCCTCTGGTCCACAGGGTCTTGTTTCGCTTTGCAAGCCTTGGAATCGCCTATGGAATTTGATGTAGTTAATGCTTAACCAGTACACCTCCCCATCGATTGGATTTACCAAGAATTTGGTGGTTCCCAACCAGTCCCATACCTGGTTGGCCCTCTCCAGTGCCGAGCCATCAAATTCATCTGGGTCATCGACCAATGGAAGGAAATTGCACCACCTGACCATTACAGGTCAAGGCTCTACTATGGAGCCATAGGCATCTCAGGGTTTTCAGTCAGTCTTGGTGCCCGCCCTCCTACTGCTGACCCAATAGGCATCTCAGGGTTTTCAGTCAGTCTTGGCGCCCGCCCTCCTACTGCTAACCCAATAGGCATCTCAGGTTTTTCAGTCAGTCTTGGCGCCCGCTCTCCTACTACTGACCCAATAGAGATTTTATGCCTTCGCCAATGTCACCACACCTTCTTGCACCATAACCCTTCACACACACATCAACTCTTCATTCATACAAGGATGCCACTCCTTCTCTTATGCAAATCGGTGGTTCCTTTTAGGAACTTTATAGGTGACTTTCTTGACTGCAGGTTAACATGGCCCCACTCACATAAGGATGATACCCCTTTTCACTACACAGCTCCCTGGGTTTGTCCATCCCTTCCAGTATTGTTTAGTGTGAGCATAGAAAGGTTGCCAATTCCTATACAGTCCTTCTGCGTACCCTTCTTCACTTTGCCTCTTAATGTGTAGTACCAATTGGCATCTGTGTAGGCTGACAACACAAGAAGGATAAGCAGGCTTATCAGTATTGCTTCTCAAAATCGTAACCACATTCCATAACATTCACTATCAAGTATTGAAACACCAGGAATGCGTCCATTCCCTTAGGGTGTAGTCAATATTGACAACCCTATCATGACCCGCCACTAGAAAAGGTGTGCACCCCCTTTCCAATGTGAGCCATGTAGGCCCTAATCATACTCAAGTAGTCTGAAATGATATATATAAATAAAGTGGAGCATGCTCTACATATTAACCCTAATAATTTAGACATGCATGTTCTTATCTAGGGTCACAGAATACTCATTCATTTTTGCAGGTGTATCTTTTCCCCATTTGCGAAGAATGGGGGCTCCCTTCTTTGAGTCAATAGTTCTTCGATTTGCCACCCCAATATTTCCACGTTCCATAATCCACACATTCCTTCTTGGCGCAGCTTTACCATCTCACTCTCATGGTTTTCAATCATACAGCTCAGCTGAGATGTCATTCTTAAAATATGAAATGGTGTTTCACCTGAAACCCATTTCCAAAGCATGAGGTCCTTCCCATGGAGTTTGGCTTCTGCAGGTCATCACACATGGTCTTCCTACAATGTGTCTTCCTGGCACATTTATCAAATAGCCAAACAGTTAGCAGCATTTAACAATAATCATTCAATGGCATTAATAATTAAATTCAAGTATGAATTTTCAATTCTGTTCTCTATAGAAATTGATTTGCTTAGCCATGAGTCTGCTCTCATATCGTTTGGCTCTTTCTCATGGTAGATTCCAATCTTCATCATGGACTTACCCACATTTTCCGTGCCCAAAACAATCTACCTGAAATCTGAAACTTCAATCAGCCAAACGTTTTGTAAGTCTCTTGTGCATATAACATTTCATTGTTGCAACAGTCACTGAAGTGATCTCAGAATTATAACACTCAATAACTCAAACACCCTCAGCTATTAACATTTGGAATGCAACGAAATATATATATATATATATATATATAGATATATATATATATATATATATATATGCATCATCATCATAATAAAATTGCAAGACACAGTCACATCATTTATGCAATTTAAATGAAGCTTTACATACTCATCACTTCATAGCTGTATCATTTTATGCAACTCATGTCTACCTTCTATATTCAATCATTCTCCTGCATTCACATCAGCTCATGAAATGGTCTCGAGATTAACAATAGTTCACCATTTTGTCTACCATCTAAGTGTAATGAAATATACACCACAACCATGCATTCACATAATGCATCTCAACATGTGCACCCATACCCATGCATGCACATTACAATACTCACATAATCTTTTAATGTGGACCCCTCAATGCATAACCACGAGATTGTACAAAATATTTTCAATGCACATCCCCTCAATGCAACCTTGCATTAATTCATGAATACTATGCATTCAAACATATTATGGCCTAACCATGCCTATTTTGATATGGCATACACTACAACAGGACCATAAGTCATCACTTTCTTTGGTTGTTAAACTCACAACCAACATACACAAATGTCATGATATAATTTCATATGAATGCATTGAGGTTTCTAAGAAACTATAGGGTGTAAGGCTCCTTTCCTTCATTTACCCACACCTGACCATACTCAGTAGGTTAACATTCACATCCAGGCACTTAGTCTCACATGCAAACAATTCGACATAGTTTAAACATAGTTGAAGGGATCTCACCAAATCCTCTTTCAACATTCATGCAATTGAGCATAATTAACCATTACCTGCATGGTCATTATTAACATCGCTTGATGTTACCTGATCAGTTAGCCTCTTACCAATGCTACACAGTCCTTTTTCCAACCTCATGATCATAGATTTGTTGCACCATCCTTTCCTCATAAGGTTGTTGGTCATATGCAACAACATCATCCACAGATTTAGCCATGCTTCGGTTTTCTTTGGTCCTACAACCAATGCGGACACAACTATTTATTAGCAACCACAATAATTATCTTAAGTGGTTCACTGCATATGTAAAACCTCACTATTTTACCAATATGAAATATCATATATATGCACGAACATTTTCACATGCACTGTGCAATGTTTATTAGTATTCCAACTAATGCATATTCATCTCATTTATCCAATATCTTGCATTTTCAATCATGCTTCTATGATCTGGTTCCTACAACATTAGTTGTCATCAACCATAGGCACTACCATTAGTGGGCTATTACATGTGTAACTTCACTATTTTGTCAATATGCAACATCATGCTCATGCATAAGCAATTCTCATGCACTATGCAATGACTCTTTAATTATGCCCGCTAATTCATATGCATTACTCTCTTGCATTTCCAGCATCCCTATGCCATAATTTTCCATATATAAAAATTAGGAAATATAAATATAATAGCAAGAAAGGAGTTAAAGAATTCTCCCTTTCCAATTCCTCATCATGGTATGGAGTTACCCCTCCATATCATAGCTGATCATTTTTTTGGCTTCCCTACCAAACACACAAGCATTCATTAGCTATGATCTTCTCACGAATTAGCAATTCAACATATACGTACATGTATAACATTCATTTTTGTTTTGTTTTGTTTTTCTATTTTTCAAAAATGCAATTCTCATGCTATAAACAGAAATGGTTTAAGGTGAGGAATTTCCCTCTTATCAACATTGCCTTGCTGCTCCCATTGCTCTTCCGCAATGCATATCACAGCCAATTACTTTTAATAAGGCTTCCACAAACCTTCCATGCAATTCCTGCTTCTCATCCCAAGAATGCATTTCACACTTTCAACGACTGTCTCCGGTGGATGACGGGGGTCAAGGGGGCTTGCCCCCTTATGGCGCCACTGCAGGGCAGGTCGAGGGCAGTGCCCTCGTTTTTTTTTTTTGTAAATCCTTCGATTTCGCGCAATCTGGCGCATAAGTTTCATGGCGTTTTTCTCTTTTGGGCATCTGAAATTTCACTGAAAAACTGTTGTATTTTCTCTGTTTCGGTGGACTTCATCATTCTCTTCCGACCCGTTGCGGACGAACTTGCTGAGTTATTCCAGTCGAAAAATCAGCTTTTCCTTCCGCCATTGCGGTGGAAACTCACCAACCTTTTCTGCCGTAGCGGCACAAACTCGCCAGCTTCCTCCGACATTGCGGCGCAAACTTGCCAACTTTTTCTGCTATTGCGGAGCAACTTGCCCATCTCTTCCGTCGTTGCGGCAATAACTCACGAGTTCTTTCCGCTGTAAACACTTAGAAAATTTTGAAATTTTTTGGGCCAACTCATCGAGTCCTTCCGTCGTTGTGGACCAACTCGCTGAGTTCTTCCGCCGTTGCGGACAAACTTGTTGAGTTCTTCTGGTCGAAAACTTAGCTTTTCCTTCCGTTACTGCGGCAGAAACTCACCGACTTTTTCCACCGTTGCGGACGAACTTGCTGAGTTTCGCCGCCATTACGGACGAACTCACCGAGTTCTTCCAGTTTGGTGAACTCAAAAATTTCCGATCAATCATTTCAGCAAAAACTCGTCAGTTCCTTCCTCCATAAGACACTTAGAAATTTTTTTGAAATTTTGAAACTTTTCTTAATGGTCTGTGTTGGGCAGGAAGCATACTTACCTCTGCAACTGTGGTAGGTAGCCCATGAAAGCCCAATGCTGCAATCAGCAACTCTGATACCAAATGTAATGTCCCCACCCTTGGACCCAATGCAAGGAAGGGAACCTGATGCCATTCTATGGGGCTTTTCATTAACTCAACCATATTCATTAGATGCATACAGTTAAAAGAAAATTTGTGCAGATGGAAATCAAACAAACATGCACAGCGGAAATGAACTCATCCACACACATATTACATGACTGTTATTCAATTTATCACATTCAACAAATTAACACATTTGCAGAGATAAATACAAAATAAAATACTCATCTTGATGCAATGTTGTCCCAAACAACTATCTATGTCGCTGCAATGTTCCTCCCAGCCATAGGTCTCTGCTCAGCCTGTATTCTTTCAGCACTCAGAGACCACCCCCGAGATGGGCATGATATCTACAAGGAAAAGGGAACCCTCAAGCTCAGCTCAGCCCAAAGCAATGGATAACCAACTCAACCCCCAGCATTCTCTTGCACACCAAACTTAGATATGGGCTCTAAAACGTACTTTCAGCAGTGGAACTTAGGAACTAGATGGACAGGGGTTTTCCCAAAACGTAGGCACACCAAAAACGGATTATGGGAAGAGGAATCCACCCCAGGGAAGAAAACCGATTTCCCCCACAGATGTATGACCATACAGTGGGCCAAAATGGCCTCTAAAACCCCCAAAATTTTTTTACTCTTTTCTCCACTGTTAGACACACAAAAACGCCCTTCCCAGTTAGGAAAATGAAGGTAAACACAGCAAAACCATGGAGGGAACTTCCCAGGAAGGTCCCAACCCATTGTTGAAATATTGTAACTTCAAAGAATATTATATTTGTATATTATTTATTCCGGAGATGTTTCATACCTCCGATGTGATTATACTATAAATCCGAAGATGTTTATTCCTCCAAGTTGGTTGTGGTAACTAGGGTTATTAGACCCACCATGTGGGGGTCGGCCCAGTCAGTTATAATGGGGTATTTAACCTAATGGTTAAATACGAGCCTACATGTACTTGTGTAAAATACATATCAGAGTAGTGTATAAATAGAGGAGGTGTGTTCCTCATTTGACACACTCACACACTTGAGGATAGCGCACTTGTGGAGGAGAGGTCTGCTATTGTGGAGGAGGAGATCATGTCTCAGGGTTTCATCTTTGTATATTGCTAGTCATCTATATTGAGGAAGCTTTTCTGGGTTTTCTACCCCATGAGGGTTTCCCAGGATAAATCTCTGTCTCTTGTGTTTATGCTGTGCTTGTTGTTTCTTCAGTGATCCTGTATATGCTATTATTGTGAAATGGAATGTAATGCTGCTATTTTCTGTCTTAGCATATTGAATTTTAACATGGTATCAGAGCTAAACTGAAGGAAGACAAGGTATGGCACTAACGACACTTGCTTTACTTACGACAATTTGAAGGTTAGGGTTTTACATAGCAAAAACCAGTCATCGTAGAACTTTCGCTATAAATCCGTTTTGGCGATGTTTTCGGATCTGAAATTGCTACAAGACAAAGATTAAATCTCCAGGTACCTTGTGTCCAAAGGACAACCTCTAATTCGTTGTACTTTGTCATTTATGATCTGTACAATATAGGGTTTCTGCCTCTTCCAGATCTGAGTCAAAATCAGGTGACCTTGGGAAAAATGTCATATCTTGGGCTAGGAAGCTCCAAATGAAATTTCGTAAAAAGTGACAGGTAGTACACAGTCTGTACTATCTCATAAAACTTTTTCAGAGGCCTAAGTTGAACCAGTGACACGTGGAACTCCGTACAAGTTCGCTCTCCTGTATTATCCCATAAACAGGTCATGTTGCGACACTTGGCATAACTCTCTCTCAGAGAGTCCAATTGAGGTCAGACCTGTCAGGATGGAAAGATAACAGGCCGAGATACCTCAGGAAATGTTTTCAGAGGCCGAAGTTCAAATAGTGACACGTGGCACGCCGTACAAGTTCGCTCTTCTGTTTTATCCCAAAACAGGTCACGTTGCGACATTTGACATAACTCTCTCTCAGAGAATCCAATTGAGGTCAGACCTGTCAGGATGGAAAGATAACAGGTCAGGCTATCTCAAAAAACTTTTTCAGACCCTGTGGATTGAAAATTTTGGAGTTACACCAGAAACAATCAGGTACATATTTCTGTCAAAACAGAATTATTTTTTGAGTACCTTCATGGCTTCCGGAATTTAGGGCTTTGAAGAAAGTTGGAATTTTTGTAAACGGAGACCATGGCTGAATGCTACTCATCAAAATAGAAATTTAGAGACCAAGATCAGATTTTTTGGTTGGGCAGAAGGCCGGGCTTGATCAAACCCTAGTTCGGGACTTTGATCAGAAAAGTGGAAAATTAGGGCTTCTGTAAAAAAAATGGGAATTTTTGAAATCTGTGACCATGGCTGGAAGCTCCTAAAAAAAAAATAGAAGCTTAGAGCTTTGGATCAAAAATTTTGATTGAGCAGAAGAGTGGGATTCATCAAACCCCAGTTCAGGGTCACGTCCAGTGAATCCGGAAGTTTCAAAGGCAAAATTGAGGAGTGAAACTTTGCAGTTTTCAAATTCTGAATATATCAGTTTGATCAGCTCATCAAGGCGCATATTTCTATCCTTTCGGAAGTTTGAAATTCAAAGTTTGAATTTTTGGGGTTTCTCTGACAAACCCATATCCAGCTCCAGGTCCAGTTCTTGCAAATCAAGTGGATAGGGTTAATCCTAGAAGAAGATGGATTGGTCACCTGCATAAGTGAAGGAGTTCCTATTTCAGAGGGAGATGAGGCTAAGGCTTTACATAAGGAGATTACAAGCGATCTCGACAGGTATGACTCATCGAGGTATGTTTTGAGATTTGTTCATGATTAAGTTTATGGTATGTTTGTCTTCATGTTATTACGGTTAGTACAATCTTGATTTTAGATTTGTTGTATCACCTTAACAAAATTATGAATGCATGATAGAAGATATTCATTGGTTAGGGTGTTGACACTTATGATTGTACTAATATGATGTTGTGTGAGGTTGATGTTGTCTGCTAACAAGATACAGGTACATCACAAAAGACAAATCAGGTTCCATGACCATGAAAACATGAAGACAAAGACTCATCCACAATCTTTGTTCTACTTACGAGGTATGTATGACTTTGTTATATTATGCTTAACCTATGAGACATGCAGGTTCTAGCTCAGGATCTCTAAATCATTGAAGAGATTGTTTAGGTATGTTGTACATAACCAAGTAGGTATACTAATCCAGGTATGTTTCCCATGAATCTTACCTTGTGTTAGGATCCCTTATATAAGTATACTTGGAATGATTGGTTATGCTTATTCATAAAGTTAGTAATCAAGGGATTATGCATATTATATCTTTTATCTTGATTGATGATATGCATGAGTAAAAGAAGACTTCCCTGAAATCTTGAATACTAATGTTTATTAACTATAATCATGACTATACATTTTCAAGATTATTTAGTACTATAATGTTTTGATAGCATTTAGAATATACTAATGAGTATATGTTTGTGAGGATGACTATTGAGCATGCACAGTAGTACAGAATGAATAGAAGTTCAAAAGATATGCAGAAGATCATTCAATGCTGAGTGTGAATAATGGACAATTGACAGCTTCATGACAAAGCTTGGGCTTTACCAGAAGTAAAGTTGTTCCTAACCTTTACCTTAAGGTTGTGGATGATGAACCTATCATACCATTATTGTATGACGATGATCTCTTTCTGACAAGGAATGAGAAACAGGTCATGAAAATGGCTGCAGAAATGAAAATGAAAGATCTCGGATTAATGCACTACTTCTTAAGTCTAGAAGTATGGCAATATCCAAAAGGAATCTTTTATTTCAAGGTAAGTATGCTGTGAAGTTTCTAAAAAGGATTTGATGTGTTGGAGTATAAATCCATGGCCACTCCCATGGACTCCAACTTGAAGTTGTTAGTTAATGACTCATCGTATTTAGTGGACCTAACCCTATTTATAGACAAATCATTAGGTCATTGACGTATTTAACAAATACTAGGCCAGATATATGCTTTGTTGTAAATACCCTAAGTCAGTATCTAGTAGAACCTAGAAAGGTTCACTTAATAACTACAAAGCATGTAGTGAGGTACCTAAAAGGTACAATAGATTTTGGTCTATATTATCTTGGAGGTCATGAACTCCGTTTACATGGTTACTCAGATTCTGATTGGGTAGGAAGTGCCTCAGACAGAAAGAGTACATCAGATGGATGTTATAGTCTTGAATCTGCCATGATCTCATGGTTCAGCAAGGAACAATCTAGTGTGGCTCTCAGTACTGCTGAAGCAGAATATATATATAGCTGTCTGCTCTGCCAGCTGTGAAGCAGTGTGGCTTCAGAAGCTATTATATGGAGTGTTTGACTTAGAAATGAATCAAGATAGAAAATCTTGTATTCCACGATAAGTCAATAACACATAGAGATCTGATACTTCTATATACGAGATATGGTGCAGAGAGGAGCTATCAAGCTCGAGTATATAAGCACTGAGGATCAGATTGCTAATATCTTGACTAAACCTCTGTCTCGAGTAAAGTTTAAATACTTCCGAGACAAGCTTGGTATAGTCCAGAAGGACCCTCCTCGAAAGCGGGAGTAGCATAGTATCTGATAACAAGTCTGTCTCATCAATGATGAGGTTACCTATTTACTGCACTTAGCTACTTAGAATTATTTAGATTTAGAACTCTTATATATCTTTTATTTTAGATGTATACATGTTTTTGATGTGATGTATACATGTTTTGATGTTAGATGTATTAGTGAGAATACATGCTAGATGTATACATGTTTTGATTAGTGATGTATACATGTTTTGATGTTAGATGTATTAGTGAGAATACATGCTAGATGTATACATGTTTTTGATGTGATGTATACATGTTTTGATTAGTGATGTATACATGTTTTGATGTGATACATGCTCTTGGATATTTGTACCTGTATAGATGAGAATACAGATAAGGATTGGATCATCCTTGAACTTAAGTTCTAAAGTGAGCCGTAGACGTGAGGTCTCCGAGAATGAAGTCCTTAGTGGACAGTTGAGGGGATTGGATCATCCCTGGACTTTCAGTCCTAAAAAGAGCCGTAGACGTGAGGTCTCCGAGAATGAAGTCCTTGGTGGACTTGAGGGGATTGGATCATCCCTGGACTTTCAGTCCTAAAGAGAGCCGTAGACGTGAGGTCTCCGAGAATGAAGTCCTTGGTGGACTTGAGGGGATTGGATCATCCCTGGACTTTCAGTCCTAAAGAGAGCCGTAGACGTGAGGTCTCCGAGAATGAAGTTCTTAATGGACAGTTAAGGGGATTGGATCATCCCTGGACTTTCAGTCCTAAAGAGAGCCGTAGATGTGAGGTCTCCGAGAATGAAGTCCTTGGTGGACTTGAGGGGATTGGATCATCCCTGGACTTTCAGTCCTAAAGAGAGCCGTAGACGTGAGGTCTCCGAGAATGAAGTCCTTGGTGGACTTGAAGGGATTGGATCATCCCTGGACTTTCAGTCCTAAAAAGAGCCGTAGACGTGAGGTCTCCGAGAATGAAGTCCTTGGTGGACTTGAGGGGATTGGATCATCCCTGGACTTTCAGTCCTAAAGAGAGCCGTAGACGTGAGGTCTCCGAGAATGAAGTCCTTGGTGGACTTGAGGGGATTGGATCATCCCTGGACTTTCAGTCCTAAAGAGAGCCGTAGACGTGAGGTCTCCGAGAATGAAGTCCTTGGTGGACTTGAAGGGATTGGATCATTCCTGGACTTCAGTCCGAAAGAAGAGCCGTAGACGTATGTCTTCGAAAAAGAAGTTCTTGGTGAACATGTGAAGGGATTGGATCATTCCTGGACTTCAGTCCGAAAGAAGAGCCGTAGACGTATGTCTTCGAAAATGAAGTTCTTAGTGAACATGTGAGGGGATTGGATCATTCCCGTACTTTAGTCCTAAAGAAGAGCCGTAGACATGAGGTCTCCGATAACAGAACGATAGGACTGGATCGTCCCTGGACCTCGGTTCAAAATGTACGTGACAAATCCTAGAATTGCTCTAGGTTACATCCAGCATGAAACAGGGCTGGCTCTGTAGTTGTGATACATCCAGCATGAAACAGGGCTGGCTCTGTAGTTGTGATACATCCAGCATGAAACAGGGCTGGCTCTGTAGATGTGACACATCCAGTATGAAAAAGGACTGGCACTGTGGTTGGGATTAGATCGTCCCTAGACATGAGACTTGTCTTAAAGAGATAAGGATTGATCATCCTGGAACTTGATTTGGATTGTATCATCCATGGACCTATGTCCTAAAGAGAGCAGGATTGATCATCCTGTAATATGATCATGTGATGACGATGCTGATGATCGATGCTGATGATCGTGTGATGACGATGCTGTTGATCGTATGATGACGACGCTGATCGTGTGATGACGATGCTGATGATTGTGTGATGACGATGCTGATGATTGTATGATGACGATGCTGATCGTGTGATGACGATGCTGATGATTGTGTGATGACGATGCTGTTGATCGTATGATGACGATGCTGATCGTGTGATGACGATGCTGATGATTGTGTGATGACGATGCTGATGATTGTATGATGACGATGCTGATCGTGTGATGACGATGCTGTTGATCGTATGATGACGATGCTGATCATGTGATGACGATGCTGTTGATCGTATGATGACGATGCTGATCGTGTGATGACGATGCTGATGATTGTGTGATGACGATGCTGATGATTGTATGATGACGATGCTGATCGTGTGATGACGATGCTGATGATCGTGTGATGACGATGCTGCTGATCGTGTGATGACGATGCTGCTAATCATGATATGACGATGTTGATGATCGTGTGATGACGATGCTGCTGATCGTGTGATGACGATGCTGATGATTGTGAGATGACGATGCTGATGATCGTGTGATGACGATGTTGATGATCATGAGGATCCAGACGTTGATGTTGCTATAGTTGTTCGAGTGCTGCAGAAGATAAAGACTCAGTACTGAAGATGTTGATGTTCCAGTAACTGGTTGAGTTACTGATGATGTTAAGAAAGCTTCCAATGATTTATAGATGTATCATGTATGATGTTGATGACTCCTTGCTCGTGTAGATACTGTTATAATATCCTTCTCGTTAAGGGGGAGTGTTGAAATATTGTAACTTCAAAGAATATTATATTTGTATATTATTTATTCCGGAGATGTTTCATACCTCCGATGTGATTATACTATAAATCCGGAGATGTTTATTCCTCCAAGTTGGTTGTGGTAACTAGGGTTATTAGACCCACCATGTGGGGGTCGGCCCAGTCAGTTATAATGGGGTATTTAACCTAATGGTTAAATACGAGCCTACATGTACTTGTGTAAAATACATATCAGAGTAGTGTATAAATAGAGGAGGTGTGTTCCTCATTTGACACACTCACACACTTGAGGATAGCGCACTTGTGGAGGAGAGGTCTGCTATTGTGGAGGAGGAGATCATGTCTCAGGGTTTCATCTTTGTATATTGCTAGTCATCTATATTGAGGAAGCTTTGCTGGTTTTTCTACCCCATGAGGGTTTCCCAGGATAAATCTCCGTCTCTTGTGTTTATGCTGTGCTTGTTGTTTCTTCAGTGATCCTGTATATGCTATTATTGTGAAATGGAATGTAATGCTGCTATTTTCTGTCTTAGCATATTGAATTTTAACACCCATGAGAGAGCAAAACTGATAGGTGAATAATAGCTTAGGGAGCAATTTCATGGCCCTTTTCTTGCCCAAGAAGCCAAACACGAAAATCTAGGAAGGGTGGCTTTCCCATACTCGAATTTGGACAGCCATACCTCCCATTCCCCAAGGCATTAACTACCTCAACCAACTCTTGGGAGAAATCAATGATTGGGTACAAAATTCAACATGGGTAGTTGAGGGTTTGATGGGTTCTCTCATTGACACTTGGATTGACTTGATTGGCTCAAGAGTTTGAATATTTCCCTCCCAATTTCCTTGTAACATCATGCCCCCATCTCTTATTGCATTGCATAGCTGGTTGTGGGCTTTTATATTAAAATGCATATTTACAATTCCCATGGTTCACTAGCACATGGGTAGCATAATTTCAAATACTTGCCTCTTCTATATCGAGCGTTCACTAGCGGGGCCTTGGCCTTGAGCTCCATGCTAGGAATCATACATAATATGCATACATTATTTACATTATAGCCCAAAATATTATAAGGGTCAGAATGGGGGACATTACAAAAGTTCAAAGCTCATCATATTTGCTAAAAAAATTAACATGGTATCATATCTTAGGGCATGAAGGATATAATATTTTTCAAGCAAACTTTATCCTACGTAGATCCTAAGGAGTTGAGCACAATAATTGAGATCCATGGCATCGATCTCTGTTCGACCAGAACACTGTCTTGAGGGCACTTTGAATTTCATCACTTGGAAAGTGAGGGTGTTGAACATATTGGAGGAACATGAATTGGATGGATATGTATCCGTTGTGGTGGAGGAGCCTACATCTAATGTAGGGCACATCAACTTCAAAAATAACCAAGCTAAATCCAAATGGATCATCTATGATTCAGTAAAGGACAATTTGATGTCTGTGATCACTCTGTTGAATACCACAAAGGAGTGTTTTGATACATTGACAAACCTATATGAGAAGAAGGCCCCAAGTCAAAAGAGGGAATTGAATAATAATCTTCGAAACCTAAAAATGGATAAGGATGAGATAGTGGCCTCCTTCTTCACCAAGATGTCTCAGGTAAGAGATCAACTTGCTAGTATTGGAGTAGTGGTGGATGAAGATGATCTTCTCCAAACCGCTATTGATGGTCTCTCATCCACATGGGAGACGTTCTTGGCTGTGGTAAATGACCGAGAGGTACAACCTAGCTTTGAAAGGTTGTGGCATGACTGCCTCCAAGAGAAGGGGTGAAATATGCAACAGTGATTGGAGTTAGAGAGGGAGGTCTCTACAAAGTACCCGTGAAGTAAATTCAATATATGGTTCACTACACTATCAATCCATGCGATCTATGGCATAGGAGGCTTGGTCAGCTCCACTACAAAGAACTACCAGGATTACATTGAATGGTGAAAGGTATGCTTGTATTTGATTTTGAGCATGATAGTGTATGTAGGGGTTGTGCACTTAGGAAGAATGTTAAAAAGAGTTTCTCTAGTAGTACTACTATATATAAAGGGATTTTAAATTTAATACATTCTAATGCATGTGGTACCATGTCATCCTCTTCCTTGAGTGGCTATTTATATTATGTATTGTTTATAGATGAATTCTCTAGAAAGTCATGGATTTATTTCCTAAAGGATAAAATCAAAACCTTTAGAAAGTTTTAGGAATTCAAATCCCTAGTTGAGAATCAGACAGGAAAGCACATCCATGCTTTGATATCTAAAAATGGAGGTGGATTTGAATCACATGCGTTTAATGAGTTCTATAGTGATGCATGAATTTGTAGATAGTTAATTGTACCCTACAACCCTTAGCAAAATGGGGTTTCCGAAAGGAAGAATAGAACCATATGCGAGGATGAAAAAGCCATGATGCATGATCAAGACCTGTCTACCTCATTATAGCGAGAGGCCACCAGTACATCAGTATATATTCATAATATAAGTCCTCATGCCATTCTAGATGATAAGACACCTGAAGAAGTGTTCACTGGTGAAAAACCATATATTTCACACCTGAGGATCTTTGGGATTCTTGTATACATTCATGTGTTAAAAGAAAAGAGGACAAATATGGAGCCAACATGAAAGAAAGGAACGTTTGTTGGTTATATAAAATCATCCAAATCCTATAGAATATACGTGCTAGGTGAAATTACACATTGAGGTTAGCCAAGATGTGACCTTCCTTGAAGAGGCAACATTCAAGAGATCAAAAGACCTTCAGTATGATACAGACATAGAGGAGCATGAGACTCCTATCATGGAGGACCCAAATAATATTTCTCCCCATTCAAATGTTTAGAGGGAGAATCCAACAGAGTTATCAGATTCGCTAGCTCATGATGAACCAATAAAATTGATTGATGAACTTCCTACCAAGAGGAGGTCTGCATGGTGCCGAGATATACTACAAGATGCAGAGAGGCATGGAGCACCATGAGGCTCTTCTAGAGAGAGAAAGCTACCTGAAAAATATTCAGGGTATGTTGCTCAGGTGAGTCACATCAGTGATTCAGATCCTTCCACCTATGAAGAAGATGCAATGCATCAAGTATGGAAAGATGCAATGGTAGAGGAATATAAGTCTATTATGAAGAATGATGTTTGGGAAGTTGTTCCTAAACCTGAAAGGAAGTCCATAGTTACTTCCAGATGGCTTTATAAGATCAAGCATGCTGTTGTTGGAAATATTGAAAAGTATAAGCTCGATTTGTTGCTCAAGGTTCTCTCAAAAAGAAGGCATAGACTATGAGGAGACATTCGCTCTTGTGGCCAAGTACACCACTATTCGAGTTGTGATCTCACTTGCATCTGTTCTAGGATGGAAGCTTCACCAGATGGATGTGAAGATAGCCTTCCTCAATAGTGAGGTTGAGGAAGAGGTTTATATTCAGCAGCTTGAGGGGTTTGTGGTTCATGGGAAGGAGTCCCATGTGTGCAAATTGAAGAAATCCTTGTATGGGATTAAGCAAGCTCTCAGAGCATGGTATTCGAGAATTGAAAACTATCTTTGGAGAATGGGATTCTCAAAGATTGAAGTTGATCCAAATTTGTACTTCAAAGTAATGAAGAACCAACCATTGATCTGATGCAGGAGCATCGAGGCCTATTGCAAATCAGTCGAAATTTTTCGACATAAGGGAGCCAACCAGAGAGAGAGCCAACGACCGTTGGTGCGTGAAGCAGGTTGACTTGTTGAAGTCAATAAGTCGAGCAGAGAACTTTCGAAGCAGTCGACAGGAGTGCAAAGATCGAGAGTCGACATGTTCGTGTCGACAGAAAACAAGTTTCTGTAGGGTCGCAGTAAGGCCAACATGTTGTTGGAACACGACATCGAAAGATTGGGCATGAGCCAAGCAAGGAGGAAGGGGTAGACTGGAGAAGCCTTGGGTTGCGAAGCAAGCCGACAGGTGAGTCGAAGCTGACAGAGGACAGTATGGTCGACATAACGGATTACTGTAGCTTGTCAGAAGGATGCGTAGAAGTCAAGGAGAGTACTTGGCAATAGTTTGTGGTTGCTAAGGAATTTAATGGCAGTTATTGCAGGTGGGTGAAGACATGACAGATGTCATCACAGGAAGAGGCTGTGCAGCACGGTTGGGGAACTGACAGTTGCAGTTCTGCAGGATCATGGAAAGATCGGCTGACAGAGGAAGCGTGTCTTGGGGATCGCAGTGGTCTAGGAAACAGCAGCAGCAGAGTAGAAGACCAAGGAGTTTGGGTCAGTTGAGAGACTTGGCATTTTGGAGAGTCAAGCAGAACGAGCAGAGCTCAAGAGAAGTCTGGTAGATTGGATAGGAAAGTCACACATCTACAGAGCCGAGAAGATCGAGCCATAGCTCAGAGTTCCGCAACGAACCTGGAGAGGGTGAGGTCGATACACTGATAGAGCACACAGTTACTTCTATGTTGTAATGGCTAAGGCCAACAATTAGTTAGTTACTTCATTTCTTTGCAGTTTGCATTGTAACCGATTCGGAGAAGTAATATAAGCCAGCTTCTGGCATGTTGTTTGCATCTTGTCTATGTGAACGTGTGTGTGATGTGATTTGTTAAGAAAGAACCTTCTTGTCAAGGACGCCTTGCTTCAGTTGGTATCAGAGCTATAGTATCCTAAGAGCCGAAGGATAACTATATCAGAGCGGGAAGAAAATACTGCGTGCAAAAGAACGTCAGTGGTATTAAACCTACAAGTGCGTTGAACAACTCCAGCTGAGGTTGGGTAGAGTTGTGCATGACTTGTTGAAGTCCGGTTGCGATTGGACGAGTGGGAGTTTCAGCCGAGGTTGAAAATGGCTCACAGAGGCATTAATGTCTGAGGACGAAGAGTGTGTGGCACAACAGTCACAATTGATTGTGAAATGTCCGACGAGTGCATCTGAACAATGAGAAATTTGACAAATAAAGTCACAGTGATCAAAGAAATCCAAAGGCGTGGTTGTATTCTTGATGCGCTAGACCACAGCGATGAGGAAGTCGAAGAAGTGAAAGCTTGGGAAGCCGCAGGAGATGAACCAGAAGAAAAAATCATCAAATTTCTGACGCATATGAGAGGTCGGGAAAAGATAGATGTTCATACCTACTCGGGAAATCTAGATCCATAAGACTTGATCGACTGGTTCAGAGAAATGGAGAAATACTTCGACATAGAGTAGATCGAGGATCCTAAACAGGTTAAGACTGCATGTCTGAGGTTGAAGGGTCATGCCTCATTATGGTGGGACAATGTACAGGCTGACAGAGTCAAGAAGGGCAAGGAGAAAATCAATTCTTGGGACAGGATGGTCGCCAAGTTGAAAGGAAAGTTCTTGCCGAACGACTATGTGATTTCCTTGTTCGGGAAGTTACAGAACTTTCGACAAAACGAGATGATCGTGAAGGAGTACACGGAAGAGTTCTATAGATTGTCGATAAGGTCGGGCCAGGCTGACGAAGGAGAAGAAGTTGTCACTAGATATGTGAACGACTTGAAATATGCCATTCAGGATGAATTGAGCATGTCAAGATTCAGAGCAGTGGGTGAATCCTACCAGTTATATCTGAAGGTAGAAGAGAAACTGTCGAGGAAATCCGCAGCGACCAGAGGTAGGACGACTGGTCAGGGTGTGAGGACTATTTCTGCGAAAGGCCAAAGTAGCGGCTATAGGAAGGAATCTGTCGAATCAATCGATAGGAGTTGTTGAATAGAGGGTTGATTAGAGAGAGTCTGAGTCTGTGCGCGGTACCAACAGAATTAGCGCCCAAGAAAGGTGGAGAATGGAGGATGTGTAGAGACTCCAGAGCTATTAACAAGATCACGATCAAGTATCAGTTTCCATTGTCGAGAAAGGATGACTTGATGGATTATTTGAGTGGAGCGAAGTACTTCACAAAGATAGACCTGAAAAGTGGATATCACCATATTCGGGTTAGAGAAGGAGATGAATGGAAGACAACATTCAAGACAAGGGAAGGGCTGTATGAGTGGTTAGTCATGCCATTCAGATTGACTAATGCACCCAATACATTCATGAGGTTAATGAATGAAGTACTAAAACCATTCTTGGGAAAGTTTGTCATAGTCTACCTAGACGGCATTCTGATTTTCAGTCGAACCAAGACAGAACACTTGGGGCACATTCGACAGGTATTGCAGAAGTTGCAGGAAGAGAAGCTGATGGTGAACCTACAAAAGTGTTTCTTCATGAAGGAGGAACTGGTATACTTGGGATTCGTAATCTCGAGTAAAGGGTTGGTGATGGACCCAGAGAAGGTGAAGGCAATATTGGATTGGCCGGAACCGACAAGCGCGACTGGAGTAATGAGTTTCCATGGACTTACCACTTTCTACAGGAAGTTCATCAGGGGATTCAGTCGGATTTGCACACCATTGACAGAGTGCATGTGCAAAGGGGAGTTCAAGTGGACGGAAGTAGCCCAGCGAGCTTTCGACAAGTTGAATGAAAACGTCACTGAGAGTCCAATGTTAGTGCTCCCATATTTTGACAAAGTTTTCCAGGTCGATTGCGACGCAAGTGGAATAGCAATTGGAGCAGTGTTGAGCTAGGAGGGCCGACCAATTGCATTCTTCAGTGAGAAGTTGGATGACACAAAGCGGAAATATTCGGTCTATGACCAGGAATTCTATGCTATTGTCCAAGCATTGAAGAAGTGGAGGCATTATTTGTTGCGAAAGGAATTTGTGTTGTACACAGATCACCAAGCGCTGAGGTATTTGAATACTCAGTCGAAGTTAAATCGGTGGCACATGAAATGGGTCGAGTTCCTACAGGGATATACATTCATGTTGTGACATAGGTTGGGCAAGTCGAACAAGGTTGCCGACGCGCTAAGTAGAACAGTTGCACTGCTGAACACGATGATAGTTCAAGCAACAGGAATAGAGTCGGTGAAGACAGAGTATGCTACCAAAGAGGATTTTGCAAAAGCATGGGAAGCTTGTCGTGAACTATGGAGTGTCGACAGGACTCCATACTTGGATTATTTTATCCAAGAGGGATACCTATTCAAGGTACGACAGTTGTGTATTCCCAGAGGATCAATTAGAGAGAACCTAATCCGAGAGCTGCATAGCGGTGGATTAGTAGGTCATTTTGGCATCGATAAGACTAAGAAATTAGTCGAAGAAAAGTATTTTCGGCTAGGGATGGCGACAGATGTCGAAAAGTGGGTTCGACAATGTAGAATTTTTCAGTTGGAAAAAGGAAGAAGTCAGAATATGGGGTTGTATACACCGTTGCCGGTACCAAACACCCCATGGGAGCACCTGAGCATGGATTTTGTGTTAGGATTGTCGAAGACGCAATAGGGAAGCGACTCAATATTTGTTGTAGTCGATAGGTTTTCAAAAATGGCACATTTTATTCTGTGTCGGAAAACAAGTGATGCCACAGGCATTGCTGTACTATTCTTCAAGGAAGTAGTCAGATTGCATGGGTTGCCAAAGAGTATCACATCAGACATAGATACCAAGTTTATGGGGCATTTATGGAGAACCCTATGGAATAAACTGGACACAAGGTTGCAGTTTAAATCGACATCATCCGAAAACAAACGGACAGACTGAGGTGGTGAAAAGAAGTTTGGGAAACCTTCTGAGATGTTTGACGGCCGACAGACCCAAGCAGTGGGAGAACATGTTGGCGCAAGTAGAGTTTGCATAGAACAATTATGTGAATCGCTCGACAGGTTTGAGCCCATTCCAGATTGTTCAAGGAAGAAGCCCACATGGAGTGGTGGATTTGGTCGAGTTACCGACTGAAACCAGGAAAAGTGCGGATGTAGAATCATTTGCAGAGCACATGAAATAAGTTCATGAAGATGTGCGAAAGCGCATAGAAAAGAGCAATGCGGCATATAAGTTGAGAGCTGACAGGAATAAGAGACTACAGTCGTTCAGTGAAGGAGACTTATTCTATGCTCATTTGTGGAAGGAGAGATTTCCGACAGGAACCTATAACAAGCTGAAGCTGAAGAAGATTGGACCATGTAAGATTCTGAAGAAAATTTCGGACAACGCTTATGTGTTGGAGCTGCCAAATGAATTGAGCATTTCACCAACGTTCAATGTCTCAAATCTTTACAAGTTCAAGGAAGGTTCAATCAGTGGAAGCATAGAAATGTCGAACATAGACTGGACAGTGTAGATTCCAAACCGATAGAAGGAAGAGATCACAGAAGTAATAGAGGAACGCGAAGTCGGGCATATGCGCAGTTCGCGAAAGAAAGAATACTTGGTGCGATGGAAAGATGATGCGTTGTAGGAGGCGACATGGATTTTCGAAGAAGAGTTCAGGAGACTGACGGAGCAGTCGAGTTCTTTTTCACCTGGGGATTCCGATGCAGGAGCATTGAGGCCTATGAAAATTAGTCGAAATTGATCAACATAAGGGAGCTGACTAGAGGGAGAGCCAACAACCGCTGGTGCATGAAGCATATTGACTTGTCGAAGTCAATAAGTCGAGCAGAGAACTATCGAAGCAGTCGACAGGAGTGCGAAGGTCGAGAGTCGACATGTTTGTGTCAACAGACGACAAGTTGCCGTAGGGTTGCAGTAAGGTCGACATGTTGTCGGAATGCGACATTGACAGATTGGGCATGAGCCAAGCGAGGAGGAAGGGGTGGACTGGAGAAGCCTTAGGTTGCGAAGGAAGCCGATCGGTGAGTCGAAGCTGACAAAGGATGGTATGGTCGACATCACAGATTACTGTAGCTTGTCAGAAGGATGCGTAGAAGTCATGGACAGTACTTGGAAACAGTTCAGGGTTCCTAAGGAAGTTAATGGCAGTTATTGCAAGTGGGTGAAGACTTGACAGATGTCATCACAGGTAGAGGCTATGCAGCATGATTGGGGAACGGATAGTTGCAGGTCTACAGGATCAGGGAAGGGTTGGCTGATAGAGGAAGCATGTCTTAGGGATCGCAGTGGTCTCGGGAATAGCAGCAGCAGAGTAGAAGACCAGGGAGTTCGGGTGAGTTGAGAGACTTGGCATTTTGGAGAGTCAAGCAGAGCGAGCAGAGTTCAAGAGAAGTCTGGTAGATTGGATAGGAAAGTCACACATCTACAAAGCCGAGAAGATCGAGCCATAGCTCAGAGTTCCACAGCAAACCTGGAGAGGGTGAGGTCGACACACTAAGAGAGCACATAGTTACTTCTATGTTGTAACGGTTAAGGCCGAGAATTAGTTAGTTACTTCATTTCTTTGCAGTTTGCATTGTAACCGATTCGAAGAAGTCATATAAGCAGCTTCTGGCATGTTGTTTGCATCTTGTCTATGTGAACGTGTGTGTGGTGTGATTTGTTAAGCAAGAACCTTCTTGTCGAGGGTGCCTTGCATCAATATTGGTTCTATATGTTGATGATTTGTACCTTACCAGAGAGGAACAACTAATTTCTTGGTGCAAGAGGGAGCTCACTTCTAATTTCGAGATGAAAGACTTAGGTCTTATGCACTACTTTCTTGGCCTTGAGATTTGGAAAAGAAAATATGAGATACTTCTTTCTCAAGGGAAGTACACTGTTGATATTGTGTGCAGGTTTGGCATGATGGATTGCAAATCCATGAGTACTCCGATGGTTTCCAATTTGAGGAAACTACATGAGTCAGATTTTGGATTGGATCCAGTGGACCCCACTTTGTGTTGACCACTTATTGGTTCGTTGATGTACTTGATACACTCAAGACCATATATATGTTATGTTGTGAGTATTCTGAGTTAGTCTATGTCTAATCTGAGACATAGACATTGGATTGTTGCTAAGCATGTGCTTAGGTACCTTCGATGTACGCTTGCTTATGGACTCAGATATGCCTCCAGTGGAGGGTTGTTGTTACTTGGTTATATTGACTTTGATTGGGGTGGTAGCATTGTGGAACGAAAGAGTACATTTGACTATTTTTTTATCTTGGGTTTTGTTATGATCTCTTGGTCCAACAGGAAACAGGGCTCTGTAGCCCGGAGTACTACAGAAGCAAAGTATATTGCTGCTAGTACTTCCTACCAAGAAGCAGTGTGGCTTAGGAATCTACTTGCTAGGTTGTTCGGTGAGAAGCTTGAGTCTATAGTCATTCGGTGTGACAATCAAAGTTGCATCAATATTTCCGAAAACCCTGTGTTTCATGATAAGTTGAAGCATATTGAAATGAAGTATCACTTCATTAGAGACATGGTCCAGAAAGGTACAATGAAACTTAAGTACATTGCTATTGATGAGAAGATTGGAGATGTGTTAACAAAGCCTCTGTCAGTGACGAAGTTTAGGTACTTATGAGACAATCTTGGTATCGCAGAGAATGCCTCCCTTGCTGAGAGGGAGTGTTAAATGTACAGAATCACGAGTCATTCTCCAATCCAATCTCTTGCAACCAGGATTGGGCCTCATGTGTTGAGGTAGGGAGCCTGGGTTGGAATTAGGAACTTGGATTAGATTCTTGAGTCAGACTCAAGAATGACTAAACCTTCAGTTGTAAAAGGTTATTACTCATGGGTTGAGGTGAATGCTTTGATGTATTCAAGAGACGATGTTGTAAAGTCTTGTTGGACAAGGCTCAAGACGTGTGTGTCAAGTCAGATTCTCATGTGGACCTTCAGTTATAGTAGGTACCCATGGGGTGGGGTGGACCTCTAGTTATAGAGGTAGATGATTTGCATGTTGAAGCATTAATGTTGTGTGATATATTACTAACTGTGGTCACCGATTGCTATTAAGTCTCCTTTAGAGACTAACCACCTCTAGAGTGAATTACTTTAGCATATGCTGATTTGGTCCGAGATTAATATAATATGATTGCAACTTCTGGAAAATATTCTAAGTATAATATGATATGATAGATAATTAAAGTTAACACATATTCACCATGCGGATAAGACAAAAGATAAAGATCAGATGTGATAAGATATGGGAGAATTTGGATTGTTCATGAGATGACTAAAGTGAACTCAAATTGTTAAGCTTCAGTTAAAGCCACAATGTATGCCTCAATTAATTAAATAAATCACAATGGTCACTACAAGTAAATCAATCAACATGATTTCAGTTAAAGAGAGTTAACTAAGTGATAACAAAGAAGATCTAGTTAAATAAGTGTTATTGCATGACGACACTTATGTTAAACGAAAAGACATCACTTATGTTAAAGAGAGTTAACTAAGTGATAACAAAGAATATATAGTTAAATAAATGTTATTGCACAAAGACAATTATGTTAAACTAAAAAATGAAACTTGAGTTGCGATACTTGCATGATGACACTTAAGTTAGCCACCTAACTAAGTGGTAAAGATTTCAGTTAAGGGGCAAGTTCATCCTAAGGATTAGTTCAGTGAGTTAATGCACTACATGAGAAGTGGGCATACTTCTTCATGCAAGATTGATACATCCAGGTGGAGGGCGAGTTCATCATGAATTCAAAAGATAAAAATAGAAGTCGATGCATGTGAGGAATATATATTAAATATGTTATACAAGATTGATAAATTTAAGGTGTAGCGAATTCTATTTTCCCTTGAAGGCAAGGAGCTTCTCTTTGTGTAGGATATTATTCTTGCTTGTTATTAATGTGTTGGGAACATGGCAAGTTGATACTGTTGATCTCTATTCTCTATTGCTCAGTATTCTCTCTTATCTAGCACCTGGGGTGCCGAAAGCAATCTTCTATTTTGTAACAGACATTCTCTACTATCTATCATAATTATACTCTAAAGATTTGTTGGGATTTTTCATCCTCATTGTTTTGAGGGATTTCCCCAAGGTACATCTTGTGTTATGGTTGAATGGTTCATTGATTCAAGTATTCATTATTTCTGCACTTAAAGTTTTAAAGTTCAAATCTCATCATGTTTGCTCAAAAATTTAACAATTATTACCTTCCACAACTTGGCAGCATCACCTCGACCACTCCCCCAATGGCACGAGGGTTTTAATCCTCCATTCTAATCAAATTTAGTAATGAATATTTGTATTCAACCATCCAAGCCTTAATCCACAATGGGACTTCCTTCGATAGCCTACCTCTTGCTTCCTTCTTGAGATCTTGTTCAGTTTTGGATATAGACTGGTTGTTTTATGCTACAAATTATACAATATACCTTGTCAAAGAATATTCTACCTAGAAATAAACAACCCTAGTTAATGTGATATCTAGGCAATTCAATGCTACTACATCTCCTCAAGTCCACTGCATAGTTATCCACTATCAATTTCTATGTTTTGGATCTTTTGCAAGCCTTTTTAACCATTTGAATAGTTTTACAAGGAACTCAACCCATAGAAATTCTTATTAATCTAGTACTAGTCCTGCATAAAAAATGTATTCTCTAAGCTTCAGTGGATCCCACCCTCGCAATTCAACTTCCTGTGATACAAATTCATCAAACCTCTTTTCCCACCAATCTTGAATGATGCTCTCCAGTATAAGTGTATCCATATAGTTAACAGTGTCCCATTAGACACCAGATACAGGAAATGAAACCATTTGTTGGGGAAAAATTCAGTAAGACTAGGGTTCTTGTGTAGATGCTAACAAAGGGGCCTACTGTAGTCTAGAGTGTCGGCATATTCAACCCCCCCGAAAGAGAAGGTCTCACCTAAAGCACTTCTTAGAATTGTTAATTATAAAGAGGGTTAACCGAAAAGATAACATGAAATACAACTTATTTATTTACCATTATGTGGCATGTATTCATCATATATCCATACACATTCATAATGGAGTTACATAACTGGTATAAAGCAAAGAATATGAGGCAACGAAAAACATTCATAGCATATAACATACACACAAAAATTTTAGAAGGCCAAATAATATTCAATTATATTATTCCACGGATCTTGATCAGTACAATCCATACATTCGGATCTACAACCTTAACCTTCAGTCTATGGAAGGACCCATCACAGATCTGAATACATGGAAAGAACCAAAATCACATGACCCCATTTACAAAACCCAAAGTAATGATCGAATTAGGTAATATATTTGGCTTGTTGCTTGGTCGATGCTTTCATTGCTTGATCTTCGACCTCTTTGATCTTCCCTTTGTTATTCCTTGATGTTTTCATGTCATGTGCTTTGATGGTCGTTGGAGCATGCTTGATATGGTTGTGCTTTGATGAATTCTCTTTCTCTCCTAGGGTTGGGGTAATGTTCCTTGTCCTTTTTTCCATGTTGCATAAGAGGGGCTCACTAAAAATTTGTATCTTCTCTCTTCTTGGCTCATGATCTAGTCACCGCATGTAAATCTTTTGAGTTAAGAGATTTATTATTTGGAACACTCTACACAAGGTTAACATTCTTTATATTCATTATTTTGTATTATGGGACATACTTCTAGGGAATGGTCCCCCATTCCATACTTAGTGCAAATTTTCAAATCTTTCATATCATTTAATGGGAATCCAAGACTTTGATGGTCCTCCTTGTAACATATAAAACACTACTTCTTTTCATATCTTCCTTGACCACCTTTACCTCCATATCAACCTCGACCACCATAACCACCTCTTCCTCTTCCTTGATAGAAACAACCCTACTAATTATGATCTAATGTTTATGTATGGTATATTGTCTAATAATTAGGTTTGTTTTTCCCAATGAGCTGACGGTTTGTTGTACTATGGATGGCTTCTTCATAGATGGAACACCACTTGGGTTTAACATTCTTTAAATTGTGTGGCTGGTCTCATGTAGAATGGTTTGATAAACTTTCACGAATTTTGCAAAAATAATTGGTGTGCACCACTTTGACATCTTGATGTCTTTTAGTTGACTCTCTATATTTACCTTCATCTTTGGTATGTCCTTCATTTATGTTTTTTCTACACCATAATTCAATTCGTTTCATTGTGAGTTCATGAATATATATTTGCATTATTTCTAGTTTATCTCATTGTCATCCATCCATCATTATAGTTGCAGCATTGTCATCCAACTCAATTTATTGAGCCTTCCCAAGAGCTTCCTCATAAGACTTAATCTCATTCATTTGCAAGGGTGATCTAATCATTTGTAACAATCCAACAACAAACCATTATGTAAAGAGATCAATTTCAATGGTATAAGGTATTTCATTGAGCAAATCATTGAAATTTTTATCATAGCCTCTAACTCATTTTCCTAGCATTTTTTTTTCTTTAATTTATGTGCTACCAAATGTTTGACATATTGTGTTTTAAAGTATGCTAAAAATGCTTGCTTAATGTCACTTTTGCTTTTAGTATGGTTTTCTATGAAATTCATGAACTAGGTAAAGATGCTTTTCTCATTGCCCCTACAAATTGTGTCATCTATCTTGTTTCATTAGTTACATCCATAGCATCCCATATCTTTTCACATACAAACCAATGTCTTTTAGGGTCTCCACCCCCCTCATAGAGAGGGAGGTTTCCAACATTGTTATATATGTTGGGTATACCGTGTCGGTTGAGTATACTTATAAAACTTGTGACCAATACTTTCTAATTGGGGACATCATTACTTTCGACAACTACTTCATTCTATTTAGTTTCTTTTATTTGGAAGTGCTAATATTTATATTCTAGAAAACTGTTTGTTCTTGGTTGTGACTCGTTGATACACCTCTCACTTAGTAACATTTAATTTCCTTTAGATGTTAAATTCTTCGGGGGTATTTCCGTGAGATCCTCAAATTGCACAAGTAATTTATTTTGATTGTGCTCTAGTGTAATGATTATCATGTTTCCTTCTCTCTGTGACATTTAAATACAGATAATTTCAATAACTTATGCATTTCCATCTAATCAACTCCATACTGATGAGATACCGGGTTGGACATGTAAGTGATGCTTCTGGATTTCATTAATAATGAGACTTTGTCGCGTTGTGTTTTCTATAAGGAGTATCATAGGTCTCTTATCATCGACTTCCATTTTGTCTTCATTATTTGAGATGTGTAAGGATTCTAAGCTCGCTTCTACTATCTATATGTCTATGTCCAAGATAAGATCCATCACGACTACTTCCTCTTCCACATTTGGTAAATCAGCTCTTGAATCAGACAAGGTTAGCTATCCATCAACATTGCTCCTCTTGATTAGAAGATTGTGGAACCTTCGTAGCAGGGTAATTTTTAAGGGCGAAATTTCGTCAATTGGCTATTTTTCTGGCTTTTTTTCAAAAAATAAATTCGCTATTTGGTCGTTTTTATTTTCTAATATCGCCTATATTTTCATAAAATTTGTTTTTTTATCATAATATTCGCCAAAATTTACATATTTCAGGAGAAAATTGTATGTTTCATATTTAATATTCACCTGCCTATCTATATACATGATTTTTTCAATCCAAAATAATCGCCTAGGACACTATACTTAAGTATAATATTGGAATCCTTAAAAAATACCCTGCTTCGTAGTTACATCCTCTTCTGCACTTGATCGATTTTCATAATGAACCTTAGGAAGGGTTGGTATACAATTAACCCATCAATCCATTTCTTCCTTTTCTATTCTTAGTCAACATGGTTCAATGACAACCATTAGTTCTACTATCCTTCTTTATATTTTTCTCTTCCTAATTTTAGTAATTTGACTGAAGGTTTGTATCCTTCCATTATTATTTTTGTTCTTCTCTTTGATTCCTCGTCGAGTGTATACTCTCTTTCAATCGACTCTTGTGTTCATACTCTTGTAGGCATCCTTACTTTATTTGGTCTCCTTCTTTTAATGTGAGTTGACTAAGGATTTTCTTATTCAAGGAATCTCACAAATGTTTTACCCCCCTATCACTAACCCCAATTTTACTCTTGGTAGAAAATGGTGGCCATGGTAGTCATGTTTATTTCCTCAAAACACATTTCCATTCCTCTTGTTGTTTCTTTTATTCGATCATGAGAGGAGTGAGTATAGGAGGTCATGCTTCTACAATGTGTCTAACACCCTTGTCGATAAGAAGTTTATGCAACAATGTCAATAAAATGCAAAGGAAATTTTTGTGAAAGTGGACATCAAATTTCCTCTTTACATCGTCCATGGATGTACATTCCTCAATGTCTTCCTCCTTGCATAAATTTTTTTACAATATTTTCTACCCACTTGTACAAGTTCATTCAACCTCCATTAACTAAATTTGACAACAACTTATTTTCCTTATCACTATCGTTCATGTGATATTCTTTAAATATATTTATTTATCTATGCTAGGATTGGTTCCAAGAATCGTTTGTGGGTTTTAGTATAGTTAATTTCTCCTACATAGTTTTTCAGATAATTTTCTAATTTCATGTGCCACCACTAACGAATCTCCTCCTCACTCAGCATCTATGCATGCATGCACTATCTTATACTCCCATATCATGTACTACTAGCAACAAAATAAATGTTGTAATCTATGGTATTAATGATAGGAAATGACCAGTAGAGTAGTTAACCAAGAATATTACACAACAAAGTAATATACAAGCAAGCATACATAGAAGGAGATCATAGAAAAAGTAGTAGCGGGACCAACAAGTAATATTTGTTATATGATCAATAAACTAACTTATTTACATCACATATTCATGTCTGTACATATGATTACATAAGAGAATGTAGTTATAATTTCCTTAACTACCTTGGTTGGTTGACCTGACCAAGTGGTCAACTAATACACTACCTAGTTGAATATGCTTCCTATTTGACTATTCCTTTCCTTGGTTGATTCTTATCCTAGTAGACTAAGCTCCTCCAACAAATCCCTCATCTTCCCCAAAATATTCAGATTGAGGGAAACCCAACCACCAACCACAATAGTCATAGGTGATCCAACATTCAGTTGAACTTCACCTTAGTTAAACTAGAACTGGACCTCATGGTGAATTTCACCTTGAAACAATATGTTTGATTCTCTCTCTCTCTCTCTGTGTGTGTGTGTATATATATATATATATATATATATCCCAATGGGTTAGCTCAACTAGTTTTCACCAATGTTACTAGACATTAGGCTAGTTCCATGCTAATAGGTGCCTAGTTTAAATCCTCTTGGGTGGGGTGCGCTAGTGTACATTGATGGTTTTAATAGGGATCCCATCCAAAATTGTAGGGAAACATCACTTATGTTTCCCTTAATGTATGTGTGTGTGTACAAACACACACACACATTCTTGTACATCCTGAGTGGTCCTAATGGGTAAGAACATGGGTTTTCTCCTTCAAGGTAACATGTTTAATTTGAGACAGGGGTCGGATATGTACATGTGAGCAAGTTGATGGTTGTGGATATTTGTACAACATTGTCTAGGTACCAACACTCTCACTCGCACTTTCAAGCTAGAGAGGGATGAATTATATTTTCTAAGTGAACCTCAATGCCCCAAATATATGGACATATACTTAGAGAATATATATATCTATATAAGGAAATAATATCACCCTACTCTCACACAGAATTGAAGACTGAGTTGTTGGAATTAGGCCAAACCTCTTGGAGATCTCTCCCTTCTTCTATTGGATTTTCTAGATGGAAGGTAAATTGATTTCCAACCGCATAGGTGCTATACCAATCAAGCTACACATTGGGATTATATACATCCTCCATACAACTTGAGTGGGCCTAAGATTAAGAACATGTGTTTCCTCTTAGGAGTTCACATGTTCAAATCCGGAGGGTGGTAGGGTATGTACACCTTCGTAAACACTAGTTGTCAAATCGTTGCATGGAGGGGGTCCCTTCTCCCACAAACAAGGGGATCTTATACACAAATTTGGTGTTTGTCTTGGTCATGAGTCGTGACCTTAAAATTAGATTATTATTATTATTTACACACTAATGTATATTCACCTTAATTTGAAAATTTTTAAGTAATGAAAAATCGATATCTTTATTTATTTTTAATCCTTCTTTTTCATCTAAAAAAAACTTAACTTGTTATTTCTTTTGAAATCAAAATTACATCTTCATTTTCATATCTATAGCCAAAAAAGCTAAAAACACCACTGAAATATATGTCCTTACAATACTCCATCCGATACCATCTGAGTAACAATGCATATGGATTGAGACCGGACTAACAAAGAGGGAGAACAAGGTCCAAAAACACAAAGCGGACTCGACCCAGAAAAAAAAAAAAAAAGGCTACATGGAGACATCATAATAACAAACTATCTTTTAGAAGACAAAATATGAACCAGAATCTAAAATACTATCATCATAGAGCTCCTCAAAGAAAATTTGACCATCCATATACCCCAATTCCTTCCTGCAGAAAAAATCAACTTCCTTTTTGAAGGAACGATAAATCTGCCTAATGGATATATTTGCAAAAGATCTGGAGAGATAAAGAACCTTAATCATCCACGAATTCAAAACCAAATTCCGAATAGTAGTAGAACCATTTAACCAATCAACAACAACTTTGGAATCACTAAAGATCTGAATATCCATAACACCTTTGGTTTTTGCGAACTATAGTAGACCCCACAAAGAAATAAGTTCAACAAGCATGTTTGAACCAATCCCGAATTTCATCCACATTCAAATAACATGTTGGTCTTTTATTTTGAGAAGCATTCCAACACCACACAGTCCATTAGAACTAGCACCATCAAAGAAACCAATGGGCTTATCTAGACAAAAAGAAGGCATTTTCCGTAACCGAGGCTTCTTTATAATTCCATCAGAACACCATTCACGAACATACATCATAATTTTCAGAATAGTGGCTTGGGAAGATGGGACCTGATCCTGAAATAAGCTTCAATTACGGGTTTTCCAGCTTTCCCAAAAACAAACAAAGGGAGCTCCAAAAGCTATGCTGAGTTTTCACCTAGATTAAAAGACTATCTTCAAAGCTGTTAGAGGACCAATCGAAGCGAAACATCAGGACTTGTTCAAGATCAGACCAGATTTTTCTTATGAAAGAACAATGGTAAAATAAGTGTTTCACAGACTCATCATCATCTCTGCATAGACAATAAATACCAGATTCATTGAATCCTCTACGAGTTAAGTTGTCCCAGGTTCACATTTTATTCTTCAGAGCTAACCAAGTGAAGCATTTCATCTTTAGAGGGATCCTCTACTTCCATAGACGAGAATACCACCAGCTTGAACTGGGAATCTGGGATAGATCCATAGCAGCCCCATAAGCTATTTTTACAGTCACATCCCCAGTCTTTTTATTTCTCTCCCAGATGATACAGACATCACTATCATGAAGAGTCAACCCAAAATTACATAAAACAACATAAATGAAATTATCCCATTCAATAGCAGCAATTGAGGGTAGATTCAAATTACACATCTTTAACCAATAATCAACATTCACAGAATTTGTCTTCTTTATGTGAGCCATAACTTATAAAACAATATCATAAATAAATATGTCAACACCATAAACAAATATGTCAATTGTAAACCGCAACCAACACAGTTAAATTTATAAATCAATTAATTTAATAAAGTAAAATAATAATTAATTAAATAATAATACAACAATTAAATTTATAAATCAATTAATTTAATAAATTAAAATAATAATTAATAATTAAATAATAATACAACAAAAGGATAAAAAGCTAAAGGCAAGTCTGTCACATCCTAATCGTTCAAATGGAGATGGAATCCAAAACATTGAACAAGGCATTTTCAAAAAACAATGCGATGACGAAGAATGGAGGGGAAAAATATTATTTCTAATTTTTTTCATTTTTCTTGAAATGTCACCAACACTTTGGAGACATTCGAGAGAGGATTTGACTTAAATTTTATTAAACTATTACAACTTAGTCGTATTCTCTATATTGAAAATGATATTTTTAACTTCAAAATTCAGTGAACTTAGTTTTAGATTACTTTTGAAAACGAAGAAAATGACATTTGAGATATTAAAATTCAATGAACCTCGCAAAGCGTATGATAGACTTATTATTTATAGAAAAAATGATATTTTAAACATCAAAATTCAGTGAACCTGGCAAAGATACCTTCTATGTAATAATGTATTTTTTAATAATGTATTATGTAATAATGTTTTTGAATAGGTGGTTTAAAAAAAAATTAAATGATTTAAAATTTTATTTATATATATATATATATATATATAATTGTTTTATCGGTTATCTTTATTAAAATTCAATGAACCTGGTAAAGATACCCTCTATGTAACAATGTATTTTGTAATGATGTTTTTGAATAGGTGTAAAAAAATTAAATTATTTAAAATAAATAAATATTAATAATAAAATTATATATATATATATATATATAATTGTTTTATGGATTACCTAAGATGATGTTGGTATAAATTTTTTAAATAATTTATTTTAGAATATTTTAAAACTAAATGAAAAGTAATTATTTAAAACATTATTTTAACCAATAAAAATAAAGTAAATTTGAGCATTAAAATGTTTTTAAAATTCACAATTTGTTTTGAAATTTTCAAAATTTAAAACAATTTCAAGCATGGTGGGAGGGGATTCTTTTAGATGCATGAAATTTGATGAAATTGACTAAAATTTTGCAAAACTAGTGTGTAAATAAGGGATTGAGTGAATGCCTATTAAGGGAGGGGCATGATTCCCAACATTGTCCCCTCTTTCTCAAAATTGGAAAATTTTGATTTTTTTTTTTATAGATTTAAGCATATAGGAAAGAGGGGGTGATTCCAAATATCATATATACATTTTTATGCTTAAAATTTATTTAGCTTTTTTCATACAGTCCAACTTACTAGGTACTTTGAATTTTAAATTTTTGAAAACGATCCGTTCGTAAATGAAAGAGTGACAGTGCAACTTACTAAAGACATATTGAAGATTATGAGGAGGTCGACTTATTTTGGTTTTTGATCAGTTTGTAATAATTTTCAAAATTTGTGAGGTAGTCCTATATTCTTGGGACCTCTAGAATGTAATCTTAAGTCGTTTGATTCAATAGATTATGCTTTTTTTTCTGTGGAAAAAAAAAGCTTTTTTCATCTGCTTTCATATTTTTTCAAATTTGACAGAAGTTTTTAGCAATTTCATAGTTGAGGGGTGATTCAAATTTTAATATAAATTCTTTATTACTTATAACTAAATATAAAATAGTCAAATAAAATTCCATGAATTGAAATAAAGCTAGCTCAAAAAATGCACTTCATAAAGATTTCTTGATTATATAATGCCCAACTTAATCTCAATTAACAATATCTAAACTCATGAATGGTTTAACTATACTTACAATTAAAAATTTTAACAAATATAATCTACTCCACATTTCATCCAAAACTTAATTAATCGTAAAACTTAATGAGGTTATTTATAAACAAGAACTTCATATAAAATACACGCTAATAGTTTTTTCCTAATTGAACTTTGCAATATAAAATCTCTTCAAAATCTTCCTTGTCCCCATTACACACATTTTGTTTCCTTTGGCATCTAGTACTTATGTCTCATTCCAAATATTTGAATTTTCAACTTTTCTTTCTTCTTCGTATCCACATAATGTTCTCTCAATAAATTGATTTAAAATTTCAAATTGAATATAAAACTCCTTACATTCAAGTTATTATAATAAAAATTTTACTTTAATTTATTGCGCCGAAGAGGCACATTCTACAGTCGAGTAGGGGGAGATGTGTAACTCCTTCCGTGCTCATCCTAAAGTTGACATGTGTCTTTTTAAAATAATAATTAAATATTATAAAAAAATAACATGTTAACTATTTAAAACATTTACAAAGACATATATATAAAAACTACACAAATTAGACATAAATTAAAATGCTTCCTCAACATTTGTACTTTAAAAAAGGGTTTGCACTTCCAGAAATTTGATCCCTCTCGGTGCTTAGTAGATCCCCTTTAAGATAGATCTATGTTGATAGATAATACTCATCCTATTTATTTACACAATTTGACTTAATAATACAACTTAATCCTTTAAATATAAAATGACATTTCAATATCAAAATTCAATAAACATGACCCTGCACCTCCTTTGAACAAATTAATTTAATATAAAATGACACTTCACCATAAAAATTCAATAAACATGACCATGTATCTCCTTTGAACAAATTAATTTAATTAACTTTACAAGTACACCATTATATTCCAAACATTGAAATTCAGTGAACATACGAAGGTGAACTTTGTGAGTAAATTAATTTATAATATTATTGTTCTCTATATGGAAAATGATATTTTAAACATCAAAGTTCAATTAACATGGATACGACAGGGATCTCCACTGTCACCATACCTCTTTCTACTGGTTAATATGAATGGTTTTAGCAGGTCCTTAGCCGAGGCTAAATGCAGTAAGAGAATTAAGGGTTTATGTTTTGAAGAAGAAATTGTAACACACATCTTCTTTGTGGATGATGCTCTTCTCTTTCTTGGAGACTTTGATGAGGAGGACCAAGCTGTAAGATATCTTTTAGGGCATTTCATCTCTACAACAGGCATTCTCATTAATTATGGTAAGTCGTCTTGCTACCACAATGAACAGGAGGAATTGCAATTGCAAAAATTCCATACAATAATGCCTATGGATTAGTATCCTTTGAGTGAGGGATTTAAGTACTTAGGGTTCCATTTGGAGCCAAACAATTACTGTAATCTTGATTGGAACTGGATAATTACTAAGGTTGAAAGAAGAACTAATTTTTGGTGCAACAGGTTTCTCTCTAGGGGTGGTAAATCCATGTTAATTCAATCGGTCCTTAATGCAATCCCTATGTATTGGATGATAATAGAAAAAATCCCTACAGGTGTCTTGAATAAATTGAGGAAAATATTATTTAGGTTTTTATGAAAAGGGAATTCAGATTCAAGTATTCATAGGGCTACCTGGTCATCTATTGCAAAACCTAACTAAAGGAGCTCCATAGCTTTGGGAAAGCATTGGTAGCTAAATATGTTTGGCAATTTATTTCAAAGGAAGGAAAATGACAGTCTATATTAAAGAAGAAATATCTAAAAAATAAAACATTAATGGAGTAGATCAAAGACCCTTTGAAAAATTGCAGGGTAGGTTATTTGTTTTGGAAAGCTATTGTGGGAGCCTTCCCAGTAATAGGAGACTTATTGGCTTGGGATGTTGGCAATGGCAGAGAAGTCCTGATAGGAAAGGATAAAATTGTGGGTATTGATAATCAATTAAATCTCCCAAAAGGATTGATTAAGTACCTCTATGATCAGGGGATATTTTTCTTATTTGATATTGCTGGAAGAGGTAGAATGGATAGATACGTACAGGATGGGAAATCAACGGCTGAGCTAGAACTTCCAAAGAGACTACCAAAACTGTGGAACAGATGGACATCGGACTTAAACTAAGGATCTATATTGTTGAAGGAACACCCTAATACTTTGGTTTTGAGTGGAAACAAAGAAGGAGGAAAGTATGCAGTCAACATTGCAAACAATTGTTCTAGAAAATCCTTCATCCTCTTGGAAGTTGGTGGTGGAAAATATTTTGGCAGGCTTGTGCTCCCCATAAAAGTAGAATTTTTATGTGGTTGTTACTGAAAGGAAAGGTGTTGACCGGGGATAGTTTAAGGAAAAGGAACTTGTGTGGCCCAAGCTGGTGTTGCCTGTGCAGAAGTGAAGAAGAGAACATCGAACATCTTGTTTGAACTTTCCTTTCTCAAGAAAAAATTGGCTAGGCCTTGGGGAAAGCCTAAATTTAGCTCATCTGTGAGAAGCAGGTTCAATACAAATCAATTTAAAAAACTGCTTTGAGAACTCAAATATGAAATCACTTAGATGTATCCCCTTTATAGTTCTATGGATTATTTGGAAGGCTCATAATGCAACTATTTTTTAGAATGGTCATTATCCTTCTGCCAATGTTATCTCTCAGGTACTTGCAACCTACATCTTTTTTATAGATCAGGACACAAGGATAAGAAGAGGATAATGAAAGAAATTAGTGCTGGTAAGGAGGATAATATTGGTTATTTTGATGGGGCTTGTGAGGACTATGGAAGATGTTTTGGATTGGGGTTATCCTAATTATCTCTGAGAATGAGTCCATTGAATTCAAAGCCAATGGTGGAAAAGGTACCAACAACAGAGCAGAAGGATTGGCATTGAGAACCTTATTACAGCTAGCTAAAGATGAAATTTTGAATGATCTAAAGATATATGGTGACTCAGAAAACTGGATCAAATATATGAGGAAGGAGCAAAGAATCATAAATCTGAACTTGCAAGGCATATGACAAAACTTGGATCTAATAGCATCTTCTTTTTGCAACATCGAATATAATCATGTTTATATGGAAAAAATGAAACAACCGATGTTCTATCTAAATAAGGTTTGCTTATAGAATCGGGAGTCTGTTTGGTTACAATAAAAAATAAAGGACAACAGGAACAAAAAATGATACATCTGGACTACTGGTATGAAAGATAAAAGAATGACTCATATATTGGGCTGTCATTTTTAAAATTTTATAATTTCTAATTTGAAACAATTGGATATTTAACTTGTATGCTGAAATAGTATTCAATTCATGCATAAATCTATTGGATGAATGGAAAGATGTAAACATTGAAGGTACACATGAAGAATGTATTCTAAACTTCAATATGAATGAAAGAATATGCTTTTTTCTCATGGAAAAAAAAAAAATACGTTAAATTGTGTATAACGTGAGGGAATCTAATATATTAAAGTCATCACCTAATCCCAAGATGAATTAAACAATGGTTTGGATTTGTTCAATATCATGTCTTATTATACCTGCCGATATTTTCGATCAATGTTGACTGTGCATTAGTTTTCGTTGACTGAACCAGAATATAAATTTTAACCAAAGTTTTAAACAATTTATTTATTTATTAATATAAAAATCATTTTTTTCTACAAACTGATTGGCTTATAAGTTGAGGCATTATTGCTACGGTAGCAGCTTAGGTATTGGGAATTGCAAAGGCATTTGTTATCTCGTGGGTATGGTTAATGGCTGTTTTTTTCTCTTTTGTATAGGGAATGGGATGCCGACGCTACCTTTTCGTTCTTCAAGATGGGCCTTGTCGTGGAGCCGTGCCTTCTTGTTGTTGTCCACTGCCATAAAACCTTATTTTACATATATTTTGTAATGACTCTTTTGACCTTATAAATAAATAAATAATTAAGGGTTTTAAACTATTTTCATTAAATAAACAAATTAATAATTGCTTTATAAAATGTAATGACATATTAATAAAAAGAGTATTATGAAAATATTATATTAATATTTTGTAGAGAAATAGATAAAATGTAGTTTCCAATCACTCTCCCAAAACAATAACATCCACTAAAACCAAATTCTACATATGGTATATCATTTTATTGGTAAGCAAGCATAAAACATCATATTAACAAGTAAAAAATATGTACAAAGCAAGTAGCTTGAGAGTTTGGAGGAGTGTTAGTTGAGTTTTTTTTTAATAGCAGAACTTAAATATTACTCTCATATTCCTATGGATTGGTGAGATTCATATGACAATAGAATGAAACAATTATTACATTTTTCTTAATTTAAGCATAATTTCCATGTAATTTGAGAAGGGAAAGAAGAATGAGGATTACCTCTTACAACATGTTAGTTGATGAAGCTCTTTGCTAGTTGATCCTTGCAGCTTTTTAGATATCCATTAAACCTAGAAATTCAACTACAATGCATCCTTCCTACTTTCTAATGACAAAATTTAATAAATAAAACTTTAATTCTAATTGCCTACCAATTAATTTTCAAAAGAAATTTGCTGACCTGATTCATATTAATTCAAAGAGAAAGATACTTACAATATTTGCCTTAAAGATTCTTTCCTTCTCCTATGCTTAGATCCACTTCTTCACCTTCAATGGAGTCCTTGATCACTGAAAACCTTTGAAGCAAAAGAGTTCCTTGCCTTCAATCCTTCAGCATAACTTTGCTTTATTCCTCTCTCTGTTTTAATTCACCCCAAATGCATTCTTTAATAGTTGTAGGATTTGGGTGCTCAGGAGAAAAATTGCAATATGGGATAGAACATTAATTCCTCATTTTGATTTATTTCCTTAAAAATCCATTTTCTTAGATTTTCAGGCTCTTGCATGATTAATTTGGGATTTCATGCACAATTAACGCATATGCCATGCATTTCTTTCCACTTCTTAGCTAGTGTATACTAGATCTTATCCTTTAGCGGGTAATTCAATCACCAAATCTTGCCTCTTTTAGGCTACCCGTGTCTTCATTCACATCTTCCATTAGGTGGAAGTGGTGGTTAGATTAAGAGACCATGTCTCTTATTGTACTCGATTTTTGTCTTCATGTTGTGGGTGAATAGTAAATTGTGTTTACAACCATCATTGTTTAAGGGTGCTAATTTGATTGTTAACAATGAAACCTCCTCTCCGTCGATACATGGAAGTTCTTAAACAAGAGTTATAGTTCCACCATAATGGGGAAATTGGGAGCCATAGGAAACTCATGATATATAAGTTGAATGAAATCAAAACTAGACTATAGCTCTGCTAACTAAAAGATTGTTTGAGCTTGGCCCGCATAACCATGACCAAAGAAAAAACTAAGTAGACTGGAATAACAACAAAAACCTGAGAACTTGAAGGTCTGCAAAAGAGTAGCTTCACGCTTCTAGTTGGTTGTCAGAAGGCACCATATCATACATAATCCAAGGTGAGGAAGGAGCACTGCCTTCTATTGGGGCCCATGGGACAAACTGAATCCCAAGTCACTTGCCTAGATCACATAAATTTTCTTGTGCATCATCCTTGATTCCATCCTCTTCTCATGAAGACAGCTAATCTCCCTCTTAAGGTTCTCAATTTCCTTATTGTGGTCTATAAGGACTTTAGCTAGAAGAAATTTCATTACCCAGAAGGATGATATAGATATTTCATACAAAGCAATGCATGAACATGTTTTTCTTGGGTCCTAAACCCAGGCTGCCAAGGCATTAAATTACTCAACTTCCTAGAGGGTTGAAACCTCATCTTGAAGCACCTTTTCCACCATATCGATTTCCTTTTTCACCTTATGAGGAACCAATTTCCTGTAATAATGGGGCACATGGGCTACCCTCAACTACTCCTTAGTCGGATTTTGATTCTCCATTGGATCTTTCTCCCTTCTCACACATTTTCATTTCATGCCCCTGGTCTCCATATTTCCATAATTGCTTGATGGAAGTCCAATCTCAAGACGTAAATTCTCAAATAGATACAACAAGGGATTGAAACCATGTAAAGTCTCAAATTGTTACTTGCCCAATCCTTCTTTGCTTTGATTGAGGCAGTGATGGCTCTAAAATGGGTAATAATTAACCCCTCCGGTGCACCCAGATCATTCATTCTTCCCTTGTACATTTCTCTCTTAATTTCCATCATCCTAATATCCCCTTTGCGACTCACCACCATAGTTTCTAGGAGCCGTCAAAACCTACATGCCATCCATCCTTATTTATCATGAGGGGACATTAGGAGTGTCCTCCACGTGTCTCCTCATTTGTCCTCTCTCCACATGCTCCTCGCCCAAATTGACACCCACATCCAAGGACATATGGTACAAAAATATTCATAATATTGGAATATATATATATATATATACACACACATATACACACACACACACATTTAATATATATATATATATATATATATATATATATATATATATGATATTTATATTCAATATAAAAATTATTATATAAAATTAAAAGGAGAGATCCAAATTTATAATAAAAAAGGAAAATATTATAAATATAATATTTACATGAAAACATTGTTATTTATGTTTCATCTATGTTTATATTTAGATTCATTTTAAATAATAAATACATTTATATTTGAGAAGGGAGGTTTGGAGTTAAAATACATTTAATGAAAAAAATAATTTTATGTATTGTCTACTCAATGCATCTCATGATAAAAATGTCCATAACTTTTTGTGAAACCAAATTTAGTCTACCGGACCTTACAAAGGTGAGAAGTAACTTGGTTTTCTTTAGAATTTTATTTATATGCTAAAAAATATTTAAAAGAAGCAGTCATAAATCAATATAGTTGTGATGAGTTAAAAGATTAGAAAGGTCAGTATTATAGCAAATATTTTAAAATTTCCCTCTAATGTGGGTGCATGTAGGACATTTTATGAGAAAGTGATTTTCATTTTCAAACCTCTTTGTGTCACAAATATGACAAATTATATCATCCCATGGCATATGAAGAATTGTCTAGCACCTTGTTTGTTTCAGTATGCAATTCGTGAGAGTTTTCTCTTATTTTAACAATGTTGATTTTATTCTTTAAGCTAGTTAAGAAAGTGATACTTTTGACTTTCTACATTATGCTTGATCACCTAGTTATAATATCTCAATTTTCTCTTATCCTATAAATTTTTATGGCATCACATCTTCTCCTTAAATTTAAATGTAATAAATAAAAATAAAAATATTTTTACATACAAATTATAATTTTTCGAACATGAGAAGATCCTTATTAGTCCCTTCCATAGAATGGATTTACTTTTCTTTCATATGTCAAACTTTATTGACTTGCATTAGTTTTCTTTCTAATATATATTTTTTCACAAATTTTTCTAATGTTTTACAAATAAATTAATATTAAATTGATTTGAAAATAAAAAAAATAGATTCCAAAATTTTTAAATTACATATATTTTATTTTTTGATTGGTTTAAAAGTTTTTCGATAGGACATAAATCCATGTAGGTTGAGGGAAAAGAGATTAATGTTTGTTGCAAACTCAATAATGTGAAGCTTGTGGGAGTCTATGGTCTATGTGCTTCAATTAGTGATTACTACCAATAAAAACTCTATGATTTATCGATCTTCTCTTAAAATAGTAAATGCCATAGTAAGCTACTTGCCATATATGTCTCTTATAAATGGATATATAATGGGATGGATTGCTTTTAGTGAAGTCTTATAACTCCATTTCTTAATTCACTAGGATTACAAGGCGCATGATGTGGAGTTTTTGTGGGCTCCCTTTATGGTTCAACAAGTCATTACTAATACAAACAAGGGAAAAAGCTGCATGGCAGCTTAGTCCCTGCCAAAGGGAGTGGGCCACGCGCCACGCGGAAGCTACGCAGAAGCAAAAGCACAAGGGAGAAGGCTAGAGCACGTGGAAGAGAAGGGTGAACGTGTGAGAGGGTTGGATTAGGTGTCAGGCTAGCAGGAGGTTTGAGCAAAACCATCGGCGCACTAAGCTGTAAGTTTCCATCTAAGCGGTAAGACAATGTTGGGATGCTCGAGCACAAGCGTCGCAACAATATGTCAAGTTGTACAAGTTCAAGTTCTATGAGGGAAGAGGTCGCTTCTTGAAACTAAATTCACGTCTAATTCTGAAAATTTGTGCTTGGAAGTTGCTGCTGCTACCACTTCTATACAACTATCATGTTCGTGTAGGAACAGTACCGCGCGACATGAAGGTGGAAAACATAATTCCTTCCAAGTATCCAAACCAATAGAGAACCTGGAAGCCAGACTTTGGACAAATTTTTGTGTATTTAGACTCCAGAGGAATTGTCGTGCGCTGACTTCGTATTTGATGCCAAAATTCAAACGGCCCTATCTAAACTTGATGGTAACTATGATGAAGAACAGGCTATTGCTTCTTCCTCTATTGCTGCGGATGTGACCCCTTCCTTCTTTTTGGCTTCTTCCAATTAAGAAGAATATTCAACTGACATGTTTCTTACCGTGATAAGCGAAGATTTACAAGCTGATTCTGACGCTATGCGGCCCTCAGTCCTTGCCAGTTCCTGTTATCAATTAATTGCTGAATTTGAAGAGAAATTTTGGTCATGGAGTGATTATGCTTCTGCCAATGGTTCCAATGGCCTGTCGAAGCTTCCGTTTAGTATAACTGATCTGGCATGCCGAGAATTTACAGAATCACGTCGTGGTAATGAAGCATTTTTGGACTATTTGCAGGTAACGTTAGTTCAGGAAATTTATGTTTCCATTAATAAATTCTCTTGTCCACACTAAAAAACGAGAATCAGGAACTCGTAAAGCTTAAATCATTGATCATTAGGATTTATTTTCATTTACTACGGAGACAATTTCTTTTTTTTTAGTAGAATAGGTGCAAGGTATTATCCATGCTAATACGACGTACGAGTTTGCACCAGGTTAGTATTACTATTTACTAAGAAATGGTGCATTGAGCTCCTAGGCTCGTAAAGTAAAAGCTTAGTGTTAAAAAAACCTTATTCCTTCTTTTCACTTATACTCAGGTGTAAATTACGTTGTCTGAGCTTCCCAAACAGGTTTTTTATGTGGATAGACGAGCAGCCGCTTTCAGGTCTTATTCAAGTAATTATAGTAAATTTAAGAACGTAAAGGGAAGGGGATGCTTTTATAAAGAAATTAAATGCTAAAAAGACGCATTAGGGAGATGAAAGAGACTATGTTGTAAATTGTTGGGTTGGATATTTATGCTACGCTTTAGACAGTGATTGTTGGTCGGAAGAGAGCATGCATTTTACCAACTTGAAGGAGAAAGTGATGAGAATTGGGTGGATGGGGATTGACCCATAGCTAAAACTTTCGCTAATTATTAATGCAAGTTTCCTAAAGACTAATCGAGTTAGGAACCCTAGATGGAGAATATTCCTCCGACCCACCCAACACAAGGATTTGCTTCAGGAAAAGACTAATGACTAATCAATTAAACTAAAATTCAATTATACCAAGTTCAACATCCTACAATGCATCCCTGCGAGGGGATCCCCTTAACAAATATATATATACAAAACATATAAGTCAAACCCAAAACTTCTTCCGTTACAACATTTCCATGTCAAACCTAGGCCCTTCCCATGGATACGCTTAGCGAGCTGAATTTCCTTAGGCATAATGGTTGGTATCTTCAAAGAGACCGATAACGTAGGCCTCAGCTGCCTCTTGAAGAGATAAAACTACATGACTTTGAAAATGCAGGTCCATCTGCAAAATAATAGAACAATAATTAGATAACAAAAATAACATAACAATAATTAGATAACAAGATAGATCCATAATTCCACTATAAATTATGGTTTGTTAGTGTTTTTGACCATATCGCAGTAAAAGATGCAATACCTTGAAATCCTGGGCGATTTCCCTAACAAGCCTTTGAAAAGGTAGCTTTCGAATTAGCAACTCCATGCTTCTACTCAAAGGATTTTGTAGAGCATAATAACAAATATACACAGATGGATAATAACAACAAGCAACATAATAGTTAGTTGGACGACATGGCTTGTATAGAGAGTAAGAGAAGGAACCGACTAGAAGAGGAGAACAGGTTTTTTGGCATCTTGAAAATCTGATTTGAACATGATTTGAATAAATAATTTAACCACACTGAAATATACGAAATATTGTTGAAATACAAATAGAAGTAGAAAGATACTTGCCATCTAAGAAGAGGTGCAACCAATTGTACACCGTCCATACTCATGCTCATGTAACTGGTCATGTAATCCATGCTCTAGCTAATGGCGGCGTTGAGGTACGCATCCTGTCATTGGGTTCCCTTAGATAAATAACCAATCATTTGCTGGAAATGGACCAGGAGGTAGTTAGAATCATATTGGAACACAAAGTGGACATATGGAGCAACCATGATCTGTTTGAACTGGTGGATGTGTATTTTGAAAACAGTTTACAGACCTTGTATTTCCGTACTGTTCCCGAGAATTGATTGAGAAAGGCCAGGGATAACCAGATGATTATTTAAAATGCCTTTCAAAAAATTCCACCAGGAGTACGGCCTTTAGAGGCCCAGGGTAAGAAAATGATGGAGAAATTAACAAATTTTAAGAATGCCGGGAGCCCGTTCTATGAATATTTTTTAAGCATTTCGACCTTGTTTTCAGAAGGCACATGAAGGCACATTCAGAGCGTTTGAAGCAACATAGAGTAGCATAGGAGGTAGTAAGGGAAAGGCATCGAGCACACTTCCAGGAGCATTCAACATCTGGACATGCACAACTCCACCAACAAACAGCCCCGACACATGTCTAACATGAACGCTACAGAACCCGAGGTCTCGAAAGGAGGCCAAATAAGGATCCAAATCATGTGATTGGTCAAACACGGTTTTAGCAAAAAAAACTTAGGATAAACTGCTTTGTAAACTGTGCCAGATTAATAGAATTATAAGAAATCAATTCCTATAGTCCCTGCTGCTCTGTAGGCAGGCATGGACTAATAATATGATTATACGTGTGGACTCTGTGGGTGTTGATCTCCTGGTTTTCGAGTCATCACACTGGTGGAATCATGTTGAAGGAGAATCATAAGATCATTAATATAACTTTTCACTTTTATATAGTGTTGTTTTATGAATAAAGAAATGTATTATTGTGGTTTTACATACGGGACTTGATCATGGAAGGAAATCAACATTACAAAAGCATGGATCCATTGTTGGCGTATAGCAAGGGGATGATGACATGGGAAAATTGGATATCTTTAAACCTCGATCCAGGAATATATTTTTTCTTCTATAGGACCATGTCCCCTAAACATGCGAGGTAATTGGTTATATACATATAGTCTATTAGCCATATGTTGCTTATATTTTAGTTATACTAAGAAATATAAAAATAATTATGGAAATATTATTATAGTCCAAGTGAGTGGAATGGAACAAATGGGCATTGCTGCTATAACCAGAGGGATCCAGTGCAATTTTTAGGATACAAACCTCCATTTCCTTCTCAAGTTCCCATAGTAAAGCACGTTCTCAAGTGGACAAGGTCTTTCCATTACTAGACATCACATGACTCTCAAAGTTTCGCAAGGATGACCATACTTTTGCTTACAATAATGATTTGAATAGAGAGCAGAGGAAGTACCCTGATAGTTTTTTAGATTGTAGCCATTGTTGTTACTATGTGTCCCTAGTACATGGAATGAGTTGATGTATTCATCTTTTCTTTTGAAGGGTTTTGGAGCTTAATTCTTCCCCTTTTTTGGTCTGACTCTTTACTTCCACTCATAGATAGATATAATCACTAGTAGTAAGTTTTATAGAAATTGGAGATGCATGCTACTCTTTCTTATGATAGTGTCCATATTGGTTTATTTTACTTTGTCAAATCAATAATCCAGAGCAATTAGATCCATCATGCAAGATGAATGTAATGTCCCCATTTTGACCCTATGGCATTAAAATCGTAAATAATGTAATATTGTTATAAAATCGTTGTGAGGAGATCAAGGCCAAGGCCACGCCAACAATTTATTGATGCATATGGTTTACATGCTAGCCATGCACAATGGAATTGCGAATATCATGTAAATATGCATTTTAATAAGATACCCACAACTAGCTATGCAATGCAACAAGAGATGGGGGCATGATTTTACAAGGAATTGGGAGGGAAATATTCAAACCCTTGGAGCCAATCAAGTCAAGCCAAGTGTCAATGAGAGCCCCCATAAAACCCTCAACTACCCATATTGAATTTTGTACCCAATCATTCATTTCTCCCAAGAGTTGGTTGAGGTAGTTAATGCCTTGGGGAATGGAAGGTATGGCTATCCAAATTCGAGTATGGGAAAGCTACCCTACACGGAAAAACGAGTTTTTCTCTTTGGGGAAGAAAATAGCCATGAATTGCTCCCTAAGTCATTACCCATCAACCAATTTTCTCTCCCTCACGAGTTTGGAGCTACCTGGGCATTTTCTAGCCATGTTTTCCTGTGTTTTCCTTCATTCTCAGCTGGGAGAAGGGCGTTTTTGTGTTGTATACTAGTGGGGAAGAAGGAAAAATCAAATTGGGGTTCCATAGAGACCGTTTTGGATGTTAAATGATTAGATAGTTGGGGAGAAACCGTTTTCCTCCCTGTGAATGTTTTTCCCGATCCCACAACTCATTTTTTGTTGGAAACGATTTGGAGAAAACCCATGGCCATCCTGTTGGTAAATCCATTGTTTTGTCTTGAGCTTGAGCAAGCATCCAAGGTTCAAATGTAGCCTGATAAACCCAGCTATGGACTGGCTTGGCTCAGATGAAACGATTAATTGGCTGTGTAGGAGTTGAATGTCCCCTTTTCCTTGTAAGAATCATGCCCAGCTCGGGGGTGGTAGTTGTGTTGAGAGAATTGATGAACACAACTGGCCTATGGTTGGGTGGAACGTTGCAACAACATAGCTAGTTGCTTGGGACCATTTCACCATAAAGATAAGTGTTTCTCTGTCTATATGTTTTACTTCTGAAATGTTATAATTTGATGATTGTATTGATATGTTGTATGCATATGAAATGTGTGTGGACGATTTGTTTATTTCCACTGTGCATGTTCATTGAATTGCATCTGCACACATTGCTTTTAATTCGTATGAATCTAATGAATCGGGCCGAGTTTATGTAAACACCCCACAGATTGTCATCATGTTTCCTTCCTCGAATTGGGTCCACGAGAGGGGACGTTACAATGAAGCATGATATTGAATCAACTATTTTATTAGTTTTGCGGCCTTTATTGTTATATAAGAGAAAAATATATTGTTGTTTCACATGTATGCCACCTAAGAAAAAGGCGCCATTATGATGGACTTGCGGGCCTATATTCTAGTGATTGATAACCAACTTCTCTACTATTTGCATTCTCTCTTTTGCATGGTTTTAGCTTGGGTGAACTCTAATAATCCCAGAAGCAGGATAACCAGTCAAGGTTTTGGCATTTTTTTTTTAAATGAGGCAGGCCTATAATTTCAAGTTCCCTTGTCTTTGAAGAAATTTAATGATGGTTAAACTTTGTTGAGTGTCCTTCAATTTACCTTTCACTCAAATGTATAGAATGTAATTTATTTTATATATGTAAATTCATATCACATGAAGAGATACATATGATAGGTTTATTAGTCCCTCTAAGAGCAATAAGGAATCTACAAATCGCCTTGGGAAAATGTGTTAAGCTTTGTTGTACTATGCATCGGTATATAAATCATATCATGGAAATTTAATTTTATATCACATGGATGATTCATAAAAAAAAATTTAATAATTTTTTTTTGAATATGACATTCATTACATAATACAAATATTTTAAGTAGAATGCTATTTATTTAATTTTTTTATTTAATATAAGGTCATTGAGTTGTTTGTATTGTTTTCACATGTTCATCTTCTATTTGAGTTATGATTGAAAAGATAAACTGTTTTTAAAAATAACAGTACTACAAAGTAAATCTTTTAGAGAATAACTTTTCAATTCAAAATGTAAATAAAAATCAAATCGTAAATTTATGATAATTTAAACAATTAACTACAAAGTAGAAATGTGAAAAAATAATACAAATTCATTAACAACATATGGTTGGGAGACTGTATGTATATAACTAGTTACCTCACATGTTTAGGGGATAGAGTCCTATAGAACACCAGAGATATTCATGGATTGAGGTTTGAAGATATCCATTTTTCCCATGTCATTAGTCGATTCTTGTAAGCAAAAAATGGATCCATGTTTCTGTAAAGCCAATTGCATTCCATGATGAAGTCCCATCTGTAAAACCATAGTATTAGTACAAGTTGAATAAGAGAAATTACATGAATGAATCCATAGCACCCAAAGAGTGTGTAGAAAATATGGTCTTTACAAACATTCGATTTGTTTACATTGACCCACCAATCCATTGCTCCCTATAAAGAAGCTTCCACCATCTCCCCCATATTTAAGAAGGTTTTTGTACGAGAACCCAAAATAGTTTATCCAAGAAAAGGGTGATATTTTAGATCGATTTAAACCAAACCCAGATGAATTTGCATCTTTTTGCTCAACCAAGCTTCTAGATTTGGGATAAAAACTCCTTTAAGTGCCAAATTTTAGAGAATATAATGGGAAATTGTGAGATGCAGAAGCGAATCACTAGCAGAAAATGTGCCAAATTTCATTGGAACATCTGATATTAGAGAGGATTATTGTAGCTCGTAGCAATGGAGTGAATACCCAACAATACTAAACTACTAGTACACAAAGGTGATACAATATAACATAGAGGTGGATATTAATATAACATAGAGGTGAATAATAAATGCACCCTCCAATAGCTTCACTTATTGTCCACTAGATCTTGAACCAAGAAGAGCCCCCTCAGTATACATCTCTACAAAGGTGGAGGGAAACTTCAATTGTGGTATCTCAATGTATCATGCACAGGTGGTATCCACATCTTGCAAATTCTAAGAGCAGTAGATAGAGAAGGAATATATCTAGAAGAGATATTACTGCTTCTAATAAGGATAAATGAAATATAGGGTAAATTGATGGATAGGAGAGAGGTTAGGTTAAACTCCCAGGTCATAGATTAGGATTTATCTCAATGTGGTAGTAATGTATTAACACCCAAGTCATGGTAGAGGCTACCATTGTAGGTATATTAATGAGATAATTTTTTAGGTATGAAGAAATAGGAAGGAGACTCTAGTCACTAGATGCAACTCAAGAGAATTTGCATGTATGGAATGACAATATGTAGGTCTAAATGTTTGAGATGAAATGAATGGTTGGAATAGCCTAGTAGGAACTAATCATGAAGTTATAAAAATACCATGGATCTAATACCAATTGACAAGCTTTTGATAAATTCAATGTTTGGATGAATATGATTGATTGGGAGCCTCATAAAAATATAAGAAAATGTGACTTTTGTTTCCTTATTGAAGAGGTATGTAGGCTATTCTCTATGACTCTTAATATTTCATAATAATGATATTTACAAAGTAACTGCAATCCTTAAAATTAGGTTTCTAACAATATATATGAGTGTGGGGTTTTCTCGACTACCCAAAAAAATTTCCGAAGTATTTACATATTGATTTGGCTATTTGGGAAGTCTATCTATAATTTTACATCATTAATTGACACTTTTAGATAAATGAAAAAGACAAAACCATATTGGTCGCTACAAAAATGGGTAAGTGAGTACTTCTCCCGAAGGATATAATATTAAATAGATAGTTGCCAATTGTTTTCCACTAGATCCAACTACATTATGCCAACTATGGAAAAATAAAACACTATGAAAGATGATAAAGTTATATTTCCCTAAATTAGTTTCAATCATGTGGAAAAAAATGAAAGTGAGGTGTATAACTCAACTAGCTTTGATGATGGAAATGGAAAAGCAGTAAAAAGACCATGGACCTGATAGAAGTGAGAGGGTAAGTGAGTATCAATCTTGAGAGAGGAACTTTGAAGTAGCATCTAATGTATAAAAGTTAATAGAAGAGTCTAGTTCATAGCAATACAAGGAAAGAGTAACAAAGAGAGGAAACATACCAAAATAAAGAGTTTATTAGGGAAGCGACTCTACACATTAGGCTAACAATATAACTAGAAGAGGAAAAGGACCAATGACATGTATAGGAGGAATTAGTTGATATCAAGGCTAGAGTGAATGCATACAAGAAATAAAAAAATAAGGCTAGGGCATCCCATGACTCAATCCCAACATAACTATGACTACTAAATCTAAAGACAGGAAAAATATCGAATACTAGTTAAAGGGGGAATACAATAATTGATTGAAAAAAAAAATTGATTAAGGGATGAATATTTTATGGAATTCCATCAAAGGAATTTAGGGATAATCCATCCTATATTATTAGAATGAAGGGAAAGGCAACCCTAAAAAAAATAAAAATTCAATAGCAATGGAACAACTTAAGGGACATCAAGAGGAGGATGAGGGCATATATGCAAGCCCAAAGGAAAATATTGATGAATCAATTTATTAGTGTCATGTTATGAAATTCCAAAGACCATGACCCCTCAATTTAGATACCATTCAAGTAAATTAGATTTATGCCACATGGTAAAAAATGTAATTATAGAAATGATAACACATGGTAAACCTGATAAGAAATAGTATATCATCACTATAATGTAGTCAACAATGAGGACACTACTATGATATTAGGACACATAGGACATTAAGGAATCTTTGTACTTGTTTTACGTCAGAATTACACTTTGAAATTTAGTGTCACATCCTCGTGTCATGCGACCTAATGACACTTCCTCCTAATGAGTGTTGGACCTTGTTGGTCCCCCTCCTTAGCCTCATCTGGAGACTTAGGAGGAAAATCCAACTACATTTAGTCGAATGCCAGCTCATTGAGCCAACTGCCACCTCATTGAGCCACCTGCCACCTCATCCAACCACTTCTTGTCATTATTTTTGTGCCCTTCTAGTATAGCAAGACGTGAAAATTCCTTATTTTTGCGCCTTGCATACCTGCAGGGGCGCGTAAATATCCATAATTTCGCGCTATGCTTAGTTTTTGAGGCACGAAAAATATCAGTAACAACCCTTTGCATGGATTTTGGATCTTACATTCCTAGATATTTCCTTGGGATTTCAACCTCTAATTCCATCCTAACCTATCCTCCTTGTTTATCCTGGATGATCCACTAAACGCTCACCCAGATCCACCTTCCTCTCCATATAGTTGGCTTGCTAAATGCTATAAAGGGGAGGCCATCCATGAGCCAAAGGGAGGACAACTTGAGGCATCAAACCTATGATCCTAGAAGGTTTGCAGAGATAGAAAAAGGGAGGAAGCTTTGGAGCTGGAGGTTGTTTGGGCATCAAGGAATCAGTTTGTAAGTTTCATTAAGTTTCCATTTAATAATAACTTGTCTTATTTTACCACTTTGTGTGTCATGTTTCAGTCATCAGCATGAAATGTTTCTAATGTGATTTAGATCTAACCAGTGTACATGGTATTTGGAGAATTGCTTTGTTTTTTGTTTGCTTGATCTTAACAGGTTCTGCTTGGGAGATCTGAGACAGGAGCTAGGAGCGAAAACAAACATCTGGTTAAGGTGAGTTATACCATTTCTTCTTCTTTAAATACATTCAATTTGTATACAGTGATTAGATCTAGGATTTTAAGGTAGCATTTGTTGTATACTGTTTTAGATTAGGAATACTTAATCTCAGTTTGATCTAAGAGAACCTATTCTTATCCGTAGGAAGAAAGTTCTACCACAGTACTAAAGGTTAGATATGGTGGTGATGGATCTTATGTATAGCTTAGAACCAAAATACTAGGTCAAATCCATATAAATGGTTTCTAGGGATAATGATTCATCCATAGTGCTCCAAAGAAACACACAATCCATACATAGGGAATATTTAGTCTACAAGTGAGGTAGATTCATAATTTTGAGGATTAGTTCATGAAGGATGTTCCTTTGGGCACATGTAATGCTTCAAGGTCACAATTTTTATTATTATAAAACAAACAATTCTACCAAGGGCTCATGCATCATGTACGAGATACTTAGCCATCAAAGAGGCATTTAATAGGGAATCCATGTCCCATGAGTTCAATGCGGTGGCTATATCAATTTTATGTGAACTTGGGATCGTTCTTGTAAATTAAGACATGGTATTGATGATCAAGAGCCATGTCCAAACCATCACATCATGCCCCAATTCACACTAACCCTTCCCACCCCTTGCATAGTATCCCTATAACCCTTCGGATCCCAAACATGACAATAGACCCCTAAAATCCTTTACTAGTATGACCTTGATCACACATTACCCCATTATCACAATGATATTCTAGCACACTTATCCACCCCCACACACTTATCCTTGATACATCTAGTTCTCGAACACGATATACTCCATTATATAATAAATACTCCCACCCTTCACGCATTACATATCTAACCCATAAGACCATTACATATCTAACCCATAAGACCCTATTAATGGAAGTAGACTACTAAAATACCTTTACCCTTTATGATCCCAAGCAGACATTATTCCTAACCACAATGAACCCCTCACACATAGGAATCAATTTTAGCTTCCACTACACTAGGGAATCTTTGGACTAAATGTTTTAAGATATGGTGGCGATTTCAAGTTTTGTAGCACCAAGGATGGTTATTGGATATGATGTATGGATCAAGATAAAAATACAAGTTCTAAGTCCATATAAATGGTCTCTGGGGATCATGGTTTATGTATAGTACCCCAAAGAAACACACAATCTCTACATAGGTGATATTTAGTCTACAAGTGAGGTACAGTCATCATTTTGAGTCTTTGTGAATTGAGGATGATATGGGGGCCCACACATGGCCCTTGATCCTCAATACTATTGATTTATTTACAACAACCATCACAAGTGCACCTAACCTTGAAATATCCACCACATTGAACTCTTGGGACATGTATTGCATTTTAAATGCATATTTGATGGTTAGGGAGCCCATACATGTTGCATGATCCTTTGGGAGAATTTTGTTGTATTATAATACCACAAACTATGATCTTGAAGCATTACATGGGCCCCAAGGACCACCCTTGATCAAGGAAAATTTTAAGGATCCATACTTTTCTTAAAGTGTAGAAACCTGGGCAAATCTTACTAATTCTTAAATTTCTAAACCATAAAATGTTTGGCGATATATTTGTAAAAATATCTGAATTTCTAAGCATCTTATATAGTCCCTAGACAATTTTGGTGATATTTAGAGTAAAATAATTTTATCCCATGGAATTTGGGCAAATCAATTTAGAAAAAAATGGCAATTGGCGAATCTTTTATCATAAAAAACCCTAAAATTAGCCCATGGGCTAAATTTTTCCCTTGAAATTAGCAAGAGATTTTGAGGGTTTGTGGTGTAAAGAATGGAAAATAGGATTCCATATAAAGGGACAAGGGAGTTGCAGACTTGAGGAAAAGGAGTTGTGCAAATATGAGCAAGGGTTTCTTCTCATGGAAAAACCCACCAAGAACTTGGACAAGGTGGTTGTATAATTATCTCTATGTATGTCTGAGTGTAACCTCAAAAAATATTCACCTATGCTCTTTTATATATTTCAAGAGAGAATTATGGGGTTAATCGAAATTATTCACGGGATTTGGGAGTTAGGGAATGGTTTGATATTGAAAATCAACCCGTGAAAGTAACTTATTCTTTTTATTTTGTATTTTTAACCTATTGCAGACACATACACGAGTGAGACAATAGGTCACTCGTGTATACGCTAGTGAGACACAGGTCACCTGCATATCTGCTGAGAAGCAAGGACCTTTTAAATGGATTTCTCAGAAACATAAGAATGTCCACAATTGCACAAGGAAAGGGAAGTCTCCAGCTAGGAATAAGGGTAAGATCAACCATGGTAGCATCTTGGGATAAACTATGGAAGAAGATTCTATAACACGTACCCTATCCATAAGCCTCATTCATTTGATTGTCCTCTTAATAACATTTATCCTTTACTTTATGCTAAAATTTAAGGGTGAAAACATGAAGTTGGGTAACTCCTTTTGCTTGTTTTTTGACAAACAAAACTGCCAAATTTATATTTTTCAACTTCAACCCCTTTAAACCCATATATCCATCAGGAATTTCACCTTGAAGTAAAAAAAAATGTTTTAGAGAATTGAATTAGCTTCGTACTCATATTTTTTTAAAAATTTTTTATGGAAATATCATGAGACAAATTTGGTGCTCACCAACGACATATACCTTAAAATTTTAGGTATGGATAATGAGTGACCTACGTGAGCACTAGTTTTTTGAGAGATATTTATTCATTTTAGGGAAAAAAAATTGTATGCTCATAATCTACACACACTGCACTTATGCATGTACTATATTTTGAGTTTTTTCAGACTTGGAAACTATTTTTTATTATTTAGCGAAATAACATATGTTTAAAAAATGGTGCCTTATCGACACATGTTGGTGAGATTCAATTTTCTTTTTAGTGTGACTCTTATTGAAAAAATTAAAAGTACCCTTTTGAAGAGGACATGGCAATTAAGATATCTTTGTAGATTTAAAATATTTTGGTGTTGTCTTTGTTATGATATTGAATTCTCATTTCAGATGATTTTCAGAACAATAAAATTCTTAATGGATAAGGTTTATAAATTTTGTATTAATAAATAGAAATTCAAATCGAAATGAAACAATTCTTATATCATTGGAAACTAGATTCAGATATGAATCCATTTCTACCAAGTCCAAAAAATAATATTTAAAATTTGTACGGGTTTGGGCTTGCTGAAGTTGCAGGTTCCAGAAAGATGCAGGAGATTCCTCATTGAAAATATATTTTGATTGATGGATGATACACTATATAGAACCTTGGCACCTCACTACTGAAGAGTCTCTTTATGTCCAAATAGACCCGAAATTTGGAAAAAAAGATATCATTGTTACTAGCATGAGGATCTGAGCCAACGAAACTAATTTTCTAGCATGGCAATGTTGCTAGAAAATATCCTAAATTAAAAAGTAATTAGGTCACCTATCCATCTGTCAAGTTTTCTAGAGAGTGCACCAACTTTCCTAAGTTTACTCAAGTTTGTCTCCATGATGTTCCTTCTAATCTCTATTTTTGTGGGTGCAAGTGGTGTTAACTAAATGCTCAAGCCTAGGGTTCCATTTTGCTCCTAAAATAATGATTTCTATTATTTTAAATATTGAAATGTATTTTCATGTGCAAATGTCTAAAATAATAATTTCTATTATTTCAAATACTAAAATGTATTTTCATGTGCATTAGTCTAAAATAATAATTTCTATTATTTTAAATACTAAAATGCATTTTCCTGAGCAAATGTTCTAAATGCAATTTTATACGTTTTTATGCATAATGTTTAACAATCAATCCCTTCTAGGACCTAGGTAGCACACTGTTGGGTCCATCCATCCTTTATGCTCATCTTTCGACATGGTACCACTCCATTATGTCCAATCGTATGTCCTTTCCATTTCTCGGAAAGGTACCACATTGTCGGGCCCTTGCGTCCATTATTTCCATTTCTCGGCAAGGTACCAAATCTTCGGGTCCTTCTGCCAATATCCTTTTGTTTGACTTGCGGGAACTTTATGTGGGGATTTAGGACCCGTTACCTTCAATCTTCCGTCTACATGCTATTGGAGACTAATGGCGCTGAGGAGTAAGTCTATTCTTACTGCGCGCCTCCCAACTCGTACGTGACCAACTCCATCATGGTCCACATCGCACAACCTCACGCTTCCCCTGAGTAAGCGGATCAATGCTTCTCTACTCATGCGTGGAATTCCATCAGAAGTCGACATCGTCGTCGTTCTCCCCGTGTGTGATTTATCCGTACTCTATGACCGTTCAAATCCTTTGTGTCTCCATGAGTGAACCATTTCAACTGTCGCTACACACATTCTCAAAAGCACATATTAATAGTCCTGTCCTCATTTGTCATAATTCATTTCATAAACCCGCTAATCGTTAAGCAATTAGAGTTTACTCATAATATCCTATATTTCATAAATCAGTAAGCCATTTCGTCAACATGTATTTCTTCCGTTCACATCTTATAATTTATCATACATCTAATCATTAAGCATAATATTTATGTACACATAACACATTTTTCATAATGCAGCCAATTATTTAAGCAATAAGCAATTTCATCAATTAATTCAACTATCTGACTCCACATATGTTATTTAATTCATAAATTCATTTATCCAATTTACGTCATTCACATCTTCAGGTTTTTCTCAATCGTTTAAGACATATCAAACTCAAAAGACCACTTTATTAGCTTTTGTTCAGTCAGGTCACTTGATAGGTTCCCTTAAAGTCCATAATCATTCTAGGGGAATTATATACACCCCCTCTTATATAGAAATTCATCCTGAAGTTAATTCTTGTTCTCATAATTTCGATGCTAGGATTTACCTTTAATTTCCCATTCTCATCTTCTTGTCATTCTCTTCTATTTTTCTCAAACAATCATGGCCATAAACACTAGTGGTTCTAATCATTAGTTTTCTATATCATCTATTATGGTTCCAATATGTATCCTCGGGAATTCAATCGTAATTTTGTATACTATCATTCCGATAATACATCCAATGATTGTCAGTCCCAACTATATTTTCCATACGTCCCAGTCATGTACGAAGGTTTACGATGTGCAAATTATCTACAAGTTGCATTGCTTCAATAGACACCCAATAGTTTATCAAAATATAACAAATCCAAGAAAGGTTTCAAATCTATTTGGTTATTCTCCCTTCAAGACAAGAAGGTAAACATCATAAACTATTTGGTAAGATATAATCACGGTTTCAACAATTCAGGGACCCCCAAATATTCCAAAAACCAAATTCCATAAGACTACTTCCAAATACCTCTAAATGTTTTAATAATGTTGGTTCTCAATAAGATAGGATTCGAGTCGTCGAAATTTAGTGACTTAGTCAAACATATTGAAATTTAACTATTAGTCCTTTCATTAGTAATATCATGTCCAAGTCGATGAGCTTATCACATCCTTACCTCATTTCATCACTTCCGTTGTCATAAGACTACCTCGACAGACTCATCAAGTCGTACTATGTGTGTTTTCTCAACCTCATCGAGTTCTATCTCGGGTTAGTCATATTTTCATCAGGGTTTGATCATGACCTAAGGTTAGCTTCATTGCGTCCAGTTTATTATGCTAATCGTCTCCATACTTTGTTTTACGAGAATCGTCTTCATTTGGCCCTCTCGGTGGACTTTTCCAATCAAGAATTGTTCCTTTACCTTTGTTCATGGTCATATCAAGTTCATACTTTTCATCCTTTTTAGCAACATTGTCATGCTAGAAAATTAGTTTCATTGGATCATCTACTCATGCTAGTAACACTGATATCTTGTTTTCCAAATTTTGGGTCTATTTGGCCATAAAGCGACCCTTCGATAGTGAGGTGCCAAGGGTCTATATAGTGTATTATCCATCAATCAAAATATATTTTATATTTTTTTTGTTTTGACTAAATAGTCTTTCTCGTATGAACATATTTACTCAATTAATTCTCATGGTGCCTTCAATTATATGAAGCGTTTCAGTTTCCATGTATATATCAGCACATCATTAATAAGCTCATACAACCCAATCTTTATTTATTTGAAAATTTCATAAATAGTAACTACATTATTTCCTTTATCTTCCCTTCAACATTATATATATATAGTTCTTATACATATATATATATATATATTAAGACAACAACCATATTAAAACAAAATGCTCACATATTATTCGACGACATATAACTTCCAGTTATTCAAGCCTTGCATAAAATTTAACAAGAATTAAATTATTCGAGACTTCATCAACAATATAAATACATAACTTTTATGCCATAGTCGACAAACATTCTCTAAGCTAAGAAATGAAAACTATCAGGTCTAACTATCTTGACATAGACAAGCAGACTAACTATCTCTGAGAAAATTGTTGCGCAGGTAAAGTTAAGTTGAGGATATGGGATAACTGGATCTGAGATCGGTGAACAAAACTTCAAAGGTTTAAATACATGATACTACATGATACAGATATCAGATCGACATGCGTGCATAACTTTCATTGTTCAAGACGCACAGTTGTACAGATCGTTCCATCCAAATTGGGTCTGCGAGTGCCGGGTTTACTCTAACCATTAAAGAGTAAGGATCAATGAGATCCTGAAACCAGTGTGCAATACTACTTCCAGTTCTACACAACAAGGCTTCGAGTAACCGGATCTGAGGTCGAGATCGGTAGACATACGGAGGAGAGACAACCGTTCGCAGCAGCCGATGACTCAATAATAATAAATAGAGATTGAACTGGATGGGTGTAGAAAACAGGGATGAAATAGAAAATTGAAAAGCAAAAAACAGTTGATAAAGATTTTACACAAAGTTTAGATAATCGAAAAGGGATCAGATCCATACGATCTAAGCATTATGGTGATGTTCATAAAACAATAGGACAGGATCAAAATGAAGCCACGATCTGGCTCGTTGACCGATCTCAGAAATTCATACAAGCCATGGGGTAGGGCTAAGTGATTTCCTTTTCGAGATGGATTCAACATGACATTCACGTTATTCAGAAATAAATGAAAGGCAGAGATCAACGACATTTGAGCAGAGATTGGATTGCAATAATGGAATATAAAGGATCATTACATAGATATATTAATGCGATTGAACAGATATTAGTGCTCCCCGTTCTGAGCGTTTAGATGTTAACTCCTCACAGAAAAAATAATGGATGGACAGAGGTAAAGCCTTTTGATCTGGGCGTTTAGGATTAAACTTCTCATAGAAATCAATTAATGGCTGAACAGAGATATCGTTCCCTGATCTAAGCGTTTAAATGTTAATATCTCACATAAATAAAAATAATGGATGAATAGAGGTAATGTATAAAATTGTCAAGTAAACAGAGCGTGCATATTTAGGGTTTTAAATGTATTATGAGATTAATGATCTCACTTGCATTCCAACATTTTTTATTTTTTTTAAAATCAAATCTATACATTTAGAAAATTGAACGAAAAGAGAGATATAATTTCTTTTCTCATATTTCGACATTTCTTAAATAAAAACAGACCTAAAATTAATTTTAGAGTGAATAAAACCTGTGGGGACAGTTTCTCCAGCCGTATGTGTAGTTCCAAGGAAATCGATCCAATGTCCGAGTACCGAATATCCATGTTCTGCAATGGATATGGAGAGAGGTGCATCTACAAAATATTTATGAGTTCGGTGCCCTCAAGGCTCGACTGGATCTAATACTAAATGTAGGGAATCCCGTTTGTGGGGTCGTCCCTAAAAATAAACTGAAACACATCTAAATAAAATAATACTGATTCCAACATATCAATGGTAGAAAATTAAGTTACACATAAAATAATTTTACTTTTAAGCAAATAAAAGTGGAACCTTATACCTTTCATCCGTCGATTGATCTTGCTTTCCCTTGCCGTCCGCTTCCACGTTGTGTCCCTCCAGCTGAAACTCGTTTAACCATAGGAGAAGAAACCGTTAGCTTCGCCACCCAACCATAGGCTCATGCTTTCAATCGCATGGCCACCCATGATCTTTCGGGTTGTAGAGCTCACACACACAAAAATATAGAGACTCAGAAATGGGTTCCCCCCCCACTAGAATCCCTCTCCAAACTCCAATAGCAGCAAGCCACTCTCTTTACAAAAAATTACGATAACAATCCAAACCATGGGTCCCTTACCCATTCTCAAAGCCTTCCTTAAATAGGAAAATCCATTGCGACACATGTCGCTTCATGCAAAAGTATTTAATTTCTTTCTATTAAAAAGTAATATAGGTCACTTATCCATGTGTCAAGTTTTCTAGAGAGTGCACCAACTTTCCTAAGTTTACTCAAGTTTGTCTCCATTATGTTCCTTCTATTCTCTATTTTTGTGGGTGCAAGTGGTGTTAACTAAATGCTCAAGCCTAGGATTCCATTTTGCTCCTAAAATAATGATTTCTATTATTTTAAATATTGAAATGTATTTTCATGTGCAAATGTTTAAAATAATAATTTCAATTATTTGAAATACTAAAATGTATTTTCATGTGCAAATGTCTAAAATAATAATTTCTCTTATTTTAAATACTAAAATGCATTTTCCTGAGCAAATGTTCAAAATGCAATTTTATACGTTTTTATGCATAATGTTTAACAATCAATTCCTTCTAGGACCTAGGTACCACGCCGTTGGGCCATTCTTTATGCTCATCTTTCGACATGGTACCACTCCATTGGGTCCAATCATCCGTCGTTTCCATTTCTAGGCAAGGTACCACATCGTCGAGGTCTTGCTTCCGTTATTTATGTTTCTCGACAAGGCACCACATCGTCGGGTCCTTATGACGATATCGTTTTGTTTGACTTGCGAGAACTTCATGTAGGGATTTAGGACCTGTTACCTTCAATCCTCCATCTACATGCTATTAGAGACTAATGGCGCTGAGGAGTAAGTCTGTTCTTACTACACGCCCCCCAACTCGTACGTGACTAGCTCCGTCGTGGTCCACATCGCATGACCTTATGATTCCCCTGAGTAAGCGGATCAGTTCTTCTCTACTCATGCATGGAATTCCGTCGGAAGTTGACATCGCCGTCGTTCTGCCCATCTGTGATTTATCCGTACTCTACGACCCTTCAATTCCTTTGTGTGTTCATCAATGAACCGTTTCACCCATCGCTACACACATTATCAAAAGCACATATTAATAGTCCTGTCCTCATTTGTCATAATTCATTTCATAAACCTGCTAATCGTTAAGCAATTACAGTTTACTCATAATATCCTATATTTCATAAATTAGTAAGCCATTTTGTCAACATGTATTTATTTCATCGACATCTTATTTTCCTCAATCGTTTAAGACATATCAAACTCAAAATACCACTTTATCAAAGTTTGTTCAGCCGGGTCACTCGATAGGTTCCCTTAAAGTCCACAGTCATTCTAGGGGCATTACAAACACGGAAATGAATAAATCAATCAAAGGCGTCGAGAAGAATATGGTCATAATAAACAACACATCAATGAAAACCGATGTTCAAGGCGTAAACAATCTACGCAACACATGCCTACTGAATTTCATCCAATCATTGAATCCCAAAATGTAGATGCATGCAAATTCCAAAGTTTGGGAGAGATAATGAAAATAACATATAGACATCAAGTAGATGTTTCTCTCAACCAAAATCCTCATGCCAATACTTCCATTGCAGAAACATCTGCACAAAACCCATTGGATCAACGAATGATAGATTTTTCTATAGTTACAATACCTACTGAACAATATGCTATGCCATACATAAGTCCAAACATTGATGGATTCAGTCAAAGTCTTGAATGTAGTGTTCAATGTGATCAAATATATGTAGAAAAATCATTATAACATTATAGTATTTTCTCTACTGCAAATGAAGTATTGAATGATTTTAATGATATTGCTAATAGGTCTTCTCCCTATGTGCATGTGGATGCTACTCTTCATAGTTGCAAGGTTTTATTCAAATCCCGATCCAGCCAAATTATTTATTGTTTATTCTTTGAAATCAATTTTCATTAAATCTTGAATTGCACTCACTAATATTATTAGGATGCAACTACATGAAACATGGACAATCAAATATCTGGATATGATCAAAGAACTCTATCTCTTGGCACCACAAAGGTAATCTTTGACTCTTTTGCAAATTAATCTATATGCATATTTTTTCAACATTTTAACATAACATGTTTAGAATATTCAATTACACCTACCCCATGTATTCATTTGCAAATGCATCTCATCTTTATCCATTCTTTTATATATTCATTACATGTTTAGGATACTCACGATCAAAGCAAAGGTTGTTCATCTTTGAAGATTCCACGAACAATAAATCGCCACCATGCTTCTTCATCAATAAATGAAAGTGATTGTGTAATTCATGGGAACCAATATCACCATTAACATTCTAATGAAAACCATCACTCAAATGATGTGTCAAATGATATAACACAAATAAATGCTTGTCCTGACACAATGGAGGTAGTTTGTTTGCATTTTCATGTATTAAATTTCTTATATATATATATATAGAAGTCATGATGGTTTAATATAATATTAAATATTGAGATGATTCAAAACAGATAAACCATACTTTTATGGAAAATGGAAGATAAATAAATATTCATCTTCAGAATTCTCATAATCTCAATGGTACAACATATGCACCTCGTGTATATACATCTCCAAATGAGTTTATGGAAGGTAAATTGTATATGTACTATATTTGCACATTTTTATATTAAACTATTAAAAATTTTATATATTAATTATTGGGTTTCTACTTAATAACCCTTCTCAATTTTAACAATTATTTACAGGTTTAAATAATTCCATACGCATAATGATGCCTTTCCAAAAAAAAAATTGACAACAAATTGATGAACTATAAATCATCCAAATGTGCCATATTTTCCATGAATCATATCCAGGAATCAAAATTTGTATGAGTGTTGAAGGACCACTCTGTAAGAGGTGCAAAGCAGAGTGAGGATGTCATTGTTTCTCTCACCATAATAATATGAACCCTAGTGAACAACCTTATATTTTATCTATCCTTACATAGGTTGAAGAAATGCTTATAGCATTAGTAAATCCAATATTACAGGTTACCCATGCTCTAGGTGGTCAATATAGATATAGTAGGAACACTATAAGTTTTCCACAAGATATCAACTCAATTGCTAAATATCTTCCACATCGATTTGAAGATTTGGATATTTTAATTGTCAGGCGAGCATCATCTAATTCAAAACATTATGATTTTCTTGTTATCAAATCTTGTGTCATGGATTCATTATACTATAAAATACGAGTGGATAAATATTACAGTGACGTTCAAATTGATATGGAATCTGCCACAACTCTTCCAGAAAGGGAAATTGATGTATTTGATCGACTACACTATGTATATTCTAACATAAATGATATGAATTCAAATGATATTGATATTGAGGGAATTCATAATGATAAGTATCCTCTCACCCTTCCTCGTTCACAGTTAGATTACCTAATACACGCAAGGAACTTGATGAAATAAGAGATTTTATTAACAATGGAGAATCCACCTCGGAGGAACCCATGGAGTGTCCAGGCATTGGATTGTCTCCAATAAATGAATACAACACCAAATGTTTATTTGACATGGATTTCCCCACACTATTTCGAACTGGTATTTCAGATTGGTTGCAACCATGATTATTGAATGTTCTCCTACATGAATATGCCCTCCATTTATTTAAATTTTATGATCAAAGGTTTGGAAAACATCCAAGTTTTCGGTACTTTTTTCTCAACATGATCATGCGACATCGAATCCAAGGGATTGATACTATATTTGTAAAATAAAATATAGATAATGGAATCCCCACAATAGTCGTAGAACTATGTAAAGAGCTCACTGAATTGCCCGACACAAAATTGGTTGAACCATTGATGCGCTTTGATTCAATACTAAGAGGTAAAAAAGAATATTGGAATATATGTCGTAGTGAGCTTACTGACATGATTACACAAGTTGGTTGTCCAACTTTATTCTTCACATTGAGTGCAACAGACACCAAGTTGCCAGACTTACATAAAATTTTACCTGGAAATACATGTCGACATATGCAAAATCAACATCAATGGAGGATTGAAAATGTTATCAATTATCCACACATTGTTTCATTATACATGCACCATCGCTTCACCATATTCTATGAAGAGGTCATTGCAATATGCTTTCATGCCAAGGATTACTAGTACATGTTTGTAGTTTACACTATCATATTAGTCATATTTCCATTTTTAATTTGTCTGTTTTTCCATTCAATACCTAATTTTATGATGTCTTCATTTCACATAGGTACGAATGGAAACATAGAGGATCTCCATATATACATGTTTCTCTATGGTTGGATGGTGCCCCAAATATGGAAAAATTAGATTGGAATAATGAAATGAGGTCAAATGAAACAAATAAATACTTTTATAAATATGTAATTGTGTGGAATCCACGGAGTAGTCATCAATGCAATATAATCATTCATCGACCTCTACTTGATGACCCTTTCTTATTGGATAGTTCTGGTATTTTTCGTCACATCCTCTTGATGATTATGAGCAATTAGATAATCGTGTTCAATGACATACAAAATGTAGTGCCAACTTTATGATTGTTTCTTCTTTCGTGTGTCGCTACAATGCTCCACAGGATCTTCAAGATGGATCAAAATTATTTGTAAATGAACATGGCCAAAAAAAATATGAACCTGCCCGTAATGATGATAGTCTCAATGTCCATAATGCATCTCTTCTTGCAATGTGGCGTGAAAATGTTCATTTCCAACCAATGGTTTCTAGACATGCAGTGTTGAAATACATTGCAAAATATGCATCCAAATTTGAAAAAAAGGTCAAAAAGTTATCAAGACATGCTAACTAGAGTCTCAAGCTTGGGCCACTCTAATGATCCTTAATTGATTGCATATAAAAAATTCCTTGCTAAAACAATCGTGGATAGAGACATAGGTGCAAAAGAAACATGCCACGTGCTATTCAAGCTCCCCTTGGTGATTTGTAGTCATAATTTTGTATCTTTAAATGTTGGACAAATCGTGTTTGAAAAGGTCTCTATAGACTTGGATAATTCACCAGAAAAATCTACCTTCATATAAACATATAGAAATTGTCCTACTTATTTGGAGCACTTGTCATTAATAGATGCTTCAAGATCATGGTCTTATGATCACCGATGAAAGGAAGATCCTCGGAAGAATCGAGATCATACACCATCAATTGTTTGGGTTTGGCCATGATTTCAGTCTATTCCTAATGAAACATCAAGTAGCTTTGACGAATTTTTTTGAGTGATTTACTACTATATAAACCATTTTGAAACATTTCCAATGATATTGGTATCACTACTGATATCATTATTGAAAATTGGAGAAATTTTTCCTTTCGACCTTGGCATGTTGATAGAACCCCATTGTCACCTGAAAATGTAGAAGAAGATGAATATATAAATTATGATACAGATAATCTTTGCGGAGACATGGATGAGTGGAAAATGTTATCTCGTATCATCCCTCCTAATTCTCTTCATATTACATATATTGAAACACTTAGTTGAAGAGACTTTGACTTAAATCATGTTTGGGATCAAAGTACAGATTCAACAATATTGGCTGAAGACCCAATCAAATTTGTACAGGTTGCTCGATCATTGGGAGCAGTAATATATTAGTCTCTCAACACATGTTCAAGTCCATATTCCTTGACATCAAAGCAAAGAATTGCATTTGATATCATTATTAATCATTCTCACGGTGAACAAAATCAACCCCCATTGAAAATGATGATTCAAGGAACAACAGGGTCAGGGAAGTCATATCTTATACATTGCATTTCTAATGAAATAATGTCTCAAGAGAAACAAGAAAAGATCCCATTGCTCCTACTTGCACTTATTGGAATTGCTGCTTTCAACATCAAAGGAAGGATAATACATTTTGCACTGAGAATTCCTATTAGAGATGTCCAACCTTTACGTGGTCAAGCACTCAACATATTTTAGGAAGAAATGGCACATATTAAATATATCCTTATTGATGAAATGAGCTTCATAGGACCACGCTTATTTATACATCTTGATTCACATTTGTGTGAGGCTTTTCCAACACATAGATCGACTCCTTTTGGTGGAAGATCCATTATACATGTCGGTGATTTAGGACAATTGCCTCCTGTGAGGGATAAACCATTATATGTAGGTAATACAGCTGGGAAAGTTTTGTGCCAAGATTTCCAAATGGTTGTCATTTTAGACACAATTTTTTGATAACAAGGGGTTGATCCAAAATAATCAACTTTTCGCAATATATTGACAAACATTAGAAATGCAGATGCACTTGTTGAATATTGGAATGTTCTTATGGAAAGGACAAATCCAACTATAAATGATGTTGAGAGAAATACTTTCCACTCAAATATCCATTTATTTCCTACAAATAGTAAGCTTGATTTGCATAATCGTTGCATACTTAAGTCACTAAATACACCAATTGCATGATGTGTTGTTGAATATTCACAACATAAGGAAATAGGTGATGGAGATGATGACCAGTTGGAACGTGAGGTGATTTTGTGTCATGGTCAACGTGTCATGTTAACATGTAACTTGTGGGTGGAAGCTGGTTTAGTTAATGGTGCTCTTGGAACTGTTCAAGGAATTTTCTATAATCCTGGATGAAAACCACCTGAAATCCCTATTATACTAGAGGAAATCGTAGGCAAGTCCCACTTCATATGGCTCGAGTACTCACTATCCATAAATCACATGGATTGACTTTATAAAAGGCGACAATTGATATTGGCTGTGTTGATAGGAAATGTTTAACCTTCAAAACATTATCATGAGTAAAATCACTATATGGTCTTAGGATATCACCCTGATTTTCCTTTGAACACTATGCAAAAATGGGTAAAGGTGCATATGTTACAATAAAAAAGAATGAAGAACAACAATTATGACATATTTCATTATAATAATAATGGGTGAGGTTAATTCCTCTCTTATTTAATGTATCATTTCTTTATGGATTTTGATATCATCATTACTTAATCATTGTATACCTATTTTTTATTTGACTAACAATTCCTGACTCTTTGCTCGAGACCACGTATCAATTACAATATTACAAATATTGTTACTTCCATCATCTTCATAATCGTTTCCTTTAAGTTGTTAAGAATTGCAACTTTGTAAGACTAAAACACTGCACACTTGTAACCTTTATTTTGGTAATTTATATTATATTAAATATTTTATATTTAAATTTATTTAAATTGTTTCTTATTTCTACTTTATTTGTTGTGTCCCATCAGATATGGACAATGCAAGTCCACATTTTTATTCCTTCCATCGATGTTGTCAACAAAACACAATCTACATTTAAGAGGTTATGAGGTAAGCACATGTTTTTGAGAATTTTCTATTACTCAATATATTTCCATTCTCCACACTTGTTGTTCATCTCATGATTATTTTTCCTTTCCCAACAGGTATGAACTATGCGATTCCACAATACAACATTGTAATTTATCCAAAAATATTTCTATATTCTCAACATTATTATTTGGATGACTATACATACTAGACACATTTTCATATTTATTTATATTCCACTCTCCCCATTTTCGTGGAGATATATACATGGGAAATATAGAAATGTAATATTTCACTTTACAAATATGACCTTTTTCCACGCTCCACATTTGGATGGAAATGTATGAATCGGAAAAAGAGCATTGAAATATTTCACATTAATACTATGACCCTCTACATATGATCCTTTTATTACCATTTTATTTTAACGTTATTAAATATTACTAATATTTTACAAAAATGTTTAATATTTGACATCCCTTGTTATTTAATAACAAGTGATCCATATCAAAACTCTAAATGGTTTGATTTCTCTTTAATTTTCCTTAAATTTGAAGTTGATGTTTAGTAAGTGCAAAATAATTGAACACCGTCTTTGATTAGAATTTAGTTTTCAACATTTGTACTTTTAGTGTCTGGATGTTGTTTGTCTTCCATAATTCATCACAATGTGACATAATCCTTAAAGAATGTTGTCATGTGATGTAATGAATTTATGGCATAGCAAGTTGGCATCAATCAACTAAGATTAACGTTATAACAAATATACACATCATATAAACATCTATGTTTCACAATGTCATCTAACTATTCATTGGTAGTGAAATCCAACATAACCAATAAATAATGTGTCACATGTAGAGTATTTATTGATGAGCACCACATTCCAACATAACCATTGAACATGTGACAATCCAACATAACCCTAAGGAACATCATAATGTGCCATACATTTATATATTGTATTAATGTCACATGTTTTACTCCATGTTCCTAGCTCATGATATAAATACATGTTTATTAACATCACAATGTGACATTACGGTTCACAAATATCACAATTTAGCATAAATATTCATGAATATCATAATGCAACATAAGTTCTTAATATTTTGAATTTAATTTTATCTATCTATATAGTTGTATCATTTATGAAATAATACAAGATTTGAATACGAAAATTAAAATTAAATACTAAATACTAAATTTAATCACAAATATTTAATATTAAAATAATAATATTAATATTATTACTAAATATTTAATATTAAACATAATATTTTGAGCCCCAAGAGTTAGCTCGATCGGTTGAGTTCTCGGAAGTTAGGCCTCCCAGCATGCGAGGTCACGGGATCCATCCTCATAGACCCTCTTGGGGTTAGGCACGCAGCGGCCGCAGGGCGGAAACCCCTTCGGGGCGGGTCCGTCAGAAATTATTTCGTGGATGTAGCGGTCGGCTAAACCGATTAAAGTGAACCACATGAAAAAAATAAAAAATAAAAAAAAATAAAACATAATATTTATTTTAATACATCATTAAAATTAAGATTTAATATATATTAAATTTTAATTTTATCCATAATATATGTTTATTATGAATTTAATTATAAATATTAAATGAATGTGAATACCTTTATGTATTAAATACTCTATAAATATTATTTATAGAGTAGCTTATTTGAATATTATTGAATATCCTATTTGATAATGAGCTATGAAATAGTTTTTAGTGTGTGTATATATATATATATATATATATATATATATATATATATATATATATTTTTTTTTTTTTTTCTATTCTCTTTATATATATATATTTCTATTCTCTTTATTCTTCTTTTCCTTTTTCCTTGTTTATGTGGCCTTACTTCCATTATTACTTATGTCATGGGAACAATTCTTCCTCCTGTCAAATAGACATTCAGCTTTCATTATTACTTATATATATATATATTGTGTTGATCATATGTTTATGCATCACTCTGTAATTAGCAACAACCACATTAATAATAATGTGTCCGATAAATGTCGATAGACACATGTTTGACATATTCTATATTAAATATATTAATATGGTAAATATACAATTATTGATATTTACCAAACACATTATTATGATTGTGATTATTGCCAATGGTATAGATCGGGGACACACCATACCCAAACATATAATATCCACGGTCTAACTAATCCAACCTATAAGTAACTCAATGGATTTACATTTATACAATAGTATTCAAAGGTGGGAGGAGTCTTTCAAGTTCAAAAAAATATGTTAGTTTATAGTTTCAAACTTCTACCAATTGTCTTCATTCTTGAGCGCTCATGCTATTTAATATCCTAATTTCATAGCTGATATCCCGATTTCCATCTCCTACTATCTCTAACACTCTTTACTATTCTCTGTTTACTATTGTTAACAAACAATGCACATGTTCCTCCTACAAAAGATAAAAATATGTTTAGTGGAATCATGGAAAAATAATATATCTCATAATTAAAGATGTGGAAATGTGGTAAAGCAATGACTATAACTTAGCTATGATAGAATTATAAATCTAACCTCTTTAAACTTCCCTCTAAAGGTCTCCAGGTGTGGTATATTTTGCAAAATATTTGGACCGGAAACCGTTTGAGAAAATACATTAAAGCATTGTTAAAACCAGCCGTCCACAAAACCAGCCGTCACTGTGCGATGAACGTTTTTGGCATAATTATGTATAAAGGAATAAACAATTAAATGAACGGATCATCAATGTGATTTTAAAAAATCAAATAAATAAATAAATAATATTTCATGTTTTATTTGGAGTTGATTTATTAACTTAGACATTAATTTTTTTTTTAATAAAAAATCAAATAAATAAGAAACTAATATTTGATGTTTTATTTAGGGTTATTTATTAGCTTAGACATCTAACTTCTTTTATATAAAAAAAATAAAATAAAAATAAAAATATTTTATGTTTTATTTAAGGTTGATTATTAATTTAGATATCTAAAAAGTTTTAAAAAATTTGAGATTATATATATACATTTAATAAAAGTCTTTTCAATTATATGTGTACGTGTATGTGTAAAGAAACACTTTTTATTATCCAAATAGATAACATATATTTTTGTAGATTTATAAGATAATTAAGAGACATAAATAAAATAAAATAAAGCTACATGAATTAAAAAATAGAAGTCACTTAAAGGCAAAAGATAAAATCATGTTTAACAAAATACAGAAAGTGGGAATGAGAATATAAAAATTTGTGTAGAAATAAAACAAAAGGATGAAATAAAGAAGATCGGAAAGAAACAATAAAATTAGATAAAAGGCACAGCTATGAGAATATAAAATTTAATATTGAATAAAACCACAATTAAGATGGATTTATGTTGGTTTAATTTATATTAAATTTATTATTATAAATTTAATTATATATTATTTTATGTTAGACACATATTTTTAAGTCTTAACATTCAATTTTATTATATAATTTATTTAATAATTTTTTCATACAATCAAGCAAAAACAAATTAGATATAGATACAATTATTAACAATAATTGCTTTTTAAAAAATGAAAAAACTAAAATCTAATTTATTCAATACTTTTTAAATATAATCAACTAAAAGTAAATCATATATAAATATAAATATTTACATAAGAAAATCATAACAACCAAAATTTAATCTCTTCAATATTTTAAATAAACAAAAACAAAATAGATACAAATACAAATATTTACATTTTAAAAATCATAAAAACCAAAATCTAATCTATTCAATATTTTTGAATGTAATCAAACAAAAATAAATTAAATATACAACTTTATATTAAAAATTCATAACAAATAAAATTAATATCAATTATATTCACTACTTCTTTAGACGTAATCAATAAAAAGATAAATTCAATATAAATACACTTACTTGTATTAAAAAACCCATAACAACTAAAATTTAGTAAAACATCATAAAAACCAAAATCTAGTCTATTCAATATTTTTTTAAATAAAATCAAACAAAATTAAATTAAATATTTATATTTATACTAAATACTCGTCACCAACAAAATGAAAATCTATTATATTCTACTTCTTTGAATGTAATCGCTCAAAAATAAATTAAATATAAATACAAATATTTATACAAAAAAATCATAACAACTAAAAGCTAGTGCGCTCAAATCTGTTTTAAATGTAATTATATAAAAATAATTTGGATATAAATACAGCTATTTATATTGAAAAAAATCATAACAACTCAAAGTAATATATATTTTATAGAGATTATGGATCATGAATTAGTCTACTTTAATATTTCTTTAAATATAATTATACAAAAATAAATTAAATAGAAATAGAAATATTTACATTAAACAAATCATAACAATTATAAGATAATGAATTAGATTTGATGATGATGATGAAACTAACTTTGAGACCAATTTTGGTTTATCAGACCCTGAGAAGGTTATTACTTGGTTTGCTTTAAACTTTTGTTCCTATGCTAAAAATCTTAGAAAAAAACTTTCCAAGATCACTATAGTTTTGGCAAGTGAGGAGGTTAGAAAGGTTTGTATTGTAGCAAATACTATGAAACTAATATCTAATGTGGGTGTAAGTAGGACACTAAGAAAAAGTGATTTGCATCATCAACGCTCATAGACTCACAAAGATGGCAAACCCTTTCCTCCCACAGAGTTTTGGGAATAGACCAACGCCCTATTTCGCTATGGAGCTTATGAGAGTTCGTTCTAATCTTGGCTATATTCATTTTATTCTTTGAACTAGTTACCATCGAGAGATAATTTTGATCTTCCAAATTAGGGTTAATGACCTCCTTATAGTATCTTAGTTTTCTCGTAATCGCTAAATTTTCCTCGCACTACAATTTCTCTTTAAACTTAGAAGCAATAATAAATTTTTGACATTATCAATATTCTACAAAGTGTCATTTTCATCAATTCCCCAATGGTCTAACCACGCCATCAAGCAATTTTAGGAAGTCTCTTGTTTTCCATGTTAGTTATCTTGTGCTTGTACATCAGGTCCTAGTCATAGCCATGCTCTCGAAGGGGGAAAGACCCAATTATAAGAGGAGAATAGGATAAGGTGTGTTGCTTATAATTTTGAGGTTATAAGTTATAAACCATTTCTGGATTTGCTCAATCTTTCTCCAAGATTCTCTAGAAATTGTGCACCCCCACACTTCACAACCGTATAAGATAACGAGGATGACAAGAGTTTCAAAGAGGAACTTCTTTTTATCCCACATGACTAGGTTGGCTGATTTACAATTATTTTGAAGACCAAAATAAGCTTTCCATCCTCCATTAATCATTTTCTCAATGCTGTGGTTCCAATTGAGCTTGTGATGAATATCAATTCCAAGATACTTGTAAGAAGTCACTTCCTCCAATAAAATTTATGTGAAAAATAATTATTACAAGTAGTAGTATTAATTCTTTACCAAGTTAAATGTTAAATTACATATAAAAACATTTATTTGCAAACCAATATCTTAGCACATGAGTTTATATTGGGATTTTAAAAAGAATTAAGGAGTAATCCAATACATTAGATGGTATTAAGAGAGCAGTGGTGGTGGTTAGTGAGTCCACAAGTCAACCAACTAATAAAAATATATCTAGGCCTTATACCTTTCATAAAAATAAAATTTAGGAAAACAAATGGTTATTTGGTGATTATGGAGTAGTGTTATTAACTCTTACCATACTTTGTTTGGAAATTCATCTTAAATAAAATTTTATTTGATATTAATATAAAGTAGTCTTAGTGGAGAAATATAGTTGATATTAAGGATTTTCTTTAAGTGAAGATTATGAAATTTTAATATAACTCTTTAAATAACTATGAATAATATAGCTGAGATGACATTTCTTCCAATGATTAATAATATGTGCATGTCATTATGACATAGATAATGACATAGATTTATATAAAAAATTTAATATAATGCAAATATGAATAATATAGTTAAAAGTATGAAATTTCTTACAATGAATATTAGAAGTGTATTTTAATAATATAGATGAGAAAATAAAATTTCTTCATAAATGAGAAAATGAAATTATTGAATTTATTATATTTTTATTATTATAAGTAAAAATATGATAATAAATATAATGCACAAATGGATAAAACGCTAGTGTGATTAATGTGTACATTTATTTGAATAATATGAATACTATAGTGGAGATTATACTATCATAAATCCATATAAACCATGAATCTATACATATAAAGAAGCATCCAATCCTTAAAGATATAATTTTTTTCTAATGTTTTGTACTTAAAGAAAATTTGCACTATATAATATTTTATTTCTCTCATGAATAAAATTTACACTAGGATAGTTTTATCTTAACTTTGGCTCTATCAAAGATTGAGAGGGATCAAATCAAATCCTTTAGCAAACCCTTTTTACAATGCTAAACTTGATTAAAAGTTGCAACTCAAGGGATTTGCTCCATCTCTATAGTTAAGATAGATATATATATATATATATATATATATATATATAACTTGAGTAAAGGTTGCAACTCAAGGGATTTGCTCCATCTCTACAGTTAAGATGGATGGATATATATATATATATATATATATGGGAGTGTGCACGAAGTTGAGAGACCTTTTAGATGCAATAGGTAACTGCGAAACGCGCGAGAATTGTGTAAATAAACAATGCTCGCGCGTTATGTAAAACTAGGTATGGCGGGCTCCGAACCTGCCATGTCATTTAACATGTAGGATAGGATCAGAAAACGCTCAAGCGTTATTGTGATCACCATAACGCTCGAGCGTTATTGTGATCACCATAACACTCGAACGTTATGGTTAATATAACAAAAAAAATAAACAGTGTCGCGGTATTAACCATGGCACTGTTTTTTTTTTGTTATATTAAGCATAGATCACCATAACGCTCGAGCGTTATGGTTAATATAACAAATAAAATAAACAATGTCGCGGTATTGTTTTTCTTATATTAACCATGGCACTGTTTATTTTTTTGTTATATTAACCACAACGCTCGAGTGTTATTGTGATAACCATAATGCTCGAGCGTTATGGTTAATATAACAAAAAAAATAAACATTGCCACATGGTTAATATAAGAAAAACAATACCGCGGCATTGTTTATTTTTTTGGTTATATTAACCATAACGCTTGAGCGTTATGGTGATCACAATAACGCTCGAGCATTATGGTTAATATAACAAAAAAAAACAGTGCCGTGGGCCACGACTCTGTTTTATCCATTGTGCTACCCAAACGTGAACGCTTGAGAGATCTTGCCTTCCCAAAACGCATCAGAGAACCTCAACCGAGGAGATTTGGAGGCTCAACAATCCCAAATTCATCTTGCAAGAACAATTGGAAAGGTAAGCATCTAAATCGTTGCCTCATCTCGTCATTAAGTTTATAAATTGTTATGTTTCCCTAATCTAAAAATATTTGTAAATGAAATGCCAAAACTTAAAATTTTAAAATTTTAATGAATTTTACATACACCCCGTTAGACACAATGGCTCACTGATCACATCAATCATCATTGTCACCTAAAAATATTTGCAAATCAAATGCCAAAACCTAAAATTTTAATGAATTTTACATCCACCCTGCTAGACACAATGGCTCATTGATCACATCAATCATCATTGTCACCCAACATATCTGTCTATAACATCATTTTGATTATCATTAATTTTCATAACCCAAGCAAGCATTATGTCCCTGTTTCATGCTTCCCTAGATCAACATTTTGTTCATCGTATGTAGCCCCAATAATCATGAATTCATTCTGTCCATACATATCATCAGAATCTTAGTTTGCATACTAGCAGCACATCAGCATATTGTACATCTTCATTATGTCATCATTATTCATGTCATATCAATCTGCTGCCATATCTCCATTCATACACTTTACACTGTCCATATGCACATCACAACATTATGCCCATATCATTAGTCATCTCTTCATCATTCTACTAGCATGTCTTCATTTTGTCCGTCAATAGGCTGCCTTAGTTTAACTAATAAAAATATATATATTTGCCACATCATCATGGTCTTTATGCCCACATGGTCTCCACCCTTATGCCCTCAATGACCCATAATGTATGACTACAATGGTCATATGAAATGATATTTATGTTTGTAATGTATGCCTGAGATGATATTTATGTTTGTAATGTATCCGTTCTTGCACAAAGTTTGTACATTTTTCATTTTTGAGAGATGTCATTATAGCACATGTATACGTTTCTAATGATTTTTATTTTTATTTTTTGCTTGCAGTGACGACCATGGATGCCCACAATGACATCCAAAGAGAGATTCAGAGGCTCAGATAAATTCAAGCTTCAATTACTACTTTTGATGAGAGGCATGTTATGCTTGCATCCAATTTGGATGCAATGATAGAGACCTTTAGTAGGTCTAATAGTGCTTTGCAAGATATTGCCACTTTCAGAGAAAGAAAGAGGAAACAATATGCGGATGGACTTAGCTATAGAGAAGTCAAGAAGTTGAAAATCTCAAAAGAACAACTATTTTCCCTATAGAAATCCACGAGATGGTGAAGTCCCTAATGAAAACAAAAGGCACATTTATATCGAGTGGTGTACATATCAACCATTCATAGATAACTGGATGGACTGATGGTACATGGTGTTTGATGCACCACCACACAACAATAGGGAAATGCCTTTGTATTTTTTGAGAAAGATGTACGCAAAGTTTGTGCTGGGGAAGCATGTTAACTATTTTGATATCTTGGAGTACTATGGTGTTGGGATGGGGATGCCTCAGCAACGTCCCAATGCGAGGCACATAGATCCCAATCGCCCAGTAGCTCCACCTCATAGGAAGCTACCCAAGCCAGATGTGCCTCCTGCACATCAGTTAGTGCCAGAGGCACAAGAGTCATTCCTACTGTTGGCACATGCGGTTGTTAGCCATAGCACGTATCTTCATGGTACGGACCAGGTAGGGCCATCAGAGCCACCATCCATGGGTGGAGTAGAGCTGCCACCTGTTGGTGGGGTAGATCCACCACCTCCTGATGGGGTAGAGCCACCACCTTCCAGTGGATGGGGAGCATCTAGTAGTGGCACTGCACCTACACAGCATAAGCACAACCATCAGCCCCACCCATGCACGGTATGAGGCCATCCTTGCTTTGGTCTTGTCCAAACAAATGATACCTTTACTGGGTATTTCACACAGGTAAGTAAGTGGTTAACAATTTAGTGTCATTTTAAAATTATTTTTCCTTACCATACACATGTATATAGATTGCTAATATTTTTAATGGTTTTAAAACTTGTACTTACTACAAGAAGGGCACGGGGATGAAGACCTTTGCACTGATGATGTTGAGCATAGTCCAGAGGCCCATGCACCAACACTGCATGATGATGTTGCCATACTTTCAATGACAACAACTCATAATGAGGTAACTATTTCAACATGACATCATTTTAATACATGAGTAGATCCAGTTAACAATTTAGTGTCATTTGTAAATTATTTTTCCTTGCTATACACATATATAAATTGCTAATATTTTTAATGATTTTAAAACTTGTAGTTGCCACAAGAAGGGCATGAGGGCAAAGAGGCTCATGCAGTAGAACCTTCTGAGTTACAAGATGTTGTCATACCTTCAACGACAACATCTCATGCCGAGGTAACTATTTCAACATGACATTATTTCAACACATGTTAGTTTTTTATCACATGTTACTTAATCAATGCTACACGATCTAATATTTACAATTTTGTACATTGCAGGTTGTAGATCCCCATCAGATGGAAGTGCTTTCATCTAGTGAGCTCCCCCCCGGTGGGAATACAATTGATAGCGTGCCCGCGGAGACACAATGGGCGGTAGACCGTTTCTTAGAATTGATTGACGTATATAGTACATCGGTATGTGTTTCATCATTTTCAGTTTGTTAATACATGTTATTCCATTGACCAATGCATTTCTAACTACATCAATATTGGTGATTGTATCCACCAGCAGATATACGTTCGAGACTGTCAGTAGTTCGATCTCCCCGTAGTCCCAACGTGCAAAAGGGACAAGTGTACAAGAGAGGCTCCACTCCTGGAAAGAATGTGGATGTCCTCTATAGTAGACACACGAGAGATCCATCTACCCATGACCTAACAAAGGTCATTGATGCTGCAGTCAGTGCCGCATCTACAATAGCCATAAGTCATACGGAGGTAACTATTTGGACAATCACAATGCATAGTATTTAACCATGTTACTATATTATTTATTCATGCATGTCTAACTATTTCTCCATTTGGTGATTGTAGGCTCCGTTAGCGATAGAAGTGCCCAGCCCCTCTACTCAATCCATGGTTATGACCGGTTCTCCTCTTGCGGTGAGATGTTCATTAATGACCAAGTTTTTTTATTCAATTTACCCAAACACATTGATCAATGTTGAATTGTTGAATTAATTGAGATATGATCTTTTATTTGCAGAGCACAACTATAGAGATGCCTTCCATGAGCACACCGCTCACATCTATACCCCATGAGGACTTGGTGAGTGTTTGTCATAAATAATTTGGCCATAAGTTAATTTTTTAAGTTTGTTGATGGTACGGTATTAGTGCAGTTATTTGATAAAAATAATGATTTTTTTTGCAGACTTATGAGATTCCGAGTGATCCCAGGGAGATGGTTGATAGAGGAAAGTTGGGGGGAAAACAAGAGAAAGATTGATTTTGATGTTGCATAGTCTTGGATAGATGTATTTTGACATACATGTACACATTGTTGTACTTAGGGATACATGTACATTGACAGGCCATTTGAGGGCCGGCTACTTTCCCATATTTTGTATTACAAACATTCGACTATCAATATATTCCATATTTTCTCTTGAGTTTCGACTTATGCTTGTGATGATTCATCTTTTCCACAAATTGATCAATTATGCTATTGAAATTTATAAAATTACATTTCAGGCAATATTTATTCTCTTACATTTATTGCATTGATCAAGTAACATCTCACCATTGTGTTATGAAAACATTATCTTAATGGAAAAAACTAATAATATCTTTCAACAATTCAATGAACTTAGCACATGCATGCTAATTTGATATCTAATTTAAAATTGTGTTTTTTGTCAACTCCAAGGGTTCATACCCATCGATCATGATTATGGTTGCAAGGAAAAAACCTATGTCATAATAGTAACATGCTACGTATACCATCAATGGAATCCTATGACATTTTCAGACAGTAAGAGGAATTCCAATAGATGCTACACATTTCATCAATGCTACTGTATTTAATCAAACTATACGTACATGAGCATCTATGTAGTTCGATTGAATGGAAAGGAATGCATAACTAAAGTGTAATAAAATTCATTGGGCCTTCATGTACACATGGTCAAATATATGTAACAAATATACCCTAGTTTGTTAAAATATGCTAACCAATAGCTGGTCATGAATTCACTCTCATAATATCGTTGAAGATATAAACCCTATCCTTACAAAACCCTAGTATGTAAGACCCTAGTTTTTGCTTTACCTCTTTCATATGTCCATTTTCCACCTATCATAATGCAAAAGTAATCATCCAAAATCCATGGAAAATGAAATACCTAACTAGTTTAATGATATTCCTTGATAATGTTGTATTGATGAACGAAAATAAGATGTTCATGGTCCTATGTTCGTTTTGATAAATTGCACAAGTTTCATAATCATCATCATCACCCTCATCCTCATCCTTATCCTCATCATCCTCACCCTCATCATCATCTTCATCATCTCCATCATCATCATCTTCATCATGAACATCATCTTCATCACCACCATCATCATCTTCATCATCCTCACCCTCATCATCATCCTCATCATCCTCATCATCTTCAACACCACCACCACCATCATCGTCATCATCATCATCATCATCCTCACCCTCATCATCATCCTCATCATCCTCACCCTCATCCTCATCCTCATCCTCATCATCCTCATCATCCTCACCCTCATCCTCATCCTCATCCTCATCATCCTCATCCTCATGCTCATCCTCATCCTCACCCTCATCCTCATCCTCATCATCCTCATCCTCCTCACCCTCATCATCATCATCACCATCGCCATCATCATCATCTTCATCATGATCATCTTCTTCATCACCACCACCACCATCATCATCATATTCATCATCATCATCATCATCATCAACATCAACATCTTCATGGTCCTATGTTTGTTTTTGATAAATTGCACAAGTTTCGTATCCCTCATCATCACCCTCATCCTCATCCTCACCCTCATCATCATCATCATCCTCACCCTAAGCATCATCATATTCATCACCACCACCACCACCACCACCATCATCATCATCAGGATCATCATCTTCATCACCACCACCACCACCACCGTCATCATCATCATCATCATCATCATCATCATCAACAACATCTTCATCATCCTCACCACCACCATCATGGTCATCACCCTCATCATTATCATGGTAAACCATCATCATCGTCATCATCACAATCATCATTCTCATCACCCTCATCATCAACATCTTCATCATCATCACCACCACCATCATGATCATCATCATCCTCATCATCCTCACCCTCATCCACATCCTCACCATCATCATGATCATCATCCGTCAACAAGTGCCCAGTGGACGATTTTGCAAAGTTGACCCCCGTGGGTAAAAATTGCACAGTCCCTCACTGAGCAAAACCCTAGTTTGCAGCATGCACCTACAAGATGACACATGGGCCATGGGACTGGAAGAGAGGGGCACCCCTAGCACTGTCCCGACGTCCTGAATCCAACGGCGTTGACGGTTCGTCGATCTGAGCCATGGCCTTCATTCTATGGCTCATTCCAACTCGCATCCAAAAGGCCTTCAAGGACACCTGCTGGATACCCATCGGGGCCATAGAACTCCAACCGTGCAACAAAACTTGGTTCCAGGGAGACATGCAGGTGTGTCTAGGATGGTTCCAGCTGGGAACACTAGCCACAAGTTCCCGACGAACAATTTTGCAAAGTTGACCCCCGTGGGAAAAATTTGCACAGTCCCTCACTGAGCAAAACCGTAGTTTGCAGAATGCACCTACAAGATGACACATGGGCCATGGGACCGGCAAAGAGGGGCACCCCTGGCACTATCCCAACATCCTGAATCCAATGGCATCGACAGTTTGTCGATCCGAGCCACGGCCTTCATTCTATGGCTCATTCCATCTCACATCCAAAAGGCCTTCAGGGACACCTATTGGATACCTGTCGGGGCCATAGAACTCCAACCGTGCAACAAAACTGGGTTCCGGGGAGACATGCAAGTGTGTCTAGGATGGTTCCAGCTGGGAACGCTAGCCACAAGTGCCCGACGGACGATTTTGCAAAGTTGAATCCCATGGAAAAAAATTGCATAGTCCCTCACTGAGCAAAACACTAGTTTGCAGAATGCACCTACAAGATGACACATGGGCCATGGGACCAGTGGAGAGGGGCACCCCTAGCACTGTCCCGACATCCTGAATCCAACGGTTCATCGATCCTAGCCACGACCTTCATTCTATGGCTCATTCCATCTCGCATCCAAAAGGCCTTCAGGGACACCTGCTGGATACCCACCGAGGCCATAGAACTCCAACCGTGTAACAAAACCAGGTTCCGAGGAGACTTGCAGGTGTGTCTAGGACGGTTCCAGTTGGGAACACTAGCCACAAGTGCCCGATGGATGATTTTGCAAAGTTGACCCCCGCGGGAAAAAATTGCACAGTCCCTCATTAAGCAAAACCCTAGTTTGCAGAATGCACCTAAAATATGACACATGGGCCATGGGACTGACGGAGAGGGGCACCCATAGCACTGTCCCGACGTCCTGAATCCAATGGCACCGACGGTTCATCGATCTGAGCAACGGCCTTCATTCTATGGCTCATTCCGTCTCGCATCCAAAAGGCCTTCAGGGACACCTGCTGGATACCCGCCGGGGCTATAAAACTCCAACCGTGCAACAAAACCGGGTTCCAGGGAGACATGCAGGTGTGTCTAGGATAGTTCTAGCTGGGAATGCTAGCCACAAGTGCCTGATGGATGATTTTGCACGGTTGACCCCCGTGGGAAAAAATTGCACAGTCCCTCATTGAGAAAAACCATAGTTTGCAGAATGCACCCACAAGATGACACATGGGCCATGGGACCGGCAGAGAGGGGCACCCCTAGCATTGTCCCGATGTCCAAAATCCAACGGCACCGACGGTTCATCGATCCGAGCCACGGCCTTCATTCTATGGCTCATTTTGTCTCGCATCCAAAAGGCCTTGGTGTCCCTAAAGGCCTTTTGGATGCGAGACGGAACGAGCCATAGAATGAAGGATGTGTCTCGGATCGACGAACCGTCAGCGCTGTTGGATTTTGAACGTCGGGACAGTGCTAGGGGTGCCCCTCTCCGTTGGTCCCATGGCCCATGTGTCATCTTGTAGGTGCATTATGCAAACTAGGGTTTTGCTCACTGAGGGACTGTGCAATTTTTTCCCACAGGGGTCAACCGTGCAAAATCGTTCGTCGGGCACTTGTGGCTAGCGTTCCCAGCTGGAACCATCCTAGACACACCTGCATGTCTCCCCGGAACTCAGTTTTGTTGCACAGTTGGAGTTCTATGGCCCCGGCGGGTATCCAGTAGGTGTCCCTGAAGGCCTTTTCGATGCGAGACGGAACGAGCCATAGAGTGAAGGTCATGGCTCGGATCGACAAACCATCGGTGCCGTTGGATTTAGGATGTCGGGACAGTGCTAGGGGTGCCCCTCTCCGCCGGTCCCATGGTCCATGTGTCATCTTGTAGGTGAATTCTGTAAACTAGGGTTTTGCGCAGTGAGGGACTGTGCAATTTTTTCCCATGGGGCTCAACCGTGCAAAATCATCCTTCGGGCACTTGTGGCTAGCGTTCCCAGCTAGAACCATCCTAGACACACCTGCATGTCTCCCCAAAACCTAGTTTTGTTGCACGATTGGAGTTCTATAGCCCCGGCGGGTATCCAGCAGGTGTCCCTAAAGGCCTTTTGGATGCGAGACGGAATGAGCCATAGAATGAAGGTCATGGTTCGGATCGACGAACCGTCGGCGCCGTTGGATTCAGGACGTCGGGACAATGCTAGGGGTGTCCCTCTCTGCCGGTCCCATGGCCCATGTGTCATCTTGTAGGTGCATTCTGCAAACTAGGGTTTTGCTCAGTGAGGGACTGTGCAATTTTTACCCACGAGGGTCAACTTTGCAAAATCGTCTGTCGGGCACTTGTTGACGGATGATGATAATGATGATGGTGAGGATGTAGATGAGGGTGAGGATGATGAGGATGATGATCATGATGGTGGTGGTGATGATGATGAAGATGTTGATGATGAGGGTGATGAGAATGGTGATCGTGATAATGAATATGTTGACAATGATGATGATGATGAATATAATGGTTCACCATGATGATGATGAGGATGATGATCATGATGGTGGTGGTGATGATGATGAGGGTAATGAGAATGATTATTGTGATGATGAATATGTTGACGATGATGAATATAATGGTTTACCATGATGATGATGAGGATGAGGATGAGGGTGAGGGTGAGGATGATGAGGATGATGATGAGGATGAGGATGATGAGGATGATGAGGATGAGGGTGAGGATGATGAGGATGATGATGAGGATGAGGAGGAGCATGAGGATGAGGATGATGAGGATGAGGATGAGGGTGAGGATGAGGATGAGGGTGAGGATGATGAGGATGATGATGATGATGATGACGATGATGGTGGTGGTGGTGTTGAATATGATGATGATGATGGTGGTGGTGGTTGTGATGAAGATGATGATGGTTTACCACGATAATGATGAGGATGATGATCATGATGGTGGTGGTGAGGATGATGATGATGATGATGATGATGATGATGATAGTGGTGGTGGTGGTGGTGATGAAGATGATGATGATGATGATTACGAAACCTGTGCAATCTATCAAGCTGTACCAATTCTATGCAATTTATTAATCTATTAAGCTATCAATGTATGGCTGCAATAGTCAAAATATTAATGTCAATACTCAATGAGACCACGGAACAAAATCATAGCATACATGTACACCACATACCTATAACATAATACACAGTAAAAAAAGCAAACCACGTACCATTAGGATCACCTCGAATACCAATGGTTTGTTGTCACATCTCGTGCTAGGAATAAGGCAATAAGTATCGTGCCTTTGCTGAGTTCTTCCTTGGCATTGTTTGCAGCTGGAGGTTTGCGCCAATAACTAAGTGTGTATAATGGTATACAATCCCACCTGGTCTATAATCTTCATATGTATACCCTTTTCTATTTGCTGAGTGGGAAACCTGGTTCAAATATTCTCCCTTTATAACCATCGACCCAATCAGAAAATCAACTCCCTCAGAGTCCTGAAATGGGACATTTAGGGTTTTCTTCCCCTCTAAGCAACATGCCATCCAATAGTCATTGCGCCATGCATTGCGTCTTGGGGCGACCACTACGTATATGTGACCTGGAGAAAATATAGTTCCAACATTTTAGTCAACTAATTAGACACAACTAGTTGTCAAAAATATAAAAAATATACATAGCTAATTAGACACAACTAGTTGTCAAAAATATAAAATATTAATCAAACCTGGTTGTACAAGATCTGATATGTGGTCATAGTCTGGTGAAATACTTGATTGGTCCTCCTCCAACTGGGATAATTCTGTAGGTATCCGTCGACCAATGGGGAGTGATACATGGTCCCAACTTTCAACCCAATCCATGGATTCACATTCGTCCCATTCACCACTACTGCATGGAGAACAAAAACATGACAGTTTCCTTGTCCACATTTCAAGTATAGTATTGTCCGACATTCTAACTGAATGAAATGCACAAGTTCCTTGGATGGTCTTGCACTCATATAACTGTGAATGATCTACATCCACCACCTCCCAAAAATATCTAACCACATGTGCTTTCCTGATTGAGTGATCTTCCTTCCTTCTTGCTCCCTCCCCCATGACTGAAGCACACCATTCAACGATGGTTTTTTCATTTTGGATGATAGGTCCATCTATGAACTTCATTTATTTCCTACGTAATGTAGTCTTTATGCATGCACCTACTCCATCGTGTTCACCTTTTCCATGTCCAGTCTCAAAGTAGTTCCAAATATGTGGCACCTTGTGCCTTTTGTGGAGCATACACAACCATTGGAAGACATGGAAATTTTTGAATTGCCCGCACAACCATCAGACCAAATCCAATGTTGTTCCATCCGTATACTGTTATCCTTCAAGTGATTGTAGAACATTTGAAAGTTGTGTTGTACAAAATCCAAGTCGTGACACCTGTCATCACTTATGTAGAAGTGATACTCCTTCAATATAACCCTGTTGTCTTCAGTACTATCTACCCCATGTCTATAGGTGATATGGACCATTAGGCTGACCTGGTCCGAGTGATAGTATTGACTCTAAATCGACCACTGACAGGATAGTCCCGATAGGAAATGTATCCCTGCACGTTCTACACTGTTCATCTTGCCAATGAGCCACATGCACATGCTTTACATATTGTTGTGACTTTTCAAAGAATTCCTCCATGAAGTCGCAAACCTATACCTGGTATATCAACAATAAAGACATTATATCAATAGATTGTTACATATGAAATTGCAATCTGAAGAAAAAATAGTATCCAATAGCTCATTACCAACCTGAGAAGTGACCAATTGTATTTTTTTTCTTTCGTTCTCTCCATCAATATCATACGTGACATATTTGAATGACTACAAGTTCACCTCCTGCCTCCCAAGTTCATGCTCATCGGTCATATGTATGCATTTTCCCAATAAGGTGAATCCACCACACCCTGGGCATGTCCCATCTATGCAAGTTTTTTGATAAAATGTGCAATCGTTTGGCCTGCTACACAAAATGATATGAATAAAGTCTCTAGATGGAATCGGTGGTAATGCAACTGAGCATTCCTGCACAAGAGTGTTATGCAATACACGAAAAATATATGTATATGTGTCATAATAGTAACCATACTCAATGTGGTATTGACAACAACATGTGTTACGAATTGTGTTTATTTTAACATACCATGGTTTGCATTTTTCAAATGATCTTTGGCCCAAGTCAAGTTCATTATGTTCATTCCTAAATCTCTCATATAATTCTGTTTGTGTCATATCAAGAAAATGTTTAATGTGTGGTTCATGATCCTTTGAACCCCTTCTCAATTTTAATACATCTTTTTGGTTGGAAGAAGGTCTAGTGTTTTCATGCCAAAAAGCTTGCACTAATCCCTTTACCGCATCAATGAGCTTCATATCAGAGCGTGGCAACCTGCTAATGAAGGCCCAAACATCTGTTTGACCGGTTTCAAGTTGTTCTCTTCTAACACAATACCTACAAAGTGTCTTCACATTCGAATTAACAATTTTGGATGTAGGTTTAAGAAAACGAAGTGCCCTAGTGCTTTTGTTAATGATTGATTGTGACAACACACGACGAGCCACATTGCGATCCTTTGAGCGAGATTTCTTTCTAATTGTACTAAATGCATCTACTAAACTTTTAACGATATGAGAACTTGGTTCTAACTTTTTGGCCATCTTTATCCCTAATGTTCTTCTAACAACAGTCATATGCCTATATTTCAACAATGATAAAAATAATTTGCACTTGTCCCCATCACATTTAGAATAAAAAAAGTTATCAAGTATTTGTCGAGTTTGATAAGCAATAGAACGTGTAGACAACGTACCTTCAAGTGAACTAATGAGAGTTTCATCAACCTGTATACGTCTCGGAGTTCTTCAGCGTGTAGTTGTTAATGGAGGTAAGGGTGTTGGAATTGGAGCATGTACACCATCACCAAGACACTCTGGCGTTTCCATAGGAGCCCCTTGTCTTTCATTCTCTTGGACGGTCTCCATAATATTTGCTTCTTCCATTGTCAATCCTCCACTCAATGCCTCTCTAACTTCATCACTTGTATAACCACTACCCAACAAGTCATCCACTACCATATTTTGAGGTTGACTTGATGTGGGAATTGAAACATCACCCGATGAGAACCTACGTCTTACTTCTTCACTAGTGCCATGGGGTGCTTGTTCATCAAATGTTGTTGAAATTGAGGGCCCCTCTAGTGAATTTCTTCGTATTTCTTAAGGTGGGTGGGTAGGAACAACCGTGGCATCATCTACGGTTGGAATTGGATGAGTTTCCATGGAATGCCTTCAATTCCACATGTCCAATTTTTTCTTTTCTCTAACTTCTTCCATGGTTTCTTGAGGCTTCTCTTTCCTTGCCGATTTCCTTTTTCGATTGCGTGAATTCCCCATGACCACAATGAGCAATACTAAGAAAATATATCCTAGAGGTGTGCTCAATGATTCAAATATCCAAATTATTTCTCAACTATGAATATAGGTTCTTCAAGCTTGCTCAGTTGTCAATATAGATACTTCCTCAATTGTGAATATAGATGAACATCAATCTTGCTCAAATGTGAAAGTAAATTTTTTACCTCACTTGTGAATATAGAAAATTCTTCATTTGTGAATATAGAAATTTCAAGCTTGCTCAATAGGGAATGTAGATTCTTCTTCAACTGTGTTCATATAGATTCATCAAACTTGCTTGACATTGTTAATATAGAATCACCTTGAAGCTTGAAATTGTGAATGTAGAATCCTTTTGAAGCTTGAATTTGTGAATGTAGAATCCCCTTGAAGCTTGGTAATTGTGAATGTGGAATCCTCAATTCCAAATGCCAACTATAGAATCCTCTTCAAACTTGTTGATTGTGAACATGGAGTGTCTTGAGCTTCCTCCAATGCTTTGAATGTTAATTTTGAAGTGTATGGGAGACAAGAAGGCAGGAGGAGAAAACGTAGAACGCAGGAGGATAAAAGTATTTTTGCACAGACATAACGCGCTAGCATTATGTATACACATAACGCGTTAGCGTTATGTGCACACATAACGAGCGTGCGTTCCTTGAATATTAAAAAAAACTTGGGTATTTAATATGTTTGGTGCACGGCTAAATAATGTACCTAGTTGCACAAAACGCTGCGCGCGTTTCGTTATTCATAAACGCGCTAGTGTTATTGAAATAATCAAAAAACCTTATTCAATAGTTTATTTAATAGTTTCTATGGGTTGGGGGGTTAAATAGGGATTTGGTGTTAGGGTTTTAGGGACTGGAGATGGGGGGTGGTTAGGTAGGTGTAAGGGGCTAGGAGGGGGGGGTAGTTAGGGGTAAGGGGCTAGGAGGGGGGGTTGGCGAGGGGGAGAGATAGAGAGAGACTGACAGAAGGGGTTAGTATTGGTTAGGGGGGGAAGGAGGGAGAGAGAAAGCGAGAGAGGAGAGGGTGTTGGTTGTAGGGACTGCAAAAGAGAGATGCAAGGTGTGGTTAGATGTAGGTGGAGGTGTAGGGAAGAGAGAGAGACTGAGCGAGCTCGGGTTAGTAAGGGCTAGGGAGAGGAGGGGAGGGAAATAGAGAGGAGGGGGTT